>CM062813.1:65508917-66108917 GCA_031772625.1 Pinus tabuliformis | reverse complement strand
ATGTGTAATCCTCTATGGAAGGAACAAGCCCTACAAGCTAATGTTGTATCATGCTCAGCCCAGTCTTGTTAACCTGTTCACCCCCTCAAGTACGTCTAGACAACTCGGCCTCCCTCAATCCAATGCATAAGGGTGGGTTGATAACACTATAGACCCCACTAGTGGGCCTCTGAAGCGCAATGTGTTGAAAACCCAACACATGACCTCTATGTTGCCCCTCATCAATGGTTAGCCGAAGGGATGGCTACACATCCTCCTCCATCATGGGCTTGACATGAGCCTTCGATTACTCCTTCATAGACAACCCAATATGCATAATATGCTCACCATTCGGCTGTAGACAACTGTCCTCTGGCAACTTCATCGTAGATCTGGAGGCCTCTGTACCTATCGGCTCCTCAACAACAATGGAGTTGTCTTCCAGCACCTCACCAATCTGTGGTGCATTTTTATCACCTGAGAACTCGGTCACAACCCCAAATACCTCATCAATGGATGACACCTCATTAATGGGTGTATGCTCAACTATCTCTTTTCCAACCATGGCCCCTTCAACTACTCTTTCATCTTTTTTCTTAATACTTCTCATCATCCCTATGAAATCCCACTGAATTTCCATTGGTTTGTGCATACCCCTTAGTTCACAGAATTCCAAAAAAGAGAGGAAGGCTTGAATGCCATGACCCAATGATTGGTATGCCCTCCAGTTTCCCCCCAATAACTCCACATCAGTTGCAATCATGTTCGGGTTCCCAACTGAGGAATGAATCAATTTCTTCCCCACATCAATCATCATTTGTTGTATCCTCACCACCTCATTCCAAGTGACCGACATGTTGTTTGATTCTAATATTTCCCATAGGTTGAGCCAAGATCGTGGCTCTGATACCACTGTAATGTTCCTAAACAGGAATGTAAGTGATATACAAAGCATGTAAACAATCCAACAATCAGAAAAACGAAAAATATATTAAGCACCCATGGAAACACTGGAAATAGAGAATTGTTAAGCCATTTTATTACTTCTTCAGGAGCAAATACAATAGTAAAATAGAATGGTGCACCTGGGCTTGTCTCAATGGATAAACATGACAAAACCCAGGTGAGAAAATGTTGAACTGAAGATTGTTACAACTGTTGCACCAAATTGAGTTGTGCTGCCCCAGAAAACTGCTCCATCTGTTGACTTCGAAGGGCTAGAATCACTGCTTCTCGTGCTTAGAAAATTATGAGATTTCAACTCCTTGCTTCTTGGCCTAAACCTATAAAAACCCACGAAGGAATTGGCCAAATGTTGACCTCGGAATTTTGGCCCAAATTCCCCTTAGCTCCTCTAACTGTTGCCTGACTTGGGACCCCTGTTTGACCCCTTAGATCTACCCGTAAAATTCTATAAATTTAGGAGTGTGATCCTTGCCCAAAACCCAAAAAAAACCCAGAAAGGGTTTCCCTTGGTTCTAACCTTCAAAAATTGACCCTTCACAGCTTGGCCCTCCTCTAATTTTGAATTCTATTGTTGTGACTGATCTTGTGAATCGCTGCTCTCCCACTCTAGCAATCCTCCTCAAATGGCCCTCCAAGTGATATCCTACTTCTCACGGCCAGCTCCAACTTTACAATTCCTTCCTCCAACTCCCACATGAGCCTAGTGACGGCTCTCTGCGCAGGCCAAGGTAACTGTAAATCAGACTGCTGGGATGTTGGCTCCAAACTCACAAGAAAGGTTGGCTCTTTGTTGCTCTCCCAATCCTCTCACTCCCTCGGCAAATTTTTGATCACTGATAGCTCCAAACCCCCCTTGCGTATTCTCCAACTAGCTAGGAATACGCACTCCCTGTTGTGGCTGAATGGTAGTGTTGTAACGCACTCCCAAAACTCCTGAAATACTTATGCAACTGCCTCTCTAGGGCGGGCACGTATGGTCCCCCGAAGTAGAGGTTGAATCTCCCGCTTGAGAGATTCATGGCTAAATAGCCAGTTGACTCAGCTAAACAGTAGAGTGAATAGTCAAGTAATTTTAATTGCAAGGTGTAAGAATGAATCCAAAATGAGAGCTGCTCGCTCCTTATAACTCGAGCCTCCCTAGCCTCATGTGGGCCCCTCCATCCACCTATTCGACTTTCCCTCCAAGCTATTTGAATGGGCCAATTCAAACTCCCATGTGGGTGGCCCCCACATTCTATTAGCAACCAAATAAAGTCGAATTGCCTCCTAAGTCCCTAAGTCGGAAATGATGGGTTCTCTTCCTTAGCCAAATTTGTGCAAAATTGTGTAGCAACACCCTATTTCAAATGTGTTTGAGAAGGGACATGACATGCTCGCTTTGATATTAAGATTACAAATGCTTTTGATACCTTGTTTTAAACTATATTCTCTAACTTGTAGTTGTTATTGATATGATACTCATATTAATTCAGACGTCAAGCACAACTAAAGATCATATAAGATCAAACACCAAGCACATAAAGACTAGATAAGGTGACATCGACATTTAAATATATTCCAAAATATGAACAAGAACTATTGATATGATTTAACATGTACCTTATATTGTTGGGAAGGCTCCTTATAAAAACCCCAAGATAGCTTAATATATGGAAGTCTAAGGTAATCTTCATCATTTTTTTCTTCGAAGGAAAATACCTTGTGGAAAACCCTCCAAGTCCTACTCCATGATCCATGGATGGTAAATGGTGTAAATATTTGACTTTGATTATGAATCCTCACCCTAAGGGTATAAAGGGAGTTGAACCCATGACCTCCCCAACTTTGGGGGTGAGATATTGTGTCTCGCTCTCCAATGGTTGCTTCAACTAATCCTCAAGGGTATATAACTTTCATTATTTCCAAAGACCTTCTAGCCATTTACAAATTAATTATTTTTTTAGACTGTTACAACTAAAAAAATTACATTGTTGGGTTGTAGTTCATTGATATATATCTTTAGGCAATGACTATCTCATTGATAAATTCTTTCATTTGTATCACTCACTCAATTTTCAATAAGATCTTGAAGAAGAAGTCGCAACACATCACCTAACCAGTGCATTTATAAATAAAAAAAACCATAATATTAGGGACAAAGTCTAATTGTTCTACATTTTTGCATTTTTTACTGGATTCGATAACACAATTCTATATGAGATCACTATTCTTCATTGTTTGAAATGAATTTCTGAATGCATAGATTCATAGTTACAATACAACATCTAACCTTTGTATTTAAAGAAAAACATAATATTATTAGCAAAGTTTAATTGTTCGCATTTTTCACCAAAATACGAAAAAAATCATTAAATTACCTAATATATAAATTTAACAACTCAAATATATTATACCAACATTAAAAAAACAAAAAAAACAAAAAAACATGTATATAAAAAAATATTATATGTTTGAATAATATACAAACAAGCAAATATAAATAATCTCATTTTTTAATGATGAGTATTAATTTGTTTTTAATTCACGTAAAAGTAATTAATTAAACTATAAAATAAAATAAAAAAACCACATAAATTTCATTTTTAATATAGTTATTCCCTCAATTTTAAAATATATATTAATAATAAAAAACGTTCGAAGAACATTGGAAATGATTAAAAAGTAAACCAATTACCTAGTAAAAATTCAAAACTATTTGACTTTGAAGATAAAACTACAATTCCGGACAAGTTAGGTACTAATAATGAAGCCAATTTATCCATGCTCTCATTACTTCACTTATATAAGCATGGAAGTATGTAACATATTTTAAATGGAAGCTAATATATTGAATATGTAATATTTCAAAGTGATTATAACATATTGGATTTGGCATGTTTAATAAGTTTTAACCACGAGTGTATGATAATCCACTTCGTGTCGATATCAATGATAAATAAATAAATTATAGAAATAATCTATAAATTTAAGTTTTGATATTTAATTTTATTTATTTTTTCACCCGATGAGATTTGTAGAGAGTATTTTATTTATATTTATTTAATATTAATATTAATTTTAATGTTTTATATTTTCAAAAATTATTAAATATAATTTTTTTAAGAATTTTTGTTTTAATAAATTATATATATATATATTTATTTTTTTATTTAATATTTTTTATTTAATTGATAAAAAAATTTAATTATGGTCAAAATATAATAACTATAGTAGTAGTTAGTGGGTTTAATTCTCTTTCCACCTCATTTATATTCTCAAGAGTGTTGAGATTTTCGGTTTTAACAAATTGGGCAAAATCTCATGTATGTGAGGATTTGTTGCTAAATTAGCTCTATTTTGTTGGGAAAGAGTTAATGCATGCTATATTTGTTGTGAGAGGATTTATGAGTCAGTTGGATTCTCTTAGCTATAAAATATATGCCCGTACAGATATTGGGGGGTGGTAGTAGAGAGTATAAGGAAATAATTATTTGTAATCTCCTGATTAATAATAAGATTGTCGATGCCTCTGTTTGGTGGACGTAGCCCAGATTGGTTGGGTGAACCACGTTAAATCACTGTGTCATTTGTGTATGGTTTTTATACTGTATTTGTCTTTTATTTTCCGTTGTGCACTGTTATGCTCTAACAATTGGTATCAGAGCGTGTTGAGGAGCGAGTGCATGCATGCGACAGAGCGGCAGGTGGAGTTTTTTCTGAGATTTGGCGATTGGCGCGGTTTCGGGAGAAACAGTCATGCCAATATTAGGCAGTGAACGGATTGGCGCGGGTAATTAAGGAATAGGAGCACCAATTGGCGCAGATCCGAGCTTGATAATCGCGCCAGAGCCCAATATCCCGATTGGCGCGGATCCGACGGGTTTAGTCGCGCCAATTTCCATACTCTAACCGATTTTGCTTCTGGCGCGGATCGTCTGCTGTTGAGGACGCGCCAAAACCCCTTAAGCGCGCCAACCGAGGACTGTGTTGGTAAAACTGCAATTTTTTTTATTTGTTTTTTATTTATAATTTGCAGTCTGTACAGGCAGGGCGATTTTTTGATAAAGTAAAGGCAGTACAGTAGAAGGCGAAGGCAATTTTTTGTTAGATATTAATTTGATTGATTAACAAGTTGGAATTGGAGATTGTTTTTTGGTTGATACAATATGGCAAAAACTCAGAGTGCTCGTTTTGAAATCGAGAAGTTTAATGGCAAAAACAACTTCGAGATCTGGAAGGTGAAGATGTACGATCTGCTTGTGCAACAAGGCGTGGCGAAGGCGTTGATGGGAAAGTCCAAACAGCCTTACAACATGACAGATGATGAGTGGACCGAGATGGATGAAAGAGCAGTGAGTGCTATTCGGTTGTGTTTGGCGGATGATGTTTTGTTTAATATCGTGTCGGAGAAAACAGCTGCTGGTTTGTGGACGAAGCTTGAGAAGCTGTACATGACAAAATCCTTAACCAATAGGATTCTCCTAAAGCGACAGTTGTACAGTTTGCGAATGAAGGAAGGTACATCGATTACTGATCATTTGAATGTTTTTAATACTCTCCTGGTGCAATTAGAAAGTATAGAAGTAAAATTTGAATCAGAGGATAAAGCTATTACTTTATTGTGCTCGTTGCCCGAGTCATGGGATCATTTTGTTACTTCTATAAGTCTTAGTTCATCAGAAACCCTTGAGTTTGATGATGTAGTTGCATCTTTATTATCTGAAGAAACAAGGAGAAGGTCGAATTTAGATACCTCTACATCAGAAGCAATGATGGTCAGAGGTCATTCTAAAGAACGATGCTTCAGCAAGCAAAGCGACTCACGGTCAAAGTCGAAAGGGAAGAAGAGTAAGGTAAAGTGTTGGTTTTGTGGCAAATCAGGGCATTTGAAGAAGGACTGCTGGAAGCGACAGCAAACTTCTAAAGAAGATTCTTCGACAGAGAAGAAGGAAGCAAACACGACAGATACAGGTTCGGCATCTGGTTCAGGTATGAGTGATGAAGTGTTATCAGTTAATTTGTCAAATCATGATCAACATTGGTTGTTAGATTCTGGTGCATCAAACCACATGTGTATTCATAGAGAATGGTTTAAGACGTATAGATCAATTAATGATGGAGTCGTGTACATGGGTAATGATGTCACATGTAATATTGTGGGAATAGGGAGTATACAGCTGCAAATGTTTGATGGGACAACCAAAATATTAACTGATGTAAGACATGTACCAGATTTAAGGAAAAAACTAATTTCACTAGGAGCACTTGACACAAATGGATATAAAACTGTAATTCAAGGTGGAGTAATGAAAATTTACAAAGGTATTTTACTAGTAATGAAAGCTAAGAAGGTAGGAAATCTATTTCAGTTAGAAGGAAGAACAGGGTCAGATCATGTGTCTACGGTGTCTGAACATGACAGTAGTTCCATTCGCTTATGGCATCAAAGGTTGGGCCATATGAGCGAAAGAGGGTTAAAAATTTTGGCTGATCGCAAGTTACTTCCTAATCTAAAGTCTGGAAAGTTAGATTTCTATAAACATTGTCTGTTTGGAAAACAAAGTAAGCAAAAGTTTAAAACAAGCAAACATACTAGTAAAGGAATACTTGATTATATCCATTCAGATGTTTGGGGTCCAGCCCCTACAACCTCATATGGTGGCTCGTCATATTTTGTATCGTTTATTGATGATTTTTCTAGGAAAGTGTGGGTCTACATGTTGAAAAGGAAGTCTGATGTTTTTACAATTTTCAAGCAGTTTAGAGCATTGGTAGAAAACATCACTGGTAGAACTATAAAATGTTTAAGAACTGACAATGGTGGTGAGTTTACTTCCAAGGAGTTTGAAAACTATTGCAAGGATGCAGGGATCGAGAGACATAAGACCACTGTTTATACTCCTCAGAAAAATGGAGTTGTTGAACGCATGAATAGGACTCTTTTAGAGAGAGCAAGGAGTATGCTGAGTAACGCCGGTTTGCAGAAGGAATTGTGGATAGAAGCGGTGGCTACAACTTGTTATGTGATAAATCGATCACCATCCACGACGATAGGTTGCAAGATTCCTCAAGAGGTATGGAAAGGTCACCCTTGTGATTATTCTAAACTCAGAGTGTTTGGTTGTGATGCATATGCTCTAGTGCCTAAACATCAGCGAACTAAATTAGATCCAAAGTCAAAAAGGTATATCTTTGTTGGATATGGTGATGGAACAAAGGGATATAGATTGTGGGATCCTACTACCCGCAAGATCATCATCAACAGAGATGTAAAGTTTAATGAATCCTCTCTTGTACAGTTAGATGTAGATAATAGATTGAAACAGGATGATGTATCTGATTTTCAGCACATTTAGTTTGAAAGCACTTCTAATGATAGTCATGATGACCATAGTTCAGATACTAGTCATGAACAGGTTTCAGAATTAGATCATGAACAGGTCTCAGATGTTGATCATGAAGAAGTTCCTACAGATGGTAGTAAGCCAATTGTGGAAGCACCAGAAACATCCTTAAGGAGGTCTACAAGAATCAAACGCCCTCCTAAAAGGTATGATGATTATGTTACTTCAGTTGCATTTACCGCTAATGACGATGAACCTCTGTGCTATCAGGAAGCTGTAGAAGGTTCGAAAAGTGACAAGTGGAAAGCAGCCATGAAGGATGAAATGATGGCCTTAGGTAAGAATGGCACATGGGATCTGGTTGAACTTCCGAAAGACAGGAAAACTGTGGGATGTAAATGGGTTTTCAAGTTGAAACGGGGTGTGAATGATACTGAGGACAGGTACAAAGCGAGGCTGGTCGCAAAAGGTTTTTCTCAGAAAGCAGGCATTGACTTTCATGAGATTTTTTCACCAGTTGTTAAAATAGTTTCAATTAGAATTGTGTTAGCATTAGTTGCTTTGCTAGATTTAGAATTGCAGCAACTAGATGTTAAGATTGCATTTTTACATGGAGATTTAGATGAGGAAATTTATATGGAACAACCGGAAGGGTTTGTTCAGCATCGCAATAAGAAATTTGTCTACAGGCTCAAGAAATCATTGTATGGCCTGAAGCAGTTGCCTCGGCAATGGTACAAGAATTTTGATTCTTTCATGTCGAGTCAGAAATATATAAGAAGTGAATATCATCATTGTGTTTATCTTAAGCAATTAAATGATGGCATGTTCATTATCTTAGTGTTATATGTTGACGATATGCTTTTAGCAAGCAAAAGCATAGTGGAGATCAACAGGTTAAAGGCTCAGATGGCAAGGATGTTTGATATGAAAGATCTGGGAGCAGCAAGACAGATTTTGGGCATGGAGATTTTCAGAGACAGGGGCAATGGTAAGCTGTGGCTATCACAACATAAGTATATTGAGAAAATACTCTTGAGGTTTGGTATGAACAATGTGAAGCCTATGTCAGTCCCTTTAGCTTCCCACTTTAAGCTTTCTTCCATTTTATGTCCTAATACAGATGAAGAAAAGGAATATATGTCTCGAATTTCGTATGCCAATGTAGTAGGATGTTTGATGTATGCGATGGTTTGTACTCGACTAGATATTTCACATGCAGTTGGGGTTGTCAACAGGTATATGGCAAATCCAGGTAAAGAACACTGGTCAGCAGTGAAATGGGTGCTTCGGTATTTGAGAGACACAAGTGATTATTGTATCACTTATAATAAAAGTAGTGAATTTGTTTGTGGATATGTTGATCCCGCTTTTGTAGGTGATTTGGATAAGAGAAGGTAAACATCAGGGTATGTCTTTACTCTTGCAGGTGGAGCTATTAGCTGGATGTCAAAGCTACAAAACATTGTTGCTTTATCCACTATTGAAGCAGAATACATTGCTGCTTCTCATGCTTGCAAAGAAGCGATTTGGTTGAAAGGTTTGTTTGGTGAGTTTGGTAGGTTGCAGGACAACATCAAGTTATTTTGTGATAGTCAAAGTGCAATACATTTGGCTAAGAATCTGGCCTATCATAGTAAATCAAAGCATATACCAATCAAGTATCATTTTGTAAGACAGGTTATCACTGAAAGGGGAGTCTCTCTTGAAAAGGTGCATACAAAGGAGAACTGTGTAGACATGTTCACGAAACCAGTTTTGTTAGAGAAGCTACATCGGTGTTTGGCTTCTCTTGGCTTGCAGAAAAAATAAAAATAAAGAAACGGGGTATCAGGCTAATTGTTGTCAAGGTGGAGATTGTTGAGATTTTCGGTTTTAACAAATTGGGCAAAATCTCATGTATGTGACAACAATAGGATTTGTTGCTAAATTAGCTCTATTTTGTTGGGAAAGAGTTAATGCATCCTATATTTGTTGTGAGAGGATTTATGAGTTAGTTGGATTCTCTTAGCTATAAAATATATGCCCGTACAGATATTGGGGGGTGGTAGTAGAGAGTATAAGGAAATAATTATTTGTAATCTCCTGATTAATAATAAGATTGATGATGCCTCTGTTTGGTGGACGTAGCCCAGATTGGTTGGGTGAACCACGTTAAATCACTGTGTCATTTGTGTATGGTTTTTATACTGTATTTGTCTTTTATTTTCCGTTGTGCACTATTATGCTCTAACAAAGAGATATGTTAATTTGTGTAGCAAAAATTTGAACAAGTTGAAAATTATGATGAGTAATTCCTATAAACCTAAAGTTGAATATATTGATATTGAGATGAATAGTGATAATTGTTTGACCTTGGGTCTTGCTCAAAACAATCCTCTGAAATTACCAATTGTGTGGCAAAAGGTGAACAAGTTGACAATCATGATGAGTAATTCCTATAAGCTCTAAGGGGTAATAAAATTGCATATTTTGATATTGAGATGAATATTGACAATCCTTCGATCTTGAGCCTTGCTCAAAACAATTCTATGAAGTTACCTATTTACTCATTATCATGAAAAAATAATAATAACAGTTATGAAACTTTGTCTTTTAATTTTTTTTGTTAATTTTAAAATATTTAAATAGTAAAAAGAAGAAGCAATATTAGAGCAAAACATTGTATGATTGGAAAATAAACTTTAAGAAAATTTAAATTAAGTATTTAATATTATTTTTTTTTGCTAATTTATGTGAGTCTTGACATGGCTACACGACTAAAATGTGGCTTGACTAGCCACAACCTATGGGCATCTAAGCCCTCTGGGTTTTTGCCCACGAAGTTTCAAATCAATGACCTTTACACCACAAAGTGCCTTAACATAACACCATGTCATCATCTATTTATTACTTTCACTTTAATTGTATGTTAATTTTTTTTGAATTGATTTATTATTTTCACTTTAATTATGTGTTATTTTTCTCTTTCATTGTATGTTAATTTTGTTTGAATTGATTTATTATTTTCACTTTAATTATATGTTATTTTTTTAATTGAAAATAAATTCATAAATTTAATAATTTTTAATAAAAAATTATTAAACATGGTCAATAAATCTTAGCTCAAATGGTTTGAGAATAATTTATTTCCCCAACTATATAAGTTTAAGTTTCCTAAAACATATTGTAAATAGTCTGATATGACATTTATGAAATAATACACCAAGTTGCAAATTCCCTTGAAAATTCTCTTTCAAATTTTTAAAAATTTAAAAGATAATAATAATAAATTAATATTCTTTATAATCAACAAGATTAGATATGTATCCTAAAATTCCAACCTAAGAGTCAAATAGTTATATATCATTACTTATACATATCCTAAAATTCCAACCTAAGAGTCAAATAGTTATATATCGTTACTTGCATTTAAACATCCGTATAAACTTAAACATTGTTTTTTAAGATATAAAACTTTAAATTAATGTGCTAATATCATCCTTCTTCGTAAACATAAAACATGATTTTGATACCATATTTTAATCGAATTTTTAACTTATAGTCTTTGTGGACCTCATCGTTTAAATATTCCAAAATATGAATAATTTCCAAAAGGCAACCACAAGAATTTATAAATATAAGGACAAGCTTCCTTTGCGAGAGGAGGTGGCGTTTTTTCAGTGAATCACATTAGCAAAGCGATCCTGTTCTCAGGGTTACGTGTGGGTTCCACCAATTGGTTGAATAATTATTATGTACAAGGAGGTACTTTTAAACAGCTTTTACTATTTTAACAACAAATAAAAAGGGTGATGCCAAATAGCTTTTCCTGGAGATTGTTGAGTTGTCAAGTCGATTTAAAAGTCTTTTGTGAATCTAGTCATAAGCAAACCATAATCCATTATATTTTTTTATTCATTGTCGTTTAAAATATGATATATATTTTTATATTTTATTTGGTGCCATTTACTGTTATTGGGATATTAAAATTGTCCCCCATCCTCCATTGATATTGATTCCAAAGAGGTCGAAATCTACTAGTGCTACACACGTGGGTCCATCTCCATCTCTCAATAATTGTATCATGGACAAAACCCATTTTTATAAACTAATCAAATCTTATTGGGTTTTGTGCCATGTGTATCATAATTATTGGCTAATCTGATTTTATATTAAGTGTTTCTTCGATTTGACGGAGGTCAGTGTTTTACTCTCCTTTTTTTAATGGGGAAGCTACAAAACTCTTTGTAAGACGGATAGAGTCCGGAATCATGTTCGCCCCTCGGTAATCATTGATGCAAGGATTCCACCTTGCCAATGGGATTGACTTTTTAGGAGCATTTTATTTATTTTAAATTAATACATTTAATTTAATTTAGTAATTGGCATGATATTCTATTTTTAATAATTGATTTTGATGGTAGTACGTTTTAAAATTGATTTTGATGGGAGTATGTTTTAAAATTGTTTTTGTTTGGTTAAGAATTTGTTTTTTTGGAACGTAAAGAAACAAGTTAATATTCCAAAACCCAGAGGCATTTCGCAGTAGTGAAAGTTTCGCAGTAGTGAAAGTCTACCCCCTTACGAATCACTAGTGGGTTATTCCAGGTGGCGTGGTTTCTTTGAATAAGAGTTATGAGTCAGTCTGCGTTTGTTCACCCCATTTCCAGGGAGGGTAGCACAAGAATCGAACCCAAGATCTCCGGTTCGGTGAGACTTCATTTCCACGGCCATTGCCACTTGAGCTACCCCATGCGGAGTAAAATAATTAATTTTAAAATAGTAAAATTGATCTAAAATAAAAACAAATTAATATATTTAATTTAGTAATTGGCATGATATTTTGTTTTTAATAATCGATTTTTAAAATGGTGAAGTTGATCTAAAATAAGAACATTTATTTATTTTTATTTTTTTTTAAATAAAATGCCAATTCTTTTTTTTTATCCGTATGTTAGTGTGTTTAAAATGTTTTGAGTTAATTTTGAAATGTACAAACAAAGGTAATAGGGCATGGTTTCATCATGAGTGGAATTATGAATTGGTTAGATCGACCTACGACGGATAATCAGAATATGCTTGACGGAGGAGCGGAGATGCTTGACGGAGGGGAAGAAGCATGACGAAGAGGGGAGAGAAGCATGGCGTAAAGGAGAGGGAGAGGATCTCTAGATATTATATACGTAATTTGCTATAGATTATTTTATTAAATAATTTAGTGGTTTTTGTTATTGCAAAGTATTTATTAAATGATTTAATATAATTTTTAAGGTTAAGTGGAATATAACGAGATATATTTATTTGTTTAAATATATTAATTAATTTATTAACAATTTGTTTCATTTCTGAATAATAAGGAGATAATATTTCGGAGTGTTATATGTGGGAATTATTTTCGATTTTGATGGAAAACAAAAAGTTAATTTTTAAGGGATTTGATTTAGCTATTAATAATCACACTGAAATTTGGGGAGGCTAGAACGGGAGGGGTTATCTTTCACCTTGATGAAGAAAATGAGATATAATATGCCTAGGGGCTAGGATCTCTAACTAGCAATCACACTGAATTTTTAACATTTTGGCTAGGTCTTGACCTAGCAATAGAAGGGGGAATTCGACAATTCTCTGCCTATGGGGATTCGATGATAGTTATCCAACATGTTGTGATGCCAAAAGAGAATTTAGAGAAGATATATCCTCCCATTCTCCATCAAATAAGTCTTCAAATTGCTAAATTCGACCATGTAAAGAGGAATCACAATTCATTGGAAGATGTAATGACAAATGAGGGTGCCAATATGGAACATGGAACATTATCAATGGATGGCAATACCACCTTCAAACCTTTGCCATGATATGTATTAAATCAAGTGTGAATTTATATGACATTTTTGGCTTCACTATCTGAATCAAAGGAAGGAACATTTGTAGTCCTTTTGTCAGAACAAACTCAACAATTTCGTTAATTTATTTGTTAGTCATAATAGTATGGCGACTCTCTCCTCTCAAAGTGGCATGGACCCGTGAACCCACTTAGAGTTCCCACGCATCCCTAGATCTGTCAAGGGACATATGGAGGCTGATTCTCCTAGTTTTTAATTTTGAATTAAAGTGTGATGTTAGCATCTCTGGGAAGGATCTCCCGCAAGCATGCTTGAACAAGTAAATATGGAGCAAGGCCCAGATTACAGGTTGGAAAGCATGGCTACGGATCCTCACATCCGGCAGATGCAAAGATATCAATGTGACATTCAAGTCGGAGTGATGAATGTTGGTAAGGAAAAAGCAGAATGCTCCGGCTATAAAAAAGAGAGGTGTGATCTTAGAAACTATGAGTCGCCCCTCTAACATATTTTGTTTGCAGCAAATATCAGGAAGCATTGTCTCTGTATTAATGGAGAATCAATGAATCTCGGAGCAAGAGGAGAATGGTTATCACTTAGCCCATTTGTCGGTGTCAATGGAGTTCTTAATTAGCTTGATCTCTTGGCAGGGAGATATATTTTTAGCTAAATCTCGAGCGAACAATGAGTTGGTGAACCAAAAGCTCGACTTACTAGAGGCTAAGCTCTCAAGGTTACAAGTGTTGTTTGAATGCTTGAATGTCAAAATTGGAATTCTATACATTCCTTTTGAATTGGAAGCTAACAAGGAGAGCAATGAGGAAGATGAAGGTCACGGAGCGCAGCAGGAGTCGACATCAGATCCTCAAGCGATGAAATCAATTTTGTTTGGTTTAAAAAGTTGTGGAATTGAAAAGCCATCTGAACAAGGGGCTTGTCATGCTGAATAGTTTAATTTCATGAAGCATTAAATTATGTTTTGTAATTTTATAGTGATATTAGGCGTTTTTTGGAAAATCTATAAGGATAACATCTTTAGGAAACTGGAAGGTAATAGAAGAGTAGACATAAGCAATATATTTTGGAACTTTTTTAATGTAAAGGAAGAAATCAGTGTCATTAATGTACAAGGTTTTGACCTTCAAATCAGACTACATTAATAAAACTTATAATTGTTCCTTTAAAAAAAAATTGATCGAAACCCTTGAGTAAACAATTGAATTCCACGAAAAGGAAAAGCATCATAATTATCAAAGCTCGATGAGAATAATTGAAATTATGCATAAGTCATCCATTAAAAAAGATTCATTATTTTGAGACATTGAAATTTTATTATGTTTTAAGGAAACATAACAAGTTGGTCAATTAATTATCTAACTTAACATCTTGTTTATATGAAGGAATTCTCAAGAGAAAAAAGTGGGGTACCTATTGAACCCATTCCCTAAGCTCAATTTAATGGTTTTTCAAATCAATGGCATGTTCTCCAGATATCTCCAAATAAGGCAACATGGAGTTAATTCACATGAGCAATAATCAATGGGAGGCTTGAAGGCGTTACCATTGCATATTTTATTCATAACTACACCCCAACAATTTGGAGAGTGGAAGGATATAATTCTACATGCAGTTGGGGTAATGAGACCTATGATTAGAAGTGGAGCCATTATAGGGAGGCTTATTAACTTGGTAGTTATTTTTGGTTTTCACCCTTTGTCAGATGTTTATTTACTCACACTGCCTGGCGTCCTAGTAACCATTGGCAACTCTGGGTCATCTCCCTCTAATATTTATGGTGTAATTCTTACATGTGAAGTGGCTTTTGAATTATAACTAGGTTTGGTGTATGATTTAAGTAGGTTGATCTTATCTGAGTGGTTTGGATGTCGTTGTCTCTTTTTTGCAATTTGTTCGGATGCCTTGTTGAGCCCCGAACTTGCATCTTTCCTATACACTTTCCTAGACTTTTTCCATTCCCCTGGACCTCCTAAGCTATCAACATCATTGCATATTAATCATAAAAGAGCATTTAAAGTGGTTTTTTTTAACTATGTTTTGTGTCCATTGTTTGAACTAGATTTTTGCTCATTAAGCTGCGGAATCCTGTCACTTTCCGCAGCTGCTTCAACTTTCTGCAGTTGTTTTTGTTAAAGTCCATATTGCAAGTGTCATCAGGCAAATAGAGCCACATGGGCAAGTTGGAAATCACGTGGACATGGACCGAGTCCTATTGGCTCAGTCGGATTCATCAGAGGAGGCTGTGGTCAACGGTGGTCAAGCGGTGGGCAAACAGAAGAGTCCTACGACAACAGGACTCTGTTTCCAAGCACGTGAAAGATTTTCGTGGCCATTTCTAGATTTCTTGAGGCATGCTGACACCTGTAGGCTGCCCACGATGTAAGTCCAACAAGCCGCTTTCATTTAGATTGCATCATCTCGACAGCCATGATGCTAGATCCATGGACGCTGTCGTTCACGTGTCCTCTATCAGCGTAGTTTATAGGAAAACAGTTATGTAAACTTTTGCTATAAATAATGTGTTTCTATACGCATAGTAGTTAGTTTTTTTGAATGTAATTTTACTGTTAAAAAGCCCATTGTGCCGTGATTGTTTCGTTGTTATGACTGCGTTCTGAAATATATGAGAAGACTCTGTTTCTGAGCATAATTATTGATTGATAGCTGTTGCCCGAGGTTGTGCAGAGGGCCCCTGCACACGCCGAGGTTTTGTTTCTTATTGTTGTACAGTTTCATGCTATGTTTCTTTATGTTTATTATGCCATAGTTATTCACTTATGTATATTTCATTTACTATGGTACTAATGTTTCATTCTTGTTCATAATTTTACATGCTTTACATTGCTGTTAACGCTAATCAATGTGTCTGTTCCAGATTACAGTAGGCAGCCCAGGCATTTGCATAGAATTTTCACAATGACTAATGACATGGAATCAGTCTTTCTGCTGACTTACTTTCTTAGCTTTTAATTCTTGTTCTGTTTTTCTTATTTCAGTTTTGTTCATTGGCTTTATTAGTTAGCTTAGATATTAGATTGCTCATATCATTTTCATTTACCTCCAAAATCCATAGCGAGACTAATGGCGAGGGATTGAAGTATGAGTGTGTAATTTGATATTAGTTTTATTTCTCTGCAATTAGATATCGGATTGCTCAAGTTGTTGATGATTACCTCCGAAAGCCATAGCGAGACTAACTGGCGAGGGGTCAAACTATGAATTGATGTGATTTGATTTTAAGTTTACTTTTCTGCAATTAGATATCAGATTGCTCAGGTTGTTGATGATTACCTCCGAAAGCCATAGCGAGACTAACTGGCGAGGGGTCAGAATATGAATTGATGTAATTTGATTTTAGCTTTACTTTACTTGCAATTTTTGGATTTCTTTGAGTACAGTAGCTTAATTCATTTCTTTTGTATTTAGACAGTAGCAGGGATAATGGTTTCATGATCAATAGTTCACTGTTTGTTTGATTAGAATAGTGGCACATTTTCATTTTCTTTTAGGAATTAATTTCATCATTAGCATGTTCTAAGACCTTCTGAAGTTTGAAGTTTTGGAAACCATTATAAAGGACATAATTGCCTTGAACATTTATATCCATACTTGTCTTTTAGAATTTCCATTTCACATTAGGAGATCAACGAAGATAAAAACCCCCAAAACAAAATAAAAATCAAAAATGACAAAAAGTAAGAAATAGGTTATCTTGCACATATAGTGCGCCACACTTCAACAGTTTACGACTCCCGGATTGACAATTAATATAACAATTTAGGACACTCTAAATTGACCAAACATTTTGGCACTGTTGCCAGGGAAGTGTAACTAGGTAGCCAATTTCTTATAAAAAAAATATTCAAAGAAGGGAAAAATTGATAACTTCTCAAAGTATGCTCTCCTCTTGCACCTAGTGTGATCTAGAGGATCAGAAAAGAGAGTTATTGGTTCAATAATTTCTTGAGTATGCTCTCTTCTTGCACCTAGTGTGAACTGGAAGACTAGAAAGATAATTATTAGCCCGACTTGAAGAAAAAAAATGACATGCATAGAGCAAGAGATTCTAGGGGAAGGTTTATAGCTAGGGCCAATAGTTTGATTTTTACCACTCCATCTACTTCAAGGCATAGACAAGATACACCTCCATCATCTCCAACTCACACTCCCAACCTTAGGATTCCTGGAATTCAAGGGACAGCAGCTGAATTAGGAGACTCTCCCACACTATCCATCAAATCTGATCTAGGGAAAGAACCTTTCTTCACTTCTACAGGGGAACATATTGTAATCAAAGAAGTAGAATCACCTAAAGAAGAAGAGGGAGAAATTCCTCCTCGTTCGCCATTAATAGAAAAACCAGAGGACTCTGAAAACTCTAGGGAAACTATCATGACCGAGGAAGTAGTAAACGGATTTGGAGGAGGAGGTAGAGGTAGAGGTAGAGGAGGAGGAAACAATGGAGGAGGTAGAGGTAACAATGGGGAAAATAGGGATGGAGATAACTCATTTGGATTTCCTATAGTTGATGAGGAATCTCATACAACAATGAAAAACATCTCACCATCTGTCCTCCCAAACTTTTATGGGTTGCGAAGTGAGGATCCTGAAACATTTCTATTTGAGTTTGAAGTCATGTGCCGAACTTATGACTATATGGAAGACTCTCAAAAACTCAAATTGTTTCCTTCAACATTGAAGGGAGCTGCTTTGAAATGGTTCATGGGATTAGTCACTCAATCTATTAGGACTTGGAATGATATGAAACAAACATTTCTGGATAGATACCTGGACTATTGCATGCCCACCAACCATAAGGATGAGGTATTCAAAATGGTGCAAAAAGAATATGAAAACTTGGAGGATTTACTTGAAAGATTTCAATACAACTTAAAAAGAGCAAAAATGAGTAACTTAGATGAGGAGACCTTGAAAGCCCTTCTATCAAAAGCCATTAGAGATGAATGGATAGATATTTTAAACATGATGGGAAAGGGAGATATTTCTCAACTTCCACTTCGTGACATAGCAAAACTATGTGTCCATCTCTCAAGGGGAAAATCTAAAACGGGAAAAGGGCCTAGAGATTCTTCTCTTATAAGAGCAAACAAATCTGCAACTGGATCAATAAGTAGGGCAGAGATTGGCAATATGCTTGATGAGTTCAAAACTGATATTCTAGGGAGCCTTAGTGAACAACTAGACACCCTTAAAATACAAAACAAGCAGAAAGCAAAAGCTGAAGCCTTGGCCACCTTTTGTCCAAAATGTAGGAAAAAACATGCTCTAAGGGAATGCCCCTTGGATGCAAAAGTTGTAGAAACATGTATGATTTGCTCGGAAAGCCATGAGACCAAGGATTGTCCTTCAATTCCTGGGCTCAAAGCTGTCTTACAAGAAGATCCAAGTTCAGTAGAGTCTCTCTATTTTGTTTCAAGGAGACCTTGGTAGGGGCAACAAAATCAAGGGTTTAACAACCCTATGAACTTTCAACCCTCGCCAAATTGGAATTCTTGGCAACAACCTTGGTCCCAACCTCAAAATCCATATCAATCATGGGTACAAGGTATGCAAAATCCTTATGGGAGATTTGCTCAATTTTATCAATATCCTCCATCTTTCCAAAATCAACAAGCTCCACAACTTCCAAATCAAAACCCACAACTTTCATTGCCCTTTCCACAACAACAACCTTCTCGACAAAATCCAAATTCCCAACTCTTGCTTCCGTTCCAACAAAAGACAAATCAACTACCAGCCCAGCCATTGCCAAATCCTAATAACAAAAATCCTCAAAATGCTTACATGGTAGAAGGACAACAATTTCCTACCTATATGATTGTTCCTCTTAATGATGTACAACTCAGGTCTGGTAGAGTTTTAGAAAAACCTTCTATAGATGTTCAAAAGCAAGATACCTCTGAGGAGGATTCTCTTAAAGCCAATAAAGGTTCTAAAGAAGCATCTCTTCAAAACCCAACCATTCAAAAAGAAAAAGAAAAAGAGTCAACCCCCACAACTCCTATAGTTGAGCAACCTGCATCTTCATCCACACCTCCTTTCCCTGAAATATTACAAATTGACAAAGGAGTGGAAAAACAAATCTTGTTGCCTGACTATGATTTCCTAGATGAATCAAAGAATGTATGTATCAAGATTCCCTTGCTACAAGCCATTAGAGAGATTCCTATTCTAGCAAAAATAATAAAGGAGTTGAGTCTCGAAAGACCAGAAAGGAAACCGAGAGATACAAGAAGAATCCACCTGGTAGGAAAAATTGTAGATATCATGATGGGAAAAATTACCATGCAGAAGTATGTAGATCTCGGTAGTCCAATTGTCAAGACACATATAAGCAGGATAGAAATTCCAAACACTTTGATTGACTTAGGGGTTGCTATCAACATTATGAGTAGACAGACTATGGAACAGCTAAAACTTCCTAATCTTCTTTTTACACCTACCTTACTGCAACTTGCAGATAGATCAATAATCAAACCAGATGGTGTATTAGAATATATTTCAATCTCCTTAGATTCTTGGGAATATCTAGTAGATTTCATGATTTTGACTCCCAAGAGTAATTTAGGAGGGCACCCACTCATCTTAGGAAGACCTTGGCTAGCCACAGCTGATGCTTTCATTAGTTGTAGATCTGGGGATATGTACATTTATGATGGTAGTTCGACAAAGAAATTCAATTTGTATCCTCCAGCAAAAGCAATTACAGAAGTAGGAGATAATGAATGGGTCGATGATGAGGACACTATACAACTTGTCTTTACCATTTCTGAAATCAGTGAAGATAGTCAAATTCTGAACACATTAGAAAACTTTGAAACATCTTCAGAATATGACCACACACAATTTCAGTTAGATTCTGACATTGAGTATTTATCATCAAGACAAATGTCTCTTTACTCTATGGAAGAGTTCGATAGTTCCACCATTGAAATTTTTCCAGGAAAAACATTGAATATCAATAAAAATTTGGAAAAGTCACAACAGGAAGAGCTAACCAAAATCTTGCAAAAACATTCCACTGCATTTGCATGGGAGTATACTGATATGAAAGGTATTGACCCTAAGAATTGCATTCATCACATCCACATCGAGGAAAACAGTAGACCAATCAGACAACCTCAGAGAAGGATGAATCCAAACCTTAGGGAGATAGTGAAAGAAGAGCTCCAAAAATTACTCAATGTAAACTTCATTTATCCAATTTCAGATAGCCGATGGGTTTCTCCTTTGGCTATAGTACCTAAAAAGAATGGTAAATGGAGGGCATGCATTGATTACAAGGAATTGAATAAAGCAACTTTGAAGGATCACTTACCTTTGCCCTTTATCGATCAAGTATTAGATACATTAGCAAGCAAAAAGTACTTTTTATTTCTGGATGGTTTTAGTGGCTATAATCAAATTCAGGTAGCACCTGAAGATCAAAATAAGACCACATTTACCTGTCCATGGGGAACTTTTTCTTATCGAGTGCTTCCTTTTGGATTATGTAATGCACCTGCAACATTCCAAAGAGCAGTAATAGGAATATTTTCTGATCTAATCCATGATTGTGTAGAGGTTTATATGGATGATTTTACAGTTTATGGTAACTCATTTGAAGAGGCATTAGAGAATTTGGAAAAAGTCCTTATAAGATGTAAGGAAACAAACCTTTCATTAAGTCATGAAAAATGCTTTATGATGTTTACTGAAGGTATTGTTTTGGGACATCATATTTCAGGGGATGGGATTAAAGTTGATAGATCAAAAGTTGAAGTCATCTCCAAGTTGTCTATTCCAAATTGTCAAAAAGATGTTAGAATTTTTCTGGGATTTACTGGGTACTATATAATATTTTATAGAGAACTTCACTAAAATAGCATCTCCACTCTTCAAATTGCTTACAAAAGACTGTGAATTCAAATGGGATACTGATTTTCAATCAGCATTTGAAATTTTGAAAACAAGAATATCTGAAGCACCCATCTTGAGAGGGCCAAATTGGAAACTTCCTTTCCATACTTCTACAGATGCTTCAGATACAGCTCTAGGGGCTGTGTTGGGTCAAAAGGATTTAGTTCCTTATGCCATTTACTATACCAGTAAAAATTTAACTCCTCCTGAGTTGAACTATACGTGGCTGAAAAAGAGTTTTTAACTGTTGTTCATGCAATCAATAAGTTTAGACATTATATAACAGGCTATGAAACTTTTATCCATACTGATCATTCTGCGATTAGATATCTAATGAACAAACCTGTTACTAATGGCAGAGTTACAAGGTGGCTCTTACTTTTACAGGAATTCAATATCATTGTGTTGAATAGACCAGGAAAACAAAATACAGTAGCTAATTTATTGTCTAGGATTCAGAATACTAAAGAAGATTCTCCTGTAGAGGACAAGTTTCCTGATGAATATTTATTTGCAGTAACTTCTAAGACTCCTTGGTATGCATATATAGCTAACTATTTGATTACAGGGAAACTACCTCCACATTTATTTCCTGGTGAAAGAAGAAAGATTATTCAGGAGAGTTCAAAATATTCATGGATTTCTAATGAATTGTTTAAAACAGTGTCACATCTTGTGATCAGAAGATGTGTTAGGGAAGATGAAATGCCTGATATCCTCAAAGCATGTCATGATGAACCATGCGGCGGATACTTTGCTGACAGAAGGACAACCTATAAAATCCTCTCTTTAGGATATTATTGGCCATCCCTTTTCAAATATGCAAAAAAGTATGTCAAAAGGTGTGATAGCTGCCAAAGAGTAGGGAAACCTACCCTTTCAAATTAAATGCCATTGCAGCCACAAGTACTCATCGAACCCTTTGAAAAATGGGCTTTAGATTTCATTGGACCTATTAACCCACCATCTAAACAAAAAAATTATATATTAGTATGTACTGATTATGTCACTAAATGGGTAGAAGCCAAAGCATTATTTTCTGCTACCGAAAATTCAGTTGTTAATTTTCTTTATGAGGATATTTTTACTCGCTTTGGTGTTCCAAGAGAAATCGTGACAGATTAGGGAAGTCAATTCACATCCAACCTGGTGGAGAAGCTGATGGAAGAATAAAAAATCAAGCACAGAAAATCTACTCCTTACCATCCACAAGAAAATGGCCATGTGGAGTCTACAAACTAAGTTATTGAAGGCATCATCACCAAAACTGTTCATTTACACAGAAGAGATTGGGCAGAAAGCAGGGAAAATTTTAAGAACCCCCCATAAATTTATATGTATAATAAATGGGCGAATCTCCATGGTATATAGGAAAAATGGAAGGTGATTTTATCAATAATATAATATGTATATATAATTTTTTGGCGAATCTCTCACCAGGCATGGCGAATATTTTACTCAATTATAAAATCTTGTAAGATCTTGGTGAGTCTTTCACTAAATAATAAAACTTTGTAAGGTCCTAGTGAATCTTAGCATTGTGAACTCTTAGAGAATTTTTTGAAAAAGTATAAAACCATATATGACAAGAGCCACATGGTGGCAATATCACTGTTTTTTTCACATTTCCACGAAATGGAACTTGTTTATAAAATTATAAAAAAGCCAACCAAGTCCCTTATAATATGCAGGTAAGCTTATAATAGAGTCTGATACATATACTATGCTTGTCTTCATTCAAGTGTCATAGCTGCTATACTTAACACTGTGAATCACAACTCTCTCAGAACTCAACTCTATAGTGTCATTAAAACCTTTGGAAATTGAATCTGACAACTCTATAAAAAGGATTAGTTAAATAGAAGCTTTTGTGAATGAGCCCACTAATTATCACTGCTAAACAATCAATCCATACTATGAAGTCTTCCATCTTGATCACAATCGTGCTCACGATCAAGGGAGTGCGACCACCTAGCCTGACATAATGGCCATCATAGCTTCCAATAATCAACAACCACCTTGCAAGGACATCCTAGCTCATGTCTCATGAATTTTATTCATCAATCTTAACTAATATAAATCTTATAAAGATAATCTTAGAATCCTCTCCGGATTCACAGTTAATACAAGGGTAAAGGAAATTTTCTAGCTCAAGGCACTAGCCAATACCAACTTTGGTATCTGTGACCCCTTTGTGGGGATGCACCTACCCTGCCCCGTTGGGTTTCTGCCTTGTAACATAGTTCAAGGATCACAAGACTTTCCAATCTTCCTACTCCATTAGACACACTTTATATGCTATACACAGTGAATGGAAAAGAAGCATTATAGAACACACAATTTAACAGAAGGAAGAAAAATCTTAGCCAGTTCAATATCAAAATCTTAACCACTGATTAATAAAGAATAACAAGTAGTGTAATGAATTGTTCCGAGTTATTTATTTACAAGCTGTAAAGAATGTAGTGGAATGGAAAATATTACTTAGGCAACCCTTCAATATTTTCTACTAATATGTCTGTGCATGTACATATGAAATTAAGAGCATTGTTGAATACAAAGTTTCCTTTTCTCTTGCCTCCATTTTGACAAATCAGCGTGAAATCAGTGTCACTTTGAATCTCCTTTCCTATGTGGATGTTTTGACAAATCAATGTGAAATCAAAGTCACTTTGAATTTCCTTTCCTGCAAGGGATCACATCCACAGTTGATTAGTAAAATATAATCTACTATATATTATGTTCAAGAAACTGACTGCAATCTACAGTGGAAACGAGACTTCAATTCTTATTCTGAATTTGAATATCTCAGGACAACATAAGAGATAAAAATGCATATGGCCTTAGTAGCTAGAAAACAATCACTCCATCATTACAATACCACCTAGATTTCGGCACTTAATCTAAATAATGGCACTAGTTATAGTGCTTATTTGCATTAACACCATGGAAAAGCAACAACAATGTTTCAAAGTACACTTACTAGAAAAGTTGTAACGTTCTGAGAATATTTAATGATAGCATCTGAACCTCATATCTATGGTGGGGAAACTAGGGAACCCAAATATTGGAAGATATCTCATACCAAATCTGAGAAAAAAATAAAAAAGGGAAAAAACCAAAATCTATAAATCAAGCAATGAATTGTTTACAAATCAAATACAATTCCTTTAATTAACAGTTAAATTGTGGTGATATATTTAAATATTTAGTAAGAGGGTAACTTCAAACCATGGAATATTACCTTTTCCATTACTGTCATCCCTCAGTGACTGAGATTACAAATCAATACTTATGGAAAGATTGTAAGAAATTCTGTGAAATAGTAAAGCGTAACATCTATTTTCAAGCAACAAAATCAAGACATTGTTACATCAAGAGCCATAATTGGTACATAATCAATGAATCAAGTCCTTGTATGGCACAAGCTTGTTTCACAACCTCTATTTTCTCAATAACAAAATCAAGACATTGTATGTGGTTATTGCCAAAAGGAAATTGCGTTCTAATTTGGAAGAGGATCTTATCAAAAGACATGGATTTATTCAAAGTTACAAAGCCTAATGCGTTACTGAAAAATAAGTTGGAATATGGGATCATGATAATTAAATTGAAAAAATATGCTTTCCTTTTAGAAACATTACAGTTATACAATGTTTTTTGAAAGCATTAGAATTTGAAATTGGGCCTTTCTATCAAGACAAATTTTCATTAACAGAATGTACTTTCCTACCTGAAACGTTGTAGATATCCAAGAAAAACTTGAAAAGCATAAGAGAACTTAGCATAATGTACTTTCTTTCCTTCCTTAACATTCTTAAAGAGTTGAGGTTCCCCAAGTCATCAGGTAACTTTCGAAGGAAATGACAGTTAGTAATATTCCAATTCACAACTGAAGATGTGTCACAAATACGAGGGGGCATCTCCTCCAAATCACAAAAGTGCTCCAGGTTAAAATCTAGCATTATTGGAAGCTTAATGCTCGACTGGTTGTTATTGAACCCAGACATTTTTCCATTCTTCACTAAAAGCTTAAAGATAGCTTCTCTAATGACTTTACTATGCTCTCGAAGTGGGGGCACATGCAGGATCTCCAAGTGAATAGTCTTAAACTAAGTGAAGATAAGGCCAATAGATCATTCAGTGTGGATCTATTTAACCCATAATTGAATAATATGTCTCTCTTGAACCCATAATTGAATACTATTAGGACTTTCAAATTTTCCATGGAACTCAAAAATGTTGGAAGAAAGTATCTACTTCCAAAAAGAGTAAAACTAAAGCCTCTGCTTGAGGATAATTGATGTCACACCACTAACACTTCTCCATGGAATCTATATAGGTAAACCACAAATGCAGAATTCCATTAGAATATTGTGTTTATTGAATACACAAATGAAATCATTGCATTTCTTTAAAGTATCTTTTGAAATCAAAATTACTGAAATTACATATCGATAACCTAGTGGGTGTAGGATAAAATTCACACGTGTCATTCACAGAAAGCATGAGAAAAAACCTAATACTTTATATAAAACCAAGAAAAATTTGAATTCATCACTTCTAGGGACCTCGTAACCACCCTGCCAATACACAAGTATGTTCCTCTTTGCAGTTAGAAAAATCACCCAAATTACAATCGGTTTACTCCAGCATATGTTGGAAAGTTATAGAAGGATGACTAGTGCAATCAATCCATTCATTTTAGCCCTGGATTTGTTTCAGTTTAAAACAGAAGTATACAAATATACTTGTCCAATGTCTATGCTTTAACCATTCACCTTAAGATGTTTTTACAATATAATTTCCTAAGTCTATTTAATATCTTCATTGTCATAAAAACCAACCTATATCCATCTTAACTCCACATCTACCACTCTTAAGGGGATGAAATCTATTTATCCCTCTGAGCACTTGGTAGACCCAAAATTAAGATGGATCTAAGATGATAGAATTTCCCCTTTAAATAATCTATGCTCACATGAATACCATGGTATTACCATGGGTCAATACCATGGGTTATCATAAACCTGGAGCTTAAAAATTACTATTAGTAATTTATAAAAATTAATAAAATTAATAGTTGAATTTTATTTTATTTTTTATTTTAACCAAGCTAAAATGTTTAACATACATTAAATTACAACATTCATTTTTACTCTTGATCCACCAAGCCCCAAGAGGGATCAAATATTTTTTCACTCTGTGCTAGTTTGCATATCACGATATTTGATACCTCTTGGGGGTTAGTAGATCCAGAGTAAAGATGGATCTATGCTGGTTTAATTCCCCCATTTAAATAGGCTACATTCCAGGTTAATACCATGGGTCAATACCATGTGCCATTTTGGTGAATACCATGGGTGAATACCATGTGCCATTTTTATTTTTATTAATACTAATATTAGGGTTAATAATGTTTTTTTGCATGGTATTAATAACAATCTAGTCCATGGTATTTGTCCCATAGTAATTTTCCCATAGGTTTCACCTAAATATAACGCATTTTTTGAGTGTTCGTAAATATAAGGTGACTTATGGAGTAAATATAAAAAAATGTTTTTTTTTTACCATACGTCTCGTTTATTTATATTTTTATTAATTTATCATAACTCTTTTACAAATATGGTATTTGGCCCATAGGATTCACTTAAATAAAACCTCTTTCTTGAGCCTTCATAAATAGAACGAGGGTTATGAATTAAATATAAAAGAGGTTTTATTTATTTTCCATACGTCTAGTTTATTTATATTTTTATTTATTTACCATACCTTTTGAGTAAGTAGAAAAAGACGTTTTATTTATTTACCATACCTCCACTTTACTTATATTTTTATTTGTTTACACCCTTGCATGTATATAAGGTGACTTATGGAGTAAATATAAAAAATGTTTTATTTATTTGCCATACCTCACATTTATTTGTATTTTTATTAATTTACCATACCTCTTTTATAAATATGGTATTTGGCCCATAGGATTCACTTAAATAAAACCTATTCTTGAAAATGGGTGAATGGATTCACTTAAATAAAACCTATTCTTGAAAATGGGCGAATGGAAGGTTGTAACTCCTAGTTTCAAGGGCTAAATTTACCTTTTTTACCCTCTCCCTTAAAATAAGGTGGGCTATTTGACGTGATTTGTAAAAATGTGATATGATACAAAATATTCGCCCACTAAAAATTTAAAACCCTTAATTTCGCCAAAGGGCGAACATTCGCCCCTAAAATTTTCTATGGCAGAAAGGCTTCCTGAAGCCTTATGGACCTACAGAACCACATGGATAAATACAACAGGACATTCTCCATATGAACTAGTTTATGGGAAAGAAGTCCTGCTCCCCATTGAGTTCCAAGTCAAAACTTTCAAGATGGCAGTTCAGTTGGGGATGGCTCGATCAGAAGCCCAAAAGCACAGAATGGAGCAATTGAATGAGCTAGATGAGATCAGACAAAAATCAATTCTAAGAATTGATCTAGTTCAATATCAAAGAGCTAAGTGGCATGACAAATACATCAAAGAGAAAAAGTTTCAAGAAGGATATTGGGCATTACTATTTGATTTCAAGTTTAAAGATTTTAAAGGAAAATTTCAGACTCATTGGCTTGGGCCATATGAGATTGACAAAATCTTTAGCAATGGAGTGGTAAGAATCAAAACCATTGATGAATATCAAACTCCTCTTATTGTGAATGGCCACAGATTAAAGATCTATCATAAGCCACTCTCAAAAGAGGAATTTGTCAAAATGTTTCAAGATAGTTCTGCAATAAGGCTGGTGAAGAAGAATCCTTCTTCTCCACCAGCCTAGCCTTTGTTCATTTCTGTTTCCAAAAAAAAAATGTATAAGTCTGAAAATCAATCACTGATTGGCAGTCTTATACAGAAAATACAGGGTGAAAATCAGGAACTCCTGACGCCCTATATTTTCCAAAAAAAAAATTCTCTCTCTCATTTCACAGTTTTGTGACACTCCACTTCATTTCATTTCACTTCATTCCACTCCACTTCATTTCATTCCACTCCATTTCATCCATTCCATTTCATTCCGTCAATAAAAAAAAAATTCATGACCATTTTCATTCAGTCAGTTATCATCTATCCATCTCCATTCAGTCAAATGATTGTTGTGTCAGTTTCCGCAGCCAGAAGCAGTTTCCGCAGCTATCACTCTGTTTTTCAAAACTGACAGTCAGATGTTAGTTAAATAATCATGAAATCAAATGCAGGTATGACCGAGGACATATTATGAAGACATGAGGCACTTAAAAGCATCAACAAGGAGCAGCTGATCGAAGATTAATAAAAAAAATGGCAAGAATTCCAAGGTATGAGTAGAAATTTATTTCAAATAGCGTTCAAAGCACATTTTTACATAGTTATAAAACCATAGCTCCATTATATGCAATGATTGGCGTTGATAACTCCATAACCATTCCACGATCTCTATACGATTCCCCCACAATCCTTGCATTTATTTTCAAGCGGCCTCATGATGAAGCTTCCGATTTTAACTCGTGTTCGAGTGTACTTTGACACTCCACCTGTAATTATGGGACGTGGTTGATTTGATCATGGCTTCTCTCTGCAGCATAAATTCTGCAGCCATTTCATAAACGTGTTTACATCCACTCCGCAGCCATTCAGTTTAAAATTCTGCCGGGTTCACTTTACTCCCCTACTATTCTATTGAAGCCACGGTTGAATTTCCACCTTGTTCATATCAGTCTCTGCTCCATTCCATGAATTCACTCCTGCTACCTGTTCTCTGTTTTCCATTTACAGTCACTGTTTTCTTCTCCATAAACCCTGTTCATCACCGTAACCCATTCGTCTACCTCTTCTAAAACCCTTACTCATGCAGACGAATTTTAAAGACAGAAGGAAGGATGGGTCTGTTGTTGAGGGCAGAACCGAAAGGGCCCAAGTTTTTAGAAGGATACCCACAAGTGAAAAACATAAACAAGGAGATTACAAAGACTTTTGCGAGGTCTTTTAATGGCCTGGATGTGGAAGTTGGAGACCTCAAGTTTACAGTCACCGAGGCATCTATAGCAGCTGCTACAGAACTTCTGCAGGAGGGTGAACGTTGGTTCAAGAACAAGAGCTTTGACGAGAAGGCTTGGAGGGTTATCCTACGAAATCTAGGTATGGATGTAACTATTTTTAAACGAGGAATCCATGTCCATGCTTTAGAAGAGAAGTGGGCCAGTCTATTGTTGATTATTCAAAATTTCATCACCTGTGAGGGACGTTTTGGATCAATGTATATGTATCACACCCGGTTGTTGATGAATTTCCTAGAAAACCAAACCCTCAATCTGCCATACTTTTTACTGAACAGTTTGAAAAAGATGTATTTAACCGTCCAAAATAATTTGGGAGACGTAGAACCACACTTGTATCACCATGGCCTTGTGAAAATCTTGATAGAAAAACAATTGAAAGAAAACAAGGACACATGGCAGCAGTTTCTAATTAGAAATTTCTTTCAAGATCCACAAGAAGCCCCTGAAAGCAGTACATCAAGAAGAATTAGAAGAAAGAGAACAAGTGATAAAATTCAAAGTACTCCTATTAACATAGTTGAAGAAACTAGTAGAGAAGAAAGACTATCTAAAAGGAGGAAGGAAAAGACTGAGGGTAAGAAGCCAACAAAATCAAAAGAGAAAAGAAGCATTGAGGTTGTGTATCAAACCCTAGAACCTTCCTCAGAGGAAGACCATCAAGTATTGTCTGAAAGACTAGTTCACCTTCAGGAACAATCAACTGCAGCCAAAAAGAAAGGAAAAGAAAAACAGAGTGGGGAGGAAAAACACACTAGTCCACAGCATGTAAGAAGAAGCTTCAGGCTAAAAGGGAAATTAAGGACAGTGCAAACCAAAGGACCCCACTTTATTGACTTGGGAGGGGAAACACCGGAGTAGCCTCCAGCAACCTCTCCTGACCGTAGCCCACACCATACTTCCATTTCACAACCAGATTTTGACATGAGTCCTTCTCGGCCAGATTTTGAAATCAGTCCTTCTCAACAGGATTTTGGGGTCAGCCCAAGGAAAACAACACCCGAGATAGACCCAAATCAGCAAGAGATGTATGATTATCTAGAATCCTTGGAAAAGACAGCCACCGGCCCAAGCACTTCATCCACTTAGCCTCACACAGCACAAGAAGCTCTAGTCCAATCGTTGAAATAATAATTTTTTGAATTGGAGGTCTTAAATAGACGTATTAAAAATGAAAATGAAGCATTAAAGGAACAAAGCATATTGGACAAGATCATTCATGACAACACTATGTTACATATAGGGCTGTGGCAGAAAAAGAACAGGAAATTGAAGAAGAAATGCAAGAGGTTGAGTAAAGCACTTATCAACCTCAAATTCAGATGCTTGATGAGGAAGCCTAGAATGTTAGCAGTACCAAGGAAGAGGAGAAGATGGTTGGATGTGCTAGCAGAGGTCTCAGAGCATATGGATTGAAGAGAGGATGGTCAAAATTTTAGTTGCATGGGGATGCAACACCTTCAAAGTGGGGGTATGTTGAGCCCCGAACTTACATCTTTCCTATACACTTTCCTAGACTTTTTCCATTCACCTGGACCTCCTAAGCTATCAACATCATTGCATATTAATCATAAAAGAGCATTTAAAGTGGTTTTTTTTAACTATGTTTTGTGTCCGCTGTTTGAACTAGATTTTTTCTCATTGAGTTGCGGAATCCTGTCACTTTCTGTAGCTGCTTCAACTTTCCGCAGCTATTTTTATTAAATTCCATATTGCAGGTGTCATCAGGCAAATCGAGCCACATGGGGAAGTTGGAAATGACGTGGACATGGACAGAGTCCTATTGGCTCAGTCGGATTCATCGAAGGAGGTCGTGGTCAACGGTGGTCAAGCGATGGTCAAACAGAAGAGTCTTACGGCAACAGGACTCTGTTTCCAAGCACGTGAAAGATTTTCGTGGCCGTTTCTAGATTTCTGGAGGCACGCTGACACCTGTAGGTTGCCCACGATGTAAATCCAACAAGCCACTTTCATTTAGATTGCATCCTCTCGGCAGCCATGATGCTAGATCAGTGGACGCTATCGTTCACGTGTCCTTTGTCAGCTTAGTTTATAGGAAAATAGTTATGTAAACTTTTGCTATAAATAATGCGTTTCTATACGCATAGTAGTTAGTCTTTTTGAATGTAATTTTACTGTTAAAAAGCCCATTGTCCTGTGACATTGTTTTGTTGTTATGACTGTGTTCTGAAATATATGAGAAGACTCCGTTTCTGAGCATAATTCTTGATTGATAGCTGTTGCCCGAGGTTGTGCAGAGGGCCCCTGCACACGCTGAGGTTTTGTTTCTTATTGTTGTACAATTTCAAGCTATGTTTCTTTATGTTTATTATGCCATAGTTATTCACTTATGTATATTTCATTTACTATGGTACTAACGTTTCATTCTTGTTCATAATTTTACATCCTTTACATCGCTATTAACGCTGATCAGTGTGTCTGTTTCAGATTACAGTAGTGTTGATGCCTCGAAAATCGCTGCATCAACATCGGGGATAACCACCCGATCCAGACCTTAAAGGCAGCTCCTTTTCGTTTGGTGTGGTGGCTCCGACTGGATATAATGGGACCAGTTTCCCAATGGTTGGTAAATGGGATGGATAAATAATTGATTTTCTAATCTCTAATGATAATGGATGAATGATCTAAACTAAAAGTAAAATATAAACAACTATTCTATCCCGGGAAATTGCTGCTTTAGTGTAACTTTGGATGGTCTTCGTTTACAAACAGGCATATAGATGACTCTTGTTGGTAAGCAAAGATGTTTATTCATATGATAATTACTAAGCCCAAATAGTTGAACAAAGCAATCAAGCAAACATTATCACACTATTTCTCATTTATATCATAGACATAAATATGAGTGAAAGAATAACAATCCTCGGACATTCAATAGTGAAAAGTACAAGGCTTGCTGTTAAAGCACATATATATATTCAATGATAGCAAAATTTAAACGAATGCATATTCATATCAAAATGACAGAAGAGCATAGATAATAGTACCATATGTTTATTCGAGTCACTCCCAATATTAATCTCATTCACATTCCTTTTTCCAACTTAGAAACACTTCCACAAAAGGCAATAGTGCACAGATCATCAAAGCTTTCTTTGTCAAAAATCAGAATATTGGCCCAGTCTTTATAAAAAAATATATCAGAAGCACAATAGTGTGACTTCCTGATTTGAGTTTATACAAAAACTTAGGACCCTTTCCAAATGCATGAAAGGGCCTATAAATACTAATTAAGCTAACTAATTACAAAATGAAAGTGCTAATAAATTGGTACGACTATGCTATGAATATCTCCTCAAAATCGGCTTGTCTTCAGTCGGCAGCATGATTCATTGCTTCGAATGATCTCCCTTCAGCTTGAGCTGGCAGATATCTAACATCGGTTGCAACTCTGGGGGGGCGGCTTAGGCGAGAATTCAGTTGAGCTGAATATGTGGCATCTTGGATCTCGGGGATCATGCAACTGATAGCATCAGTTAAACATTTGAGCGCGGCCCTCTGACTGTATGGCTTGATTAAGAAAAACCAAAAGGTATCCCAAGTTAAACTTTGGATGTCAGCGATTAATCTTCCTTTCTTTTCCAACTCCTGATTGCATGTTTGTTCCAAGGCGTTGGCTGATGTTAATTTTCCTGGATTACACTGTGAAATCATATTGGACAGATAAAGAGTGTCATTGACAAATTCAATTAAATTGCTAGTAGATAACCGGCATCCTGAGGTTTCTCTTTCTTCCTTCATTAATTGGGTCTGCCACTCTAGGAACAAGATGTCTTTGTGTGCTTCAATAATTTTGGGCAGATCCGAAGCCTGTCCTTCAAGGGAGTCTCGCCAAGTGAGAAAATTGGTTGAGGTCTCATCGGCCTATTCTAATTCCTGTCTAGCTTCAACTGATTTATCAACTATAGATGTAGTAATTTCACAAAGAGGTTCAACCAAAGAAATTTTATGACATAGCAGTTTCAGTTGTGTAATCAATGCCTTATTGATTTATAGATCTTTTGTTCTGAACTCTGCTATTTGAGGAAGGCTCCTGAACTTTTCCACTTCTTGTGACAGTTGAGCGATTTGCTCATTCTTAGTCTTGCTCATTTGTTCGTTCATCGCCTTTAATTTGGCCATTGCTTCAGACAGTTCCTTCTGTTTCTGCACTGCACTTGAATCTATTCTCTGTTTCTCTTTGTGTAACTACTCATTTAATTGGCTGTTTGTCTGCCGCTGTGTTAATAGTTGTTGTTCCAATTGTTCTATTTTCCGTTGTGCTTCTGACACCTGCGACTGCAATGAATCAATCATTTGATATTTTTCTTTAAGGAGACTGCTCACTTCCGAAGCTTTATCCATGGTGGCTGCCGAATATGCTCCAGCATACTGGGAGAGTTTCGTAAGGTCATCAGAAGGATTCAATTCCTCCTTCCACACCACATTAGCCATCTCTGTTTGATCTGGCAAAAGGGAAGATTGATCAAGTCTTTTCCTTTTCCTCTGTCTTTTCACCACAGCCCTGTGTTTAGGACTGTAAAAGACGTCTAGTGGTGGTATGTCTTCTACCTGTAAAACAATTTGATCGGATGGATCTCTGGGGATTATTTCTGCATCTTTACTACTGGGTAGGCCGTTGGTTCCTTCCATCGGAACCGTAGTTGTGGTTGTTTCTTGACTGACTGTCACTTGAGGCATGCCGAATCTTGGTGGAGTCTCGGGATTATTAATAATAGAGTCAAATTGATGCCACTCTTAGAGGAGTTTGGGATCAATTTGAGTCTCTAAATCAATAACTTCACTGTCATGCTTCTTTCCTTTTTCCTGCTCCTTTCCTTTCTCATGCTCTGTTTCTTTTTCGGGGATTTCCTCTGTAGCGAGAGACTCATCAATACTCTTCTGCCCAGGCTCGCTTGACTTAGTTGTTGGTGTAGTGGCCAACAAGTCCAGAGGCAGAGTTTGCAACCTCTGTTCTCCGAGCCTATTGAATTCTACCAGTCCTTCATCATTATATTTCATTATGGCCAATGTTTTAACCTGAGACAAAGATTCTGTTGAAGAAAATAAATCATCAAATTGATCTTTTTCATGGTCAAACTTGGTGAGTTTGGCCTGTTCAAGCACATTGTAGGCAACCTTCCGGGGATCGAATTGCCTGCTAGGGATGGTTGCAAGGTTGAGCATATTAATTTTTCATGCCTCCTTCTCAGCATGTTTCCAATCAAGTATGGTGTAAACACCACATCTTAATGGGAGTACGGGCCATAGCTCTTTTTGGAAGTCCTAAGAGTTTTGGACGTTCCAGCGGTTGTGATTTGGTAAGCTAATTCACGTGCCAACAGTTTATCGAGCACATATAATGGGAGGTCATGGGGTTTTGTGGCACTACCAAACACCCGTATATACGTGAATTTATCTTCCCCGAACCAATTCCCCACAACAGTCAAGTCAATTTCAGCCTCCTCGGAAATCCTTGGGGCAGGCTTATCAAAGATAGCATAATAGATAGGCAACATGAAACCATTATAGATTTGATACAAGTGGTCTTTATAATGTGCCTTCCATAACATCTGATGGTAGATGTGAATTGGTTTGGGGTCCTGTGGCGTCCACCTCCACCCGAGTATCGGGTATTCAGAATTAAAACAAAGCATATCCATAACATAAGCACTGTAATAGAAGGGAGGAATAGTCTGGGTATTTTTGCGTGAATTGAATCTAAAATCAAGAATTGCAGAGGCTAATTTATCAGACAATATATTGGCCCAATCCATGATATAACTACTAGTTGTCGCTTCCATTAAAGTAACCATTTCGATATCAAATTTTGCAGAATCATGCATCCCCCATATCCTACACACCATTGCCCCAACGTAACAGTAAGGAGATGCTAAGGAATCCACGGAGTACTTACCCGATGACTCATGTTTATCATTTGCTGGATTCTGTCGCCACTATCTAATCAGGGCTGATTCTGTTTCATTCTCATCTACGAATTTCTTTAGAAAAGCTTTGTTGTATTTCTTCTCCGGCTCGAGCAAATGGTACATTTTCCTCAAGTCGTTAGGCTGAAACGAACCGAAAACTCTTCCATCAACTGTGCAAAAGGTCCTATTAGAAACAGGAATTTGTTCGACCACCCATCTGACCACATCAGTGTAAGGGAGAATTTTCTCCCGAGCTGCTATCCTGTGTAAAAACGAGTCGGCCAAATCCTTCAGCGAGGCTTCTGATTTGCTGGTTGAGTCTGCAGTAGCTTCTTCTTCTGTTTCCTCTGGTTCTTCCGCCTCAATCAGATTATAAATGCTTTTCCAGCTGGTATTTCCCAGGCCGAGACATGTAGTGTCTGAAATTAATCCCTTCTTGCTTGGTCCTGGGTCACTGGTGGGCTGGATAGTAACTGCAGGGGCTGCTGCCGCAGCGGACCTCTTAGATTTCTTTCCCATTTGCTTAAAACTTGAAACTTCGACGGAATTCTGCACAAGGAAGGAAACCAGCGTGATACAGAGAAACAGATAGTAAGATCCAATATGAAAGAGGTATGAATAATAAAAGATCGTGATAAAAATTACCATAGATAGAATCTAAGTGGAAAATCTCAGCGTAACTCCTTCATTAATTGGTCTCTTCATCTGCCAGTCATGATAAGGAGGCTTTTAAATAATCCATCATAACGTCTATTGATTCAAGCGTGGCTTATATTTTTGGCGGTTGATCGCATTTGATGATTGGCGTCGTGAAAAGGAGGGTTTACATAATAATCCAAAATATCGTTCAATCACCAAAGGTGATACAATGCATGCCAATCTTTAATATGTTTAGAAACAAGCGCCCTGATTTAATGCGTCGCAATCGGGGCAGGTCTCGGGTCACTTTATTTATTCCATTGTTAATTTGCCGATCGCCAATGGCAATACGCCTTATCGCATCGGGGGATTTGAAGGTGGCACAATTAACGCATCGCTTACCAATGTTGATTGCTAATAGCGATGCCTTTATCACATCGGAGGAATGGGGGATGCTTTATAGATGATGCGCTTTGTCTTTCCCCAATATCCGATAGCGATTTCCCTTTTGGATCGGAGTTATTCAATGTGCCTTTACTTATGTTCCTTCTATTATTGCGATATGCGATCTGACGATCGCTTTATCGTAATAATAAAAGCTTTATGATTTGTTTTAAAAAGGCCTTTTTCTCATTGTTTTAAAAAGGGAAATCATATTTCAATTGGACCTTTTGATGAGGGTTTTTCTAATAACAAGTAAATACCAATTTATTCACACCTATATGTTTAAAAAGGGACCCATTTCATATTATGATTTCAAAGAAAAAATTTATGAAATGGGGGGTTGTTGTACAGCACAACAAGTAGGCAGCCCAGGCATTTGCATATGATTTTCACAATGACTAATGACATGGAATCAGTCTTTCTGTTGACTTACTTTCTTAGCTTTTAATTCCTATTCTGTTTTGTTTATTTCAGTTTTGTTCATTGGCTTTATTAGTTAGCTTAGATATTAGATTGCTCATATTATTGTCAGTTACCTCCGAAAGCCATAGCGAGACTAATGGCGAGGGATTGAAGAATGAGTGTGTAATTTGATATTAGTTTTATTTCTCTGCAATTAGATATCGGATTGCTCAAGTTGTTGATGATTACCTCCGAAAGCCATAGCGAGACTAACTAGCGAGGGGTCAGACTATGAATTGATGTGATTTGATTTTAAGTTTACTTTTCTGCAATTAGATATCAGATTGCTCAGGTTGTTGATGATTACCTCCGAAAGCCATAGCGAGACTAACTAGCGAGGGGTCAGAATATGAATTGATGTAATTTGATTTTAGCTTTACTTTACTTACAATTTTTGGATTTCTTTGAGTACATTATCTTAATTCATTTCTTTTGTATTTAGACAGCAGCAAGGATAATGGTTTCATGATCAATAGTTCACTGTTTGTTTGATTAGAATAGTGGCACATTTTCATTTTCTTTTAGGAATTAATTTCATCATTAGCATGTTCTAAGGCCTTCTGAAGTTTGAAGTTTTGGAAACCATTATAAAGGACATAATTACCTTGAACATTTATATCCATACTTGTCTTTTAGAATTTCCATTTCACATTAGGAGATCAACGAAGATAAAAACCCCCAAAACAAAATAAAAATCAAAAACGACAAAAAGTAAGAAATAGGTTATCTTGCACATATAGTGTGCCACACTTCAACAGTTTACGACTCCCGGATTGACAATTAATATAGCAATTTAGGACACTCTAAATTGACCAAACATGCCTCTAGATGTTGGTGAGCTTATTTGTCTGTTGGTATCTATTTTTTGGTGAATGTTGAAGCGCCTTTGATGAAGTGCTATAGGGTTGTTTTATGTTATCTGAATAAGATTTTTGGTAGGTGTATTTGCTATTTGGAATATATGGACAATTATGGTTTCCTTGTTAGGGGAACAATATTCTTTGGTAAATTCTTGAATTGCAAAGGGTTTTTAAGGGGCATGTGAGTCTTATCTCTGACAACAACACTTCCTTGTTGTTTGTCGCATTCAAATTATGTGAGTATGAGGTAACCCATGACAAAGAGCATGTTCTTCTAATGGAGAAAATTCTCCAACAATGAAAGCACATACAAGGTCTAGAAATTAAATGTAGAATGCTTGGATAGTTTACTTCTATTTAGAATAGGTCTATATAATTTGTGGCTTCAAACATCGGATTATCTATGGGATCAACAATAAGAGAATATAAAGGAGGAGAAACAATTCATCAATTATGTGAAGATATAGAGATGGGAGTGCAAGAATCACAACCTTCTTGTGTTGGTAGGATGATGCCCATAACAATCATGTGTTTTGCTAAGTTTTGGTATTTTTAATGTTTTCCAAAGTAGGATTGATATTAGGGGTTATTTTATAGAATATTTACTAGTAGAAGCTTATGGTCCTCCTCACTAAAGAATATTTTTGAATTCTGCAAACAAACTTATCAATACTCTGCTTAACTTTAGAAATAATCTTTATTGGACAACATATTTTTATATTTTAGTGTTGACAGATGTGGCTGCAACTTTTATTAATATCAATTTTATATGTTTACATTAAAATATAAATAGGTCAATAATGCTTATGATCTACATCTTTTATATGTTACAAAGTATTCTCGTTGCAAGGCATGTAAATAAGGAAATATGTGGAGATAACATACCACCTTAGTTTAGGGCTAGCAAGTGTGGGGCATCCTATGATATCCCAAGGGAAATCATAAACTATTATTTTACTAGGGTCCAGTAAAGTGTACAAACAATCAAGTAGAAGCCTATTCTCTTTATTAGGGTATCCTCCTAACAAAGGAAGTTAGAACAAACTTCTTGATTGTTATAGGAAACTCAAGTATAGTTGTTAAGTTAATGGTCTTGAAATTAACCTCATTTGAAATCAACTTGCTTTGATTTTAGCTCATATCAGAAGGAGGTTTACAATCTACACAAGGTTTCACCTTAGCAATTTTTACAAGAACTTAAATATCAAGTTGATTCTTTAGCTAATGAGATTGTCATTGTAAATTTAGTTATTCTAAGAAAAAACAAGGTGTGGGACTTTCATCCAATTCCTTAACATTCCTGGGTTATGGAAATGAGGAAAGGTAACATCATAATTACTCACCACTTATCAAATAGACACCATCATTGGATTACAAGTAAGGAACTCATATTTGAAAGGATGAGCCTATCCCTCTTTCACATGCTCATAGTTAACTCCAATTTGGTACTTAAATTCCTTGATGTCAATATTCATCAACAAGGTTGGATAATGAATTACTATGTGGGAGAAGCTAGTTGCATCAAGTGGAGGAAGTTCACTAAGCTTAAATTTAACTTGGTAAGAGCCCCTCTAAAACATTTTTCTAGTTTATTGGAATATTCACTTGTTAGTTATAGTTCTAGGACATGCATAGTGTTCAACTTAGTTTCTTGATCATGGTCCTTAAAAGATGGGTGCATTTTGTGTGTGGTTCCCCTGATAGTGCTTTTCATCCATCTTTTAGTATCTTTGTATCTTTGGAGCTACCTAGCATAAACCCTCTTATCTCTCTGGGGTTTTCTTGCATTTTGGTCTTCCTACAGAGGCATTATGTTTCTTTGGTCTTTTTAGGCACTTGTAGCTTAAATATCCTTTAATTAAGTATTAGGAGTTCTTGCTCCATTAACACCTTGCCATTTTTGTGGTGTAATCTATGGAGTAGGGGTCCCCTTTTACATGTTGGAAACATGGCCCTTTTCGGGTTATTCCCTCTATGCACCCATTTGAGCTTGAGAACACCTTTGTTAGGAATTAAGATCATAGTTTTCCTTAGTTTATTGTTCTCATGGATTATAAAGAAGTCCATCAGTTCACAAGGGTCCTTAGAATGTCATGGAAAGTCCATTTAGTAACCTCTCTCTTTTTTGGGTGCCTTCTAAGGTGGATGAAAATGAAAAATTGTATGCTTTTGAAAATGCTATAATGATGACCATCCTAGTTCAGAAAAAGAAAAAAAAAATTGATGTACTAGAAGCAAAATGTAACATGTCAAGGAAAATGGTCGTTAATCTAAGTAAAGGGTCTCGCTCTACAAATTTTAATCATGGGATGTCAACATATTTAGTCCATGTAGATATTAAGGAGAAAGACATAGTTCACCAAATGATTGAGGGCATGGACCTTGGAAACCATAACTCCCTTTCCTCCAACAACAAATAAGAAGAAACCAATAGCTACCATGTGTTTCTCTAATTGTCATGTTCAACAAAGCAATCCAAATTTTATGAGTTTTTGTAAAGTTGTATAATTGTAAGTAGATTTGTGAGAAAATTTGAGATGAATTAATTATGAATCCTTACATATTATGTTTTTCCACACACGAGAACTGTCAACCAAATCACATGACACTTGTTTTTATACTTATGTTATTTAGCTTTGCTACAACTTTTATGATATAAATTTTCCTAGATTCGATTATCTAGAAAAAGACCAAAAACAAAAAAGAGAAAAGAAAAAAGTATCAGCTTAATTTACAAACCCTTAAATGTCTCTTACTTTATAAAGTATTTCTTTCATATATATATCTCATTTCTCCAATTAAATAAATAATATAGAGAAAACACACCACCATAAAACATGATCTTTCAATACCCTAACATTTTAAGAAGTATTTACCTCATGTTTTAATACCCAAAATAAAATAAAAAATCATACAAAATAATAAATTAAGATTTCCAAAAATCCTTACTAATCTCGGATTGGTTAAATCATGATAAAAAAATATTTTATTTTTTATATTAAATATCTTAAAAAACAACTTTAATTAATAAATATGATCTTTCAATACCCTAACATTTTAAGAAGTATTTACCTCATGTTTTAATACCCAAAATAAAATAAAATAAAATCATACAAAATAATAAATTAAGATTTCCAAAAATCCTTACTAATGTCGAATTCGTTAAATCATGATAAAAAATATTTTAATTTTTATATTAAATATCTTAAAAAATAACTTTAATTAAGGAGGATTCATCTGATCTAAATAGGGGAAGCAAACAATTTCCTTTCGTTACATCAAATGATGAAATACAATTATTATTGTTTAAAGCCTTTCAATCTTAATTTCAATGGAATAAATACAAATAGGAAAAAATAAACTTTCAATCAATCGCTCAAATTAATATATAATTTACAGTATACAAAATTTATAATTAATATAAGACATATGCATAAGAAATATCTAATTTTTAGTGTGAAGTGATTATAAACTTTAGAATATTAAATTTAATAAATTTATATATTAAATAAGATTATATATATATATATATATATATATATATATATAATTCTGATTATTTTATATAGATGTGAGGTTTGGGGTTGTAATATATTTAGAGAATTTTGGAAGAAGACTTCGTTGATCTAAAAGCAATTTATAACTTACAATTTCAAGATTAAAGGAAATACTTCTTACTCTATCGTTTTTATTGAAGCTAGCATTTCCCCTGTTGAAAGCATAGCTATGTTTAGGTATCTCATGTATAAGAAGAAGCTTTACAACATGGAAGACAAGAGGTTCCCCAAAATTGCTTCTAACTTTGCCAAACCACCTCCGGCTCAGGCGAAATTGACATAAGGATTCCCAGTCTTGGCTTGAACATTGGAGGATGAAGGAGGAGATCATCTTGGGGAATAAGGATAATATTAAAAAAACTATTACTTCCAAATTTAAAGATAAGTTGTGGGATGATAAGGAGTGTTATGAAACTAGCACACAAAAAGATAAAAAAGATAGATCAACGCCTTAGAAATAAGCCTCTTCGAGGGTGCAACCTCCTTTACATTACACAAATGAACAATTATTGGATGATACAAATGAACAATTCTTGGATGATACAAATGACAAGGCCTCCTTTCTATATATAGGAGTCTAAGGGGTCATAATATAATCAAATCCGACATAACAATAATAATGTAAGGGCACAACAATAACAATAGTGGGCTTCTATGGGGCACAATAATAACAATATGGGAATTACATGGGCACAACAACATAATAAGGGGGTTGTACTAATAACAATAAGGGGTTACACTAGTAGTATAGGGACCTAACATGCCCCTCTCCTTCAAAAAGTGTTGTCCTCAACACTTGAGTAGTTCTAGATGATTCTGTATAAAATTCTCATCCTCCCATGTGGAATCTTCAGCGGGTAAGTTCTTCCACTTGATGAGATACTCTGAAATTGATCGATGTCGTAGCTGTCGATTTCTTGTTTCTGTGACTGCTTCAGGTTCCAATATGATTTTTCCTTCCTCGTCAAGTTCTGGCAATATTATTTGAACTAGGATCTTCTGCAACTTTTGAATGAGTGGCCACACTTCTTCACCATTATTCCATTCATCGCTTGCTTCATTTATCCAATCTCGTTGGATAATAGAAATAGCATAAAACAATGCTTCCACATCCTCATCCTTTCTTAAGAGTGCATTTGAAACAACATTTTGCTTCCCTTTTTTGTAGATGATTTCAAAGTCATAACCCAACATATTTGTGACCCATTTTTTCTGTTCTTCTGAAGATAATCTTTGTTCTAAAAAGTATTTAAGACTATCATGATCCGTTTTTACCTTGAAGTGTCTTCTCATTAGGTAAGGTCGCCATTTCTTAAGTGCATGTAGTATTGTCAACATTTCCTTCTCATAAATAACTTGCTTGAGGGACATTCGTTTGTATGGATGTAGCCGTAAAAATACCCAATCACCTACATCAAAACTTCTTTCACTGTGATGTTGATCTGCATGTTGTTTCATTCGATTCTGCACCAAAGTGGCGTTATCCTTTAAAAGTTGGAGAACTTGTTGTTGATGCTCGATGTGATCTTTCATTACTTGAACCTTTTTCTTCTTGATATGTCCTTCTATCTTGAGAGTTTGAGGAGTGGTAATTTCTGCTAATGTTACAAGATATGGTCAGATTCATTTCTTGATGCTCGATGTGATCTTTCACTTCTTGAACATTTTTCTTCTTGATATGTCCTTCTATCTTGAGAGTTTGAGGAGTGGTAATTGTTTCCAATGCTTTACAAGATATGGTCGGATTCATTTCTTATTTCTCTGGGGTTGGTTCCTGGTGTATATCCTCTTCTTTTGACGTTTCTTGTTCATTTTCTTCCTCCTCTTCACAATCAATGTAAAATAATTTCTTCTCAGCACACTTATGACCTTTAATGTATTTGTTATCACAATTGTAACAAAGTCCTTTTGCTCTTTTTTCTTCCAATTGTTGTGGTGTCAACCTTGTAGGTTGTGGAAGGCTAGGAGAAACAACACTTCCATCTTTATAGTTGTGAGGGGTAGACTTACTTGTTGCCATAACTTTGCTTTCCACTTTTCTTTCCAACCTGAATGCCTTCTCCAATGAATCAGGTTCCCAAAGATGAGCCTCATGTTGAATGTTATCCTTTAAAGTCCCTATGGAAATATCAATCCTCTACTTCTCTGGAATATCATTTTCCCTTCTATTCAATTTTTGAAAGTCCTCAATGTGCTCTGCCATTGAACACTTTTGTTTGAGATTTATCAATTGGCTAAAAAAGGTGTTTCTCTTTGTATCCTCATAATGTGCTATCATTTCCTTCATGAAAATTGACCACGTAAAAAGTGGTTTACGAGAACAAAGCCATTTATACCATAAAAATTGATCTAGTTTTAAAGATGAAGATGCAATACGTATCTTTTGTAACAGTTGCACCTCATTTAGATCAAAATATTGCTCCATCTGTAGTATCCAATTTATCGGATCCTTGCCATCAAAATTCCTCATATCGCCTTTTCTTGATTTTAAGATCTCAATCTTGAGTTGACTATAACTCTGCAATTTCAGATCTTCCAGTTCTGAAATCACGACCTACAGTAGCCCTCAGCGTCCTCTTTCCAATTCCACCAGTCTGATCGAAATTGGATTTTGCACGAAAGAGTTATGCACAATCTCCCAATATGACCTAATTATATACCTTTTCAAAAGAGCGAACTTGTATGAAGTGCCACGTGTCACTGTTTTGACCTTCGGATCCGAAAAAGATACACAGAAAACTATAGTCCGTCATCTTTCTATAACTTTACGCAACTTCAATCTGATGCTCAGAGAGACAATTATGACGATTTTCCCTGGGTCACCTGTTTGGGAGGTATTCGAGAGCCTGTAAAAACCCTAAATGTCTTGGAATGTATCTCTGAAAATGTAACGAAAAAAGATCTAAAATTCGGGCACGAGCTTCCCCACAATTTCGGCTCAAATGGGTTTTAATTTCAGAGTCTAAACCTTTGTAGAAAATAAATTATAGTGAAAATTCCACGATGGCTTGTTTGAGATGAAATTATGGAGCTTGCAAAAACCCTAACTTCCTCAGATCATATATCTGCAAATATAGCGAGACAAGATCTGAAATTTAGACCCGACATTCAGACCGATTTCTTCTCAAATGGGTTTTTGTTTTAGATTCTGAAACTTTGTAGCGAAAATGTTATAGCGAAAATGCCACGATGACCTGTTTGGAGCAGCGAAACCCTAGACTCCAAAGCTCTCATATCAAATGTTATGAAACCAACTCACAAAAAGATAGAAAAGATAGATAAACGTCTTAGAAATAAGCCTCTTCGAGGGAGAAACCTCCTTTAGATTACACCAATGAACAATTCTTGGATGATACAAATGACAAGACCTCCTTTCTATATATAGGAGTCTAAGGGGTCATAATATAATCAGAGCCGACATAACAATAATAATGTAAGGGCACAATAATAACAATATGGGGACTACCTGGGCACAACAATGTAATAAGGGAGTTCTACTAATAACAATAAGGGGTTACACTAGTAGTATAGGGACCTAACAAGGAGTTAGAGAGAAAAAAGAAGCTAAGGTATTATAAGGAGGTAATCAACTCCAATCTTGCTATCCAAAATTATCTTTCTACCTTCATGAGTGCTAAAAACAAAATGAACATTGTGAAGATAAGAATTAACTCTCATGAGCTTCAAAGTGAAACCAAGATTTTAAGGAGATTCAGAGCCAAGCTTCACCAAGATTTCGGCTTAAATGGGTTTTAATGTAAGAATCTGAACCTTCGTAGAAAAAATATTATGGTGACAATTCCACGATGACCTATTTGAGATGAAATTATGGAGCTTGCAAAAACCCTAACTTCCTCAGATCATATCTCCCAAAATATAGCCAGACAAGATCTAAAATTTGGACCCGAGGTTTAGACCTATTCCTTCTCAAATGGGTTTTTTTTAGCTTCTGAAACTTCATAGTGAAAAAGTTATAGCGAAAATTCCACAATGACCTGTTTGGAGCAGCGAAACTGTTACACAGTAATTTGTCACCATCTGTCACCGTCCCTGTTACCCCTTTCCCGCACTTTGGAGGACTCATTCCGGGACCTGTGAGAAGTGACATAACTTGAAAACACTTGCATTATGTTCCCCTAAGTATGGACTTCATATGCCTTGAAGACATCTCCTGCAGAATATCCTTAAAAAGTCCCCTTTTTCCATTAGCGCGAATCCACAGTGTATTACCCGTGCCAATGGGGGAAATCCTCCAAAGAGGGCGCGTTAGTTGGCGCTCTGTCTCAGAGTTATATCCCCACCAACCGAGTTTGGAAAAGCTTTTTAACAAACGCACGCCCGAATGTTTTTCCTTTCGACTCATGAAGCTTTTTAAGGATAATGCCAATCTCATGGATGTCGAGATTCATCGTATCTCCCTTTCCTCTATCCATAATAGCTTTTGAGGATAAACCCAATCCCATGGATGTCCTGATTCATCGTATCTCCCTCTCCTCCATCTATAAAAGCTTGTTCCATTGCCTTTGACAAGCTAGTTCAAGCATAGGGAGAATTATACTGTCAGAAGTTTGAGAGATTGCTGTAAGAGTCTTCTTTGCTTTCATAATCAAAGGGAGAGAGGTTTGTTCCCAATCCTGACAAGCTTTGCAAGACATATGTAGCTAATCACCAAGCCAAAGGAGGATTTGACGTCAGAACTATGGTTGTATTCTCCTTTGTTGATTATCAATAATAGATGACTATCATTATGGTTCCACTCTTGTTGTTCATTGTGATGATGTTTGAGTTATATCTTTTCTGACCGATATATAATTGCATCTATTGGATTTTATGCTTGTGTTAGTGTCGTTCTTTGCATGTGCAGGTGTCCATTCACGGAGATCGTGAGGATCGTGACCGACCGGAGCAAAGGAACGGGAGCGTCGACTCTTCTACAACAATAGCGTTGGAATCCAAGTAGGCTCTCATAATCCACCTTTAATTTGCAATTAGGAACTTGCGTGATAGCATTGTTTGATTGTTGCTAGACCCATTTTGGGCTAGTGGGGATCGCCTCTGTCCACAGAGGGGATTTACCTCTCCAACAATTTGGCGACTCCACTGGTGATACTATTTGTTGTTTGATTTGTAAACTTTGGACGAAGCCTGAAGTACGGCCAGATAGCCTTCGAAATGCTATTGCTTTGCATTAGCGAAGTAGATCAACGCCACTTCCGTCAATCTCCAGTTTGGTTTATGAACTAAACAACTTTGAGTTTGTCTTGTCTCTTTGGTTTTCTCTTGTTTTGATTGCTTAGATAGCTTTCTGGGTTGGATTCTTTGTTGTCTCTTGCTGCCTGGTATGTCTGGATACTGCTGGCCTAGTCTTGGATTGCTTGTTTTTTATTTTAGCATAGAAAACTTGATTGGCGCTCTTTTTTGCATGATAGTTGCGCCAATTGACGCCGCTTGTCAATGTACAGCCCGCGCCAATCCTCAATTGGCGCTACTTTTAGCTTGAAAGTCGCGCCAGCTCAGGGAAACTTTTAGATTTTGCTTGTTTTGAGCCTTCCAAGCTTGGTTTTTGTGTCTGGATACTATTTTTCAATCACTTGAATGTGTTAGAGTCTTGTTTGATTGGTTTTTGGCCTTTACCCTTTGGATGTTTGCTTTTTTCCACCGATTTCACATTTTCAGCCCTAGGGCATTTAGTGGCATTGTGCAATCGAGCCTTACTTAGGAGTTTTGGCCTTCTGTTGGTCCAGTCGACTTTTTGGTTACTCTCTTGCACTTGTTCAGCGATTGTTAAAGCTTTTTATTGTGTTATTCGAGCGATTTACCTCTTTTTCACTTGGCTTCGTTTGGGCTTAGATCACATAGCTCATTGAGGTCTTTGCGATTTTTCTTGGTTTGAAAGATTGCCTTGGTGTTTCAGGGACTTGATTGTGTTTTCATTGAGTGAAATTTGTCTCTTTTACTCTTTCTTATTATCTCTCAAAATTTGTTTAGTGCACTTTTCCATTGAAAAGAAAACGAACAATCTCTTTTGCGTTGAATTAGTTAATGGAAATTAGAGCTTTTCGTTGTTGTTAGTGATTAGTGACTTTAAAGAAAAGTTTCGTTTATTGCCATTAGCTGCATTAGAGTTATTGTTGATTGTTTTATGATCATTTTGTTTGATTGAAAGATCTCAACTCTCTCGTAGCTAGCGTTCATCGAATGAAATGATATATTTTGGCATATAGCTTGCATTTAGGAAATTGTGAGAGATTACATACGGTAGGACCTGGAAACTGAAACCTAATCAAAGATCAACCGTAAAATGAACTGAATGAATATAAAAACGCATTGGAACTTAACACATACATCTAGAGGTCTAGGCTAGAGACGTGTTCCGGCGTCGTTAAACCTAGTCATTGTTGTTTCACATTAAGGTTGGGTGATTCCTCCTTTTGTGATTCAATAGTGTTCTAGCACGGATTTGTGCTCCCACGTACCATCGAGTATATGGGGAGACCCCACTAGGTTATCATCCTTTATCCACAGGAAGCCTTGTTTGCCGCCTTATAATCCGTAATGCACTGAACACAACATTCGGGAAGATTGACTGTCGTATGGAAAGTCCTTGGTTTTCATATGATTGCCAAGGTGTATATGCAGTTTTACGGATTTGTTTGGTAAACCCTTTGCCTAGTTTCTCCAGAGTAGTCACTTTTGATCCTTTTCGGACTCCCTAAAAAAAAAGGCTCACCTGAGCATTTGTCACTTCAGGCTCACTAAACATTCGAAGGCGACTAGAGTCACCTTTTCGTCCTTTTCTCGACTCTTAAAACATGAAAAGGTCAAGTTCAGTTCCTTTGTCTTAAAATTTATTCGACCGTGATTCACATTTACCCGGTTAGATCTTGTTTACATTAGCTTGAGTAGCCTTCTTTTTCGATGGCAACCTTTCCGGGGTTCACCAACCCATGGATACCCTCTGACGGGAACCCTGGTCATTTCGCTCCTTTTGGGAATGTTGGTGCTCCTTACATGGCAACGTTGTCCCTCCCAGGGTTAACTGTTGGGTTGCCTGTCTGGTTGTTCCGAACCTCTTTGGTCCCTGTCGTCTCAACTTCTGGTCAATTAGTCCCTCCACCTGAACAACATCATGTTGATTCTAAGGTGGACCTCTCCCCTTCTTCGCCTGTTTCTACGTCCTCATCTTCTACTTCACCTGGTGAAAGTCTAGATTCGAGTAACTAGGTGACTAAGAAGAAGAAGAAGAAGTCTCCTAAGGGAGAGGCTAAAACTGTAGCTAGTCCCTCGAGTACACCTCCCATCGGGCCACCTTCTTCTCCTCTGCGGAAGGTCAAGTTTCCTTGTAGATTGTGCAAGGATGACCACCTTCTTCGCGATTGTCCTGGCATTCCCAGGGTCTTAGAAGTATGGTCTCGCAATCCGGCCCGCCCCTCATTGTCCTCTGAAGCTCACGGCGATGTTACCTTATCAGCTAGAAATGGTAAGGGAAAAGGGAAGATTCGAATCCCCTGTAGACTTTGTGAAGGCAATCATCCCCTTCACCTTTGTCCGCTCGTGGATAAAGCCTCCGTTGTCTTGGAAAGTCTCGCAGTTCCTTCACCCCAACTACCCGTTGGCTATCAACGTCTCTCTACAGCCGCGGATCGTTCCCCTGCTGACAAAGAGATCGACCAAGATTCCTCTCTTGTCCAGCCTCCTCTTCCTGAACCTGGCTCTGCCAAGCCTGTTCCAGACCAACCATTGATCGGAAAGAGTGTCGACTCGAGTTCACCACCCGTCGACCACTCTGTTTCGGAAGAGCATCATTCCCATGTTCTTCTCGTCTCCTCAGATTCTCCTGCGTCCGGAAATGATTCTCCTATCCCAGCTGCTCCCGAGAGTCCTGCTTCGGTCCCTTTAGAGCAGGGGGGCAATCATACGATTCCCCCACCAAGTAGTTCAGTCGTTTCCTTCGACTGGAGTCGTTTGACTACCTCCCGCCTTCCATCCCATGTGCCTTTCTGGGTCACGGTACACGCCTATAATAAGGCGATACCTGGCACTGTTTTGGATGAGGGTGCATATATTAGTCTTATTCCTGCCGCTACTTGGCAATCTTTGGGTTCCCCACAGCTTGTGCCAGTTGCACCGAATCTGACGGCTTTTGACGGAGGAACTAGTCAACCATTAGGGATCCTTCCAAAGTTCCCTATTACTTTGGGAGGCAAAACCGTCTATATAGACGTATCGGTTACCCAAGGTGCTTTAGATTTCAGTCTTCTCCTTGGCCGTGACTATGTTTATGCCATGGGGGCCTTGGTCTCTTCACTTTTTCGTGTGGTTTGATTTCCACACGATGGAAGGATAGTGACTATAGAACAATTATCGTTCGTTCATCCCCGGGTGCCTCCTGCGCAATCGACATCCCCTCCTGGTTTTCATCCACCAGTTGCATCTGCCCCAGCACAGATCAACTACGTGACCACCTATCCCGTGCCTGTATCCAGTGATGCCGCCGTTGTGCATAGTGTCCTGGGGGCATTGGGTCCTGACTTCCAAGATGTTGCCCTTCCACCGGGAGTGGCACTCTTGGAAGCCCCGACTTCTTGTTCATTATGATGAAGTTTGGGCGGAGCATAGTTCGTTTTCCTATGTCAAGCTCCTTAAAAAATGAAACTAGGTCTGGCGGAGCATAGTTCGTTTTCCTATGTCAAGCTCCTTAAAAATGAAACTAGGTCTGGCGGAGCATAGTTCGTTTTCCTATGTCAAGCTCCTTAAAAAATGAAACTAGGTATGGCCTAGCATAGTTCCTGATCTTGTGTCAAGCTCATTAAAAAATGAAATAAGGGTTATGAGGATAGTTCTTTTCCTAGGTCAACCTCATTAAAATGAAACATCTCCTCCTTTCCAAATCGAGTCTTTGATTAAGATCTCGTAAAATACAAGTCGAGTCTTTCATAGATCTCGAGAGTGAACCTTCATTCCATCCACTTTGTTGAATGCAATGAAGCTTGGGGGGCATGTACCTCATTTTGCGTTATTATGCTGGGGGCATGTGAACTTATAGCAAGCATAGTTTTTCGTTTCAATCTTGTGTAAACATGAAACCGAATCCAAGCAGAGTTCTCCATGGTTCAAGCTTGTGTAAAAATGAACCCATACCCATTTTACATCTCATGATTGCCGTTATTTCACTAAATTCTGTTAGATGAGCCTTGGTTGTTTCATTCCATTGCTACCATCTCTTTGGCTGGTCATATGCTTTCACTTGGTTGTTTATCCTTTCCTGAGGAACCGCAGCGATGAGTGGTTTTATTAGCCAGCCTCTTGACCATTATATGTTTTGAGAAATTCCACCATTTCCGGAACCAGTTGCTACCCTTTATACCACTCGTTCCTCCAGGACGAGTCTCCTTTTAAGCTCTTTTCTGACTCGTAAAAAATGAAAAGATTGCCGAGTATTTTTCCCTTTTTGACTCGTTAAAGAGAATAAAAATGGAGGTCTGCTTTCAACTCTTTTCTGACCGTTTAAAGACGAAAAGATTGCCGAGTTATTCCTCTTGACTCGCTAAACGTAAATAAGGGGTGGTCGTCTTTAAACTCTTTTCCGACCGTGTAAAAACAAAAAGATTGTCGGGTCCTTGTCGTTTCAGACTCGTTAATGGTTATGAAACAACGTGATTTCGATCGCTTTTCTACTTTTTCAGGTCGAAGTCACTAAACATGAAAAGTACTCCTCGATCGTAATGGTCGAGCAGTTCTTTCGAGCATTGTTTTATATTTTTTCGGGCTCGAGAGACACAACTTTACGAAAAAGGACGCCCTTGGAGTTTTATTTTCTGCTGTCTTTTCAAACTCTCTAAACATGAAAAGGCGTCGAGTTCTTCCTCTATCAGACTCGTTAAAACCTGATGACATTGGATTCTATCGAAATGACGCCTCACAACCATATGCTATCCCCGTCAAGCTTGTTAATAAAAATAACTGGGGTACTCGCCAGAAATGGTGGGGGAAAATGGAACCATAATTATTGTCATGTCGGCAGTATGTCGCTCTTGAACATGGCACTTTATTAGCATTCGTGTCTGGGTGGGGACATCTCATCTCGTTTTTCACTTGCCTCCGTGGATTTGGGTGATCCTGTTTGACCTCTCATTTTCTCATTGCCTCGTCACCATGACCTTTGATCCATTGATGTCAAATACTGCCAATTCCACTATCGTGCCGCCGATATGTTAAGGAGAAGTTGACCTCTGCATAATCACAACCTCCCTCTGATAGATCACATAATTCTGATCCACCAAAACATTCTTCCTCTGTCTCGTGTCAATGATGTGGGAAACACTATGGCCCACCTTCGATCAAGGTCATTTCCTGTCGACTTCAGCTCATTATCCAGGAAACTGATCTAGAGACTCCCTTCCGGTGCCTTGGAGCGTGCATGCCTCAACGGCAGGCTCTTCGTGTTCGACGTGAGGTTTTCATCATTGGCCTCCGATCGAATGATTCTACGGGTGTTCGACGCCAGCTCACTGATTCACATGTCGTAGATTGTACCTATAGTACCTTGAGGGCCATTGTCATTATTGGTGGTACCTCTCGCGTTTGTTAATAGTTCTCATTATTGACTGGTAACCAGACGATGTTCATGCATGTTCGACTTCAACTCATGTATTCACATGCTTGAACTTGTACTTTTGTTCAGGTCAAGATGGAGCGCAAGACCTTGGATTTTGTCTGTTGGAATCCAGGTTGCGTTTTTATGGATTATTATTACATGACTCATTCACTGGATGGCTGCGACCATGACTAAGTCTATTCATCGATCCTCACCGGATGGTTGCGCCCATACCTTGGATCTAGATTATTATGTACTCTGTTATGGATGGCTGCGCCCATACCACATATATCATGTACTTGAGCTATCAGTTGTACCTCTCTATGCAGATTCTCCGGCGGCAGCTGCATGTGTTCTTGTAAAGCATTTCACCCCTCTCTCTCTCTCGGGCCTCATGCTTTAGGGGGCATCTGTTACACAGTAATTTGTCACCATTTGTCACCGTCCCTGTTACCCCTTTCCCGCACTTTGGAGGACTCATTCCGGGACCTGTGAGAAGTGACATAACTTGAAAACACTTGCATTATGTTCCCCTAAGTATGGACTTCATATGCCCTGAAGACATCTCCTGCAGAATATCCTTAAAAAGTCCCCTTTTTCCATTGACGCGGATCCACAGTGTATTACCCGCGCCAATGGGGGAAATCCTCCAAAGAGGGCGCGCCAGTTGGCGCTCTGTCTCAGAGTTATATCCATGCCAACCGAGTTTGGAAAAGCTTTTTAACAAACACACGCACGAAGGTTTTTTCCTTTCGACTCATGAAGCTTTTTAAGGATAATGCCAATCTCATGGATGTCGAGATTCATCGTATCTCCCTTTCCTCTATCCATAATAGCTTTTGAGGATAAACCCAATCCCATGGATGTCCTGATTCATCGTATCTCCCTCTCCTCCATCTATAAAAGCTTGTTCCATTGCCTTTGACAAGCTAGTTCAAGCATAGGGAGAATTATACTGTCAGAAGTTTGAGAGATTGTTGTAAGAGTCTTCTTTGCATTCATAATCAAAGGGAGAGAGGCTTGTTCCCAATCCTGACAAGCTTTGCAAGACATATGTAGCTGATCACCCAGCCAAAGGAGGATTTGACGTCAGAACTATGGTTGTATTCTCCTTTGTTGACTATCAATAATAGATGACTATCATTATGGTTCCACTCTTGTTGTTCATTGTGATGATGTTTGAGTTATATCTTTTCTGACCGATATATAATTGCATCTATTGGATTTTATGCTTGTATTAGTGTCGTTCTTTGCATGTGCAGGTGTCCATTCACGAAGATCATGAGGATCGTGACCGGCCGGAGCAAAGGAACGGGAGTGTCGACTCTTCTACAACACTAGCGTTGGAATCCAAGTAGGCTCTCATAATCCACCTTTAATTTGCAATTAGGAACTTGCGTGATAACATTGTTTGATTGTTGCTAGACCCATTTTGGGCTAGTGGGGATCGCCTCTGTCCGCAGAGGGGATACCTCTCCAACAGAAACCTTAGAACCCAAACGTATGATACCAAATGTTATGAATCCAGCTCACGAAAAGATAGAAAAGATAGATGAACGCCTTAGAAATAAGCCTCTTCAAGGGGGAAACCTCCTTTACATTACACAAATGAACCATTCTTGGATGATAAAAATGACAAGACCTCCTATCTATATATAGGATTCTAAGGGGTCATAATATAATCAGAGCCGACATAACAATAATAATGTAAGGGCACAATAATAACAATAGTGGGCTTCTATGGGGCACAATAATAACAATATGAGGACTACATGGGCACAACAATATAATAAGGGGGTTGTACTAATAACAATAAGGGGTTACACTAGTAGTATAGGGACCTAACAAGGAGTAAGAGAGAAAAAAGAAGCTAAGGTATTATAAGGAGGTAATCAACCCCAATCTTGCTAACCAGAATTATCTTTCTACGTTCACGAGTGCTAAAAAGAAAATGAACATTGTGAAGATAAGAACTAATTCTCATGAGCTTCAAAGTGAAACCAGACACCCGTCAATTCCCAAAACACCTTGGGATGAAGGGTGTGTCACCTTTTAGATATTAAGATGGTTGAAGATGAATGTAGAAAATCCACGAAATTCTGCAACTGCTAACATGAACAATCTGAAAACTAGTTTCTTTTCATATAGACACAAAATTTCTCTACTCAATTTGCAGCGGAATTAGGAACAAAAATAAAGCACAGTCACACAATCAAGAAACAATTTTTTTTTACTAGGGAACCCAACTGGGAAAGCCCTCTGCTTGATGAGAATTTTATTGATATAAAAACTAAGCAATTGATCTTTTGCAAATCCAATTGTTTCAATATGAAAAACAACCTAGTTTTCCTACCTTGGACATTTTATTGATAGAAAAACTTAGCAATTGATCTTTTACAAATCCAACTGTTTCAATATGAAAAACAACCTAGTTTTCCTACCTTGGACCAGGTTTGAAACCCTGCAAGACTGATGATCTCTACTTCCATCTACCAATATATGCACAAGCTTCTCTTGCACACTCTTCCTCTCACAAGCTCCACATACAAACCTGTGCAACCTGCTCACAAACCCATGAGCTCTATTATCTCATCTCAGCAACTTGTGCTCACAAGATAATGAATAAATTATGCCTTCGTTCCCCCCTTTAAAGCAATTTAGATGACTAAAATTAGTAAATTTTCAAATTAGGGAATTATTTTGTGATTGATTGAGTTAGCATGAGTTAAGTGCTCATGCAACTAGTCTTATTTCAAGTAAACTACTTGAAACTCAATCACTTGTGCTTTTCCTCTATTAACTCACACTCGAAAAACAAGAACTCAACTTTCAATTTCAACACATCAGTAACTGTGTCCTAACTCATCCTATTTTTAGGGACTGATTTCTAAATTATAGGAACTCGTCCTAATTTATAAAGAATCTCCTAATTTTTAGGAACTCGGCCATGCACCTCAGCTTTGACTCCTTGAATTAAGGCACAAATCAAGGAATCCCTTTTCTCGCTAATTTTCAACAATGAAAAATATTCTCTCTTGGATTGGCCCGCTCTTACTCACATCCTTTTTCATTTCCAAAATCTTTGTCACACGACCAACCTTTTTTACCTCTTAAGTCAAAAAAACTATAATGATTTAGGAACCACTTCTCTCCCTTTTTTTTATCATAGAAATAAAATATTAAAAAATCTCAATTAATTTTCTATTTTTTAAGATCTTGATAAATCATATTGATCTTAATAAACATTAATCATCATCAACATGATCATATATATTAAAACTTTATGGAGTCAGGAAACAAGATAATCTTTGGAAGGAGCTCTGAACCCTAGCGATGGAGGAACCCTAGGGTTTTCGATGACTGCACTGTGGCACTGCTTTGGTGCGAACACAGTGGACAAGGTTGCACAGTATCCTTCGCGAGTCTGACCGCGGTCTGTCTGTCTTCAAATCATTTTCTATTAGCTCCTGCCCTCTACTGTCGAGCCGGTCGGTGGTTCCTTTGTCTATTTCGTGATAGCGCCCGTGGTTTCCGGCCTCCTCCTTCACCTTGTTTGTCACCCCCGTTCACCCCTGGCTTCGAGGCGGTTTAGTATTGCACCCGGCGAATATGGTGGAAGAGGACCTCGTGGACTACGAGGAGGACCCCATGCCGGGTCAAGAGATTTGGGCGCACTATTCCACATCGGTTGAGGGCCCTAGGCAACATAACCTGGGTCGATCAACAGCTGCTAAACAGACGAAGAAACACTCGCCCCTCCCCGGGAAGCGCCAGCACCCTGCGGTTAATGTTGCGGATCTTCCGGGCTTGGAATGTCCCCCCCTCTCCCCTGCCACCCTGAATCTCCTCAGCTCCTCCATCCAGGCCTCCCCCACTTTTGACGCCCCCCTACCTCAGCTCCCACAGCAACCCCCTCTGCCTCCCCCGTTGTCCTCTCTGCCTATGTTCCCTCCCTCCACCTCCATCGCACAGGCGGGTCCGTCTAACCCCCCGCGACCTGAGCAATCCCTCACTCACCCGGGCTCATGCAGCCTCAACCCTCGCTCTCCGATCCGCTCAGGTTGTTTCAGCACCCCCATCCCTAACCCTAGACCCTCGTTCTCGGCGCAACACAGCTCTTCGGAACCTTGCAGGAGCCTCTTGAAAGAATACCCTACGGGACGGCGCTCGGATCAACTGAAAAAAGGTCGATGCCTCAAAGCAGTGGACTCTGATATCAACCTGACCTTCGGCGAGGACGTTCAAATGGCAGACGCAATGGATACGGCGAGGAAAGTCCTGGTTGGCCGTGTTAGAGGCAGAAACTACACGGTGGAGAGATTGCGGCTTTGGACTGTGGAGATATGGGGTTCCTTGCTGAAAGAACTCCCCGTAATTCAGGTGCTGGCCAGAGGATGGTTCGCCCTCCGCTTTCATAGGGAGGAGTACACGGATTGGATCTTGTCACAGTACTGGCACATAGAGCTCGCTCCTGTTCTATTGAAACGATGGGATCCTCTTTTCGATCCTGAACGTGAACATCTCGGTGCTGGACCCATCTGGGTCAGACTACCAGGTCTTCCTATGCAATTTTGGACTCCTCAAGTTTTCAAGCATATAGGAGATGCCCTGGGGACATACCTGGAACATGATAAATCCTTCGAGAAAACTGGAATCATGACTATGGCAAGAATATTGGTTTATCTAGACACCAGGGCTGGGCTGGAGGAGAAAATTACTCTCCACAGGAGGCATTTCTCTCGCAAACAACTTTTGGACTATGAAGGAGTCCCTTTTCGTTGTAGGAGGTGCCACAAGGTGGGTCACCTATACAAGGATTGCCCCCTGAACTCAACGGTGACCACTAAAAACTTAAAGGGGACGAAGCTTCAATCCTCTATAGAGCAGAAAAAGGGTGAACAGGAACAAGGCGAGGCCCCGACTGAAGTTGTTGTGGAAGCATCAATAAAGAAAGGGAACCGACGTAAAGCTCCATCATCTCCCCCCAAGACTCGCTCCAAATCAGCAGCGGAAGCTACTTCTCAACTGGGGAAAGAAATGAAATTGCTGACAGGCTATCGAAAGAAGCGACGCATCGTCCTCTAGGAGAATGGATGATAACAGAACATTCACCAGCAGGGATCTATCATTATTTCCACAGACCATATACGGATGAGGGACCACTGAGGGGCAACAACCTCTAATTTCTTAGTTTTTTGAATCTGAACTATATATGTTATTACTCTGTACATAATAGAACTGTATTTAATTTTGTCAGCCCCTGCCTGGGTATTTTTGGATCTATATAGCGGATATATGCAACTGAATAGTACACCCTCTGGGTCTCCTTGCACTTATTTTTTGATATTTTGACTGTGGATTTCATTGCCACGTTTTCAACATATGCCTTCGGGCATCTACAGCATGTAATTTCTATTTATGAAATTATGAATTATCTTTCTTCGAAAAAAATATATTAAAACTTTATAATATATATATATATATATATATATTTTCCCTTGAAAAATAAATTAAATTTTAAAAATTCAGTTAAACATTTTAATACAAATAAACTATATAAATTTAAAAGTAATAAATTATCTTAATTACTAAAAATGTATCCAATAAATTAAGGAAAAAAACTATTATTATTTTTAATTTCTTTCCAAAGAGCATCAAATATCGATCACAAAAATTACATCACCATGCATCTCTTATGTTTTTATCATTGGAGACAAGATCACATATGTACGGTCCCCTCTCTCAAAATTGACGAGTTTATGCACTTCTATCTCTCAGCTTTTGATAATTTATCTCACATAAGTTGAGGGTAGAAGGTGGATGGGCCCGCAACAAGTGGCCACGTAACTTTTTTCGAAATTTCAGTGTTGAGTGGCCTGTAAACTTTGGGAACAAGAGCTCCTTTTTTGTTTTTTTAAGAAGCAACATGTTTTATAGTTTAAAGAATGACGGCCTTTTTTATTTTCTATTAAGCTGGAGTTTTCTTAAGTTATATATATATATATTGTTTTGTTTAAAATTTGATAAATGTTGATTAAAATCACACATTTGAGTTATAGATCATGTACCATAATATTTAAGATATTATGAGTTTTTCAGAGGACTAAATCAATTTATACATTTTAAATAATAAAAAAGCAAAAATAAAATAAAATAAAATATTTTATCAAATTCTTACTAAAATCTCCAAAATTTATAGTAATGAGACAAGATCTTTTGTTAATATTAAGAAAATAAAAAAAATAAAAAATACTATAAATTTATTTAATTTTTTTATTTACAAAATCAAATTATTTTAAAATTGATCTTAATTAATAAACTAAGTAAACATAAAAATAAAGTTATTTTTAATTCATATTAGAACGAACTCTTATGAGCTTCATAGTGAAACGGGTAGTTGGGCAGTTCCTAAAACACCATGGGTGGAAAGGTTCTGCCATCTCTGTGAGAATACGAACATCGAGGATGAAAATCACTTCTTCTTAGAGTTGCTAGCGTAGAACCACATTAGATCTCAATTTCAAAATCTTTGTTGCAATACTGACCTTCTTAGCCTTTTAGGTTGTCAGAATTACAGTGAGCTCGGAAAGCTTCTCCCCAAGCTTTTTGAGCAGAGGAATAAAATCTTAAATAAAACTAAATAATTCGTTTCTTTAGGTCGGATAGACCAAAGTTTGGTCTCAGTGGACGTTAACCATCATCATCATAATGATTAAATTTAAATTAATAAACAATTTTAAAATATATATTATTGCGAGATTTTTAGTCTTGTATTAAAGAGATGTTGTAATATCCTTAACTCTGTCAAATTATATAAAATAAAACTATAACGTGAAAACAATTTTACTTAATCAAAATAAAATAAAATAATAAAAAAAATAACTTTAAAATAAAAATGACTTCATGGTATTGACCCACGATATTCATGTGGAATATAACCAAATAAAAATAATCTAAAAATGACTTCATGGTATTGACCCATGGTATTCATTTCGAATATAACCTATTTAAAGAGGGAAATTAAATTAATCTAGATCTTAATTTTGGATCTACCAAGCTCTCAAAGAAATCAAATTTCTTGAAATAATCCTTAATAAATATAAAGTATTTTTTATTTATTTATCTTAATTAATAAAATAATTAAAAATAAAAATAAAAATATTTTTAATTAATATCATAATTATTAAATTTAAAATTAATAAACCATTTTAATATATATATAAGTAAAAATTAAATAATAATAATATTTTATTTTGTGTATAAGATTCTCCTATTTATAATCCAAGGAATCTAACTATTAAAATTTACATATTGTATTTTACTATAAATTTAAATATATAATTTCTTTAAATATATATATATATATATATTTAAATATTATTTTAACTATAAAATTCACTTAAGTTGTACTCCAAAGTAAAATAACATAATTAATTATTCAACAATTAAGTCTTCCTCATATAACATGCATGATTTTGATAACTTAAACTCATTATTTATATTTTTTAATATGAATTAGTTAGAGATTTAGTAATTACATATAATCTCATTTCTTTTTTGTAAGGTTAAGCGAGATTTTATATTAATAGAATACAGTAAAATACAAAATGTAGAGTGGGAGTCGAGGGGACCTCCCTGTGTCTGCCTTTACAAAACTGCCTGGGCCTGGTCTGAGAACCCAACGAATACTCTGTGTCTATTTTCTAACAGTACACTTACATCCGGTAGAATTATCGATATAGATGCATACATAGAAGAAACAAGGAAAAACAGTGACAGTCATGCTCTGCATGTTTACATGGCCCGAAGGTCTGAGTTGTTAATGGTATTGCACGTAGCTTTGATTTCCCCATCCTCCAAATCTTGCCAAAGGATGTGATAGTCTTCAAGATTGGACTGAACGCCAGCATTGGCCAAGGCATCGACCAACTTGTTGGCTGTTCTTCGAACCATTTGAAAGGTGACACCTTGAATATTGCTGAGGTGGCCTTGTAGGTCCCTCAGGATTGCCAAGAGCCTCCAGCTTGGGGTTATCTTGTCCACCTGGGTGCCAGTCTGGAGTTTTCGCAACAACCTGATGACAATCTCTGAATCTCCTTCCACCACCAGAGGTAGAAGTCTGTAGCGATCAGCCAGGGTGATGCCTCGGATGAGAGCGATTAGCTCTGCAACGTTATTGGTGTTCACGCCAAGATTGCCATGATAGATGAGATGGATGGTACCGGCATGATCCCTGACTGCTCCACCGTAACCAGCGTTTCCCGGGTTTTTCTTTGATGCCCCGTCGAAATTCAGCTTGAATGTTTGAAATGGAGGCAGACACCACTTATCCTGCGACATAGCAACTGAAGCCTGGTTCCTTCCAGTAGGAATGGTCGTGGCTTTGAGATTTAGGATCTGGATTATTCTTTGGTCACTCAGAGATGTGCTTCCCTCTGGCTGCAATATACCCATGACATTGATCGACTCCGTGATGAGCTGTCGTGTCTTTCCTTTTAACATGTCCACTGCCATCGCCGAATTCTTGAAGATTCTTGCATTTCGCTCTTTCCAAAGGATCCATGCTATGGCTCCCAGAATGAGATTCCAAGCTCTGTTGACCAGAGGGTTGGAGGATATGGAGGATCTCCAGTTGCTTAGTGAATGACAGATAGAGTTCCTGCTTCTGTCGGATTGTCTGAAGATGATGGCCATGTCATCCCAAAGAGAGCAGGCAGTGGGGCAAGTGTTGAGAATATGATTGAGAGTTTCCTGATCATTCTCACAGAGGACACAGCGGGAAGGCCCTATGAAACCCCGTTTCTGAAGATTGTCCCATGTGAGTGCTCTGTTATGCAAGACCAGCCAGGAGAAAAGGGTGATTTTGGGCTAGGTTCCTCTGTTCCAAAGAGCGTGCCATTTGGGGTCCGGTTGCGAGTCAGGAGAGGCAGCCATGATCTTGTAGGCTTCTTTGAGGTTGAAGGTTCCTTTAGGATTACTTCCCCACTGAAGGATATCCTCTTTATTTGATGTGAGGATTCTCCGCTGATCTAGGTCTTGTAAAAGAGGGTCTATATTCACATGGCGGTCTTGGGTGAGCCATTGCTCTTTTGATAGCCATTTTTGCCATGTAGTAGCCGTGTTCATAGGTTGCCAGTAGTCTGCTACAGTTACCAACCCTGCTTCTTGCATGGCCCTTTTAAGAGTAGTCCAATCTGGGTGGTCCAAGGGGGGGAGTTGCTGCCAGGCATCCTCCCAGAAGAGGGCGATGTTGCCTTGGTGCACTTCCCAGAAGCTGTGCCTCTGAACAATATGTTGATTTTCCCATGCTTTGTTCCAGAGGGGGGATCCTTGAGTGTTGCCAGTGAGCCTGATGAGGTCTTTGTCCCTGACTTGATTCGTGTACTTCGCTTTCCACAAGGTGCCCCAGAGGGAATTAGGATTTTCCACCCATCTCCACTAGATTTTCATTGCTACAGCCTTGCTTAGGATTTCAGGATCTCTTAGGCCCAGTCCTCCCGCCAATTTTGGTTTACAAATGTCTATCCACTTGAGGAGAGCCCACTTTGATTTCTTAGAAGCTCCATTCCAGAGGAAGGACCGCTGGATGTTTCGAATGGATTTATAAACAGCTTTAGGAGCCGCTAGGGCCGAGAACAGATAGGCTGGCATAGTTTGAAGAACTGATTTGACCAAAACCAGTCTGCTAGCCATGTTTAGGGCTCTATGAGTCCAACTACTTAACCTGGCCTTCATTTTGTTAAGGAGGGCTTCCCAGTTTGCAGATTTGGGGGCATATTCCAAGAGTGGAATGCCAAGGTATTTGGTTGGAAGGGAGTTCTTCTGAATATTAAGAATTCTGCTAAGATTTCTCTGCATAGGAATGGAAGTATTGAAGAAAAACAGTTTGGATTTTGTGAGATTGATTTCCATACCTGAGGCCTCCGAGAAGGTCTTTAGCACCTTGCTGATGGTTCGAGCTTCCTACACTGTGGGGGAGCCCATGAGCATTGTATCATCTACAAATTGCTGATGCGTTACTATGGGGCCGTGAGGTGCAGGTTTGATGCCTTTGAGCTGATTCTTCTGGTTTGCTTTGGATAGAGATCTTCCCAGACCCTCTGCCATAATAACAAAGAGAAAAGGAGACAGGGGATCTCCTTGTCTTATACCTCTGGATGGAAGGAAGGGTTGTAGGGGCCCTCCATTCAGCATGATTGAAAAGAATGCTCCCGAGACCAATTCCATTATCCAATTTATCCAAATCTGACTGAAGCCGAAAGCCTGGAGGATTGCTCTTATGTAGATCCAACTGATTTTATCAAAGGCCTTTGAAAGGTCAAGCTGGATGAGCATACCTAGAATCCTCTGTGTTTTGATAGAATGCAGAACCTCCTGAGTGAGGATTATGTTGTCGGTGATCTGCCTGCCTTCAACATATCCTGATTGCTCTAGAGATATGATTGAGGGGAGGATGGGTTTAAGTCTGTTAGCCATCAGTTTGGATAGGATTTTATATATGACATTGCAAAGGGCTATGGGCCGAAACTTGTCGGGTGAGTCAGCTTGATCAGATTTTGGAATTAGGGTGAGGAAGGTGGCATTGATTGCAGGCAACACTCTCTTGGTTCTGTGAAAGTTCTTTATAAGGTTGAAAAGGTCGGCCTTGATAATGGGCCAGCAAGCTTTAAAGAATTCAATTGTAAAGCCATCTGGTCCGGGAGCTTTGTCAGTAGCCATGGTGAAGACGGCTGCTTCAATCTCCTGCTCAGTGAACTCTCTTAAAAGAAGGGAGTTTTGCTCCTCCGTAACTAAGGGGGGGATAGCACCGATGACTTCACTGATGGCTTGGGTTCTATCATGAATGGGATCTTTGAGAAGTGAATTGAAGTATGAGTTAAGTTCAGTTCCTATTTTCTCCCTAGTATAAACTTTAGCGCCATCAGCTTTTTTGAGGGATAGAATACGATTGTTGGCTCTGTGCTGAATGGTTGACTTATGAAAGAAACTTGTGTTGCGTTCTCCATGTTTTAACCATTGCACCCTCGATTTTTGTTTCCAAAGCAGCTCTTCTTGTCTTAGCCTTTCTTCCCATTGCCTTTGTAGGTTTGATTCCTGAGCCAACCTTTCATCAGTGGGCCCTTCCTTGATCATTGTTTGCTGGAGGCCCGCCATTTTTTCCTCGAGCTCTCTTTTGGCTTGAAAAATGTTGCCAAAGGTGTTCTTGTTCCAGCGTTTGAGATTGGCTTTGATGATCTTGAGCTTTTGCTGGAAGATGTACATGATATTATCACCCTCTATGGTGGTTTGAGTCCACCAGCTCTGTATATTTTGCATGAATGTTGGGTGATCTGTCCAAAAAGCCTCGAATCTGAAAGGTCTATTGTGAGGCCTGTCCATATTGGTGAAGTGAATCTGCACTGGCCAGTGATCAGATCCCCCAATAGGCAGAATGCTGGCCTCCATATCTAGATTTTGGAGCATGATGGATTCCGAGATAAGGAACCTATCGAGCCTCGATGCAATTTGCCTATTTCCCCCTTGCTTATTGTTCCAAGTATGCAGACCATTGACTGTGGGGACATCAATGAGTTTAGATGCAGCTATGAAGGTGTTGAATGCTTCCGTGTCTTTATCCAGTCTTCTTAAGCCTCCCTTCTTTTCCTCTAGGGTGGTGATCATGTTGAAGTCACCACCTAAGATCCAGTGATTTGCCCCATGGTGTTGTCGGACCTCGTCCAGGTCTTCCAGCATCTTGAACTTTTCCTGGATCCGCTGAGGTCCGTACACATTGGTGATGCATATCGTATGCCTTGATTCTGGCATGTTGAAGATGACTAATAACGAATGCTTAGTGGATAGAGCATTCTGCATAAAGAACTTGCTTTTATTCCAAAACATGAGTAGCCCTCCTGCTTGCCCAATGGCTTCTGTGCTTATGCAATGATAGCCTTTTGAAAAGAGTTTTTTAAGCGTCTCTATGCCGTTGGATGAGCATTTGGATTCTTGAAGAAGAATAAGGTCTGGGGATTGCGAGAAAAGACGGTTTTTTAGGATTCGTCTTTTGGAGGTACCGTTTAGCCCCCTGATGTTCCAGGTTGTGATCTTCATTGAGTAACCTTTGGAGTGGATAGGACCAAGGCCCTAATTTTTCCTTCATTGATTAGGCGCCTGCCGAGTTCTTGTATTTGCTGTTTTGTGGATTTTCGCCCCCTCTTTCTTCCCGAACCTTTCGGCCTGTATTGGTCCAGATCCAGGTTGGCTTGAATGCCCGATTGGCTGTTGTTTCCCCATTGCTTTTTGGCTGCATTCTGGTTGAGATATTCCAACTACAGGTATGCCATTTCTATTTTCTCCAAATGCTCCTGGGGAATGGCATCCACTCCCAGTTTGGACCATTGCTCATTGACCTTTTGGAGATCTAGGTCGCTTATGATCTCCTCCAGAGGATTAGTGGGAGTGGTTGAGGATGGCTGGTTTGATTGAGTCTTTGTGCAGGGAGAGGGTTGCAATAAGGCATGGCTTGTACTGTTCTGGATAGGAAGGAGCTGTGGGTTTTGTTGTTGTGGCTGGGCTTGGTGTGAGTTAGGGTTCGGGATGGAAGTGTTTGATGGGTTTGATAACTGAACAATCATGGATAGATCTTGAACAATGGGGGCGGGAGATTCCAGAGGGTTCTAATTTGGATCAAGGTTGCCAAGTGCTTCAAAGCTATTCTGCTGGGTGGGGGTCGGGTTAGTGGAGGGTTTCAGAGGATTTTTGCCCTTCTGCCCTTTGTTCTTCCTTGATACTGGGATGAATCCTGGGGGTGGATTATCCACCTTTTCCGCTTGGGGTTGTGGTGGGGGTTGATTAAGGGGGAAACCATGAATAAGATGTCCATGCTGTCAGCATGTCCGACATATGAATGGGATGTTTTCATAGTCAATGGATTGCTTCCAGTGAACTTCCCTATGGACTAGATCAATATGGCCTGGGAGGGGTCTTGATACATCCATGTAAACACAGATTTTAACATAGGCGGTGTACTTACCTCGAGATGTGAGATCTGAGGTTTTGACGAAGACTCCCAGCTGATTCCCGATGGCTTCCAGGATGCACTTATTCCAGTAGTCAACAGGCAGAGAGTAGAGTCTGATCCATACTGGAACTTTTTTGAAATCTTCCTGTTCTGGAGCAAAGTTGGGTCTCTAGTACGTCATGTAGAGTCCTGTAGAGTTGTAAAAGTATGGGCCTCCTTCGAAAATGCGATCTCTATCATCCCTGTGAGTGAAGATGACAGTGAAAAAGCTCCTTGACCCCAGCTGAAGTTCATAGTCCCCTTTAGGCTTCCACTTCTGGTTTATCCACCAGCAGAGAGCCTTTTCATTGAGTCGAACTCCCATGAATCGGCATATTAGGGCATGTTTACTCATGTGATCTCTGTATTCGTCGATCCAAGGATCTTCGATGATCAATGTGGGTGTTTTCTCCAAGAGGGGTTTGCAAGGGGATGGGCCTGTCGCACTGTTCTGACTGGGAATGTTCCCCGCGGACGCAGAGCCATTGGCTCTAGGGTTGTGGTTTGCAGCCGAGGCTTTGCTGTTGACCCTGGATCGAGAGCTGGATGGGGTGTTGGAGGGATTAGAAGGAAGATTGCCAAAGACAAAAGGGTCGAAGGCCCGGGGGGGCCGAACACCCCCCCGAGTGGTCATAGAGCGATACAGATGAGGTTTGCGCAAGGTTTGGGAGTGCTTTGTGCGCATGGGAGGAAAAATATACCTCCTGCAAAAGCATATAATCTCATTTACTTGATTCAAGATTGAGACGATGATTGTTATTATACTGACCTTCCTAGCCTTTTAGGATGTCAAAATTATAGTGAGCTCGGGAGGCTTCTCTCCAAGCTTTTGAGCATAGGAATAAAATCTTAAATCAAACTAAATAATTTGTTTTTTCGGCCCGATAGACCAAAATTTGGTCTCAGTGGACATTAACCATCATCATCATTTAATTTTTGAATTTTTTAATGCAAAATTTTGGTTATATATATTAGAAATAATATTTTATTTAAATTAAGATATATTTTTTATAGTGTATTTTAATTAATAGATGAAATGATTTTTTTAGCCATTTGTCTCATCAATTTTATTAAAATTAAATAGATATTTTTAATGGTGTTGAATCTAATTAAACAAAGTCTTTCGGTAGAAATCACATGAGATAATATTTTGGCCAATGCATTTCGAACCAACAAGTGTGGTGTTGAATCTATTTATGCATTAAAAAACCCATAATATAAAATAAATGAATGATAAATATCTATAAGTATTCATAATAAATATCAAAACACTTATTTCATCATACATTTGGAGTTGTTAAAATTAAAAACATCATAAGAATTAATTAAGTTATAACTTTATTAAAAATAATAGTGATAATAATAATAATTAATGATAAGGACAAATGAACATGTGATGATCTAGGAAGGGGTTTTTTTGAGTGAACAGCAAGAGAACGAATAGCCAGGGTTTCAGGTTTTTGAGCTCCATGGAGGCGCACAAAGGGGGGAGCTCCACTCCCTCCTACAGGCAGGCAGTGGCTAGCCGAGGTAAGAAACCTATAGAATCTGTCAGAGGGCCTTTAGGAGAAAGGAAAAAGAATCTGGAAGAGGATCAAGATTTTACCAAACCAAGGGAGGACAACAACATGAAAGATAATGAGGAAGAAGACAAGAAACAGGGAGCAGAAAACAAGGCACAGAAGGGGCCATGTAAACCCAAGGCTGAGGTCACTCCCAGAGTAGTTTTAAATGATCCTGCTCTGCAGGCGCACAGGGACCACATGCGGACCTATGCTATCATTTGTAAATTCATGGGATTATGGCCCACTGAAAAGGCATTACAAACGTGGATTAAATACCATTGGAAACCGAAAGGAAGCATAGACCTACACCTTGGGTCAAAGGGTTTCTTCACTGTGGTCTTTACAAATATTGAGGACAAAGACAGGGTGTTTGAAGGAGGACCCTACTTCTACGCAGCAGCAGGCCTCTACATGCGGTCGTGGATGATGAATTTTGTCTCGGAGCGAGAAACTTTTACTTCGGTCCTGGTCTGGGTAAGACTCTACTCCCTACCTCTTGATTACTGGCAAACGAAATCGTTATCTGCCATAGGAAATAAACTAGGGCGTTTTGTTAAAGCCTCTGAGGCCACCAAAAGGGGAAAATACACCTCCTTCGCACGAATATGTGTGGAGATGGACCTATCGGGAGCCCTACCAGATGAGGTCATCTTGGAAGTTTTTGATGAACAATGGGTGCAAATAGTAGATTGAACATATTCCTTTCAGATGTCGTAGGTGCCATGAGCTTGGGCACCTATTTAGAGATTTCCCTCTCAGCAAAATAGAGAGCAGAAATAAAGCAACCACAATGAAAGAAAATGATGGCTTTCACAAAGTGGGACATAGAGGAAAAGGGGGCCAAAGCAACAACAAACAGAAGGGCAACAGGCCAGTTTGAATAGGTTCCAAGTTCTCGAAGAAGAGGAAGGAATACCAAAAGCAGATCAGGTAATGGAAGGGAACTCAGGGGAGATGGAGAAAGAAGAAGATATGGAACAAGCACAGGATGTTAGTAAACAGAAAGAAACAATGCTGAGCGATGGAGAACTTGAGATGGATCAAGAAATGACTCAAAGTGAGATGGAAACGGAGGATCACGAACAACAGGAGATTCTGGATAGAGAAAACCTAGATTTGGAAGGATTCTTGAAACAGGGAACCATGGGAGGGGTAGACTCATTACCTCAAGAAGAGTTCAACGGAGTACAATAGCTATTCCTATGGAAAACTCAGGCCAAAGGGTTGGAAAGGCAGGGCAACGAAGGAGTGAAAACTATGAAAACCACACCAGGATTAGCTCCCAGAAACCCAGGAAAGAAAAGAGGCAGGAAAAAGCAGAACGAGCTATTGATGGAATGTGGGAAGCTAATGATAGATTCAGGTAAGATGAAAGACCTATCCAGTCACTCCTTTACAAATCATTAATAATGAAGTTCACATCTTGGAATATTAGAGGTTCAGGTAGCAAAAGAAAACAAAGAATACTTGGAAATAGAATGAAACAAGAAGCTTCGGATATGATCTTTATCTAGGAAACTAAATGTTCCATTCAAAAAATCAAAGAAATTCATAGTAAATGGCTCAATAGGTTTGAGTTTCTAGAAGTTAAAGCAGATAATACAGTAGGAGGCATACTCACTCTTTGGAACCCCCAAAAGATTGGCATAATAGATGCTGAGGCATCTAGGAATTATTTATCAGTGGTTATTCAGCCTGTGGGAGACAGCGAGACTTATTTGGTCACGAATGTTTATGGCCCACAAAGACTGGATGATAAACTCAGATTTCTAGATTCTCTTGTAGAACTAAGAGATAGATATGCAGGAATTCCATGGATATTGGGCGGGGACTTCAACATGATCAAATCACTTTCGAAAAAAAAAAAAAAAAAAAAAAAAAAAAAAAAAAAGGGGAACAAGAACTTTAATCAAATATTCTATAGCATTTCAAACTTTCATAGATAATATGAATCTAGTTGACACTGAAATGAATAATGGCCTCTTTACATGGAACAACAAGAGAGGAGAGGAATCTCAGGTAGCCTCAAAGTTAGATAGATTCATAATTTCAGAGGACCTTATGCTCACAGACAAGGAAATGATAGTGAGAATTCTCCCCTTCGGTGGCTCAGACCATTGGCCTGTACAAATGGAGGTACAGGGCATTGGCACCCCCAAGAATAGACCTTTCAGATTTGAGAATATCTGGCTTACCCACCCCGATTTTATCAGCAATATAGAAAGATGGTGGAAAGAAGATCTACATATTCAGTGAACAAGAATGTTTCTACTCCACAAAAGACTAAAATATATCAAGCTCAGAATCAAAGACTAGAATAAGAATGAATTTGGTAATATTTTTGCAGCAAAAAAAGAGGTTGAAGATAAAATGTAGACACTAATCAAACTCTTATTACAGATGGCTTTGATAGAGTCAGAGATGAACAAGTCACCAAACTTCATCAAGACTGGGAGAACTTATGTAAACAAGAGGAAATATATTGGAGACAAAAATCTAGAGTTCAATGGCTAAAAGAAGGGGAATGAAACACCAGTTTTTTCCACAAATCCACCATGGTGAACAGATCCCATAATAGGATCTCTTCAATCAAGGATGAGGGAGGTCATCTTCGCAATTCCCATGAAGAGATAGAAACTGTGTTAGTCCAACACTTTCAAGGTATAGCGAAGGAGACCACTACAGACAGAGATCACTTTATCAGGGACTTAACAAGGCATATACCTAGGCTAGTATCAAGAGAGGATAATTTCAATCTCAACAGGCCAATGACTGAAGAGGAGGTCAATGAGGTAGTTAAGGAAATGCAGAATGGCAAAGCACCAGGCCCTAATGGTTTCAATGTGGATTTCTTTAAAGCCTGTTGGAGCGTTGTTAAACAAGATGAATGTAGTGGAGGATTCCAGGTTGAATAGAACCATTCTGAAAGCGCTCAATACTTCCTTCATCTCCTTGATCCCCAAATAGGATAATGCTCAAACCCCAGACAGGTTTAGACCCATAGCTTTGTGCAATGTGGTGTATAAAATAATATAAAAAGTTGTTGCCGATAGACTCAAACCCCTTCTTCCTACTCTAGTTTTCGTGGAACAATCAAGCTATGTGGAGGGTAGACAAATACTCAATAACATCATTCAAGCGCACGAAGTGGTGCATTCATTGTTAAGCAGTAGGAAGGCGGGAATGATTATGAAATTGGACCTTGCCAAAGCTTATGATAAGTTGAATTGGACCTATATTAGGAAGGTCCTTCTAGCCTTTGGCTTTGATCATAATTGGGTAAGATGGGTTATGGCACTGGTCACTTCTTCTAGCTTTTCAATTTTGGTCAATGGTTCTCCTTCCAAGACCTTTACTCCTTCAAGAGGTCTCAGACAGGGAGACCTGCTCTCTCCCTTTCTCTTTATCCTCATGATGGAAGGACTTGGGTGGTCTATCAAGCATGCGAAAGAAGGGGGTAACATCAAGGGTATCCAACTTTCTGAAACTGGACAGGTTTTGTCCCATCAACAATTTGTTGATGACACTATGTTGCAGGGAGTCCCCATGATAAAAGAAGCTCTTGCTTATAAGCAAATCCTGCGTGTCTTTGCTATGGCCACAGGTATGGAGGTAAATCTGCCCAAATCTAAGATTTTTTCTTTAATACAAATATTGCTATTCAGAGAAATATATCTAGAATTCTGGACTTTCAAAGGGAGGTCCTTCCTTCCAAGTACTTGGGAGTCCCTCTAACTGATAAACCTCTGCACAAAAGCATCTGGGAGCCGATAAATAATAAGATGTAGGTTTAAATTAGAAAATGGACTATCAGATCTTTAAACTTGGCGAGCCGATTGGTGCTTACAAAAGCTATTTTGCAATCAATCCCAATTTTCATGCTTTCAGCACTTCCAGCTCCAAAGGGAGTTTTACAACATTTTAGAACCATTCAAAGAGACTTTATTTGGGGTAAGGGGGAGGAGAGAAAGAAATGGGCCTTGGTATCCTGGGATAAGATCTGCAAACCGAAAACCCATGGGGGCCTTGGATTGGGTGAAGATCGCATATCCTAGTTTACCTTTTCCCCATTTAAGTTTGATTTGCCAGACAATCTTGATTTTTCAGTTGAATACCTTGCCCCCCGGAGGGACAAGCGGCTTCACTCCTTGGTTGTTTGGAGCAAGCAATAAGTTCGAGACAGTCCCATAGGGCAGTCCATATCCATGTGCAACTAATAAGGCTATGGCAAGTCTATAAAGTGTGAAAGAAAGGTGCGAAGCCGCTTGTCCCTCTAGGGGGCAAATGTACTCAGCAAGGTTTTAGGGGCAAAATTATGGTGGCGTTGGGTAAAAGATCCAAAGGTTCAGTGGGCTATGGTTTGGAAAGAAAAATATGCCAACACTTGGCAGGATAATGATCACATAAGGATGACAGGAATCATAAAAGGATCCCACATTTGGAATAAGGCCTGAGAGAATAGAGGCTTAGTGTAGAAAAACAGTTTCTGGGAAATCAGAGAAGGAGACCTTGCTCTGTTTTGGGAGGATAAGTGGCAACAAGAACCTACACTGTTAAGAGAGGAATTTCTGGACCTCGAGAAAGAAACGGATACTAAAGGACTTTTCAGGGTTAAAGATTTTTGGGAACAAACAAGTATAGAAGATAAATGGAGAACCTGGAAGAATATAGAATTTGGGGATGACAACCCCTTGAAAGCAAAAGCAGATGCACTACTAACAATTTTGGACCAAAGGAAGATTCTTGTTTCAAAGGGGCATGACCAACTTCGATGGGGCAACAATAAAGAAGGTACCTTCAATATTAAGGAAGCCAAGAAGATATTCCTTGAGCTGGATTCCTATGTACTGGATAGGGTTTGGCAGAACCTTTGGAGGCATCAAGGTTGGATGAAAATTAAACTCTTCATGTGGTTGGTACATCATAAGAAAATTCTGACTTGGGAAAATATTCGGAAGAGGGGTGTTCTGGGACCTTCTAGATGCCAGCTCTGTGAAGCCCAAGAGGAGACAATGGAGCACCTTCTCAATGACTGCATCTTTACCTCTAGGTTGTGGGACACTTTTTCCACAATTTTCCAACAGATAGACAGGGACAAAGAAAGCATTATCAACACCCTAAATAACTAGAGACGAAACTTCTCTGAGTATGAGTTTCTTCGCTTGGCTTGGGTTTTAATTCCAGGCTTCATAATTTGGAATGTTTGGAAAGAAAGGAACAATAGAATCTTCAAAAATGTTCACAGAACCACCCAACACATTTTTGAGCAGATCTTAAGACAGCTCAAGGAGACGGTTAGCACTATTGTGCAAAACTCCCCAAAAAATCCACCTTCAGAAAATGAGATGCAGATACTTCGTCAGCTAGGTATGCAGGGGCTTATACCACATGGAATGGATAGGAAGGTTATGAATCCAGCAAATAAGCCAGATTATTGGCATCCTCCCCCTCAGGGTTTTCTGAAATTCAACATTGATGGGGCCTCAAAAGGCAACCCAGGTCTTGCTGGTTTTGGAGGAGTGCTACAAGATGATAATGGCTGTATTCTTTTTATTTTCCATTGCCATCTGGGAAGAGCTACAAACAATATGGCTGAATTAATGGCTCTTGAACAGTGTTTAGATTTCCTGAAGCAGGATAATCTCCAGAATATTATTATTGAAGCCGATTCTGAGTTGATCATTAACTCGGTTAAAAGAATATGTTGTGGCACAGAGCCGGAAAAAGTCTCAAGTCATTGGAGGCTGATCCAGGTCTTTCAAAGGATCCAATTTCACCTCCTAGACTTACGCACAGTGAGTTTCACTCATGTGCGAAGGACGGCCAATAAATTGGCGGACATTCTGGCCAATCAAGGAGTGGTTTGCACTAAAAACAAGGTCAAGTTGATTTGGCAAGAGATGCCTCAGAACAGATTAAGGGAGCAGTGTTTTAGTCAGGCGGAAGAGGACAATAAGGTATACCGAAACAGAGCCACAGAGACAGGATCTAGTTGACTTTTATGCAGAGTTTTGGCACAAGTAAGATCGCTTTTGGCATGCAGGTCTATGATTGGCAATGGTAAACCAAAATTTTCAGGGGGATGGCTGGAAGAAGGGTTCTTAATCTTCCTTTGGCCCAGGCGCCGGAATCCAGTCTTTCGTGGCAGTGGCAAAACCCTGCTTTTTTGCCCACGATAGCTTTACTGCCCTTGAAGCGGTTTTCCGGTGTACCGCACCACCTTATGTCGAAAGCGGTTTTTCTCATTTGGAAGTGATTCCACTCACCATGCAACACGGGGCTCAGAGCGGGGAGGAAATATCGCCCTCATCGCGCGGTAATCATTGGTGAGTTAAGGTCGTGTGATATGATTCATAACCGTTGGATCAATTGCAGTCAATCTACGACCAGGATTCATCATGGTTGTTGGTGGGTCTGTACCCCCGTTTTCCTTTCGGCGGCTTCAATACAACTCGAGAGGTGGTTTGGCGTCCATCGCACACCCTTCACGTAGGAAGTGGTTTTGTGGAGTTGGGAGCGATTCCACTCACCAAACAACACGTGGCATAGTACGGGAAAGGAATACCGCCCTCATTGCGCGCTATTCTTCGGTGTGTTAGGCCCGTGCGATATGATCCTCGGCCGTCAAATCATGCAGAACAAATCTATGGTCAGGAACAAGCGAGCTTGTTTGTGGGTCCAAGTTGGCTATCGCGTGAGTAACCAACGGGCTACTTGGCAATGCGATATTATCCTTCGTCGTTGGATCTGGCATGGAGGATCGACGGTCAAGGATAATTGCGTGGATTAGTACAAAAATCTTTTCCGGGCAGGTTACTTATCTTGATGGAATTCAGTGGCTTTCGCGCGCTCCACATGCTCGAGAGTTATCCCCCCGTCTGGACTCGAAATCCGTTTAGGGGTTTCCCTATTTCACTACTAGGTCCGACTCCAAATTTTTTGGTTCGATTTGTTTGTATTTTGTGGACTTAACAGTTTTGTGGACTTTGTAGTTTAAGCCTTTAGCTCCGGGCCATAGACTATAAGTGGATGCTTGTTCTGTGGCCCACAGTTCCTTTGGGAAGGTGTATATTATGTAAGTTGTTTTAAGATTTAATGAAATAGAAGGTATCACTCTTGCTTCAGCAAAAAAATAATAATAGTTAATGATAAAAATAATTAATATATAAGTTAAACATATATGTAATTAAAAAAAATTGTGCAACAAGATTCTTAACCATGGAGGTTCACCCCTACTTTATCATGGATATTTTTAACATGTAAATAGGTTTTGTTACAAGGTGTAACGAAATGACTTTTTGACCGGAATTTAGCAATACAATTTTTAGTAAGGTTGTAATTTTTTGTTGTTTAAAATGCACTTTTAAACGCATAAATAGATTAGATCTTTGCATTAAACAATATAAACTATTGATTTTTAAAATTTTCCACTGAATTTTGAACAAAGTTAACCATAAAAGTATTCATAAAAGGACAATTTCATTTATTAATTAGACTACGTGTTTGTTATCATGGGCCAATACTATCGCTTACCAATACCACATGACCAAACAATCACAATTCATCTCATATGACACTCGTTAATATGTTTTTTTTCAATTAATGAATTTAATTACTAAGTTAAAAAAGACATAACTACTTTGGAAATAAATCTCTATTATAGAATATTCTATGGAGGTTAAATTCTCATAAAGAGAATTTTGAGGTAAAACATAGAAGTCAAAACAAAAATGTAGTAACAAAATTAAATTTTAAATAACGAATAGGGTTCACAAAAATTTAGTAACAAAATTAAATTTAAAATAACCAATTGCGTTCAAAAAATATTTTCAAGGGAAAATAGGAAAACTACATTTTTTTTAATTGTATTTTCAATTTATCTCTTTATAGGTTTACTCAAATGTCAAGTGTAGACACCCGTTGGATGTAAAATTAAATTCCACATCGAACGAGTACCCACTTTGCATACTTCTGAGTAGACCCAAATCGAAAAAAAAATACACCTACCCAGAAGTATGCAGAATGGGTATTCGTTGTTTCATGTATTTTCAATTTCTTTTCAATATGTATCTACTTAAAAATATGTAAAGTGGTACTCATTGGATGTGAAATTTAATTTTGCATCCAACGAATGTCTATACTTGACATTTGAGTAAACCTATAAGGAGATAAGTTGAAAATACAAGAAAAAATGTAGGTTTTTTTTTTGCCTTACAAGGTCCATTTTAGACATCAAAATTCCCCCAATGAATTCAATAATATTGATAATTAAATTAAAACTTTAATAGCCCTATTCCAAAATAGACATGCCAATCGAAATAATTATAACGTCTTATTTTTATGCAAAACTTTCATTATACAAATAAAATTATTTAGGATTATAAATGAGATGGAACTAACACTAAATATCATAACTAATTGTTTTAATTGTAACAAATGAAGATTCAATATTTTTTTTTAAAGTTGATTGCATTTCCTCCCAAAGTCAAGTTACATCATTGATAACCATTGTTAAAAAATACCAACCTCACTTTGCCACACTGGAAACCATATTTGTTGGTTGGTATATGATAGTACCACGTTTATACAAAATACCACAAATAACAACCAAACATAAAAGACTATGCAACTAGCAAGTAAATTGCTAACAAAAATCCACAACATGGTATCTAAATCATGAGTTTGACGATGCCATTGGGGCCGAGGCTTCCACACTCATCTTGGGAGACAGTGCGGGCTTGAACTCACACTAAACGTGTTTTTCTATGTGAGTTACTTGAGCTTCCAACCTGTCTAGACTTGCCTGCTTTTGCCATTGGTTTCATCCCCACGATGACCACACATGCATGGATGAGACATTTTAACACCCACGAATAGAGAATCAACATAATACCAAAAACAACCAATCCACTAACACCACAAATACTAAACAAATAACAACTCCTTAGAAGTAGATAAAATAATCATAGGCCTAATAAAGATTGCTCTCCCAATAATTTTTGAATTCTAGAGAATTAATATCCACGGGGAGAGATAGATAACTAAGTTGAACAGGGATGAAGGTGGCCATAAGAGCCTTTGTTTTGACAAAGTATGGTCTAAAGTCCAACCGTTTAGCTGGAGGCCAACCAAACCAATGCAAACAATCAAGTCCCAAAATAAAAGGTTCATCGGGATCAAATTAAACTAAACAATCACCTTCCCCAACCAATTAACAACCACATAACCTAGACCAGACCAGAACGGACCAAAGACAAACACGACCCACAAAACTAGCCACATGCAACGAGATTATAAATGCTACCTAGTAATATCCGCTGAGGGAAACTAACGTTGACTAGGTTGGGACACCACCGCTTGAGATGGTCTTGCAGACGCTTCACCCACCAGCTAGAGGAGCCACCTCCTCTATGATTGCAACTTTCAACCAAACAAGTGCATCAATAGTCTTCACCTCTTTGAGTTTGCCACCTTCTCTTTCTTTCCATAGGAACAAGGTTGTATAACTACAACCAAAAAAAACCACAAACTTGCCATGACTACCATTTTGCTTATCTCGTTCCGAAAATTTCCAACCTACTCCTTAGTTCGTTAAGTGCCCAACCTCACCTTTCAAGAACGATATACTCTGCAAGAGATGCGATAATCTCATGAGCGTTAGGAAAATTCCTTTCCGTGACTCAAAATCCCACTCTTTTACATTGAAACGGTAAGAAAACCCTTTAGAATATGGTAAACCATGAACAAATTTTGACATGCAATTAGATGCTTTATATATAAGGGTGAGAAGCCACACCACCCCTATTTAATGACCTGCTACGGTCACCTCCCAGCTCATTCATCCCTATCCACGCCATCAAGGAGAAAATTCAACATAATTATCTTAATAGAACCAATTAAACCATTTTTTATTACATAGCATTAAAAAATTAAAAATACGTACAGCGTACAAGGTTAAAAATCAAATTCCAAAAAGAGTCATTAATATTTTAAATAAAATACCCCAAAATTAATATACGGCTGATGTGGATTGATTGAGACCACATGGTAGGAATAAATAAAACCAAAATTGTGAAATTCTCATTACAAAAACGACAGTAATACTTGTCATAAACAACAATACTAATACTACGCTGATGTGGACGGATTGAAGATTGAGAATTTATGGAATGAGGAATGCCTTGTTTGTTTGGCCTGTAGGAAAAAAATAGTGAAGCTTAAAATAAAAGGTTTAGAACAATAGAAGTGAAAATGTTTGGTGGGCTGATTCTTCATGCACGGGAAGGGACGCTGCTGCCGTCATCCCTCTTCTCTTTTCTGCAATCTGTTATTATAGTGTTTAAAAAATTAAAAGAGAGGAAAACTCGCACAGGCAATTAAGCTCTGCCGAACACATGCATGCAATAGCAGAGGTCAGGAATAATTCTAACAACGTCTTGAGTTCGAATCCCGGGCGGCCACGTCAAGTAAGTCTCAGAGTCTGTTTTTGCCATAATTTTTTTATCACTAGCGGTGGCTTCCGTAAACAACCAGTCCCTCTCTACACGGACTGAAAAGTGTGGATTGCGTATGTAATCTTTGTAGGGTCGACGCGGCCGTAGAAAAGATTTATTGAAATTTCGATTCTTTCATGGTATAGAATTTTAAAAAGAAAAGGTATTTTGATCTTCTGTGGAGAGTTCGACATCGTTTTATAGTGTTTTGAATTTTGTTTATTCGCCGAAAAAAGGATTCTGCAATTAAATCAAATAAGCTATTTCAAGGGCTAGGTTTTTGTCTGTGTAATAATTTCAAGTTTTATGAGAAAGTATTGGCTGGAAATAAGCTGTTTTTGTGTAAGCTAGGTTATGCGAACTGTTTTTTTTTGGAATTTTGTCTTAGGTAGACATTTTTTGCTGCCATGTACTTTGTTATCTGCAGTAGAAGAAAATATTTAAAGTTCTTCATATCCCTCTTTTTTCTGTCCCAAAAAAACAAAGAAAAAACGGCAATAGAGGTTTTAGTCTGCAGAAATCTGGTCCAAAGCAATCGAAGTTTTTATATTTGTTTTCTCGCCCGACTAGCTTTTTAGTCTGGAATAGTGGATCGTTTTTGTTAGTTAGAAGCACTGTATTGTTTCTGACATTGCATGTTTGATGTAGGAAGCGCGAGTGATGGTATTCATTCACGAAACCTTCTGCTATTCTCTTCAGAAACGGGTCATCCACTGCTGCAGCGTCTGGACGGTATTCTCCAAGTAGTTTATAGTGAATGGCTATCTGGAAAGTTTAGATGAATATTTTGAACTGTGATAAAATAAATAGCAATGATCCAGAGGATTTTTCGTACGGATTTATGTTAATTGATTTTTTTAAGACTATTTGATGTTTTTGGATGATAATTCTCCCGAATTAGATCAATCGAAATTTTTGTGATAAAGGTCTCCATGAATGATGCAGAAGAAGCGAGTAACATTAGTTGACCGACTACTGCCCTCCAATCTGCAGGCAATGCACAGAATCGCATGTTGAATAGCTGGTAGTATTTGACAAAAGGTTTCTCCTAGGAAGGCTCTCTCGTCCGCACAATGAATGAATGAAATGCATTAGTTTAGAGATTTTCTGTTGATGAATTTCATGTAACTGTCATGTCATCCGCTCCAGGATTTGCAAGAATTTCAAGCATGAATGTTGTGAGCATTGATAAGTTATTTGTGAGCAAGGTGGCAGCAGTAGCAATCACAGTTTAAGTTATATACGGTGTGCATGAAGTATATAATCCTCCATGCTATATATCCACTTAGCATTTCTGATTACTTGAGTCATTGTTTTGTGAAGTTGGAGACACTCTAGTTTGATGATTTTATTAATGCATCGTTTTTCTATAAATCCATCGATGCAGTTCCCGCCTGGCTGCTGACTGTACAACATGGTTATTAATAAGGAGTTTGGGTGGATTTAAGTGTCTAGCATTAGCATTGGACACTTTTCTCTGGAAATCATGCGATTCAAAGTTGTGTTCTTCGCGGTCTGGAATCTATTGAAGTGGCTGTAAGAAAAGGTATGGAAATTTATCATGAACTTCACTGCTATGATGTTGAATTACTAGCGTTGCCTCAAAATACAAGAAGTCTAGTAGCGGAGGCAGCTTGCAACTAGTTGAAAAGTAAAAGGTTCTCAGGTTGACAGGTGCTTTGCAGTGAAAGGTTCCAGGTTGGCAGGTACTCTGCTTGCAGAGAAATCTGGGCATGCTGTTTGAGTTTTATAGGAAAAGCTATTGACATTGAAGCCTGGCAGCTGAACAGGATTACTTGCAAGTTGTTATTCATTTGTTGGAATGATGAGTAGTCAGAAAGGGGATAGTTTATGGCACAAAGAACCAGCCATAGAGCCTCATCATGGCGTCCAAGCTATTTCTACCACTATTGCCTTTCAAACTTCTAATACCAGTAAATCCGAGGGTCCAACCTTTGCTAAGGATAACTCATCTTTTCAACGTCTCGTGCCACAGTCAGTATCATCCAATTCCCCTGAACCAGTGGATTCTAACCAAGAAAATCCCTTTCCTCGATTTTCATTACCATCTTCAAGTAAGAAACTGAACTCCAGTCCTATGTCCTCAAACATTATCCCTGCCTCGTCAAATGTTATTGATCCCGAGCACATTTCTTCTACATCCTCGACATTTTGTACTGATCTACATTTTTCACCCTCGATTTCACAACATCATCCACCTGGCATCCTGCCATTCCTCCCCCACCCATCAGAAAGTTCACTGCGGGCTTCTGTCATGCCGCCCTCTCAATCTGCATTTTCTCAGTCTCTATTTTCTGGTGATTACATGAAACAGAGCTATGGAGATACACATTCAGGGGATCCCTTGCAGGACATTTTCAACTTCCCTGATGTTGCTTCAGAATGCAGCCAGCGTAATCAGGTTGCTGCCAGTAGTGGAATAGTTGGCCAAGGTCATACTAAACCAGATGAATGGCAAGATTGGTCAGAGCAACTGCCTTCTGATGATGACTCTTTGGTTGCCAGTTGGACTAACCTCCTTGTTGTTGATAGTGGTGAAGAGCCTGGCTTGAATGTAGGTACTCTTTCCCTGTAAATTTTTATTATACAATTGCACTGAGGCAGTGGACAGATGTTCTGCTTGCACTTTGTGGCCTTCAACCTGTTCGATTCCAATATTTTTTGTCTCGGTGATTGATTTTCAATTGTCTTATCTCAACCATTGTACAGACAATATATCCGGCTGCAACGTTGCCAAGTACAGGTTCTGTTTCACAACTCCAGCAGGATCTTTGTGCCCCTGCTGGAGGAAATCAAGTTGCTTCAAGCTCCACATCATCTGGAACTGGGACTTCTAACAAGCCACGGTTGAGATGGACTCCAGAACTCCATGAGAGATTTATCGAAGCTGTTAAGAAGCTACATGGTGCTGAGAGTGAGTAATTCATCTGCTTGCAAAAGAGTAAAAGTTTGTATTTTGATTGCATTTTCCTAGAAGCTAACTGATAGTTAGCCTGCTTATGAAATTGTCTTTGTCATGCAAAATCTACTCCAAAAGGAGCAAAAAGTTGCATTTTTTTTTTTCAGTAACTTAGTTGGTAGCTTACCTGCTTATGAAATTCTCATCAACATCCAGAAGCAACTCCAAAAGGTGTTTTGAAGCTCATGAATGTTGAAGGCTTGACAATATATCATGTGAAAAGCCACCTGCAGGTTTGGTATTGAGACATTGGTTTTTGTCTGGCTTTTCGCATTCTTGGAATTTATTTGATTCACGTTGTCCTTTCTGGGGAATAATTTGAGCTTGTTTTAACTTGCAGAAATATCGGATTGCTAAGTATATGCCAGATCAAAGAGAAGGTAAAACTACATTTCTTTGTTTCACATCATGACCAAACATATCCCTTTACTTTGGTAGCCATTTCTTTTTGTATATTAATAATCCATGAAATCTATTTTCTGTATAATTTCTCTTTGCCAGTGATTTCAGGGTTAAATCTTGACTGACAACTTCTTAGCTAGATTTGCAAAAAATTGTCCATCCTAGCTAGATTTGCAAGAAATTGTCCATCCTTCTATGTATTAGAGCCAAAAGTTGCTGTTGGGCAATTGCCTAGTTCCATGTTGCTGGGTGCCCGGTTTGAATCTCCCTGGGTTAGGTTCACTAGTTTATGCTGACGGTTTACTAGAGATGCCATTCATGAATGTGGGGAAGCATCTCTTGGGTTTTTCCCATGAGTTTTTCCTTGGAAAAAGTAGAAGTTCAAAGTCATGGGAATGTGGTACCCCTTCCCATATCCACACAGGGAAATGTTTCCACATTTACATTATGAAAACATACATGAAATATGTGGGAAACACCTTGGAAATGTTTCTCATCTGTTGTTTGTATGTAACACTTTAGGAAATCTGTTTGCAGCATTTCTTGGCTGATTTTGTACATGAAAGGGGTGCTAAGTGGTGTGGGATTTGGCTATAAAAGATAGAAGAAACAAAAAGAAAACAAGGAAGAGAAGGGCAAATTCAGAATGTTTCATGTTTTCTTTAGCAAATTTCTTGCAATGGTTATGAATTTTTAAAGATTATTATATAAATATATATGCCATTCCCCCAGTTCAATTTTTTTTTTGAAATTGGACTTTCTGATACCCATAACTATTCTAGACACCATATGCATTCCCAGTTCTAGGTAGCGTAGTTGTAGTCCAATATAATTAGAAGCACAAAGTGTTAAAGCCCAAGAAATTGGCCAGAAATGAAGACGTTGGTCTTAGACTCAAGACGTTTGTAAGTATTCGGGGAAAAATCAATTATGGCTAACAATGACTTTACTTGGTTTGGTTTCAATACCCCATTTAATGCCATTTGTATCAAAAATTGAAAAAACACTTTACTTGGTTTGGTTTTAATTTGCAGTTTAATGCGTTTGTCTCAAAAAACCATAGAAAAATGATGATTTAAATGATGCAAGATACCCCACTTCTGCATAATAACATCCCTCTAGCAATTCAATATAATAGCTAGTATCATGCGGTGTTTAGCAGCCCAATTCCATGTAAATTGGGCACATATGAGGTGGTTTGTCTTGTCCATAAATATTTCAGATACTACTTGTGTGGTAAATAGCAGTATTGCGAACATCTCGATAACATCCCGATTTTATCTTGAAATCACGATTTTTTGGCCTAGCCAATGTTTGCCGATTTTTACGGTTATTTTGATGGTATCTTGATTTTGCCGATGTTTTGCCGATTTTTACCGATATTTTCCTGATTTTTAGGTTTTCCGGGCCCTTGCCGATTCTATCCCAATGCTGATGTTTGCAACATTGGTAAATAGTAAACTAAGCCTCATAAAAATGGTTGGCCTAGAAGAGAAGGAAGGCGCTGCACATATAAGGAAGTTTTTGTTCATTCATTTCTGGAATTATGTGAGGTTATTTGCTTTGCAGGAAATCAAAGGCCAATAAATGCTATAGCAACCTTGATTTCAAAATAGAAAATGGGCAAGAAAGAGGACAACTTATATATGTGCAATGTGGTGCTTAAGAAAGGCAATGACTTGTTTTTTGGATAGAGAAGATAAGATAAGATACAGTACTTTTATTAATGTTCACAAAATGATAAAATAGTAGGTCAGTGGGACAAGAGAGTACAAACAATTGTGACAAGCTGTAGGAGTGCAAAAGGCTACTTCAAATTGCTTGAATATAAAATACAAAGTTACATTTATTGTGTTGGAGAATATATCATTGAGGCTGTAGAATATACTTATCGGCAATGTTGGGGAAAATATTGGAAAACTTAAAAAATTGAAATATAATCATTTTTTTTTTTTCAAATTTTAAACATCCAAAGCACAAAAACATCACTACATAAATATGAAGATAACGCTGATATACAAGATGTATAAGATTTCAAGTGATACATGACACAAATGACACATTGATACTAAATTTTTGATATTTGTCTAGAGTCCTAAGTTTGGATAGGATGATACAAAAACATGTCAAAACAAAAATAAATGTATCTTATGAGATAAATAATTATGAGGCATCTGGATATTACGCTAATTAATATACCAAAGTATCATTGATTCCCCCTATGCTTACATGCAAAGGTTAGAACTCCTTTAGAACTAGTGGGTGTAGGTGCTAGGCCTAAGCTCGAGGTTGAAGGTGTAGCTTCTATGGCTGAGGTGGAAGGAGTTGGGGCTAAGGCGGAAGTTGAAGTGAGATGTCTTCTCCTAGCTGCCTGTCAATGTGGAAGTGGTGGTTGTGATGCACTCTCAATCTCCTTTATCCAGATGTGTCTCAACTGGAAGTGGAACATCCTCCTTCAATTCTTCCTCCTCCAACACATTGGCATCCTACTCCAATTACTTAGTGCCTCCTCCATGATAGGCCTCTCGACCTCCACTCTTCATGGACTTGTCGTGTTAATCACATCAAATCAAATCCATTCGTGTCAGGAGCTTTGTCAATCTACATCCATAGTTTGAGATTGTAGTAGACATAGACCATGTCATTAAGGCAATGAACTTCTAACTTGTATGAGGGCCATATAGTAATTATAGGATGACAAGCAATAAATAAAAGTCAAATGAAATCATAAAATTAAAAAAAATTAATTTGAATCTTTCTAATCTATTGTGCTTCTTGGATCGCATTTTTTCAAAGGCACTCTAGTTGTACTTGCACTCTGAAGAGATGCAAGTTTGTTTAAGCACTTGAATGTCAAGTTTCTATAACTATGGGAGTCTTTTGCCATAGTTTGTCCACCAAACATCTACACGAATAAACAAAAAGGAAAGACAACGAATTATATATCCATTGAGTCACAAATAGAAAGGAAAGAGATTGAAATTTAAAAGTTTGAAATAAATTTTTTGAAGCTTACTTGGCATCTTACTATGATCTTGCCTTAGACAATGATCTCATAATCAAATGTGCCAATGACCAACCTATATATCTCCATTTGTTTGGAAATATTCAAGTGTTTAACGATAGTCAATACTGAATAGTGAACACCATCTTTTGAACACATTGGATGACTCCATCCATGATTTCAACGTCGAATATAAAACCACAGGAGTAAGAGAACAATAACATAGGGTTGAGGTAGAGCCATGTTGTTGAATTGGATGATCATTGCTCATTAATCAAACTCCATATTTGGGCTTGATTGGCATGGTGAATATAAGTAGCCCATTGTGGGTTTTCAAGAACCTTACCAAAGGTTACCTATTGGCACACACCCCTGCCACTTCCATCCCAAAACTTTGATTGTGTCTCATAAGTCAGCCTATGGCTTTCCCATCTGGTTTAATGCTATATACACAAGCATTCTACTCATCTAAAAGAAACATTTTCCGCAATTCAAACATAGAATTGTGGAGAGGTTGAAGAGAAATGAATCTAGTGGCAAAATGTGTGATTATAGGATGCACCAACTAATTGTTCCTTGTGAACTATTTCATGAGTGTAAGAACATATATATATACATACATGTATTTGGTGACAAAGGAATAAGAGAATGTAGAGTCGTGGTGGAGTCTTGTTGATGTTTTGTTCCATTGCTCATCAATCAAACTCCATATTTGGGCTTGTTTGGTGAATCCTTCGTTCCCCTTGTCCATTTTGGTACAAATGGATAGTTTCCTTGGCCCTATCCATTGCCTCATATAATTAGCCCATTGTGGGTTTGTCACTGTCAACCAAGTGAAGAGCCTTTACCAAAGGTGTGCTAATGGCACACACCTCAAGCACTCGCCCCCAAAAACTTTAGTTTTGTCTCACAAATTGTGCTATGGCTTTCCCATTTGGTTTGGTGTTATATACACAAGCATTCCACCAATTTCAAAGAAACATCCTTTGCAACTCCAATATAGAAGACTTTTGGCCACAAACTTGTTGGCCTCTTGCTTCTCCCTTGTTTTAATTATTGACCTAAGAGAAGGTTGCCCCCTAGGTACTTGCCTTGACACAAAGAAAGGTGTGGTTGAGGATTGGGTTTTTCCCATTCAAAAGCTTGTGGTTCACATGCTTCTTTCTTCTAGTTCTACTCTAGTTGCAAGTTGGATCCTCAATTCTTCTTTCTCATCTCTCCTAGCAATATCAAGAATTGGTTGAGTTACAATATGGATGATTTAGGGGTGGTTAAAGGGAAAATATCCACTTCATGCCTTGAGCTTTTGGCAGGGTGGTTTCAAACCATGGATTTTGCCTAATATTTCCTTTCCACATGGCTCGCATCTTTAGCCTATGTAATTACGAGCTTCATTTGGGTCACCATTGTCTCATGGTGGGTCCAATGGCTTTGGCGTCTGTAGTGTAGTTAAAATTATGTTCACTGTTGGCAGCTCACACAGATTTCAAGTTTTTGCTCAAATTTAATACCCACGGTCCATCTTAAGCACATGACTGATACATATATTAAAATGCGTTTAACTTGAAACTTTTAGGCTACGTCTAAGGAGGATTTTATTTTGCTTGTATAGAATTTTTCTTACAACATTAAATGCACAAGAGATTTAACTTATCTCTATACTTGAAGATGCATCTCTGTGGTTCATATTCTACTGAAGTCTGGACTGATATCTTTTTCTCACACAGTCTTGTCTCCTTAAGCTAGATTTTGGCTTCTTCACTGCTGCAATGAACCCACTGTACAGCAATGTTATCAGAACCGAACCAGTGATCGAACCGAAAAACCTTGTGGACCGGGAACCGGACTGGAACCGGTAAAAAACCAGAAAAAAAACCAGTTTACCAAAAACACATAAAATATTCATATTTTAAAGAAAAACATATATATTCATGTGCATCCATATGAATCCAAACCATTTATATACAAATATGCAAAAGTTTTCTTTTACATAGTATGTAAGGATGCACAACCAAAATAGCATCGAGTGCAATCCATCTCTGAACTGAAAATACATCAACAAATAGGCTCTAGATGACCTCTAGCATCCAAAAAAAATCGTGCTACAACAAATGCCTACATATCATCAAAATCATTGCCTATATTGGGGTCTTCGCCATCAATATAACCATTTAGGCATTAAAATAAGATAGAAAAAACGTAGCATGTCATGTCAAGATTTTGTTTGAGTGATGGGTACATTTTTAGTAGAGTCATGGTAGAGGAGTTCGACAACCAATGCCACTATCATCAAAGTACATAGAGGGCTTGGTGCTCTTTATTAAATACTAGCTCCATACCCTCGTACATGACAAAATCCAATGGAAATGTTGCAATCCCCCCAATCCTGAAATCCTGAAAAACTGTTAAGTCTGCTGGATTTTGAGTGAAATCTAAAATTCTACTTTCTCCATATGAAATCCAATGAGGTTGGAACCACTCTCAAACATCTTGAGTCATTTCATGGTAATGTTAAAAATTTAAGTGAAAGGATGAAAATGATTATTAGGATGAGGGCCATAGGCTTGAATATTAAGGCTACCCTAGGGAAAAGTAAGAAGTAAGCCAACTAACTAAAAGAAAAAAAAATAAAAAAATAAAGGCAATTTTTTTTTGCACAAAATCGGTCCTTAACCGGCCGGTTCCGTACCGAACTGGTCATTTCCGGTTCGGAGGGCTGGTTTGGACCGGTTTTGCCTCCAAACTGGTCGGACCAGCTGGTTTTGCCGGAACTGGTTCAGTTCCAATAACACTGCTGTACAGTCACCTTATCAGCCTCAAAAAACTTGAGTTTCCTCACTCAGAGGATGCCTTAAAACAAGCTGCTTCAACTTGAAAAAGAACAGGCCTGAGATTTTCACTTCACAGGCCCATTTTCTTTGCTGAGATTACACAGGAAAGTCAGCCCGAAATTTTCGCTGAGCAGGGCCAAAAATTCCGCTGAGTACTCACAGGAAACAGTGGACTGAAATTTTCGCTGAGCAGCGCCAAAAATTTCAGAATTTGAATGGCTGAGTTAGGAAGGCTTTTCTGATGCCTGAAACAAATAAACTTCAACCCTGAATCAAACCTAGAACATGCAGCAAATTATTTTTTTCGAGCTCCCTTACAGACTTGTACTCGGCCTTCTAGAGAGTTCGAACTGCTGTATCTTTGTTCCTTAATCTCTGCTGTAAGATCTCTTCACAAGACTCTCCTCCTTTCTCAGGCTACTCGAGCTCCTTCTTCGCTCTTTCAGCCTCCCTACGCTCTCCTCTTTTCTTTGAGAAGAAATGATTATTGAAAATTCCTTTTCCCTCCCTTTTGTCTCTTGAGAAAAGATTTGAACCCTATCCCTCTATCCCTGGGATCTAATGGCTGAGATTTAATCTCAAGCCATTAGATCAATGGCTAGGATCAATTCTCCACTTGACCCCTCATACATGTTGTCCGTTATTTTAAAAATACTTCCTAGTACTTTTAATGTGTTTTTGCACCATGGTCACTTTTCCCATAAAGTAACTTATAAAACATTAGTCAGTTTAATATTATAATGTGAACTTTAGACATTACCCATAAAGTCACTTTTAGAGATGTGATTTTAATAATTTAAAATACATGGTACAACTCCACATAAAAAATACTTTAGCCCTTCTTGACATTAATAATCTCATGATGTCACTTAGACAAAGGTGATTAAAGTGTCTCCATAGGCCAAAAGGAAAAATGCCTAGGAAACACTTCCTTGGTACCATTTTTCTCAACACTCCCTCTTATTGAGGAAGTTGTTTCCCACAATACTTATCTCTGAAGTGGATATGCTCACTCCTAGGCACCATCTTGTCACCCACTAATCTCTCCACATCATCACCCCACCTCACTGGTGGTTTGCTCCCCCTCACTGACTCGTGCTTCCTTCAAGGAACCATAAAACCTTCTCGGCTTCCTCATCCCTGAAGAGGTCTCCTGCACATGTTTGGGAGCATCATCTCCATCACCTGGCACCTGTGGTCCTGATGAAGACAATGTCACATGGTTTTGGTTCGAGTTCGAGTTCGACAATGATTAGGTTCGGTGTGAGTTCGAACTTTTTGATGAGGTTCGCCATTAGGTTCGTGTATATATATGTATGTATAATGAATTATAGGATAAAATAGTAAGAAATCAACATCAATAAACATTAAAAATGTTATCACCGACATGGAAACTACAAGGATAAATTACAAGATTGAGTTGTGACATGAGGTTATGAGTTTTGATCTATGAACTTGGTTAATGGCTATGAGGTTCGCCGAACCCCAATTTTTTTTTAAGTTTCGCCAAAATTCGAACCTCAAGGTTAAAGTTTGATGAACCTTGTGACATAGGATGACGATGCCCTTGTGACCTGTAGTGATCCTGCACTCAAAGTTCCTGCACTCTATGAACTTGCACTCACAGATCTTGATGCTTGTGTACCTATCATCCCAAAGACAATAATTCTCCTAACTTCTGTGAACCTATACCTATGGACCCTGAAATTTATAGTGTGCTCCTCTCTCCAGGAGCTTGCTGCTCTACATGGTCATCCTCTTGTGACCTCCTTACGGTCCTGGAAGGCTGCAACATGAACTTGTAAAGTCTCCCATCACGGACACCAATCACTCTAGTAGATGCCACACTAGATCCCACAAGATACATCAACACCTATCAACATGAACTTGTAAAGTCTCCCATCACGGACACCAATCACTCTAGTAGATGCCATGCTAGATCCCACAAGATACATCAACACCTATCCATCTCGGAACAACACGACATATCCTCTGCCCTCAATACAGGAAACCGCTATTAGGTTCCTCCTCAGCCCCGGTACATAAAGAACATCCATTAATTTCAGAGGAGGTAATGACTCCCTCTGAATTGATACTGTCCCCACTCTTGCAGCCTGCTGCTCTGACCCTGGTGTCATCTCCAAGCACCACATCAGAGTCTGCTCCCTCTATAAGACTCGTAAAATGCTCCCTCACTCCAGTCATATGGGAAGATACTCCACTGCCTATGAGCTAGACACTCGTGGATAAAACACTAGTGGCTAAGCTCACCACTAGCACAAATTCTGTATCAAATCTAGAGGCAAACTCCTTCACTTTGGTTGATGCTGCCACTTCCTTCTCCTTCTTCTTCTTGGGACACTTAGCTTAGTGACCCATCTCCCCACAAGCAAAGCATCTCACTTTGCGCATGTCCTACTCGGAGTTCTCTTCCTCCTTCTGCTGCTTGGCCCCACTAGTGGACCCCTGCTTCTTCATGCCCTTCGCTGCAAGGGTGGCATTCTCCTCCTCGCTCCACCACTCTAGCTGCCCACCTTAGCACTCCTCCTGATCTCTTGGATGAAATCGTCCCACATCCTCCAATCTGGAAAGTGCTCTCTGGGAGTCTGGCCACAATGCCATGTATGAATCCATCCCATTTCTCGGTGAACCCATCTAACGCAATCTTGACCAACTGGTTCTCTGGGATAGCCTCTCCCATGACAACCAACTCATCCTTCACCAAAGTGTGAGGTATGAGGTCACACTGTCGGTCTTGGTCATCTTGGTGTTGCGTAGCTTTTGCCTCAACACCATTTCCTTGTTCTCATTGAAACTCTGGTGTAACGTGACCAAGGACTCCCACATCTGGTAGGCATATCTTGTCCTAGCTACATGAGGGAATAGGTGGTCTTTGATGGCATCTAGAAGGATCCTCTTAGCCTTCACATTCTTCTTGTTGAAGTCCACCAATTGAGCTGGATCAGTAGGTGATTGCACGGGAGCCTCAACAATGTCCCACACTTCAACTTCCTCCAGTAAAAGCATCATCCTCTCCTTCCAGGGGCCAAAATTTTCTGCCCCTACCAATCTGTCCTCCACCCATATACCAGTTGCCATGACCCTCAACCAACACAAAAATCTCAGATCTCTCACAGATCTGACACAAGGCAGCCTTCCTCCATCTGAACCAACAATCCTTTGGGTTTCTGAAGAAGGTTTTAGGCTGGCTTCACACTGGTCTAGCAGAAGGTTTGCTTTCTGGTTATTATATCAGCTGATTTCTCCTCAGATTTGAAGAGTCCTTTCTCAGATCTAGAGCTTGGGATGCTCTGATACCATGTAGAAAAATTTAGGTTCACTGTTGGCAGCTCACAAAGATTTCAAGTTTTTGCTCAAATTTAATACCCACAGTCCATCTTAAACATATGACTGATACATCTATTAAAATGCATTTAACTTGAAACTTTTAGGCTACCTCTACAACATTTAACTTCCAGCTGATAAATTTTTTTTATTAGCAAGCACAAAGCACTAAAATACACACTGTGACACAATTAATTTTTAGTCAAATTTGACCCTGAAAAAAATCCCACTGCCTCTTGGGGAAAACCAGTCTTGTAAGGAGGATTTTATTTTGCTTGTATAGAAATTTTCTTACAACATTAAATTCACAAGAGATTTAACTTATCTCTATACTTGAAGATGCATCTCTGTGGTTCATATCCTACTGAAGTCTGGACTGATATCTTTTCTCAGTCTTGTCTCCTTCAGCTAGATTTTGGACCTCTTCTCTGCTTCTTCACTGCTGCAATGATCCCACTGTACAGTCACCTCATCAGCCTCAAAAAACTTGAGTTTCCTCACTCAGAAGATGCCTTAAAACAAGCTGCTTCAACTTGAAAAAGAACAGGCCTGAGATTTTCACTTTACAGGCCCATTTTCTTTGATGAGATTACACAGGAAACTCAGCCCGAAATTTTCACTGAGCAGGGCTGAAAATTTCGGGATTTCAATGGCTGATTTTAGGAAGGCTTTTCTGATGCCTGAAACAAATAAACTTCAACCCTGAATCAAACCCAAAACATGCAGCAAATTATTTCTCTGCCTTCTTGAAATTCGAGCTCCCACACAGGCTTGTACTTGGCCTTCTAGAGAGTTCAAACTGCTGTACCTTTGTTCCTTAATCTCAGAACACTGATTAAACTTATGGCACAAAGCAAAAATAGAAATCAACACAAAAGAATGTTGCAATTAGAAAATTAGAGCTAGATAAGTGTTAAATTTGCCATTAAAAAAGGACAAGAAAATGTGTACTTAATGGAAATTGCAAACGTAAGGGGTGCAGTTGTGGTGTTTGTATCCAGCATGTTGGACATGTGACACACTAGGACATGTCCTACAACAAGACACATGCCCTAGACATGTCTCGATGAGTCTGACATGTGCCATGGAAAAAGAGACCCACTGGGCCTCTAAAAGCAATTTCTTATATGCCTTTTGTCATTTTAAACTGCACAGAGGAGCTCTCATGGCTTGTTGGTGTGCAGTTGAAGGGTAAAATCAGATTTAAAGGGATTCGAAGTGCTTCAAGGTGGATTAACAGACCAGATTTCTTCTTTTTTGTAACAACAACATGTTCTTTATCTCATTTTATAGAAACCATGGCTTAATCAACAAGAGCAGTTGCTAAAGATCAAAGGTAAGGGAGGAATGCCACTATTAGTGTTGCCTTCCACCCTTCAAGTTCATCTCTCTTTGTTATTGTTCTATCTGCTGCTAGAATAGCTTCCAATGCTAAAGCTTATTCAAGAAAAGAAGTATCCAATGTGGAAGTATGTAACAAGCCAGCAAGGGCTTGGTGCAAAGCTTGTTGGGGGAGGGAACGCTCTTTGGAGATGTAATTTCTGCAACATTCAATACAAGAGCACCTACTACTGAGTTAAGGGCCATTTGTTGGCTATTGATTATGCACTTGGAACATGCAAAGTGTTGAGTGCCTACCAAATGAAAAGAAATGGAGAGAGGATAATATTGGCTCGGGGAATGTGGCAGCATCAAGTAGGAAAAACAAAAATGAGGATCCTATATCATTCTTGGGGAAGCCATCTAGCAGATTTGAGAGTGGGATTGCAATTCAATGAGCAAGAAAGAGGCCATCTCCAAGTGGTGGTCTAGTCGACAAGATATTTCAGCAAGAGAGGTGAGATAAGATAAGATAAATTTATTAATGTTTGATGAATGACCACAAAAGTAGGTCAATGGGATTGAAGAATACAACTAGTATGTATACAATGTGGGAGTGCAAATGCAACCCCTAGAAAATGTCAAAAATAAAAGGGAAGAAACCTATATTAGTATAACCTTAGAATACACGTCTAAAAAGACAAAGTTACGATGATACAAAATACTAAGTGAGTTTGTCCAAAACTGGAAAAGTGGAAAGATCAAGAGCCGGTCAAGAGAGAGAGAGATCTGACAATGAAGCTAATGATGTCAAGGTCTCCTGAGTTTGGCTGTCGATCAACTTCATTTCATTTAGTGTTGCACATACTTTTTTTTTATGGAGATTTGTCAAGCTCTAGTTGAATGGGCTACATTTAGATATTGCCTCCTAATTTAGAGAAGCTTAGAACTAGATTGCCGCTTAATCCAAACAAAGAATTGGATAAAATCGTAGAGCTTATTAAATCATCATGGCCCTCATCTTGTGTTAGTATTCTTACTGATGGATGGATGGAGCATGCCATCCACTCATCTATTTCATGGTGTCTTCCTTGAATAGACTAGTATTCTTGAAAGCTATGGAAGCCCTTGGAAAATACAAGGATGTACAATATATGGGTGAGTTGTTCATTAAAATTATTGAAGATGTAGGCGTTGATTCTTGCGTGCAAATTATTATAGATCAATGTTGCATTAATCGTTATCGGGATTAAATCGGCGCGGGGAAAAAATCGGAATTATCAGGAAATTATTGGAAAAAATCGGGAAATAATCGTTTGGTACAAAAATATTCATTTTTTTTTCAATTTTTTTAATATTTAAACCATCTACAACATAAAATAAATACATTGACACATAAATATGATAAAAAAACTAATATATAAGATGTTTTGAATCATGTTCTGAATAGTAAGTCCTGACTCCTGAGTCCCAACTCAACCTCAAAATATCAACAAAAAATATGATAATGCATCTCATGATGTCATAATGTCATATACAATAAAATGAAAGCCTAATCCTATTGATTTCCTCTGCCCCTCTTGCGAGAAAATGCCACAACTTTCCCTTTCCCTCTAGATGTAGATGTTGGTGCCTGTGCTGGTGGAGATGGAAGTGGAGTCTGATGTGCTCTAGAAGCTGAAGAACTAGAAGTAGGAGCTATAGGAGGTAGACCACGTCCTTTACTGGTGGCAGTGGTAGCCCGAGCAGGCGGTGTCACCTCCTCCTCCTGTTCCTCCTCCTCCTCCTCCTCCACCTGCTCCTCCTCCTGCTCCTGCTCCTCCCCCTCCACTACATCCTGCACTAATCAATCATCAGCAGACTCCATGAGAGGCCTCTCGGCCTCAACCCTCCATGCAGCGGTGGTGTCAATCCCATCCAATGAGATGGCATCCACATCAAGTGTCCTCTCAAGTTTCCTCACCCACAATCGAAGATTGTAGTAGATGTAGACCATGTCATTAAGTCACTGGGACTCCAACCTGTACAAAAATCATGAAATCATAATTAATAATTATAAAAAAATATTGTTTAATGAATTCAAAAATTTATTTGGAAATTTGCAATATTTTAAATGTTTAAGTGTTAACCTGTTGCGCTTCTTGTTGTGTATTTTTTCAAATACACTCTAGTTGCGCTCACTTCCTGAGGAGCTACATGTTTGGCTGAGGATGCGAATGGAAAGCTTTTGCAGAAGGGGTACCCTGCCACCATACATTTTCCACCATGCATCTACAACAAAATTACAGATAAAATTTTAAATAAACATAAGAAAAAAATGGAATTTGAAGAGACAATGAAATTTGAAACAAAGTTACAAACTAAAAAATACCTGGAATTTTAATCATCCTATCATTGACAGCCATCTCAAAACCAAATGTGCCACCTGCCATCCTATATGTCTCAATTTGTTTAGAGATCTCTATACATTGTTCTGGAGATCACACCATCTTCTGGACAAAGGATAAGAATCCATCCATGATCTCAGCATCAAAATCAAACCCACATGCATAAGAAAATGCAAGGTTCAGGAAAAGCCCAACAACATGAATGGGACGATGGAGTGTGTTGTTCCATCGCTCATCAATCACTCCCCATAGAAGGAGTTGTTTCTGAAACCCATCATCTCCCTTATCATTATAGTAGGCCCGAATGGCTTCTTTGGCCCTGTCCATGGCTTCACACAAATAGCCCATTGCGGGCTTCTCACCATCAACCAACTGAAGAACCTTTACCAAAGGTTCAATAACGATGCACACCTCTTGCACTCCCGCCCAGAAGTCTTCCTGGTATGAAACTAGTCTGCATACGACCTGTCCTTCTGGTTTGCGGCTCATTGGCAAAGCACGCCACTCCTCTGAAAGAAACATTCTCTTCACATCCCACATAGAAATCAAGAGGGATTGAAGAGATATGAAACTGGTGGCAAACCGTGTAATGGCGGGGCGCACCAACTCTTTGTTGTTGGTGAATCTTCTCATCAAGCTAAGCACAGATGTATGATTATATATAAATTTTGTAATGCTTTTTGATGAGTCAACAATATCTTTGACAAAGGGAATTTTCCCTATGTCCTCTAACATCAAATCAATACAATGGGCAGCACAAGGTGTCCAAAATAAAGTAGGATGCCTGTCCATAAGCATCCTACCAGCAGCAACATAATTTGCAGCATTGTCCGTTATGACTTGGACAACATGTTGTTCACCCACCTCCAAAATAAACACATCCAGCAAATCACATAAAGTTCTTGCATCTTTGATTTGTGCAGATGCATCAATAGATTTGATAAACATAGTCCCCTTGGGACAACTAACCAAGAAGTTTATAAGGGTTCTCCCCTTTTGGTCAGTCCAACCATCTGACATAACAATGCATCCTGTTTGTGCCCATGATGCCCTAAAATCCTCCAATCTTTGGGTGTAGTCACGCTTTTCATTTTGAAGAATCCGGCCTCTGAAATCATGATAAGAAGGGATTTTGTACCCCGGGCCAACACTGGCAATAGCATCAACAGTAGGTTGGAAAAATGGATTATTCCTTACAATGCTGAAAGGAATATCACTCCAGAGGAGAAATTTTGCCAGCAACTTGTCGCTTGTTCTTTCTCAGTTCTTTTTAGCATTGAACCGATAGATGGCTGTGAACTAGGTGTGGCTCGAGGAACAAAAAATGATGATGCAGCTACCGGATTGGCTGATGCTGCAGTAGAACCAGTGCCACTTGGCCCACTTCCTTCAGCTGACCTTTTTAATTGCCTTTTGAGTTCTTCTTTGGCCTCTCTAGTCTGCTCTAAAGTTTCCAATGCTCTCATGGCTCTTTGGATAAGTTCAGGAGTTGTATTTGTACAAGGCTCCACATCATGTCCAGGGATTTTGCAAGGTGAAACTTCAACCTGTACACCCCCCCTAGACATAGGGTGGCCACACAACTCGCAACTCAAGTTTACTCTATCCTTCGGAGAATCAGGTACACCATATTCCCAGAAAGGATCCAATTTCCTTGGCATGTTTGTTTTTGAACTTTGAAGTTGCAAACTTGAAGTCTTGAATGGTGTTTTCGCGCAGTTGTGAACTTATGGGAAAATAAGGATTAGGATTACAATTTAGCATTTACAAAATTACAAGTTACAAATTTACAAATTACAATTTAGTATTTTAATTTTTAATTTTTACATTGATGATTGTACAATGAAAATCCAAGTTACCCGTAACCCAACCTAAAACAACCATTTCAAAGTTCAAAGTTTCAAACACAAGTTACCCAACCAAATGGCAAAAACAATGAAAAAAACATAAATAATGTTTAAAAAAAATGGAAACAAAAAAAATTGGTTCCCATAGTCATACCAAGTTACCCAACCCAAAACAATGAAGAAATACAAAAAAATCTTTAAAAACAATGAAAACAAAAGAAAAATGGTGCCCATACCAAGTTTTCTAACCAAAAACAATGAAAAACATACAAAAACAATTTTTTTAAACAATGAAAACAAAAAAAATTTAATCCACATATCGTTTCTATGGAGAAATCGGTGGTCTCCTCTTGATTTTCTCCTCTAAGTACTTAGATTTGGCAAAAAACCCTCTTCAGCTTGGTCTCCAAGAGCTCCTCCTCCCTCCGCGCGCGACTGTCGAAATGAGCTCATGAAAAAACCCAAAAAAACGTTATAAAACTATGCTGTCGCGACCCCGGTGATTTTTTAAGTTTTTATCGCGATTTTTTCTTTTGTATCGTGATTTTTTCAATAAAAATCGGCAAAAAAAAATCCGGCGATTTTTTCGTTTAATTATCGCGATTTTATCGGTAGAGGGAAAAAATTGCGATTTTTTCATTTTATCGCGATTTTCACAACATTGTTATAGATAATGCACTTGTTTGCAATATTGTTGGCATGATTGTGGAAGCTAAATATCCACAAATGTTTTGGACGCCGTGCATTTTTTATTCTTTGAATTTAGGGCTTAAATCTATTGGTTTGGATATAACATGGATGGGAAGTCTTATTGATGATGCATACCATATCCACAATTTTGTACAAAATCATACCAATGCCCTCTATAATCTACAATGTGTACATACATCTATCATTGTTGAAGATTATAGATATTCAGATATCCTCCTCAGTTATTGTGCTTAAGAGGTTGAGGGAGGTCAAGATTGTGGGCCATGGTTGTTTAAGAGTTTTGGTCTTTTGGAGAATCATAAATCAAGCTTCTTCAGAACAAGGTCAAGGATACATTGTTAGATGATGGTTGGTGGGAGAGGGTAGATCTTACCATTAAGATCATGGACTCCATAATATATTTTCTGCAGTTTCCAAACACAAACTGACCCATCTTACGAGATGTTTATGAGGGGTGGGATTTCATGATTGAGTTCGTGAAGATTGTTATTTCATAGAATGTGTTCCTTGAGTATGGGATAAGAACAAATACCTTATTCACCACCATACATGATATTCTTATCAGTAGGTGGGATAAGAATTGCACACCTTTGCATTGATCGGCTCACTTGTTGAATTTGGAATACTACAAAATGGTTGGCCTTGTTACCTAATGACCCATCCACATACATGGGTAACTTGGGGAGAAAACTTTTCTCCTGTGATGCAACTTTCCAGTCAATAGCCCCTACCATGGTACATAGATTGCTAGCCTCAGATGTCTCTCACCCATTCCCCAGTTAGTGCATTCATTTGTCTAACCTACACCTGATGAAGGTGGGTCATCTATTGTGAGGTACATAAACCATTTTTGCACACAAGTGCTTTCATTTAATGTTTAAGGCATTCTAGTACAGATCATGGGTTGAAATTGGATTATAGACCATTGTGGTTGTATACGTGTTCCCTTCTTCACCTTGGTGGTTATCATTTTTTCGAGTGTGACCTTCCTTAGGGTCTTTCTTTCCTTGTTTAGGAGGGGCACAAATAAGAGGCTTTGATTGTGGTAGCGTTCCATGATATTCATACTTAATACTTGTCGTGATTCCCCTTATTCCATTATCCCATCTTTTGATTGGTTGTTGTCGATCACTTGTCATGGTTCCCTATATACTTCATCCTATGAGAAGAAGGGGTTGGAAATACCCGAGGTTGATACAACTATTAATAGGGAAAGGTATGATCCAATTCCAAATATCAAAATGCAAAAGAATGGCAAGGGATGTAAAGCAATCAAAAGCTAATTATAGCTTGAGTTCTAACCCCTCTTATATAGCCACTCGTCCTTGAGAGTATCCACGAATATCATGACCATCAAAGTAAAAGGAATTTCTAAAGAACACTTCAACCCCGATGAAGCAACAAACTAGCCATCATTAATGGGGGACTATTATATCATTATTGCATGAGAACCAATGAAGCTTTTTGAACAAGCCAAATCAAATAAAGAAAAAAGTGAATAAGGGGGATTGGAAAAACAAAGGCGAGGGAAGGTAACTCAAACAGCTAAGCACTCCCTCTATGGAGGCGCTCATAGACAATGATTTTATGTAACCTAGTATAAGACTATGCCATCATTTATGAAGTAAACCCCAAGCGATAACACTTATCACTTGTACCTATCATTTGAAAGGTTCGGCCTAGGAACTATTCTTCCCCTTAGGGTTGGAAGCACCTAATAAGGTCATGTGATAGCCCTCTCATACCTAAGTATGGTAACATGTATACAATCGTAAGCTAGTAAGACATTTGAAGGTGATACTTGTGTGAAGTACTTTGATGACTCTGACCTTAAACATGGTTCACCTTGATGTTCTTATGATTCTTATACCCATGATGTTGATCTTACTTGCTTCCTTGAGTATGCGCTGGATGATTCTTCCAAGTGCGGCCAAGATCCCTTGAGCGATGATATGATGCTTCTCCTGTCACTTTGGTGATGACGTAGAGCATTTTGACAGAGGATGTTGGGCACCTTTTGAGGAGCGTTTACCTTGAGTTTGACTTGGCACATATGATATGACCCTCCTTCAACCCCAAGACCTTGGACATTGACCTTTGAGGCTTAGGAATTTGGCTTGGAGAGTAGGTACACCCATGAGATGATATGATCCCCGCTAGGCTAGCGTTGTACCTTCTTGATGGATGTTGCCCTTTTCTTTATAGTGATTAGTGATGGTGATCACTTGGGACCCCTTTGGAGGGGTAGATGCCTTGATGACATCATACCATCCCATTTGATGATGACATGAGATGAGGAGAACATAGGGCTGGAGAGGGCTATTTTGGTGATGAAGCACGCCATTTGGATGGAGAGACATGACTTATGGGATAAGATACATCCCTTGAACTTTTCATTACATATTTTCATGGAGAGACATGCCTTTTGGATGATGACATCACATTTGGGAGCTTTTTTACTCATATCTGTGGGCTAATTAAGACTTATGTTTATGCTCTTTCATTATTTTAGCTATCTTTGGGGGTCAACTTGATGACCTATCCACCTTGTATCATGGGTAACTTGTTTTAAGGGTTTTGTTTAGTGCAAATTAGAGCTTACTTGACTTGGTTACCATAATATATATAGGGTGTCGATTTGTCTCTTGGATTCATTATCAAACTTAGATCATAACTTCTCTTGATTAGTGATTCTTCTCTCTCTTGTGGGCTATGGAGGCGTAGTTGAGCGACTTCTTCTAGGTAGATTTGTGATGTGATGTGATCTCTTTGCATGGATGCTTTTGGTGGATCTTGGAAGTTTCATGGTGGAGTAAGTTTATTTGCTTTATCTTGGTATTATGTTCCATGGGATTAATGTTATTGTGCTAAGTTAGTTTATTTGGTATTTGCTTCATTGTTCTTTCTTAAGCTAAACCCTTCCTCCAAGTATTTGAGGAATAGAGATAGGTCTTTCTTTCCCTTAGTCATCCGGAAAATTGAGAACCTAAATCTCAGACCATAGGGTTAGTAAGTTTGTTTGCCCTAGTTTATTTGGATTTAGTATTTCTCCAAGGAAACCCTACAATTATTTGTATCCTAGACTCCATATGCCCTAGGTTGAGAAGGCATTAATCCACCTCTCTTGTGGCTTTCTTTTAAAATAATAAAACTCATTTTTTTTTTGTTTGCTAGGTTATGTGAGTCCTGAGATGACTGACACGCCTAACATGTGGCTTGATTAGCCGTGACCCAGGGGCACATACGCTGTCAAAATCACCCGAGGATCGCACCTGGCCTGGGCCACACTAGCCCTTACCATGGTTGGATTTTTGCCCACAGAGTTTCGAACCGGTTACCTTCATATCACATGGTGCCTTAACAAATACCCTGTCAGCGTCTGCTCTACGCCTCGTGGGAAGAATCATTTTTCTTTTTATTTCATGGTAAATTAGGATTAAATTACCACAAAATTTTATATTTTCAGCATTTAATGACTTTTTTTCCAAGGAAAAAAAACCGAGCTTTTCTATTATAAAAATAAAAGAGCTACAAACCGATGAGTTAACATCCAGCAGTTTGGAGAACTGCCTGAACCTGGGAGGTAGAGAAACCGTCCTCTCCCATGCTGTCATCTAAGATGACTGAAATAACCAAAAGATACAAAACACACCAAGTTCAAAATAAACTCGGCCTGAACGCAGCCGCCCCAAAAAATATCAGAGGCTGTCAAAATCCCACCGGGCCTCCATAAAGGAAAACGACCCACGACATAAGCAGTATGAAAATCATAGAATTTTACCCGAGTTTCTCCAATACAGGAGCTATTAATGAAAAAAGTTTTAAAGATCATATACCAGAACCGCCAAAAACAATTTAAGACACAATTGTTTCTGACGCCTTCCCAGCTTGCTGCAAAAACATTAAGTATATGGGGCCAAATCCGTCTCACGGATCTGGTCCTGAATCTGTTCCTTTATCCTCCACGTACCCAAAGCCTGTTGTAAACCTGTCTTAGAATATTCGTCTGCGTCAACATTCCTGTCCCAGATGGATCGTCTGCAGAGGGGTTGGCTGGACCATCCGGAAGTGGTTCCTTTGGAGACTGGACTTTATTATTGCGCAGAGGGATCTCTTCCTCCCGATGTATGTTCTCTTCTGCCGGGGCCTCCTGATTTGCTCTCTGATGTTCTGCTTCCAGTACTATATCCTCCATCGGCTCCACATTTTTCCTCCGTATGCCCTCCTTGTCCTCTTCTCTGCTTTTAAGCTTTCTTCTCCTCTTCCCCGTGGGGCAGTCCCTTGCCAGGTGACCGTATTTCTGGCACCGAAAGCACCTGAAGGGAAAGAGTTCGTAATCCAACTTCTGTTCATACACAAATTCCTTATATTGTAATGAGACTGTTTTTGCAAGTCCTTCCAATGGATTTAACCTAACGAGAATCCTCGCCACCGCTCTTTCATATGTTTGCAAAAAAGATCTATCTGCGTCCAGGTAAGTTCCCAAGTGGTCTCCAATGGACTTAAAGACTGAGTCGACCCAGAGATAAGGAGGTAAATTAGGAGCTCTTACCCAGACGGGTTGATCGGTTACCTTCTCCTTTGATGCGTCAAACATGGGCGACCATCGTTTGAAGAAGACAGGTCGGTCTCCGAAAGCCCATAGACGTTCCTCGACCCATTCCATAGCCTTTTTGCAGTCGAATTTCACCATAAACCAGCCGTTCATCAGCGTAGCAGTCGAGAAATTGCTCGCTGGAGAATGAGACCACTGGCTCGCGGCCCACTGCTTTAGGAAATTGCCAGAAATATATCGACCCCTCACTCTGCCCACTAGAGTGCTCTCCGCCACATCCAGCGCCTCCTCGGCCTGAACGTCCATGCCTAAGACCAAATTTGTGACCTTTTTGGATTTCCACGATTTTGTTTTCTTCCGTTTTTCCCCTACCTTCGCTGCCTCTCTAGATGAAACTCGTTCCTCTGAGGAAGGGTTTGGAACTCTTGCATCCCCGAAATTTCCGCATCCATCTTTCTCAGCTCGCTGGTCCTGCTCAATTAGGGTTTCGACCAAACCCTCCACCGGGCTCCCGGCTTCATTCGAATACGGATGGATTCCTTCAGTTACCTTCCCTAAATCGGGATGGGAGTCCGAAACCCTCGGAGAGTTAGTAACCCCGATACCAGCCAAACCCTCTACTTCCTTTGACTGCAGCGGTTCGCTTGGAAACAAGGTTTTTTGAACCGCCGGCTGATTGCTTCCTTCCCCCAACTCTTTCCCTGCGCTCTGGACTCCTCCAACAGTCCTCCATACCCCTTTTAAAGTTGGAAAGTTTATAATGTCCTCCAAGCCTCCCGATGACGAGAAATTTTTTGACGGGGATATCGACTTATTACTATGCACTTCGTCATTCTTGAATTTGGGCAGACCTGGCCATGCCTGAAGGTTTGTCGTCTCCCAGCCCCTTCCTCCGGCCCTGTTTGCTTCTATCGTGCCTCTGCCTCCAACTCCAATCCCACCTAGGAGCTCCAAGCTTTCATCCAACAATCCTGTTGCCGCGTTTGTATGCCAAATGCCTCCTCCCATGAGCAGGGCGTTCGCCGGACTGGCCGAGTGACCAAAAAAATGTTCTATGTTTTCCGATGAAGCCTCCTTTCCCCAGACGGAAAGAATGTCTGCCGGGGTAGGGTCCAGATCAACCGACTCTCTAGGGTTTACCATAGTAAAAAACGGCGCCGTTTACCTTAATGTTCTCCTCAACCGTCACCGGATATGCACAGCGTAAAGAGCCTGATCTTTGAAACCTCCGAAAGCACAGGTAATGGTAACAATGCCGAAGAGGTTTCACCATATTGTAATCACCTTTTACGGAATGGTTCCAAAACCCGTTCCGCTAGAAACCCCAACACCGTTTGCAGGTTCCAGCTGGCGGCTTGCACGTCTGTCCTTCTCCCGCTGCTTTGTTGACTCTGCTAGCTACAACCCAAAGCCTGTACTGCTACTGCCATGTCTGCGACACCTGCATCACCTAGGCCTTTCAGCATTTAATGACTTGCTGATATATGCCCCAGGGTTAAACATCGTGTAAAAATGCATTATATAGCAAAATTGAAGATTTTCATATATTTTCACCCTTTTTCTAGGATTGTCGTCAATATTTTCTTTGCTGTTTGGTGCCTTATTAACCATCAAAACTTGTTGTAAGTTTGTCCTTAGTTTATTCTTTAATCTAGCCTCATTTCTCATAGTTTATTCTTATTTTCACAGCAAAATTTGTTGCAGTTGCAAACTATTGTTTTGCTGCAATTTGTTGGTTCAAAACACTAGTTTATGGCAACTTTGAGTATTTCTTGATTTGGTGTGTTCGGGAAACCTATTTGAGACTCTTTAGGTCAACCCTAGCCTTTCGATTGACCTATAGCTCCCTTGAATCCCAATATAGAATTTACTCCATCCACCACAAGACCTAGTTTGTCATACCTTTATCTAGTGGATCTATGTTGTAGCTTAATATCTTTGAGTTACTTGATCCCCAAGTCCTACAAGGGAAGCCTCCCTTTTGTTGGATTGTGGGAGTAGTTGCTGAGGTGATAGTGGCGACACTTTCATGTGTTACACATTGTTTAGATCACCTAGAGAGGCTTTGCACTAAGTTGCTATATTTTTTTGTAACATGCTCAATGGGGGGCTTTCATTTTGATTCTTTCCTCACATGGATGGAGAGATTTCACAAGGCAGGAAGGAAGCATTTAGAAGGATATATCAAGACAAAGCATTCCTTGATTAGGTGGAGGAGGGCTTCATAGTGTTTTCCATTGGCATTCAGAGATTTGGAGCAGTGTTGCGAAAATCGCGATAACATCAAAAAATCACGATTTTTTCATTTTCCTGATAATATCGCATGATTAATTCAGCAATTTTTTCATTTTGAAAAAATCGGGATTTAATCCTGATTTTCAAAAAATCACGATTTAATCCCGATTTTCAAAAAATCGTGATTTTTTGGGAAAAAATCTTGATTTTTTTTTTTTGTTGATTTTTTGATGAGGAGGAGCAACAGGAGGAGCAAGTGACACAACCTACCCAGACTACCCCTATCACCAATAGAGGACGTGGTCTACCTCCTGTAGCTCCTAGTTCTTCAGCTTGTAGAGCATAGCAGAGTCCACTGCCAACTCCACCGACATCTACATCTAGAGGGAAAGCTATTGCATTTTCTCGCAAGAGGGGTAGAGGAAATCAGTAGTATTAGTTATTTGGTTCATTTCATTGTATATGGCATTATGACTCATGATATGAGATACATTATTATATTTTTTGTTGATATTTTGAGGCTGAGTTGGGACTTAGGAGTCAGGACTGACTATTTAGGACATGATTCACTGTTATGTGTGATGTAGCACTAGAAATGATATTACACATCTTATATATTAATTCTTTTATCATATTTATGTGTCAATGTATTTATTTTATGTTGTACATGCTTAAGATATTAAAAAATTGAAAAAAATGAATATTTTTGTATGTTACGATTTTTTCCCGATTATTTCCCTATTTTTATGATTTTTTCCGATTCCCCCCCAGATATTATCCCGATAATGATTTTCGCAACATTGATTTGGAGGCTATGATGTGCTCAAAGATAGTGGGGTTAAGAAGACCTATGCTTGGTGGGCAATTCATGAGGTATTACATTTAGCCATAAAGCTTCTCTCCTAGGTTACATCATCCTCTTGTCATGGGAGGAATTGGAGGAATATGGGAATTTGTATAGCTTGAAAAAGAGCAAGCTTGAACATTCCAGGGAGGAGATAATGGTATATGTGCACTCCAATCCTTTTCTTATTTACATGCAGGGGGAGAAGTTGTTGAAGGGAAAGACAAATGTGAGATGTGTTTCCTCATGATATGGGTTTGGACGATGGTGTTGAGCTGGCAATAGTTAACTTGGATCTTAATGAATCAATGCTAGAGTTATTGTAGTGTTGGTGATTTTGATGGTTTTGACATGGATGACTATTGATAGTAACAAGCTATGAGAATCTTCTATCTATGGTTCTAGTATCTATCTTATTTTGTATTTGCCATTGGCAATACCACGTATAGTATCAGTGACTCAATATCTATGTAATATATTTTGATATTGATGAATTATAAGAAAACTGCAGTTTATGGTTCTAATTTTTGGTGTGTTTGTCATTTGATTGTTATTGATGTATTGACTAGTTGTTTTGATATTTTTATTTGTATCTTTATGTCTATATTACATTTTTGTATTTGTCATATATATATAGTAAATGTTCAAGTGTCTAAAAAAGTTTGAATTGTTATGTCTATATTTCACTTTTGTATTTGTAATAGACACACACACATTTGTGTCCTGTTTTTGGGGTTCTCGTGTTGGACACTCATATTTGCGTGTCCTTTGTGTCCTATGTCCTTGTGTGATGTGACTTAGTTGCAAATTTATCCTAAATCTTGGAAAAAATAATAAAAGCATAACATGTTATACATACCTGTGAATATGGATATTGCAGATCAGAGTCAATCCTCACTCCACAATAGCTTGGTTAATGGCAATGAGAACAACAGATTTCCCTCTGTTTGCTTGATGGAAAATGGTCACAAACTCCTTAGAGCTCAATCCTCTATTTGTATTTTGCAAAGAGAGGGTAAAACGACTGATTTTCTAGTTATAAGGTTTGATTGGCATTGGCAGGGTGACACTTTACATCGACTTGCAATATTTACTAAAAATAGTGTGATATTATGAATGTACTGTGATGTCTTCCTTTGATGAAAATATCACAATATTTTGTGTCAATAATATCGGCTTAGGGTAAATTGTGATATTAGTGATATATGGGTGATAAATGTAACACTAACAAAATGTAAGTGACTAAAGTTACAACAAAGAAAATAAAGCCACTATATATCATTAGAAAGAGATGACAAGGAAGAGAGTAGAGAATTTGAAGCATTTGTTTAATTATTTGTTGCTCTATCAATCATCGAGAAAGTTCTAATAAATTGCCTGATGATGTCATTTATGAAGTGCCTAGGGTTGAGACTCGAGAGGGCCTCTCTGGGTGACCTTGGGAGGAGCTTGGGGATAGTCAGCTGAAACCCTTCTAATATTCAAGGTTTTTGGAAAGAATCTAGTGAAATGAGTCTATGTTTGAGGTGGACTATTGAACAAGTTGTACAAATTTTGATCTGCACAGTCTGAAATTTCCATCTCACTTTCATGAGGCCACATACCTACTTCATAGAGTTTTCAAACTTAGTGCTAAAACTATTTTTTCAACAGCCATTCAAGAATCTTTAAATCTGCCCAACATTACTAGGCAGATTAATATGAAAATCTGTGTAAAAGCTTTCGTATACCCATATGCTATCTTAATACTCGCTGTTACTCAAGAGTATACAACATATGCCCCATATTTGACTCAACAATCTTCCTAATGCATGCCAGGAAAAATATATTCCCTTTTAATGCATACTGCAAACATACACTTTGAACTCACTAAGAATAATTTGAATAATTTATGGGTTAATTTTTATGCCATATTGAAGGAGCTTATCTATTTCTTCTTTTTGGCATCAGGCAAAACTTCTTGCAGTGCTGCTGGAAAAGAAGACAAGAAGAGGAATTCTTCTGATGACTTATCAACTCTGGATCTGAAAGCGTAAGTATATTTTGTACCCTACCAGATTCAAGTTAGTCATGTGTTTGATCTTTAACCTTATTTGTTTGTTTTCTATCTATTGCTGTGAATCTCATTAGTATCCCTTTTCTCCCCCTAATGGAGACCTCTATCTGATGCTGAAAATATGAATGGAATGTTTTACAATAAAGGTTTGCCGTACTTCTTCTAGTGTCTTCTTTTGTCATTTAATGACATGAGTCTGATATGGTCATTATTTGCCAACCTTGGTTCTGCAATATTTTTGTGAACATCTCATCTTGTACGTCTGCTGATATTTACTTATTTGAAATGACCCATTGTTGGTTCTAATTCCAAATTTGGAAATGGAGAATTGCACTAGGTTACATGGTCAGCTGTCCATACTCCAGCTTTCTGGTCTGACCATTGAATGTTGTATTTAGATGTGTCTATCTCATACAAGCCCACAAAGTTTTATGTGGTTAATATTCTTCAACAATTAAACGAAAATATGCAAAAAAGAAGTGGAAAACAAATAAAAGTGAAATTCAAAGCTCAATAATGACAGTAAATGTAAGGTTTTCATCTCAAATGCCCAGAATGTAGTGCACCTAATAAGTTTATATACTTTAAATAAGGTAATACAAGATAAATAATGATCTGCAGATTTTTTTTGGAGATTACCTGTCTTAATAATTTGGTATATTGGAAGTAACACAATATAAAATTGGCTCTATAAGCTGCTTGGTCTACTGTAAGTTGTATTAGAGCTCTTTCTCATTTGTCCATCACACCCACCTTTGTCCACATTATCTTCTACTGTTTCCAATCTCCTTCGTCCAAAGCCAGATTTGTTGCAAAAACATCAATAAATGAAAAAATGGATCAAAAAGGGAAGAGAGAAGAAAGGTCAGAAAAATGTTGAAGGAAAGGAGGGGAAAAGATAGAAAAAAAAGGCAAGCAAAAAAGTGAAAAACATTGTGGATCATTTAATTGTGACCAAGGCTGTTTATACGGCATGGTGTCATGGGAAACATAGGCTACTGCCCAGTGTTCCATGCTGGCTTGGTGATGAACGGAATTTGAGGCTGCTATCACTCAACAAATCCCCGCCTGTGCCACCCCAAAAAACCTCCCTGTATACATGTTTAAGACATATATGAAGTACTCTCTCTCTTTATAAAAAAAAGAAAAAAAAAACAGAAAAGAAGAAGAAGCAAACTTTAAAGAACAAAATACACCATAATAAAAGCTTTAAAGAACATATAATAAAATATAATAAACTAATAATAGCGGGAAAATAAAGAAATTTAATACAGTAAAGTCCAAATTAGAAATATAAAAGACAATATATTAGGTTAATTTAGATAATATGAAGAATAATAGTATTACGTTATTGTTTACTATTTGGAAGTTACAGTGCAAGTATGTTTTATGATTTATCTGATGAGGTCAGTTTGGTTCGATAGAAAAAGAAATAAAAATTGAGATGAGGAAAAAATGTAAATCAAACAAAAAAAGAAGAAGGTAATAGTAACAAAATACACCATAAAAAATTTAAAGATCATATAATAGTTATAATAAACTAATAATAGTGGGCAAAATAAGAAAGTTTAATATATTAAAGTCTAAATTAAAAAAAATAAAAAACCAAATATATTAGATTAATTTTGATAATAGGAAGAATAATAGTATCACTTCATTGTTTACTATTTGGAAGTTACAGTGCAAGTATGTTTTATCTGATTAGGTCAGTTTGGTACGATAGGAAGAATATTACTAATAAGTGTCTTAATATATTTTTAATATGATTAGTTAAGTATAGGAAGTAACTAGATTTCTTTGGCATGATCTTGTGACCAGTGCCCACATAAGTGGATCAAATCCGACCTATCATGTCCTTCAAATTTTGAGGAATCCAAGGGTAAACAACAGTTTTGATGTTTGACTTTGTGAAGGTTACCTTAATGGTGCCTCAGATGACTCTAATATGTAGGAACAGGTTAGGAGCAGAACTGACTACATAACTAGGACTTTTTTTCTTTTGAGCCTGAATGGGCAGACCATGTATATTCTGATTGCACACTTGAAATATCGGATATGAAGATTTATTTTCTTAGAAAAAAACTAGATTTCTATGGTAAAAAAGGAAAATTAAAGTTGGGGTCCTAGGACATAGGTTTTGAAAGGAGATTCTGTATACAAGGCGTCTAAAAAGGAGATTTGTCTTTAGGGGGTCTAAAGAGGTATAATGGTAGACTGGATATGCTCTACCAAGCGACAAAAAATATGTGGGCTAAAGTTAACAATTGGAACAAATTATGTGCTAATACAAATGCGATAAATGATTGGAGTGCAGTTTTAAATAACCCGACCCAAAGCTTTTTGCTTGAACTGAAAATATTGAGAATAAAACTGCATTATCCCAAGAAAACTCCAGAAAATTTGATTTGATGATCAATGATATTTTGTAAAAGAGAATATTCTTGGCAGAATGTATTCAAAACTATAGAAATTTTAATAGCTAATGATACTGTTGAAGCAGAAAAATAGTCCTGGCCCAAGTGCAATACAGTTTTTATTAGGTGAATTGCAGTTATATACTTATATGACCCTTCCTGGTCATAGAAAAGTACACATATTGAAGCAGAACTGTAATCATATATCCACTCTTGGCTGAAGTCCTTAATCACAATATTGTCCTGGAAGGAAAAAGATTTAATAAAAGTCAATAGACAAAAATAACAAAGGAGAGTCACCCACCTAGAGTGGAGAAACAACACAATAAAATGGTTGACAAGGGTAATCAAATAGATGGAAGGTTTTCTAATTGAAATTGATGACATTGAAGGGGGAAGCATTGCAACTATAGTCTACTGACCTGCCTCCAAAGACCATAAATGACAAGACAATTCACTTGAGGTGGAACACGAATTATTCAACCATATATACCCTGGTACAAAGGATATCTATAAGGTGAACCCTAACGAGGAAGAAAAATATGAAATTGCATGGAGAAGAGTGAGTCACTGCATTTGACAAATTTATTTTAAAAAATTCAAATTTTGTTGAATCAAAATCATTTGCGAATTTAATGGAGGATTTGCTGGCAGACTTAATAGTGAGATTAATGCCAGATTTTAATGGCCAGGCAATTCATTTTAGTTTATTCATAAAAGGCTTATTCGATTTTTTTCCGCTAAACATTAACACGCACACATGTATATGTTTGACATGTCTTTTTTAAAAAAAGAACAGTCTATAACATACTGGAAGAAGTGGATTACATAATGCGCAGTCACTTTACACTCATAGCTGCATGACTTCTTATAGTGGATTTCTCCCTGATTATCTATGTGATTGAGTCTTGATTTCTTTTAAGCAAAATCGCTTAATGCTTTCTTCAGGATAGGATGATACACTTTGAAGCCTTAGACATTAATTTTGAAATACATACTGGAAACTCAACAGATCTAAACCACGACAACCCCAAAACTAAACATTCCTCAACCACTACTAACAAGATTATGAGATTCATTCTTCTGCACTCAAAACCGGGTTGACTACATTTTGAGCAGGTAATGTTATCCTTTATAGGGGTCTTTTGACAGCATGTCTTTTCAAGCAGATCCTTTGGTGTAGAGTCGGATGTGTTTGACACCGGGCCCTTACATTCCACTCTGGGGAGGTTCTGCCTTTGGAAGTTGAACATGCCTTACAACCTATGGAGATAAAAGAAGAGGTTCACAAGTGCTCTTAATTGGAAAGTGGTCTTCTGAAGTTGGGTATGCTTGGTGGAAACATCCTCAGATACATGGTAGATGGCTGCTCCATACCTTGTCTCCACTGCTTTTAGCTCTTGTTTAATTTGTTTGGCCCTGGCTTCAGCTACTTTGAGAATCTGCTTAGTTGCTAGTGTAGCTATCTCACAGTGGAATACCGTAGTCTCTTTGTGGACTTTATCATTTGCCGAGCTGTCCTACTGTCCTCTTTGTTGTCCAAGCTTTCCATGCATAACTGTAGAAAAAAAATCCTTTTCTGGAAGATTGGCAAAAGAGCAAATTGATACCACATGACCAATCTGGGAAGAGAAGGTAGATAAATAGAGGCATTTGGCAGGCAGAAGGGAGGGGATATGGGGGTTCTAAATGGGAATGTATAGAGCATTGAAAAGGCCTGACAGGAGATCAAATACTGTGTATTAGACGATCTTAGGAGAAAGAGAGATTTGTGTGGGAGATTGAGGAGAGGGATATTGCTGCTAGAAGAGGATAGGATGAGGCTGGAAAGCTATTAGGTGGAAGTTAAGGCAGAGTAAAGGATGAGGGGGAAGGGAAATCAGGGTGGCAGTGGCAGGGTGGGCGGAGGGGCGATAATTAAGATGGCCCAACCACCCATGGCATATGATATCCTCATTAACGAGGGTTAGCGCCATTGAGAGCTGGGAAGATTTTGGCATACTTATGCCCAGATCCAAGATACTATCAGCTTCTGGATTGGACTTCTTGAGAACATGTTTCCCTTTCCAGCTGCAGAACTATTTTAAGATCTTGCATCTGGTTAGAATCTTTTCAATCTGCATCTTGGAGGTATCTGTTTTTTCAGTAGCTGAGTGACTGTTACCCTAGAGTCACCAATAACAATAACATTTCCTGAGGTAACTCCTTTCAGCAGAATAATTTCTTTCTACAATGCTAGCATTTCGGCTCGACTGTTTGTTGAAATTCCTGTATTCTAAGTAAATTTTTTTAATGCTTCTCCCTTTGGAATCTGGATTGATGATTACACCCGCAGAGCTAGAGGGCCTTGAGTTCCCTTTTGAGGCTCCATCAATGAAACGAACATGAATTTTCTGAGTCTGGAGTAAAGATTCAATATCATTGTTGGGTGGGAACAACCTGCTTGAATTCAAATTCACTTCTTTCCGAGGATGGTGGATTTCTTTTTTAGGATTCCGGTTTGGAAGATCCTGTGAGTTCATTTATTTATCTTCGTTTTGGTTTTTAAGTTTTCTTGCAACTTTGCACATTGGAATTTTTCCCTAGGAGTATCTGATTGGATTACCACTGGTGGTCATTTTGGTGAGATCAGGTCTAACAACTTCATCATTGAAAATCCTGTCATTTCTGGAAAGCTAAACCTTGCAAGATACAATTCTAGGTATAATATCCCAGGCTGTTCAAAGGATGGGAAGAATACCAGTCGCTGAACATTTTCTCCATGGAAGTCAGTTTGAGAGAGATGGGGAGACTGATTTCCCCAAGCAAAATATCGAGAATACACAGGTAAAAGAACAATCTCAAAATAAATGGGGGATTCTGTGTTTGGGCAACCAAAAGTATATATTGAAGGTCCAGTAATGCCTTTCTTTGGTAAGTTCTCCCTGGTAAGTAATTTTTTTTGAGCCATGTTCCAGAAGGGAGCTTATTCCAATCAATTTTGAAAGGAGGGAAAAGGGGATCCCTGCTAACGAGGAATTATATCCTTCTTTATTAGTATATCCATCTAGAGCCCCATATGATGGAAGCACTTATACCTTTTATTATCAGGGCTTTCCTTCTAGTGCTTGGGTAGGTTGAGACCAAAGGGGGGGTACATAGCAAAGGCAGAGAATGGAGATGTGGAGGGAACTGTCGTTTCCAATCAAGATATAGCAGCTAGAACATTGATATTTTTCTCTTTAAACTGCCTTCTGAGCATATTGAACACTGGGTTAGATTCCAAAAGAGGGCTTCCATAATTAGGATCTTCTTAGATTTTGACTGCTGAACCATCCTTTGGGCACCATGAGACATAGCTTCTAATTGTAGGGAAGGCCCTAAGGATGGTCTTAAAACTTGAGATCCCTGAGCCACTGGAGGGAAACTATAAATTTTCTTTATCCTTCATTGTATGTTGTTGATAGAATTTCTTTCCACCAGAAGGGCTTAGGGGGATTCCAAGGAATATTTTGCTCCCAATACTGTGTTCATTTGTTCGAGACCTTTGATAGCAAGCCCTCCTATGAGTTTAGGGAGGGCGTTTATGAAACCAGAGGAAACTTTTTCATACTTGATTGCTTTCCACCTTCCCCTAGGATAAGATAATAAGATGAGATAATTTTATTAATGTTGACAAATGACCAAAAAAAGTAATCACCTATACCAAAAAGTACAATCTAGTAGTAAGTAATAAATTGTTTGGAGTGCCAAAGCAATTTCTAGAAGCTAAAAGATAAAATAATCTAACTAGGCTATTGAATTTGAGATAGCGAAAAGCATAAGCATAGATACAACAGGATAAAAGGCAATGGTCACATTGAAAATTGAGGTGAAAGTTGAGGAAGATGAAGAATTCCTTGTTGCACTGCCAACCACAAAGGAGGAGCCAATAGACTCTATTACACTGTACTCAAGGGAGAGTCTAGGGTGAGAGGAACTATTTGTGTGACCTTGGAAGGGTGTCAAGATTGATCCGTTGAGATTCTCCTAACACTTTAGGCCACTGGGAAGAACCTAGTGATGAAAGTTTGGTCTCCTTGTCAGGTGGGGAGTGTAAGAATTGAATTGTGTTGGGAACAAGAATTCCTCAAGATCCTTGTGGGGTTGGTTCCCGACTGAAGATTGAGAGGAGGCTGGTGGTCACATTGGTCTAGTGTCAGAGGTGTTGTGTCTTGACTCTTTGCATTTTGCTTGCTCCCATTGGTAGTCAAGATATGATCTGTATATTTGATTGGACAATTCATCACAACATATATGATAAAAATATACTGAAATATGAAATCTATACTAGGAGGGTTAAGATTCCTTATATTTTGGTTCTCTTATTCATGCAATATTGAAAATGTGGAAAATAGATAACAGGGAAAAGACAATTACTCACAAACCACAATAACACCAAGATATGACATGGGAAACCCTTTCAAGAGAAAACCTTGTTGGAAATTCAGGTTGCTATGCTCTCTCTTTCTCTGAATGGAAATCAAGCAAATACAAAAGTGAGACTTGTGGCTTGTGGGATGCTACAAAACACAATTTTCTTCCCTCTCTGTATCCATTTTGAGCTACTATTCTCTACTACGGAACAAAATGCACTATAATAGAATTGAACCCCTTTTCCTCCTAGTGGCCTAGTTATAACACAACCCGATAGCCAACTAGGGCTTAAATTTGACCCATCCAACCCTCAACATGAGTTACAACTCAACCCTTCTAGAGTTTTCTTTATCATCCCCACGTGGCTAGCCTCTCTTCCATGAGTAATGAGATTTGACGTGGCATCCTCTCGAATTGTGGTGGTCAAACATGATAGGCCAACTTTCGAGAGGCATAACTTTTGCATAGTTGTTGGAAAGGTCTTTGAGTGTAGAATAAATATATGGGGTGGGATGCTTAAATGGCAAAGTTCTCCCCCCAAAAAAATGTTGTTTAAGGCCTCAAAGTAGCCCATAAGGTTTCTGATCCCTACTCTTTTAAGCTGATTTCTTTGATTTTTCCACCATGAAAGCATCAAGAAGGATGACAAACAATATAGTGATCCAATCTGGTTCATGATAGAGGAGAAAGGAAGTGAGCCCCCTGTCGAGTTTTGTCTTGATAGGTTCTCGTAAGAGCTCTCGAAAAAAGTACTATGAAACTTCGGTTTGGATGAAGGAAGAAGGTAGTGAGGGAGTCCCCCAAGCCCTGATAGAGGCGATGGAACCTCCCTATGATTTTATAATAAGCGGGATACTTGAAGATGGGATGCTCCTTTTGATTGAATTTCTTGCGGATGACACTGCCAACAAACCTTCTTTGACCATGAAATTTGACGATCCTTCTCAATCTAAAGCTAGTGAACGTAAAAAGCAAGAACTGGCTAGGAGGAATCTTAAGGCTATGCATCTAATTTCTTTGAGTATATATGGGTTTGACACTGATATTGTCCCTTAGTTGCATGAAGTGCTTGAAGCAAAATGCCATCCTAGAGAGGTCCTTGGGGGCGGCGGCTCAAGTGACCTGCATGTACTATTGGTAGATATCCTCTTTAACCACTCGGTTCAATACATGCTTCAAGGAAAGGAGGTGATCATGAACATGGAAGGAGTAATTGAAATGGGGGAGGCAATGGATAGAGATGCCAATGGACTGAAGAAACAAAGAGGCCTCAGAGGATCACCGTGGCCTCTTTCCAAAGTGGCTTTTGGAGGCAATCTCCTTTGACGAACAAGAAGTTTCTAATCATCTTACAATTTCCTTCAATGTTCCTATTGGGACATGTACTATTGGTAGATATCCTCTTTAACCACCCGATTCAATACATGCTTCAAGGAAAGGAGGTGATCATGAACATGGAAGGAGTAATTGAAATGGGGGAGGCAATGGATGGAGATGCCAATGGACTAAAGAAATAAAAAGGCCTCGAAGGATCACCATGGCCTCTTTCCAAAGGGGCTTGTGGAGGCAATCTCCTTTGACGAACAAGAAGTTTCTAATCATCTTACACATTTCCCTCGATGTTCCTTCTGCGACAATGAATGTTGAACATAGATAGAGAAGGGTGTTGGTGAGGGATTGAGCCGTTGTGTGCTCTAGGTAGCTAATAGTAATTTCTTTTTAAAATTTCTAAGCATGTGATCCCAATGCCCCTGGAGAAAGAGGGGTGGTCAAGTAGGTTGCATAGTGCCTTTCTTGTTCAGCGGGGAATTCGATTATTGATGCTATTCCCTTTAGGAGTATTCTCCTCTATGTTGATACGATGAATTATACTTTTCTGTTATTAATCTCCCCCTCCCAACAAGGCTCTCAAATATTGGATAATATTGACTTAGAACCTCTTGCTATAATTGTTGATGCTCTTTCCAATAGTAATGTGGTATTTTTGATTGAGAACTATTAATAGTTTTGGATCCTTGCCCCATTTCAATTCTCGGGAGGACTGCTTTGTCACTTCTTTCCTCTAAGGCCATACCCAGAGACTCCGCCATTAGAATATACAAGTAGGTGGAGAGGGAGCACCCTTGTCTTATCCCTTTAGATGCTTTGAAAAAAACAGCAGCTTTGCCATTAACGAATGGGGAGATCCATAGTGAATTTACACATTCTTTGCTCCAAGAGATGAAATTTTGAGAGAAGGCAAAGTCATTTACAATCAAATCACAATTAACTTTATCAAATGCATTGGAAACATCCAACTTTATGATCATGTATTTCCTCTGGAGGGATTTGGAGTGGACAATAGTGTGAACTAAATTATATTCTCACAGAGTGTCTTATTGGGAACAATGCTGCCTTGCTCTTCAAAGATTTAAGGCATTGTTGCCCACCAAAAGTGGATAACCCATTGGAGAATTTTTTCTCCTCATTTGACAACCAACCAACTAGTAGCCCTATGATGGCCTACATATAAATTTTCGTTAGATCTCTCGACTTATGCTCCAGCCACTACTTTTTCTGATCTGGCATGCTTCTTGAAAGAAAGTGGGTCATATATCGGAAGGTGCATTAACCATTTTTGTAATCATGTGCTTTCATTTAATGTTTTGGGGCATGGTAGTATGGATCACTGTCCAAACTTGATGATTGAATGCTCTTGATTGTACTCTTGTTTGCATGCTTAACTTGGGAGGTTATCCTTTGCCCCTAGTCCAATGTGACCTCCCCTAAGGTCCTTCCTTTAGGAAGGGCACTAATAGGAGCATTGATTGAAGCAACGTGCCCAAGGTAATCCATGCTTACCACATTCCATATTTCCCTTATTATCCACATACATTCTTTGCTTTGATTGTCATTTGTCATTGGGATTGACACCTTATATCCTCATCTGTAGAGTTAGAGCCCGAAAATCTACCCAAAGAGGTTGATGCGGTTGAAAGAATGATAAAATCATATGAAGCCACAATTAAAGCAAAGTAATATGCAAAAGATGGCCAAACCTCTCCTGCCTTAAGGACCGAACCTTCTCCTTGTGCAAAACCGCAGAGACGAAGAAGCACAGGGACACTTGTCGAAACTTTTCCCTGTGGACATCCACAAATTCAAAACATTGACTTTAGCTACAAGACCCACCTTATCTTCAAGAATCCGAACTCTCGAATTGCCTCGGGTTACTAGTGAGTTGCCTCAAGATGCCCAAATTGCCTTAGACTGCCAGCGAGTTGCCTCAAGATGCCAGAATTACCTCATAATGTCGGTGTATTACCTCAGGATGCCCGAATTGCCTCAAAATGTCAAAGAGTTCCCTCAGGATACCTGAACTTCTTTAGAATGTCTTCGAGATACTTAAAGAGTGCCACGATTTGCCCCAAAATTTTCCAATGATTTGTTATTTGACCAAACATTTGCCAACTCCCACAAATATCCAGACAGATGGTAACATAAGATAAGTGGAGAAATTTACTAACGTGGGTGGAATCTTTCACCATCAAAATTAATAGAGGAAATGGGGTCTTAAAACCCTTAGAGCTACAACTCAAGAAAACAAATGTATTTGATCCAATTCGATGATGATCATTTGATTCCAACTCTCCTCTATTTATAGATTCCTTCATGGGCTTCCAAATGTGAGGGGTTGTGGATGCAACCCCCAATTTTGGGTTTTTTTGCCCTAACTGACCCAACATTTACACAATGTTGCCCCAACATTGGAAAAATTGGGTTTTACCCCTTTATCAAGACTATAGCCTACGAGGTTGGATAAACTATTTCATCCTTCCTTAGCCAATCAATTGGGAGAGGACATTACAATTCCCCCCTTCCTGAAATTGCTTGCCCTCAAGCAATTGCAAATTTGGATGTTGTAAAACTCTTTCTCCTTCCCATGTGGCGTCTTCTTCCAATAGATTTTTCCATTTAGTAAGATATTTTGAAATTACTTTGCCCCTCAACTTCTTTTCTCGTATTGCCATGATTGCTTATGGGACTAGCTCCATTTGTCCTTCTTCATCCAAAGTGACAGTTCGATAGAAGTAGTGACCTGCTGCCCCACAACCTTCTTGAGACATGATACATGGAAGATGTTATGAATTCTGCTTTCCCTTGGTAGTTCTAACTCACATGCCACTTCGTCAACCCTTCGAAGAACTTTGTAAGGTCTATACAATCTTGACTTCAATCTTTTTGCACCTTTTTTCTTGAGTGTAGATTGTATATATGGCTGCAATCTCAAGAAAATGAGGCCTCCTACCTTAGAGCTGTGTTCTGTTCAGTGCTGGTTTGCGTACATCTTTTGCTGGTTTTGGGCGGCCTGCATGTTTTGTTTGAGTATCCTAAGAATGTCCAGACTTTCTTGTATCTAGTCTTTAGCTAATGGAGCCTTGCTATCTCCAAAGGCCATGTCAATAAAAGTCGGGGCATCATAGTCGTATAGTGCTTTAAAAGGTGTCATCTTAATAGACAAGTGATAAATGGTGTTGTAACAATGCTCCCCAAGGTTCAACCGTTTGATCCATGCTTTTTGCTGACCAATCATGTAGTTACAAAGTATCCCTCAATCCATTTATTCACGATCTTTGTCTGGCCATTTGTTTGCGAATGGTAGCTAGTGCTCGGTGTTAATTTTGTCCCTACTATCCTGAAGAGCTCCTACCAAAACACACCCGTAAATCTGCGAATCTGATCTTTGATTATATTTTGAGGTAGTCCATGGAGTTTGAAGACTTCTTCGAAGAAAAGTTTGCCACTTGTTTGGCTAAGTAATCAGTTGGAATTGCAAAGAAATGTGCAAATTTCGTCAACCTGTCAACCACTGTGTAGATGCAATCCTTGATTTGCGCTTTGGGTAGCCCTGTAATGAATTCCATTGAGATGCTCTCCCATTTTTGGTCCAAAATTGGTAATGGTTGGAGAAAACTTGTGGGATGTGTGTGCTCGACCTTATTTTGTTGACATGTTACGCATTCCTTGACGTATTTTAATATGTCATCTTTGAGACCTTTCCATGAAAACCGCTCCCTAATCTGATTGTAAGTTTTGAAGAACCCTTGGTGTCCAACTAATGGTATGTCATATGTAGCCTTAATGCTTTTCTCCTTGAGCGTGGATTCAGGGACCAAATATATCCTATCTTTATAGAGAATATTGTCATTTATTATGTTGTACGTGTCATCTTGAAGGAGTTCGTCCGTTAGTGCACATGCAAACTTATTTTTGGAGTACTTTGCCAAGAGATGAGCCTTCCGATCTTTTGTGAGGTTCATCAGGGAAGATGTTGCTGGTTTTCTGGAAAGTTCATCGACCATAACATTCTTTTTACCCCTTATGTATTCAATCATAAGCTTGGACCTGACTTACCCACTTCTGTTGTCTTTCTTTTAGGTCTTTGTGTTCCAAGAAATGTTGTAAGGTGTTGTGGTTTGTCTTGACTACAAACTTGCTTCCCACCAAGTACTGTTTGGACATTTCCAAGGTGTGCATAATAGATAACATCTCTTTGTTGTATATGGAGTAACGTCTCTCTAAATCTTGGAGTTTTCGTCTTTTGAATGTGATTGAATGTCTCTTCTACATTAGTACAAATGCTATTCCTTCTCTCGAAGCATCACATTCCAATACAAAAGGTTGATTGAAGTATGGAAGTGCCAATACTAAACATGAGTTCATTACTTCCTTGAACTTATTGAATGTCTTGTCCAATTCTTCCATCCATCTGAATGCTTCTTTCTTTATCAAATCTGTTAGAGGTGCACTTAAATGTGAGAACCCTTTGACGAACTATAGGTAATAGGTGTAAATTCTGAAAAATCCTCGTAATTTTGTCAGATTCTTGGGTGTAGGCCAATCCAATATTGCCTGAATCTTCTCTTGATGTACCCGCACTCCTTGCGCACTGATTATGTCCCAAATAAAGAATTTCCGTCGTCCTAAATTCACATTTTGATGCCTTGGAATAGAGTGATTGTTCATTCATTATGCCCAAAATTGTCCAAATGGCCCAGGTGGCCTTCCCACGCCCTGCTGTATATGAGGAAGCCATCGAAGAATACCAGTGAGAAATTCCTTAGCTTCTTGTTGAAGATGCTACTGATACAAGATTGGAATGTGGCAGGAGCATTGGTTAACTCAAATGGCATGACTAAAAACTCAAAGTGTCCATAGTGGCATCGAAAAGTTGTTTTTGGCACATCTTGCTCTTGAACCCAAAGTTGATGATATCCTAATTGTAGGTCAATCTTTGAAAAGTATATTGCTCCTTGTAATTCATCCAGTAATTCATCGAACTTGGGAATAGGGTACTTTCCCTGTACACTAGCATCCCCATCAAGGAAGCCCTGGATGTCATCTTTCGTCTTACTGATCCCGACACGGCTAAATTAGTTGAGATCTGCCTCACCTCCACTTTTTTTCTGTTTTGAAGGTGTGTTCTATGAACAAACCTGTGGGGTGGCCATGGGTTCCCCCCTGCCCCTTATCGTTGCTAACCTTTTCATTGAAGATTTTGAATCCAAGGCTTTATCCTCTGCTTTATTTAAACCTAAGCTTTGGAAAAGATTTGTTGATGATACCTGCACCATATGGTAGCACGGGCTTGATAAATTAGATCTCTTCTTCCAACATCTCAATAATCAATCTAATTTTATTAAGTTTACGATGGAGCGTGAAGTCGATGGTTGCCTTCCTTTTCTTGATGTCCTCATTTCTAGGAAAGCTGATGGATCTTTCTCCCATGAGGTGTATCAAAAAAAGACTCATACTGAGTAGTATCTTCATGCCAATTCCCACCATTTCCCTGCTCAGAAGATAGGTGTTCTCAGCACGTTAGCCACTCATGCTCTAAGAATTTCTGATGGCGACCACTTTTCTAAAGAAAAGTCCCATCTCCTTAATGTTTTTGTCCAGAATGGTTATAGTAGGCAGCAGGGTGTCCAAGCTTTCCTCAAAGCGAGTAAGGGTCCCAAGGTCAAGAAAGAACCCATTGATCGTAGTTCAGGAGTCCACCTCCCCTTCATCCAAGGGACGACAGACAAGATTGCGAGAATCCTGAAAAATCATAATATTCCCTCGACCTTTAGACCCCTCAGCACCATTAGAAGCTCCCTAAAGACTGTCAAAGATAAGGTGAACCTGATGGATATGAAAGGTGTTTATATCATCCCTTGTTCCTGTGGAACCTCATACATCGGTGAAACCAGGCGTTCTATTAACCAAAGGATTAAGGAACACGCGGTTGATATCAAGCATGGGAGGACCAAATCTTCGGCTTTGGCCAAACATGCAGAGAAGACCAAGCATCATATATGCATTGAGGAGGCTAGGGTTATCACTAAGATTCCTCATTTTCATCATCGTAAGTTTAGGGAAGCCATTGAAATTGAGAGGTCTTCCAGTAATATTAATAGGGATGACGGCTGGAAAATTAGTAGTTGTTGGATTCCTGCCCTCTCTTCTTAGTTTTTCCTTCGTCTTTGTCCGTCTGTGTCTTAACCTTTTGTCCCTTTTTTTTTCTTTCTTAATATTAGCATTGGTATTAATAGTATTACTAACATTAATATAAATAATTAATATTATTAAGTATTGTTATTAGTAGCATTAATATTAATAAAACTATTATTATTAATATTAATAGTAAACATTAGTTTATTAATAATAAGCCAAAGATTTGGTCATTTTAATAATATTATTTATACTAAATACTTATACTATTATTAATAATACATAATACTAATAATAATACTTATTAATATTAGCATTAGTGATATGAATATTAGTATTATTTAATGATATTAAAATTTATATCCATTATTGGTATAAGAAAAAAATAATAATAATAATAATAACACTCGTTTTATAAACTAAATAAATATTATAGCCGTTGAGATAATAAGATAATATTTTAATAAATATTATTAAAACCCCAGTCAAATATAACCATTGAGTTAATAAGTTAATAAAAATATATATATTGATAAAATTAACAATTAATAAATTAATTAAATTTAATTAAATAATATTAAACTTTTTTCTTTTCCTCCCCTGGTCAAATATAGTCGTTTCCTTCTCGCTGTTAGGTTGGTTTGTCTCCCTATTTAACCTTCTTCCTGGATCTGTCTCTTCATCGTGTCCTGAAAATGAACCACACTTGTTGGTTCGAAACGCGTTGACCAAAATATTCAACGTGACTTCTTCCAAAAAAATATTTATACATTATAATAGGGTACTTGTTCTTGATGGTCCTTTTGTTGAGTGCTTGGTAGTCAATATACATCCTCCATGTGCCATCCTTCTTTCTCACCAGAATTACTGACGAAACAAATGGACTCGAGCTAGGTCTGATGTGGCCCATAGCTAGCAATTCTTGGATTGTCTTCTCTCTCTCATCCTTCATTTTCTTTGGTTGCCAATATGGTGTGGTAAGTATGGTGCAAATACTTGACCATGCTTATTCCACACCTGTTGAATGTCTGCCTTGTATTGTGGGCTACTATTTCTGGGTGTCTTTGTTGAATTTTTGTAGCTAATGTCGTTATTCAAGTCAACAAAGTCAAAGGAAATTAAAATATTATTTTTGAAGTTCAAGTCAGCCCCACCATATGAATGGGTTTGACCCTTGGTCAAAACCCTCCTCATTTGACCTCTATATATTGACCAGTTGACCTCCTCCATTTGGCATCAATTTGGATCATCTATTATTCTGTTGCTTTGTTTGACCACAGTTTGGCTAAGCCATTTGATCGAAACTCTGGGATAGTTGACCAAAATTCTCGAGGTAATTGCAAGGGCTAAATTTCGACTTGTTGACCAGAGTTGACTAGAAGTTGTAGAGGTTGAAATTCGACCTATTGACTAGGGTTGACCATAAGTTGTAGAGGCTGAAATTCAGCCCATTTGACTAGAATTGATCAACTGTTCCAGAAGACTGAAGTTCTCTCTTTTGACTAGTTTTGATACATATGAATTGATTGGTTAGTTTGACTAAGTTTGATTGGGATATTCAGATTGTACATTTGTTGAATTGGACAATTTCTCCTAAGAAAAGATTGTTGGGTTTTTCTCGAGGTTGGGCTTTCCTAGGGTAAATTTTTTGTGTCTCTTGTGCATGCTTATTCCACTGTGACCTCTATTGCACTATTGTATTTGTGGTTGAAATTTCCTGAAGTATAATTGCTTAATGATTGGGAATGTGCTAAAGTAAGAATAAGATCATTGGAAGCAATTATCTATAATAGAAAATTGTGCTTGTCTTTATTGCACTTGAAAAATCAACATGGTATCAGAGCTTTGGTGAAGGAAAGGGCATTGAGATCACTCTTGAAGACACCTACTTCTGTAGTCTAATCTGTGACTAGATCTTTGAGCATGGGTTCATCTACCAAGATAGTGATTAAGTTGGAAGGAGCTACAAATTTTAGGGCTTGGAAGACAAGGATTGATCTCATTCTTGAAGAGAATGATGTTATGGATTATGTGAAAGGTAAGGTTACTAAACCATAGGATAATGAAGGAAAAACAAGGTACAAGAAGTCCGAAATAATTGCTAAGAGGATTCTTGTTGAATCCATCAAAGACCACTTGATTCCATATGTTTCATGATTGTAAACTCAAAGTAGATGTATGATGCCCTAGTAGGATTGTATACTATCAACAACATTGGTCATAAAATGAGCTTGAGGAACCAACTTTGTGATTTTCAAATAATTAGAGATGATACAATGGCTTCCTACTTCATGAGGATCTCTCATTTGAGAAATCAACTTCATGCTATTGGAGAAAGCATTGAAGAAACAAAACTTGTGACTACAACTCTTAATGGTCTACCTGATTCATGGGATTCATTTGCATCTAGCATTTGTGGTAGAATAGAAATTCCAAGTTTTGACCAACTATGGACCTCCTGCACTCAAGAAGAATTTAGATTGGTATCAAAAGGAAGGATTTAGAGACCTCAAGATGGAGTCCCAAGCATTTGTAGCTCATACAAAGAATGGTAAATGAGGTTTTGGAAAGTTTCAGAGAAGGGATTCATAGAAGAAGGATATGTCAAAGATTCAATGTTTTTGTTGCTAGAATTTTGGTCATTATAAAGATAAGTGTCTTGAAGGAAAGGATGATAAGAAGAGGAAGGGCAAGAATAATGCTTTAGCAACAAACATTGATGATGATGAGCATCCACATCAAAAGAGATCCAAGAATGACAATTCAAATGACTTTGCTTTTTAGACAAGTATGTGTAGAAGATGCCTTTTATATAAATCGTATTGACTAAGATATGTTGCTAATCAAAAGTTACTCCAAAAGGAAGAGCTGGTAGTTATGATTTAGAAAACCCTAGGGTTTAGGATAAAACCCTAGAGCTAGACCTAGAATATTGAAAATTGATGAATCTGATGAATGAAGAAACTGTAGCTCATGCGAGGAAGGAAAGGAAAATAACATGCATTAGTAGTTGATGTTGTGGACGAGGAGGATGAGTTTGCATATGGATTTCAATGATTTTTGCAAGAAGGCAAGGATCAAGAGGGAGTTGTCAAATCCCTCCAATTCTCGGAGCAAAAGATAAGTACTCTATATCTTTCTCTCCTTCGATTATTATTGCTTTATTATTAGTTAGCCTCTTATATTTGTTTCTTTTACTAGGTTATAATTGTTTCTTCCATGACCTTCTAATGAGGGTTGTAGGTACATCATACAGAATGCCAAGGCTCTAGTGGTAGATGAAATCTTTGGGAAGAACGAAGAAAAGCTTGTGACAAGAGGATTCTCTTAGAGTAATTTTGTTTTCAAGAGGGAGAAATTGCACTGACATCTAGATTCCAGAACCATGCCTAATAATCGAAAGAGCTCCTAGTTTAGAGGGAGTTGGCCGACCATCAAGTTTGAAGGACGCCATGATAGAGAAAATTGTGCCGAAGAGAAGTTAGTGGTGAATTCCAAGTGGATCTACAAGATGAAGTATGCGGTAGATGGCAACAAAGAGAAGTACAAAGCAAGATTCATGAGGATTCTCCTAGAAAGAGGGAGAGGACTATGAGGAGACATCTGCTCCAGTTGTCAGGGACACATTTGTTAAAACTATTATTTCAGTTGCTTCTATTATAGGTTGGAAATTACATCAAGTGGATGTGGAGACTGCCTTCCTCAATGAAGTAATTGAGGAAGAAGTGTACATAGAGCTACCTCAGGGCTTTGAGGTACATGAATGGGATCTCATATCTGCGAACTGAAGAAAGCTTTGTACAAACACTTGGGCATGTGACAAGAAGATAAGATTTGCTTCCGTGATAGAGGGTGCAATTGGGATTACCACATCAAGCCTTGCTTCAATGTCGTAGGGAGTTGACCTCTAAGTTTGAGATGAAGGATCTTGGTTGGATACATTACTTCTTGGGACTAGAAGTGTGGTAGAGGTTGGGTGATATCTTTCTTGGTCAAGGAAGCATATTGTTACGATCCTTTAGAGAATTGGGATGATAGACAACTAGTCCATGGCCACTCCCATGGTAACTAATTTGAAGAAGCTGAGTGGCAGAGGGAGAAGCCAGGATTTCCATGTCAGGAAAAGCATATTAGGATGATGATTCAACTTGGGGTCTGCTATGATGAGTAGGAAGCTGACAACACCACTGAAGAAGAGTATATTGCAGCTTGTTTGGCGAGTTGTAAAGCAGTGTGGCTTCGAAAGCTACTCACATGATTGTTTGATCAGGTACAAGAGACGACAGTGATAACAAGTCAAAGCACACCGAGATCATGGTACCGCCACATTTGGGACATGGTACAAAAGGGAGCAATGAGGCTCCAATACATTTCTACAAATGAGCAAGTTGCTGACATTTTCACAAAACCTTTGACCCGGGATGAAGCTTGTTTACTTCTTGGACAAGCTTGGAGTGGTTGAGAATGCTTCCCTTAGTTAAAGGGAGTGTTGATGTTGTAGCATCAAGGGGTAGAGATTCTCCCTGGGTCAGGATATTGACGGGGGCCATGTAATGTGGCTAGGGAGATTGGCCTAGATAGCATCAAGACCCAGAGTGCTCCCTCGGTAAGGGCTTACCTGACCATATTGCTAATGGTTATTTGGCTAGTGGGTTGAGTGAGTGCCTTATAGCATTGGGAAAGTGATTTTCCGTTCAATAGCATGTGATGACATGTGGGAATGGTAAATGGGCCTAGGGTTTCACCATAGGTCACAAGTGTTGACTAGGTTCCAGGTGATGACTCGGATAAATGGTGGCCCAAGACTAGTCTTGACCCCAGAAGGCCAAAAGGTGTTTGGCCAGTGGGTGACTAGATCCATTTGCAAAGGGTTATGTGTAGTGGGTGACTAGATTCCTTTGCATGATGCTGATGCAGGATGCTTTCCACATATAGTGGATGAATGCTTTCAATCTTTTCTTGGGAAGGATAAATTATTTCAACATAATGTACATATGAGGAAGTCAAGATGAATACCTCCCTAGGTAAGAGAGAGTGTTGAATTTTTGTAGCTAAGGTCGGTATTCAAGTCAGCGAAGTCAAAGGAAATTAAAATATTATTTTTGAAGTTCAGGTCAACCCCACCATACTAATGGGTTTGACCCTTGGTTTAAACCCTCCTCATTTGACCTCTATATATTGACCAATCAACCTCTTCCATTTGTCATCAATTCAGATCATCTATTCTTCTGTTTTTCTGTCCACATGTGCGAAGGAGAGAGAGTAAAGACCGACAAATTTTGACTTGCTTTGATCAACGTTGACTTTGAATTTTTTTGGGCTATTTGACCCGCGTTGACTGAACCTTCTGCTGCTCTATTTGACCGTAGTTTGACTGAGGCATTTGACCAAACTTCTGGGAAAGTTGATCGAAATTCTTGAGGTAGTTGTAGGGGCCGAAATTTGGCCAGCTGAACAGAAGTTGCAGAGGTTGAAAGTAGGCCTATTTGACTAGCTGTTGCAGAGGACTGGAATCTTCTCTCTTGATTAGGTTTGACCTATATGAATTGATTGATTAGTTTGACTAAGCTTGACTGGGATATTCAGATTGTACATTTGTTGAATTAGACAATTTATCTTAATAAAAGATTGTTGGTTTTTTCTGGAGGTTGGGTTTTCCCAGCGTAATTTTTTGTGTTGGTTGTGCATGCTTATTCTACTATGATCTCTATTGCTGCATTGTGTTTATGGTTGAAACTTTTCGAAGTATAATTGTTTAATGATTTGGAATTTGCTAAAGCAAGAATAAGATCATTGGAAGTAATTATCTGTAGCAAAAAATTATGCTTGTCTTTATTGCACTTGAAAAATCAATAATTTTTTGGCTTGTAATCAAACGTTCTATAGCATAAGCTATGTCTCCATGTCTAAATATGGCCTCCATTCTTTTGGCATAAACAACTTGTGCGCTGCTATTAGTCATGCCTCTCAATACTCTTTTATTGCCATTCGATGCTTTGAATTCAATCTCTATTGTTTGGTAGTCCATAGTTATTTTTCCTAACAAATATAGCCATTGAACCCCCAACACTAAATTGATATATGCAAGATCTATTACATAAAAATCACTAGTAAAAGTGTAATTACCGAGCGTGACACTCAAACCTAGAATTACTTGTGTGTAGTCCAAGTTGTACCCATCCCCTACTATCACATCAAGGCCTTAGAATTCTTCTGCGGGAAGACCTCTTTTTACCACTAATGCTGCATCAATAAAGTTGTGCGTAGCTCCTCCATCAACCGAGGTTGTGGTGCGTTGTCCCTTGATAACTCCCTTGATCGTGAAGGTGTAATACATGGGGTTTCCTGATAGAGAAGCAATATTAACCTTCGGTCGTTGGGCTCTTCTCCTCGTGGGGTTTTTCTTCCTCTTTAGCCTCCTCTTGTGGTTGTTCTTCCCTTGGGCTGCTAGGCTTATCATTTTGGGTGGGCTCTTCTTCATCCTTGCTGTCAGAGACAACATCAATGTAATGGATTTTTCCTATGCCTAATCTTTGGTGTCATGGTTCCCATGGTTCCTTGCAAGTGAAACATAGTTTCTTTCTTCTTAGCTCGCTTTAGGTTTCCTCGTCTAACTTGTCCTTCTTGGGCTACGTTGAAAGGAATTTTTATGCTTGTGTTTTTGAGGGATGAAAGGCTTTGGCGAAGTCTTAGATTTGGTTGTTGCATTTCCCATATCTCGAGTCTTCTTGATGGCGTCCTGTAGGGTGGCAAACTGAATGCCTTAACCCAGCCCTGTAGGGGTTCAGATAATGCCTTTGTGAAGAGCCGAGGTCTTAGATTTGGTTGTTTCATTTCCCATATCTCGAGTCTTCTTGATGGCGTCCTGTAGGGTTGTAGACTAAATGCCTTAACCCAGCCCTGTAAGGGTTCAGATAATCCCTCTGTGAAGAGCATGATTAGCTTTTCTTCAGATATGTCTGTCACCATCCCTGTGGTTTGTTTGAATTCTGTGATATACTCTTCGTGCAATCCTCTCTGTTTGAGTTGTGCTAGCTCTCTAAAGTGTATATCCGGGGTCTTTCGATCAAATCAATCTATCAATCTCTGTGTAAAGTCTACATAAGAAGTGATGTTCGCATGCCCTAATGTAACTAGTCCATGATACCACCATTCATGTGCTTCTCCTTCCAAATATAATGTGGCAAATTGGATAACGTTTGCTTCTAGCATCTGATTGAGTCTAAAGTAGGTGTCAATTTTTCGCACCCAAGCTCTTGCTGAACATTTAGATGACCCATAAAAAGAAGGGATGGATCGTTTACTTGCACATTCGATTAGAATTTTGCTGTCCCCTGGGTCTATTTTTGTATTTGATGTTGCTGAATTCTTGGAAAGACATGACTGCTCGTGTATTCTCCTCTAGTGTTGCGTATTCTCGAAAGTATTTAGTAAAGAGTCCATTTTGTTTCGCTGTTCCTTGGGTTGCTATTGTCTGATCATCTAAAAATTGAGGAAGTAAGGGTCTGTGACTTCTTCCACTAGTTTCCCCATTGTTTGCTTGATCAACAATATTGGAAGAACCAGGATTATGGCTGTTGCTCCCTTAAGCACCAGTCCTGTTACTAACATTTAAACCATTATTACCCAAACTGTTTATAGCCTAGACAACGACCTGCGTCATTTGTTGCTTCCCTTGGGTAATTTGCTGTTGCCCTTGTACATGCGTATTAGTCATTTGTTGCTGCTCTAGAATTATTTCCAGCAAGAGATCACTAGGCTCTTGTCCTCCTTTCCCTACTCTGTCTCCCATAGATGGGTGTTTGTTTTTTTCTTACTATAACGTTGCTAGTATACTTTGGAAGCATACAAGGCTCATGCACTCACAAGCTGGCAGGACACACAACTCTGATACCACTGTAACTGTCCTAGGATAATTTTTGCCCTTAGTGTTCGTTCTTAGCTAGGGTTTTTCAATAAAAATAAACAATAATATACATAAACAACAAGATACCTTTTTGTAAATCAGTGTGAGTTTAACAACAATATATTTCTTCAATAAAATCGCATTGATCTAGGGCTTTCTCCCCAATGTAAGAGAAATTGTATACAACCCATAATTCATCCAATATAGTTTTGCAAGGTCACATCCTTATTACAAACAATATGTAATCTTATGCTATATCCAATCCAGAGAATCTATATGCTTGTTTACTGCGTACTGACATAACCTAGTCTTACTTCCTCATGGACCGAGTTCCCTAGCTATGGACAACTGCATGGACAAAACTCTTGTTAATCACCAGACCATTTTTGCCTTAAGGACCGAACCTTCTCCTTGTGCAAAACCGTAGAGACAGAGAAGTCGCAGGGACACTTGTTGGAACTTTCCTCTGTGGACGACCGTAGATTCAAAGCATTGACTTTAGCCGCAGGATCCACCTTATCTTCAAAAATCCAAACTCTCGAAATGCCTCACGCTGCCAGCGATTTGCCTTAGGATGCCCGAATTTCCTCAAACTGCTAGCGGGTTGCCTCAAGATGCCATAATTGCCTCAGAATGTCAGTGTATTACTTTAGGATGCCTGAATTGCCTTAGATTGTCAACGAGTTCCCCCATATACCTCAATTTGCTTCTGAATGTCAGTGAGATACTTCAAGAGTGCCATAATTTGCCTCAAAATTTTCCAGCAATTTGTTATTTGACCAAACAATTGCTAGCTCCCACAAATTTCCAGGCAAATGGTAATAGAAGATAAATGGATAAATTTACTAACTAGGGTGGAATCTTTCACCACCGAAATTAATAGAGGAAATGGGCTCTTAAAACCCTTATATCTACAACTCAAGAAAATAGATATATTTGATCTAATTTGATGTGGATCATTTGATTCCGACTCTCCTCTATTTATAGATTTCTGCATGGGCTTCCAAATGTGAGAGTTTGTGGATGCAACCCTCAATTTTGGGGTTGTTTTTGCCCCAACTGACCCAACATTGGAAAAATTGGGCTTAACTCCTTTGTCAAGACTATAGCCTATGGGGTTGTATAGGCTATTTTGTCCTTCCTTAGCCAATCAATTGGGAGAGGGCACTACATAACCTTGATTTGCATAGTACACATCGCACAATAGTGATCTTCAACATTCGATTAGTCAACTCTGCAATAAACTTGCGAAGCGAAATGGCCTCGCAACATGTTGATGACATTGCCATACATTGTAGTTCTGCTGAACTGAGTGCAATTGCCCCCTAGTTGTTGAATTGGGTTATCATACCTATTCCCACGCTGAAGCAATGTCTAGAAGTACTCTGTCCATGACACTAGCATATACTTCAACTAAATTGAGTCCAACCACTGCCCCAAGCCAAATCGGTGATCAAAAATATTTTTCCCTATGCTTTTATCTCATGCCCAATTTGAACCTACAAGTCCATGTAACAACTTTCCTCCCATACACCTCATGCCATAATGAACTATGCCCTTTAGATATCTGAGCACATGTTTGGTAGTGTTCCCACTGACTCAAAGAATTCGCCACAAAACAAATATCATGCTTGATATTCACAAAATACATAAGGAGACTAATTTATTGATTATACGAAGATGGATCAACCAAATGATAATTTAAATTAATAGATAACTTTAAATGTCGCACTGTAGGTTTGGCCAAAGGTTTGCAGTCTGGCATCCAAAATCTCTTTAAAATAAATTCCCTTGCCCAAGGAAGATTTCACTGGCATGGTGGAAGAAGGCAGGGGAGAGCATTCTGCTAGCAAGAGAGGGTGAAGGGGGCAAGCAAGTAGGGAGAGCAGACAATGTGGTGAGAGAAAGAAGGCAATAACTAGCAATAACTGAAACCTGGAAGTATTGATCATAATGAACCAAACCAAAGACCATAATTAAGAATGAACTTCAATTGAGAAACCTAAATGCATGACAATGTTGTATAACTGAGAATGTTGATGGTGAGAAAGAATTGACTCCTTCAGGCTTAAGCAAGCATCCTTGACTATAAGAGCCCACCTCATACAAAGCTTCTTCACTGAGAGAAAACCATCGACATGAAAATGAAAGACAAAGAAGGGGGGGGGGGGTAAGGGGGGACTAGGCCAGGAAGGCTTGGTTCTTCAGTTTGCTTGGTGACTCTCAAACTATCCCTCAAGTGTTTTCCTGCTTGCTCAACGACCTTTTTCTTCCTTGCATAAATCACTCTCCATAATGGGAATATTCCAGAACCTCTTCTAGTTTTAGTGTGATACGTATCAGATCAGAATTTCCATTAATGGAAACTATCATTCTCTTTGGATCTATCATTGCAGTATGAATGTGATGTGATCGACACCTACACAGGTGAAAGCTCAAATGATGCGAATTCAATGTCCTCTTTATGCGCGCCTTGAAGTGATAACTCTTTGGCCACATTTCCATCCTTTAGTTGGAATGAATCCCAAGTGTACACTGTTGGCTGCTCCACATGCACTTGTCAGGTTGATCGTTGTCATTGGCTTGCACCAAGTCTTCGTACGATTATTAACTAAATTTAAACATGAAGTTTTAAAATGTCATGAATATGAATATGAATCATCATTATTTAAATTGTTTATAATGTTATATATATGTATAAGTTAAACTACGCCTATATATATATATATATACGGACTTTTTATTTTTTTATTATTATTTTTTATTACATTTTAAAACCAATCTAGATCCATTTTAACTCCGGATCTACCAAGCGCCAAGAGGGATCGAATCTCTTGAGATGCAAACCTCTTTTAGAGTGAAAAGAGATTTGATCCCTTTCGACGCTTGGTAGATCTAGAGTTAAGATGGATTTACGCTGATATAATATAAATGTAATTGGCATTGAAACATTCTATATATAATTCATATTCTCCACATTAAAATGTTAAAACACGCCCCCTCATATTTTTCCTGTAACCATATATTTAATTTTTTTTTTTTAATATTTTCTAAAATGTTACATAATATTAAACATTGAAAGAATTATAAATCTTCCTCATACATTGAATTAGAAAGAAGCTATTAATGGAATAAGAATTCTTTCAATTTTTTTTTTCTCTATATATGTTGTTAAAATCTTTTATTCAATCTGTATATTGAAATATTTTATTTATAACTCACGATAAATTTTTCTTTGTTATTGATATTTTTAAAATTTTATATATCAACTCCATATTAAAAATGAAATAAATTACACATCTTTCTGGTTATGGAAAGTGAAAATATAAGAATTTTTTTAATTTAAATTACTTTATTTTTGTCTATATAAAATAGATATAAAACTATGCTATTTAATATGGACATTGAAATATTTTACTTATGGTTGACAGGGAAATATTTTTTGTTATTAATATATTTTTGTTTTAAAAATGAATTACGCATCAGGGAATATCAATATTACTATTTCTGTCATCTCTATATAAAGTATTGAAGAAATTACATTTTTTTCTTGTACTAAAATGTAAATTGATTTTTTTCTGCTCGTTTCCATATGAACTCGTACTAAGAGGTTTTATATTTTTATTTTTTTTATTCTTCTTTGTAGTATCTTGGGTTACTTTATATCTCTATATCAAGTTATGTAAAATTAAGGTGCAAATTAAAGTATTTTAATGATAGCAAGCATTAATTTATTTTGTTATTGCTATTTTTAATGTGTTGATTTAAAGTATTGTTTTACTATTTTTAAAACTGCCATTAATGTTTCTTTCATTTGTTAATACCCATTCAGTCCAAACATTCTGTCATTAGCATGGGCAACCGATCAACAAGGTCAAATTCAACAAATTCCATCATGCGCATAGGCATCCTGGTAGAGGCACCCTTTCTGATGAGTTGTGACCTTTAAATTTTAATCAATAGATTGCCAATATGCAATCGAGCTGTAAGCACATTTATGAGATTGGGTTAATGAATGCTCAGCCTTCGCCCCCTCCACTCCTTTGAAACTGGATGCACTGGATAAAGGATCTAAAAATTAAAGAGCTCACATTTTCTCATTTTCTCATAATTTACAGGGGACAAATCTAGCGGCAGATGCTTTTTCGAAACAGGGACACTAGCATAACATGGGTGAAATACATTACAATTTTTTCTTTCAGGGTTCTTTACAAAGTACGGGCATAATCCCGGTCTCTTGATTTTACATTAGCATACGCTTGTTGGTTTTAAATGGTTATATTAGTTGATAGGATGAGACTTTATTTAGTTTCTTTTTGAATATCTCATGTGGCACATCTACATAAGGAGTTTTTGGACCACCAATTTCATGTAGTAGGTCTCTGATATATCCGTTGAAAAATAGGAAAATTCTGTGAAATCTGATCCAGATTGGTGATACTGTGGTTCCCATGCAATCCTGGTGTGGGTATGCCTCTGGGTGAATTTGGTCTCATCATAGCCTAACGCTGAGCAAAAACAGAAGATGCTAATTATCATAAGTAAGGAATCTGTCGTAGGGGTGTAAGGGATCCTCCCCCACACATCTAGCAAGGAATCCATTTCAACGCTTATGCGCCCTCTTCCTAAGAGAGCAACCCGGAGCAGCCAAAAAATCAATGGCATTCCCCAGCATGTTTTCCAATTCCTTTACTTACATTCCACAAAATCAATGGGAGAAATGGGAGTTGAACCATGCAGAGATTGCTGTTGATATGTCATCGTCTGCGTTGATGTTTAACATTCAATTATTGAGATATAGGCCTTTAGCCCCTAAAGACTATGGAACTCCTCCGAAAACTTTATTCTTGTATTCTTCGTGTTCAAAGAGAATAGGGTAACATCCTTTTTTCCTCAATAAAAATGGCTTGCCGGACTTTCAGTGATACTAGTGAATCTTTACCCATGCTTCGAGGGCCTTTGAGTTGGCCATGTCCCATTAAATTTTCTTATGAGAGTTGTGTTTACAAGTACGAGAAATTTGCCAACAGGAATCCTTGATTTCACAATCAAGTGGGGTGAAGCTTCCAATGTCTTTACAAAGTGGAACTCCAGTCCATTTCTTTAGGGTTTTTCTTTTTGTTGCGGTCGCATTCGTGAGGGTTTTGAATGCTGCTGCAGTTTGGGTGGAAGGGTGTAAGTGTGCGCTTCAGCTCCTTCCTTTGACGGTGGCCATGGATGAGCAGGAAGAGAGGGATAAGGTTTTGTGGGGCATGGATGAGCAGGAAGAGACGGATAGGGTTTTGTGGGGTATATATACAAGTACTTACTGGCTAATTGTTCCTATAGTAAGCAAACGTTAATAGATTATGCTTACATGTATTTGATCAATATGTTATTGTGTCTTCAGGTGGTTATATCATTGTTCTCATTGACATTAATGTAATTTCTTTGTCAAACTTAATGGTAAATTTTATAGTATTCTTGCACCAAAATATTTCCAAATTTCTGTGTCATTGAACACAAACTAGGTGGCTTAGCCTATATTTAAAGGCACAAGCCATAGTTATTACAAAAATTTCTACGGAACAGCTTGACCAAGATGTAAAAGTGACAACTTGTTGGCAAGGAGGAATAACCATATCAATCTATGCTCGAGCTATGGCTAAAAGAAATGCCTAGAAGACGATATTGGGTGGGGTAAATGTCTGGAAGTCAAGCTAACTATGTAAAGTAAATGCCTTAAGTCAACTATGTTCAGTGTAGTGGCAAGAAGGCGGCCATATTTCTAGCTAAATCTTCAAAGAAAAAACATGTCTGGATGGGAGGACACGTCACAAATTGGTCTGCTAGTCGTACAACCAAAAGGCGTTTTGGGACACGAGAACATTAAGGTTAACCAGCTATGCACCTGTCCCAAAAATCCTGCGAACAGTTGATTGCAAAGAAATGTATCCCACTTTTGAGTTCTGATACTTTCGGAAATTGTGACTACTGGCATACATGTCGTTAACTGTAAAATGGTTTTCTGTTATTTGTTTCATGGCCTTGCAGGGTGGCTCTTCATTAGAAAATGAATGATCAACAGTAGTTGTGATTTGTCTTTTTGTGACAGGGGAATGCAAATTACGGAGGCATTGCGGTTACAGATGGAGATGCAAAAGAAGTTACACGAGCAGCTTGAGGTACTTACGCTCCATAGATTGGTTGTATTTCAAAACTACGCTTTTACTATCTATGCCGTGGCTCAAATCTTGTTACATTCAGTTTCAAATGAAGCTTCTGTGCTAGTGCAGGTCCAGAGGGCATTGCAGTTAAAGATAGAAGAACATGGAAAATACCTACAGAAGATGTTTGAAGAGCAACAAAAAACAGATAGCTCATTCAAGAGTCAAAGCCTATCTGCCCCTCGTTCAAGCAATCCGTTTGCTGCTGCAGCTCCCTTTGAGCAGTCTTCTGATGTTGAAGATTATGGTTCCCTATCATTTCCTGCCAAAAGAATTGAGACGGTGCAAAGCGGGGATAAGAGTGTCCGTGGGACACTTCCAGCTGTGAGTGCCAGTGACAAATCATTGCCGATTGTGGTGGTCGCTGACAACAACTCTGAAGTTGTGGCAAACACCGAAAAGGCCCCCCGTCGTTGTGGGTCAGGGTCAATTCCAGAGGCCGAAGATGGAACAAAATCACCACCGGCAAAACGTATGAGATCAAACCCCGAGAACACATGTATGGATAAACTAGGTCCTCTATCAAGAGGCTTGGTATCATGAACAATTAGCCTTTGCCTGAATCAGTTTTTGAGACATGCATTTCAACTTTGTCTCAGCAGAGGGATATTTTTATGTGGTGCTGATCACCTTCGGCAGTCTTTAGTGAACAAATATTCCAGCACTCTGGATATGGGCTCCGCGAGGATGCATGTGGATTGTAAGTAGAATAGAGAGCAGTGCAGGTCACTGAATTCACAATATTATGCGTTTTGGAGCACCTTTCGAGTGAAACATATGCTTATCATCTGTTCAAATTGTCCTCATTTTATTAATGTTTAGGAGTTTCCAATGATAGTTCGAATTGTGTAACATTTTCTAACACCTGAAACTGTAGCTACCGATATCCTGAAGGGCTTTTCCACAACAAAATATTACTTTCATAGAGATAGGAGTCTCACTTATTCTACAGCATTGTAAATTATGAAGCGTTTTGAAATATGTTTTCATGAAAAAAAACCCGAAAGGTTTTCATTAGAGTTATAGACCATTATGAGTATCATCCAACATAATAAAATATATTAACATTAAGAATCAACCATATGGAGATGTATAAGGAGGGATGTATTTCTTGTTACCAAAAATTAATATATCTTATTTAAGGGTATTTGGATCAGGCACTTATAGAATTATAGAATTAGTCAAATGTTTAATAGCATTTGGATCAGTAGTCTAATGTTTAATAATATTGATGACAATTAGTTTAACAAATTCTTTATATATATTTTTGATTATATTCATTATATTTGTTAATTTATATATGTTTTAATGTTGGGTGGTATGGTGGCTATTTACATTTTCTATTCTTTGCTATTGGAAAAAAATTCTGAACTTTTGGCCAATTCATAGTAATTTTCTTTTTGTTTTAAAGCTTCTTTATTTTCACAACTTTTTCATGGTTTTATTGATTTTGGAAAAAAAATAAATACCCTCTCGTTTGAAGATTTCAGTAAGGGTATACAAGAAAAACAATACAAAAAAATCTGAAGATATAAAACTAACAAGAAAAACAATATTAACAGTATCTAAAAACCAAAATATCAATGACACTTTAATAGTGCATAAAAGATTTACCTTGGAAATCCTTAATTGGAAAATCAACATAACTTAGAGCCACATCTATCTCTTCTTCAAAATATTAACTTGACCATTCATAATAGAATATTTAAATATTTCATGGCATCCAAAACAATATGCAGTTAATTTTGGATTATACTAAAACCCTAATCCATTATTTGCAAATAGATTACAATGGGTAGAAAAAAACTATTGGCTAAAAAAGCACAACATGGATAAAAAATGGGCCCAAAATTTTCTTCCATGGGCTTTGACCTTAAAATCTCAATGGGGGCCCCACTGCCCCCTTGTTTCTTCCCAACTAGTGGGGTGATCAACCCTCTAGAGCCCTTTGTGCTGGGATGAGACGAAGTTTACCTGTGAAGAGTGCACATGCCCGTGCCCATGCCCAACACAATTTATCTTTGGATGAGGATAAGGATCATTCATTGCAATGCTTAATCTGCATGTGTTCTACCACTGCATTGTATGCTTTGTAGTGGGAGGGGCAGTCTACTCAACAAGCATTGCAGGGCAAACATGTGTTCATGCATGTGGATTCATCCATGTTGTTTGTAGAACTTTTATTGTTCAAAGTCAAAGTTCCGTTATTGTACATCTTTATTCATTAATATCTATGCCACAAACATAAAATATATGCAATTTCAAAACCTGTACAACAACATTTATCCTCACCATTTATCTTTTACCTCTTTCTCACCTTTGATAAACAATTGGAACTTCTAAAAGTCTTATGTATAGTCATTTCTCCCTTTTGATCCCTTGTTGCAGAACATAAAAGTTGTCCAGTGAAATCACAAATGAATAACTTGCAAAACATAAAAGTTGTCAAGTGAAATCACAAAGGAATAACTATGCCAATATAAACCATTTCAATTCAGAAAAACACTCATTAGGGGAATTTCAAGGTCTAAAATGGGACTCCTAAGAAAAATGTACAATCAAATTAAACTTTATAAGAACCAATATGATTCAAGATGATGATGTCAACCATGGGGGATGATTCACTATTTTAGAAGTAAAAATATAAAAATATAAAAAATAATAAAATAATAAAACTATTTTTTCAACTCGTATTTTCAACTTATCTACCTAAGGTTTTATTCAAATTTTGAGCAAGAGTGCAAAATTTGATCCCTCATCCAAGTAGTACCCATGTTGCATGCTTTTGATGGACCCTGTTACACGAAAAATGTGATTGCAATCACGTTTTTTATATGTATTTTTCATTTTTCATGTAGTAGGGTTCATCGAAAGTATGCAACATGGATACTCCTTGGATGATGAATCAAATTATGTATCCAATGAGTGTTGCTACTCGAAATTTGAGTAAACCCATAGAGAGATAAGTTGAAAATACGAGTTGAAAAATTAGTGGTTTTTTTTTTTGTTATCCCCTCTAAAATTTGATGATGTAATGTAATTTTATTTTATTATTTCCACTATTATTGTATAATTTCATTAGGAACCCATTTTAGACCTCAAAATTCCCCTAATGTCTATTTGCACCAATGATAGTGACCATTTGTTAATTTTAGATAACAATGATATGTTCTATGCTTTAGCACAATTTACTTCAATGTTCCTTATCAACCCAATGACAATTTCTAATTATTTTCAATAACAACCACATTAACTTAAACACATTGATAGTAAATGCAGAGAGAATATAAAAACATGTGCAAAAGACAAGCCAAGACAAGAGAACACGAGATTTGGCGGGTGCCAGGGAAAACCCTTTAATCAAATCTTATTATTATTCAATTGTTCAACAGAGAGAGAGAATACAAATATCAAATTTACTTGCCCAAAACAATCCTGTCAAAATCAGCGGTCAACAACAGTGAATTGCAGCCCTAACCAGAAAGTCAATGCTGGTCAAACCATCACCAAAATGTCCTCCAAGTAGTTTGGTCAACAACATTCCAATTTGGCCTTTTAGGAGAGTCAAAGTCAGCCCAAAACAGTGCGGTCAAACCCAGTCAAAGGAGAGTGAAACACTGCTGTAATTTCTGTGGTCAAATCTGAAGTCAACGCTAAAGTCAACCTTGGTCAAACTATCCCAAAATCCTCGATTTTCATGCCAATAATTGCGGCTTCCAAAGATCAAAATTCTATCTTCAAGACGTAGTCAAAATTCGGTCAACCAATAAGGGTCAACGCTACCCTGTAACCCTGAAATTTTTGGCCAGCAAATCGTCCCAAAAATTTGGCCTCCTGCCACGTGTGAAGAAGAGAGAGGCTGTCCTCTAGCTGTACGAACCAATCAAAAGAGGAGAGAGAGATGTGTGATGAGATGAGATGTCCAAATGAGGAGAGATGTCACTCATGTTTATACATCATTGAGGGTGTGAAGACACATCTTTTGGGTTTTATTTGACTGATGCTGACCTTGACAATTTGTGCATGAGAGAGAATAAATTCAAAATTCCACTTCTGCTTGTTAGAATGAGATGATCTTTATATCAAAATTGGACTTCTAGAAAAGAGGAATCTAATGCAATAATCATCTTCATCATATGAGTCGTCCTAAGGTGGAATTTGGCCCTAGTTGCCAATTTTAACACTCCCTTTCACCTAGGGAGAATTCCACTTGCCAATCCATCCACTGTCATCATACCATCCTGTCATCATGTACCATCTCTGTCATCACTTCTCTGCTCTGCTGAACCATGAAGTAATAATGAAGAAGAAGTGATCGAGAGTGAGTCACAAGACCTTACCACTCTCCACTGAAAAAAGTCAGTGCTTGATCCCAGATCAAGTTGTTGAACACCATGCATCATAATCATAGGGAGTACGATAATAGATGATGCGTCCATCGGTAGTGTTATGGTCCCTAACCACTTTTCCAAACTCATTGGCCATATGAGAGGTAATTCCCATGAGTCCCAGACTCCATGGGTAGGATGTGTGCTGGGGCATCGACAAGAGAAGGTGAACCACTCATCCTGTTCATATGCCATAGGAGAAGGTGAACCAATCACTCTACATACATGTGTACGCAATGGTAGGGGAAGGTGAACCACTCATCCTGTTCATATGCCATAGGAGAAGGTGAACCACTCACTCTACATACATGTGTACGCAATGGTAGGGGAAGGTGAACCACTCACCCTACACACATGTCAATCATCATGGGGTATCACAGGGGAAGGTGAACCACTCACCCTGTATCTAGCGCACCACTAGGGGAAGGTGAACCACTCACCCTATGGTCACTCATAGCTCCAAGAAGTACCCCAAGCCCCTAGGAGCTCCTAGAGCTCAATGTCCAACTCATACGGGACCCTCATAAGAGGGTCGTTCCATGACTCCAAGTCTCTCTCGGAAGGTTAAGAATTTGACCTTCCCCAAAGGCTTCGTGAGAATGTCTGCAACCTGCTCATCTGTTCTGATGTGTTGGAGCCTTATTTCTCCCCGTTGTATCATATCCCGGATAAAGTGGTACCTGACATCAATGTGCTTGGAGCGATCGCGGAACACGAGAATCTCTGATAGGAGAATCCCAATTTGGTTGTCGCAGATGATCACTGTGGTATCCAACTCATGCTAAAATAGTTCATTGAAGAGCTTCCTCAACCAAACAACGTCACAACAGACCATACTTGCAACAATGTATTCGATGTTGACGATGCTTAAAGCAACCGATTTCTGCGTCTTGCTCATCCAATATATTGAAGCAGACCCCAAAGAGAAGTATCACCCAGACGTGCTCTTATGATCTACCACACTACCAGCCTAGTCAACATCTGAATATCCATATAGCCTCAAGTTCTCGGTAGTGTATCTTAGTCCATTGTGGATTGTGCCTCGGATATTTTCAAGAGATTCTTAGCAGCAATCCAATGAATGTGATGAGGCTAGACCATAAATTGACTCAACGTGTTTACAACGAAGCATATGTTAGGACGAGAGTTTACCAAGAACACTAGGCCCCCCACAAGTTGATGATACTCGGAAGGGTTCGCTAATCAGGGCCCAACAGCACTTCCGCGTAGCTTGTTGAAGTTGATTTCCATCAGAGTAGATATAGACTTGCAATCCAGCATCCCACATCTCTCAAGTAGCTTCATAATGTATTTTCCTTGAGAAAGGAAAATCTCACATGGATTTTCCCAGACCTCCAGCTCTTGGAAGTAGTGCATCAGTCCTAGGTCCTTCATCTCGAATTCGGAAGCCAACTCCCTCTTGCATTGATGAATGAGAAGGTAATCACCTGTCAGAAAGAGATCATCCATATAAAGGACCATAATGAGAGGCTTGTCCTTTTCGACCTTGAATTATAGGTTCGGGTCAACATTGCTCCTTGTAAATCCCAACTTCATAAGATAGCTATCAATTCTCTCATACCAAGACTTGGAGGTTTTTTTCAACCCATAGAGGGCTTTCCTCAACCTGCATGCATGTGTCTTACGATCTTGAACTCTGAAATCCTCGTGTTGTTCTACATAGACTTCCTCTTTAAGTGAGCCATGTAAGAAAGCAATTATGACATCCATCTGGTGTAGGCTCCACCCTTGCGAGGTAACATGGGTTGTGATTGAACGGATGATGATATATCGGGCAACCGGTGCGAATATCTCATCATAGTATGCTCCTTCCTTTTGAAGGAAGCCTCGAGCAACGAATCTGGCCTTGAACTTTTCAGCACTTCCATCAACTCCATGTTTGATCTTGTAGAGCCATTTTTAAGTGACCACAGACTTGTCCTTGGGTCTCGGAATCACATCCCAGACATCATTCTTCATGGTCGATTCATATTCCTCATTCGTTGCATCCTTCCAAACTTGGTGTTTCACGACTTTTTCAAATGTACAAGGCTGAGGTTGTACAATGGTACTCATGGTAGCTAAGTACCCTTAGTACCTATTCGACTTCTTGCTTTCATGAAATGTTCCCCTCGGTGCAATATGTTTCTCAACATCTTCAAGAGTATATTTGAGCCACGAAGGTCTTTTTCTTGAAGTAGAAGGCTCACTAGGAGGTGGCTCAATGGGATCCATTGGACCTTCAACATCAGGCATCGCGTCATTAGTGGGAGGTTCATCCTGCTTTCCCGCAACATTATCATTATTGTCCTTCCTAGGGATATGAAGATCTTAGACTTTCCTAAGGGTAGAATCTTCATCGAAAGTGACATCATGACTTATTTCCACTTCCCTTTGACCAGGCACATAGATTTTATATGCCTTCGAAGTTTCACTGTAGCCCACAAACATTCCTTTCTTCCTAGATGCATCTAGTTTGTTTCTTTTCTCTTTCGACACATGAAAATATACGGGACAACCAAAAATTCTAAAATGAGAAACATCAAGTTTCTTACCGGTGAATACTTCTTCGGGTGTCTTGAAGTCCAATGCTTGATGTGGGCATCTATTTTGAACATACACAATGGTGTTGGCAGCTTCTCCCCATAAGAACTTCGGTAGGCCTTGGTCATGAAGCATGACATGGGTGGCTTCTATGATAGTTTGATTCTTCCTTTCAGCAACACCATTTTATTCAAGAGTATATGCAATGGTGGTCTCCCTCTTAATGTCAGCTTCTCTACAATAGTCATTGAATACATTTGAATCATGTTTGATCTAATTATCGGTCCTCAATATTTTGATTATCTTCCCCGTTTGATTCTCGACCAAGTCTTTGAAAGAGATGAACCATTTGAACACTTCATCATTCTTTAAGAAATAGATCCATGTTTTGCGAGAGAAGTCATCCACAAAAATAACATAGTACAAATATCCACCCAAAGATGTCACGGGAAACATACTTGATAGATTTGAATGAACCAATTGAAGAATATCAGAAGTTTGAGTTTCATTTGATGGGAATGGTTCCCTTGTATGTTTTCCAACTTCACAACCTTGACAAACACCTTCATGATCTAAGTTAAATTCGAGCATACCTGTGACCATCTTCCTTACATCAGGTAAGGCTTTGAAATGAAGGTGAGCAAATCTTCTACCATAATTCAGATTGAAGAGAAGTAATACAAGTCATTGCTCCTAACAGACTTCCTCCAACCTGATAGAGACCTTCGACCTTGAATCCAAGAGTGAATGCATCTCTTGGGTTCCTTTTCCAAACACGAACCTTCCCATCAATGAATGTCAGATTGAAACCTTTATCTTCCATCATAGAAATATAGACCAGATTCTTTTTTAGATCAGGTACATATAATACTTCTTGTAAATGAAGGGTTTGACCTTGATTTAAGTGAAGAGTGACAGTCCCAATTCCTTTCACGGGATAAGTGGCGTTATCCCCAAGTATAATCTCCATATTTGTGTTCTTTTCAATCAAGTTTGATAGAGCCTCTTTGTACCCAATGAAGTGCCTTGAGGCACCACTCTCTATCAACGAATGATCTAATGCATCCGTAGGAGAGGCGGTGGTGAGGGCAGAAATAAGATAAAATTCTTTTCGCTTTTCACCAACATTAACTTCTTCATACCTAGAGTTTCTTGGGAGGACGACCATTTCCATTTCAAGTAGAGGGAGCATTCCTCTTTCCTTTGTTGTTGAACCTATTGTTCCTTTGATTTCCATTGCCCTTGTAGTTGTTCTTATGGTTGTCATCATCTATTGGAGTATCCTTTTTGTGAGGACACTCTCTAGCAAAATGTCCAAACTTGTTGCAATTGAAGCATCTTCTTTTTCTTCCTTCTTTGAATCCCGACTTGAACCCTTGACCTTGTCTTCTTGGACCAAAATTATTCTTCCTCTTAGCATGAGCGAAGAAGGCAATATGATTGTTTCGATTCAAGGACTTATCTCTTTCCAACATCCTTATTTCTTCTTGAGTGCATCTAGCCAATAATTCATCAAATCCCGTGATCCTATCATTGTTGAGGATGGTAGCATTAAACACATCCCATTCTCTTGTAAGGCCTCTAAGTGCAATTGGAGTGAACTCCTTGTCACCAATGACTTTTCCAATAGATAAGAGATCATTTTTGTTTTCGGTAATCCTCATGAAATAGGTTTGAATGGATTCTCCTCTATCCATTTCGATGTATTTCAATTTGTCCTTGAGAAAAATAATTTGATTTTCATTATTTACTTTGAACATCCCAACCAGCGTGTCATACATCTCCATTGATGTTTCCAAATCAGAAATATAGGCAACCAAAGGCTTGTGAATATAATTAACAATAATTTTATTAACGTTAACCTCACCTTTGTTGTACGTTGTTTGAGCAGGTGCGGATGCATTTGAAGAAGGCTCCACTACTCTTCCTTTGGCATAGTCCATGGCATCATTTTCTTCCGATGTCAAATCTAGAGACATCTTCCATGCATGATAGTCGGATTTTTCCTTAAGCTTGTACTCATATTTGAAGTAATATGTAGCGTCATTGGGACTAGTTCCAAGTTCTTGTCCAACTTCCCTTAGTGATTATTTTTTCTCGCTCTTGCTTGGGCTTTATCTTCACCTGAACTCTGATACCATGTTAATTTTAGATAACAATGGTATGTTCTATGCTTTAGCACAATTTACTTCAATGTTCCTTATTAGCCCAATGACAATTCCCAATTTTTTCCATTAGCAATCACATTAACTTAAACACATTGATAGTAAATGCAAATAGAACATAAAAAACATGTGCAGAAGACAAGCCAAGACAAGAGGACACAAGATTTGGCGAATGCCAGGGAATAACCCCAATGTGGGGAAAACCCTTTGAGCAAATCCTCTTATTATTATTCAATAGTTCAACAAAGAGAGAGAGTACAAATATCAAATTTACTTGCATAAAACAGTCCTATCAAAATCAGTGGTCGACGACATTTAACTGCAGCCCTAACTAGAAAGTCAACGTTAGTCAAAGAAGCACCAAAATGTTCTCCAAGCAGCTTGGTCAACAACAATCCAATTCGGCCTTCCAGGAGAGTCAAAGTCAGGCCAAAACAGTTCGGTCAAACCCAGTGAAAGGAGAGAGAAACACTATTGTAATTTCTGCGGTCAAATATGAAGTCAAGCCTAGTAAAACTACCCCAAACTCAATTTATGTGCCAATAAATGCGGCCTCCAAAGATCAAAATTCTGCCTTCAAAACACAGTCAAAATTTGGTTAACCAGCTAGGGTCAATGCTGCCCTGCAACCCTAAATTTTCAGCCAGCGAACAGTGCCAAAAATTTGGCTTCTTGGCACGTGTGCGAAGAAGAGAGAGGTTTTCCTCGAGCTGTATGAACCAATCAAGAGAGGAGAGAGAGGTGTGATGAGATGAGATGTCCAAATGAGGAGAGAGGTCACTCCTATTTATACAAATCGTTGAGGGTGTGGAGACACATCTCTTAGGTTTTATTTGACTAAGGTCGACCTTGACAATTTGTGCATGAGAGAGAATAAATTAAAAATTCCACTTCTGCTTGTCAGAATGAGATGATCTTTATATCAAAATTGGACCTCTTGAAAAGAGGAATCCAATACAATAAACATCTCCATTATATGAACTGTTCTAAAGTGGAAGATAGCCCTAATTTCCAATTTTAACACCATTCAATGTTTCATTCATACTATTTTTTTACCCTTTTACAAACTTTAGAATTAAAATTAATATATTCCCACCGCAAACTTTCATAAAAGAAAATATAATAGAATTAAAATTAATATATTTCCACCCGTGGATAAATTATCTTAGTGCTTTTCCGAACATCCTCTTTTTTAAAATTTTCCGACTACTTTACAATCAACTTAAGAATTTGTGACATTTTTAATTAACATTAGTTTTTTTGGTCCCTTCAATCGAAGGCTTCTGAGTTTATACTCTCTTCCATTTTCGTATAAAAGTCATTATTACATTTAGATGAAATAAAATTCAAATTGAGGAAGGCAAATTTTTTTTTGATGGGTTTGAAATCATGAATGAAAGTCTTTACTATAAAGTGCATACATTGCGATGGAAATTATATTGATGGCAAACGGCGTGATGAAAAATGTTTACTGATAATTGACAGAACACTATTTAAAAAAAGAGGAGGAATTTATTATGAAGGAACCACAAATATGCGTTGTTAAAAGTCACGTTGAAGCAAAAGCATTAAAATATCAAAATGTAAATTGCCAAAAAGAGAACATTTACAAATTACATGGGATATTGTCAAGGAACCACAACCACACCACACGACTAAACGTTTGAGAAGAAAGAAAAAACAATGAAAAAACGGAGTGCAAATTGTTAACAAAGGAACATCTACAGATTTGATGGAACACAGATCATTCTAATTAAAATCGGCAATCTTTTTTTTTTTTTGCAGTTGACGAAACAAATGGAGTCAGTTAAAACCATCATTGCACATCTTAACGTTATCAACAATATTATTATATAAATGAGAGCATGAAAGAAATCCTACAACTGAATTCGATTGTCATTACATCATGAAAGTTGTCTTATTAGTTCCCTAGTTAATACTTTAATACACATTATATTATATTAATACTTTATAAATTATTATCATGACGATATGTAACATTTACATTGAGCACATGCAACACTTTGCTAGGGTTTCCCTCTCTTCGTCTTTGATTTGTAGTCATAACTTCCTCAAGGAGAGGGGTTGTCTTGCCATCCACATTTGTGCTTTCTCATTCCTCTTCCTCTCCTTGCTTTGACATCAATACAATCTTCTAGAAATCATCATCAACATCGACAAAAAGGGTTAAGGAAGCTCCATCCAACCTTTCGAAAGAATTGTGAAGACTTTGGAGGAAGTTTAAAACTATAAAGTCCTTTTGGGGCTCCAAAAAGGAAGTCATTGTAATATGAAGGTTATATATTTGTTTGCAAATTTATTGGTGTGTCTTTAAAACATAGAATCCTTGATGGATGGATTTAATAGTAGCGGGTTCCAAGGAAGCAGGCCATTGGATGGAACAATAGGAATCAAGTTATTGAATTTAATAGTTGGATGGCACATTGGAAATAGGTCATTTGGTTTAAAAATGGGATGACACTAGAGTTTCTAGTATTGGCCATGTTAAATGACGAGATCAACAATGTTTCGCCCTTGCACTTGGTGGAGGGAAAATAAACTATTTTTGCACTCCTTAAAATAGTAATCAAGGGTTTTCCATTGGATAATGGGATTGTAGCTTGAGACTTTAAATTGCTCTTGTTACCTTGGAGATATCTGCAAGGAGTCTACATAAGGTATTTTGTTGAAATGGAAGTCATTGGACATTCACTTGGTTAAATAAATATTTCATTTGGATGAATAAGAGGGGGAGATAAGGTTTTATAGTTGAGAGAGTGGATGTTTTTGGTCTATGAATCCTTTTGGGAGGAGTGGTAATTTCATCTTATAGGCATCTATCATGCAGTTTATGATCACAAATTGATCCAATTCATAGTTAAGGTTAAGTTTACGGTCCTATAATTTTTAGGTACAACCCAATTTGGGCAAGCCAAGAAGCCTTCTTTGAGATGATTGGGAAAAATTGGTCTACCCATAAGGTGGAACATCATCTGAGAGCTTAAGATAAAATTTTCAAAGCAGGGAACTAATCTTGAGCCAATAACATGGGGTTGACTATACAAGACCATAAATATCACGAATAGGCTGACCAGATAGGACCATATAAATCATGAATAGGATTACCAAACAAGACCATATAAATCACAAATAGGATGGCCAAACAAGACCATATAAATCACGAATAGGATGACCAAACAAGACCATATAAATCATGAATGGGGCTAACCTAACAAAATATTGTAGAAATTATGAATAGACTTAAGATAAATTCAACAAAATATTGTGGCAAATTGATTCCCTCAATAGTTGTCTTTTGTAGAAAAAATGCCTTGGTAGATCTATGTAAGGCCAATGAACCAAGGAGATATGGCATTTAAAATCAAGTTGTTTTTAAAATGTTGGTGATAAGCATACAATGCAACAATCATTGGAAGGCATTTGCCAATGAATATAGGGGACCCACCCATGTTCAAAACTTAGTTTACTTGTCCAACAAGGTTTGTGGGCGGTTGTGCTAGGCTCATGAGTATAGTGGCAGTCCCACTGACTCGATCACAAGTGTCCTCGGTGATAGGTGGAAAGTCTACCAATTCCACTAACTAAAGAAAATACAAAATCAAAGATATGAAAAATATAAACAATAATGAGCATGCAACACATGGAGTTACATTTAACTTCAGTAGAATTAAAACAAACCATCATAATGTTGGGATGTAGTAGTGGTCCTTGGTTCCTCATGGCTCACCATATCCTTGTGTGCTAGCAACCATATCTCCAAGAAATTCATAAATACTTCATTTAGGTAGTTGATGATAAACATATATTGGGTTCTTTTTGATGCTGATTGCATTTTCCATTTCCCATGCCTCTTACCATTTGGTGGTTGATCCAAATCAAATCATCATATATTCTAAAATATGTCATGAATATTCCAAAACATGGTGACAACATGTCTTTAAAACAACATTAAGGTTATGGTCCAAAACATGGGGCATTGCATACAACCTCCCTTTGAGAAAATGTCTCAAAGTTTAGTAAAAACAACAAGGGTGCTAGAGGCACATGACCTTTGTTGTCCTTTTAGATAGATAAAGTGAAATGAGCTAGTACCATTGTATGAACACCTATTGCATGATAACATTTATGAATTTAAGTTGCTAAGTGGATAAGTCCATGATGTACACTACCTTAGCCTTGTAAGCCCCCTTGTCCATGTTGTCACCCAGATTGTACAGGCACCATGACAACGCTAAGGGCAAGCATTGTCACTCTGATCCCCGACCACTCCATTATAGCTGTCTCCCAACAACAAGCTATGGGGGTGGTCCCTATGGAATGGGATGAAGGAAAAAAGGTTGGAAACAAAATTGTTTGGGAGACACGGATGAGTGGCTTAAACCAATTGTTGAATTTAAGCAAGGTTATTAGTTCAATTTGATTTAAAGTATAAGACCAGTGCCTTAGTGGAGTCACAAATTCTTGCTTATAGTAAATTGGAACCAAATGATCAGATGGAAACCCATTGCTTAAGATGCTTGACTAACCTAAATGATATGCAAAGCCTATGGCCTATGTGCGATGTAGAGATCTTGTTTATTTTTAGTTAAATGCCTAATCTAAATGTAACCTTCCTTTAACTATTTTGAAGCTGGGCTCCAAGGTAGGTTGTGGGAAGGAGGTCAATAGGAAGTAGGCTATGGCCTGATTAACAATACCTTCTTTGTGCTCTTACCACCCGATTCCTCTAGTGCTGCAGAGAATGTAGCTTTGACGACTACAAGGTCACCGTGTTAACCACTGAAGAGTTGCCAAGGCCCCTCAAGCTAAGTGAGAAGGGTTTCCCTAAGTTTCTATCAACCTAGTTTATTCTAGGAGGTAAATTATTAATGAAATCTAGGCTTAGTATGCTTGATGCAAGATGATGAGTGAAATTTATCTTAAATTAAGATTTTTTTTTATGTTTCTTAAGTACTTTTGTGAATTAGCCTTAAAGCAAGAGTACTTAACAATATTTAGATACAATCTTAAGAAAGATAAACGCTGAACGATACAAGTGTAAATTTCAACAATATTCCACAAGATGCAAATAACCAATGAACTTAGATTCCAAATGTTTAAGATAAACACATCAAGATGCCAATATTCTTATGATTATGGAAATTATTCCAATGATTTATGCCAATTAGATATGCAAATGAAACAAGTTATTTCGATACAACTTGAATTGGGGAAACTTAGGAACAATTTATTAAACCAAAGATTTGAAGTCTGCTTATGGAGTGAGTTTAGAATTTTCAAACTTTGTAGCATATAAACTCACAAGGAAGCACAATGTTAGTCACTTACACAATGTAAGTACTACGAACAAGTAACAAGCATATAGAGCTACGAAAACACTTGTGCACTTTATGTTCCAATGATCCTTTTATGACTAGTAAATGACTAGTATGACAACAAAAATTATTTTATAACAACAATGAGTAAATTAGCTTAGATACCAAATTTAAAGTGCATATACTTACCCAATGTGATGAAGAGAAACCCAACTATCAAGTACAATTAACCAACTTAAGAATTTGGATGGATTAGCCTTTCAAATATGAAATAAACCAATGTTATATTAGACTCATTATGCAAAAGCATTAGTTGCCAAAACTTCAAGATTCATGCCAATCTATGATTGCCCAACTTATGCAATTTATTCCTTAATATGTCAAGCAACTTCTAAGATGAATTTCAAGGCAAATTAGGATGTTTTTATCAATGATATGAGTTAATCTGCTTGCTGAAATGAAACAGTGAGGACACAAGGGTTAGGAGATCAAGCCTTTAGGCTTTAGGCCTTGAAGTCTATTAGCCCAAGTTGTGCAATTTTTTTTCCAATAACTTGATACTTAAAAAACAAGCTTTAGGCCAATTTTCTCTGCAAAATCCACCCATAATCAGTCTAGAAAAAATTCAGAGATAAGCATATGTCAAATTAGGGCAAAGAGAGGGCAAGAGAGAGGAAAAATGGGAAGGAAAAGGCCTCAATAGGCTTGCGACTAGGGTAAGAGGCCTAATAGGCCTTGTGACAAACCCAAAGAGGCTGCCGTTGGGCTAAAGAGAGGCCTAAAGGCCCAAAAAGGGGTTGCGACCTAGGGTTTTAAGGTCCTAAGGCATGTGACACCTTTGGGAGGCCTCAAAAGAGGCAACTGGAAGCCCTTTTAGGCTTGCGGCTCAATGAAGAGAGGGTCCATAGGAGAGCCAAGGACAAGATGAGAGGGAGTGAAGGAGGATGAAACGAGTGTTGAGAAATCTAGGGCATAACAATTATGTGATTTCTCTTCTATTAGTAACTGCTTGTGAGTTATTTTTACTTCTTTAGATTAGGATATTCTTTTACTTAGGTTATTAGTTTTCTTATTCATAAAACAACTACCAATTCATAAAACATAAAGAGACAAGAGACACAAAATATAGGCTATCATCTAGGGCCAAAACCTCTCACTCTTTGAGAGGAAAACCCGAACAAATTCTTCTTCTTATAGATTCCAATTAACGAATACCAAGACCAATAACCTTGACCTACTTTCCACTCCAAGACTAAGACACAAGGTCCCTTGATGACATCCTTAGTCAATCTTCTTCTTCTTTCCTTTTCTCGACTTCTCTTCCACTTCGACCTCCTTCTTCTTCAAACCTTCGACCTCCCTTCTAGACTGCCCTTCTTATCTCGACCTTCCTTCTAGACTTGACCTTCTTCCAACTCTTGTCTCGACCTCCCTTCTAGACTTGACCTTCTTCCAACTCGTCTGCCTAAGTGGAATGGTTCTCATTGCAACAACATTCCTCCTCTTTCTTCACATGTGTGTCTCAAAATAGGCCCTAAAATAGATCCAAATATTACCACAGATCTCGCTCTCCCTTTGCTTCACTTTGCTGGTTATTAGGACTGTTGTCTAGATCCTTTCGCTAATATTGACACTTCTTGTTCACTTCATAACTAGGCCAAATTATCTATGAAATTATGTGCTCTGAACTTAGGCCGAGCTGCCTATTTATAGTGGTTTTCCTATGTAATTAGCTGACATGAAAGAGATTGAGCCGACATGTCTCTTTGGAGGAGTTAATTATTTCAATATTGAAGCTGACTTGTAGGAGTGGTCTTGTGCTTGTCTTGGAGGGATTTTACACTTATTTAATGACATACAAATTTGTAACATACCCAAGAGGGTCCTTCATACATGACATTGACTCAATTTGACTTTATGACCAATCCTAAGGACTCACAATGGGAGTCATATTAAAAATAAAATTCCTTGCTCATGAAATCCATGAGACAAGCATAATAATAATAATTTTTATTTTTCTTCTTTTCATCAATTACATAAAATCACAATTACACATGTCATTATGAAGACTAAACCTAGTTAATTTTCAACACTCCTTATTAACTAGGGAGGTATTCATAATGGTACTTGGTCATTCTCAATCTGAAGAATTTCTCATAGGAGGAGTCATGTTGGTAACCCATTTGTATAGCATCATATCAATCGACATTGTCACATAGAAAGGCCTTGGCTAACTGATGCAGGAGCATCAGAATAGGCTAGCAATGTGAAAAATCTGTTCACATGTTGTGTCTTGATAGAGTGAATTTCGTTTACTGTTGGTCCATTTTAGTTACTGTGGAAGTCGATTTATTAATAGTTTGTTGTTATTGAAATAAATGCGACTGTTCTATTTGAGATTTAGTGATAAGATTTGTTACATAGGTGTAACCGTGAGTGAGAAGATAGGAGATTTTGTTGAAAATATAAGATTATGCTATCTATTTGTTAGAAGAATTAGTGGAAGAAATATAGAAAAAAATTTGTAATAAGCGAGGAGATTCTTCAGAGAGAATTAGTGAGGTTTGTAGTGTGGAGCGAAAGCTCAGAATGGAGTGAGGATTGTGTTTCGTAACAAAGATTTTCTTTTGTAAACTCGCCAAGGGTGAACTCCGTTTTCTTGTATTATGAATAAAATCGCTGTTATATCCATCGCTGTATTGCGAGTATAAACGATTGATTCAGTTGTTTCCTTTTGAAGTTGTTGAAGTAGGTTGATCTGCGTTTTATTTGCAAAGATTGCTGTGTTGAAACAAATCTGAAATAGTTGAGTCTGTGCGTATGAAAGTCATTAACAAAGAAAAATTGTGAAATAAACCCCTTCAGAACTTTGGAACGGATCTGTAATATATTTTTGATTGTTTTATGATCCATCGGGTCCGGTAAGACCATCACATTGGATTAGGAAGGAGTTCACAAATCACATTGATGGACAATAGACGGATGCGATCAGTTATAGAGCAGTTTTAAAGGAGATCGAGTCTGGATATCGCATCGCAGATTTGAAGAATCAAAGGCAAAAGTGAAAAGTGCGATTTGTGAATTCCACAGTTGAAAGTGCGATCTGTGATCTCCAATAACCATCGCATCACATTGTGGAACGGGTGTTAGTCAAGTGATATTACAATTTTGCGATTTGCGATCAATCAGATCTAAGGTTGCGGCATATCTATATCTATATCTATATCTATATATATATATATATATATATATATATATATATATAGATATATATAAAACTGTTTTAAAAAGCATCAAACGCTTTTATAAAAGGGGTTAATGTTTTAAAACAATTATATTAGTATTGAAAGGAGAATTGAATTTTTTTGTAATTCATTTAAGGGCTTCGGTTCCGATATATATATATATATATATATATATATATATATATATATATATATATATATATATATATATAGGTGATTATGGATTGTGAAATTTTCGTTGTGGGTTTTGTTTGATACCATTGCTACTGCTGCGTCAAATTTTTGGTATCAGAGCAGAAGAGACAGGTATTGTAGTGAAAATGCCCCTGAGAAGGGGAATTGGTCGAGGAAGACCAGAACCAAATGTAGTCCTGTTAGAAGAAGTGTGGAATTTGCGTGCACGAATGGAGACAATGGAGGCAGCCCAAAGAAGAGCACCTGATGATGGAGCTGAAAGTTCTTCAGAGGAATCTGATATAGATGTGGAAGCAGAAGAAGAAAATGACAATGTCAAATTCATCAAGATGCTGGAAAAGGTTGGAAGCAAACCCAAGATGGAGATTCCTGTGTATGAAGGGAGTCTGAATGCTGAGGAGCTTATGGATTGGATCAGATCCATAGATCAATACTTTGATTATGAAGAGGTTGAAGAGAACAAGAAGGTAAAGTTTGCAGTCACTAGATTGAAAGGTCATGCAACCATCTGGTGGGATGAAGTACAGACGTCAAGAACGAGAAAAGGGAAATCTAAGATCAAGCAGTGGGATAAAATGGTAAGTAAACTGAAATCCAAGTTTTTGCCTAAAGATTATCATTTGAACCTTTTTAAGCAGATGCAAAATCTGAAGCAGAAAGGAATGTCTGTTAAGGAGTATACAGAAGAATTCTATAGGTTAAGTATCAGAACAGGGCATGTAGAAGATGATTTGGAGAAAGTAGCTAGATATGTTAATGGGCTAAGGTATGAAATACAAGATGAGATTAGCCTGTTAAGTTTGAAAACTGTTGAGGATGCCTATCAAGCAAGTTTGAAAGCAGAGGAGAAAATATTGAGGAGACAAAGTCAAAGGAACAGAGGGAAGAGCTTAGTGAGAGGTAGAGGAGTTGCCAGATCTAGAGGAACACAACACCAGCATGAAACAGGAAGTTCAAGTGGCAGATCACCACAGATGGGTGAATCCAGTAGAGGAAGATTCGTGCCTAGAGGAAGAGGGCGAGGAAGAGATGTTAGATGTTATGCTTATGGAGAATGGGGACACATGTCAAGAGATTGTCCTCATAACAAATGAGCAAGCCAGAGGGGTGCAAATGTGGCTGAGGCAGAGCCAGAACCACCTCGACTTGAAGAAAAAGAGGAACCACCTGAAGAAGGTGAATCATTGCTGCTTAGAAGAACTTTGCTGAGATCAGAAAAGGAGATTGGAGAACCTGCGCAAAGGAAGAATTTGTTCAGGACTACATGCAAATCAAAGGGTAAGTGTTGTAAGGTTATAATTGATAGCGGGAGTACTGACAATCTTGTGTCTACAGAGATGGTGGGAAAGCTTGGGTTAACAAGGAAAGCACATCCTGCACCTTACAAAGTATCTTGGCTTCAGAAGGGTCATCAAGTTATCGTGACAAAGTAGTGTAATGTGGAAATGCAGATCGACACATACAAAGACGTGATCTTATGTGACATAATGCCCATGGATGTATGTCACGTGTTATTGGGAAGACCATGGCAATTTGAACGGAAGGCGATTCATGATGGGAGAAGGAATACATATACCATAGAGAAGGATGGAATTAGACACACGTTGCTGCCAGTGAAGGATGATGGTGATAAAGGATTGCCAAAGAATAATATTATGCTGATAAGTGGCAAAGCACTGCTACAGGAGGTCGATAAAAGCGAGGAAGTGCATTTTGCTATCATGGGAAGACCAAAGGTAATTTTAACCTCCACAAATTTAAATGATTTGCTTGAAGAAATTCAAGCTGTGTTAAATAATTTCATGGACATCATTGTGGATATGAATTGCTGAATGAATTACAGCCGATTAGAAGTATAAGTCACCATATCGACTTAATACCAGGAGCGAGTCTACCTAATAAAGCTGCGTATAGATTAACTCCTCAGGAAAACGCAGAATTCGCAAGACAAGTTCAGGAGCTGATGGAAAAGGGGCTGATTCGAGAAAGTCTGGGTTCGTGTGCTGTGCCAACGGTGCTTAGTCCGAAGAAGGGAGGAGAATGGCGCATGTGCACCGATTCCAGAGCTATCAACAAGATTACAGTCAGGTACATATTTCCTTTGCCTAGAATGGATGATTTAATGGACTGTTTAAGTGGATCCAGGTATTTAACGAAGATAGATTTAAAAAGCGGATATCATCAGATCAGAATTCGGGAAGGCGATGAATGGAAGACATCGTTCAAAACAAATAATGGACTGTATGAATGGTTAGTGATGCCTTTTGGGCTTACCAATGCGCCCAGTACATTCATGAGATTAATGAACGAAGTCTTGAAGGAATATATAGGTAAATTTTTTGTTGTTTACCTTGATGATATTATGGTTTTTAGCAAAAGTAAAGAGGAGCATTTGGAACATCTGAAGTTAGTCCTGAAAACTTTGCAGAAGGAAAAACTAATAATTAATTTAAAGAAATGTAGTTTCATGAAAGAGGAGCTGGTATACTTGGGATTTGTGATTTCCAGAGAAGGTTTAAAAATGGATCCAGAAAAGGTACAAGTAATTAGAAACTGGCCTACCCCCAAAAGTGTATTTGAGGTAAGGAGCTTCCACGGACTTGCTAGTTTTTACCGAAAATTTATATAGGGGTTTATTCAAGTTTGTTCACCAATCCTTGAGACCATCAGGGAGGTCAATCAACCATTTCAATGGACAGAGGCAGCTGATAAGAACTTTAATCTGCTGAAAAAGAAGATAACAAAAAAGCTAATTCTAGCATTGCCAAATTTCGAGAAAGTATTTCAAGTGGAAACTAATGCAAATGGAGAAGCAGTTGGTGCGGTGCTGAGCCAAGAGCAAAGACCGATATCGTATTTTAGTGAGAAGTTAAATGATGTGAAAAGGAATATTCTTCCTATGATAAAGAATTTTATGCTATTGTGCAGGCCTTAAAAAAGTGGAGGCATTACTTGTTGCCAAAGGAATTCATTTTATATTAAGACAATCATGCTTTGCAGTTTATTAATAATCAGTCAAAGTTAAATCAGAAGCATGCCAAATGGGTGGAATTTCTGCAAAGTTTCACTTTTGTAATAAAGAATAAAAGTGGTAAGTCAAATAAAGTGGCAGATGCATTGAGTAGGGTAAGTTTTCTTTTACAAGAATTTAAAGTGGGTGTTGTAGGTTTTGATGAAATGATAGAAATGTACAAGGATGATGAGGATTTTAGAGACATCTACACAACAATGCAGAATCCAATGAGCCCTAACAGAAGTCAGTGGATGGACTACCTTATTCAAGGAGGCCTGTTATTTAAAAGCAACAAGTTATGCATTCCCAAATGTTCTATGCGGGAGAACATAATTAATGAAAAGCACAGTGGAGGGTTGTTTGGTCCTTTTGGACAAGATAAAACCTTCGCTCAGGTGAATGCTTTTTATTATTGGCCTAAAATGAAAACTGATGTTAAAAAGTTTGTTGAGAAATGCAGGGTATGTCAATATGCCAAAGGAAGAAGTCAGAATGCGGGACTATATCAGCCATTGCCCATACTAGATCGACCGTGAGATGCAGTGAGTATGGACTTTGTTATGGGTTTACCAAAAACTCAGAAAGGAAATGATTCTATTTATGTTGTTGTAGACAGATTTTCAAAAATGGCTCATTTTATTGCTTGTAAGAAGACTAATGATGCAACACACATAGCAAATTTATTATTTTCAGAGATTGTAAGATTGCATGGTTTACTTGTAAGAATTGTATCAGATCGAGACACTAAATTTGTAGGACATTTATGGAGGACACTTTGGAATAAGTTGTGAACTAAACTCAATTTTAGTTCAGCATACCATCCTCAGACAGATGGGCAAACTGAAGCAGTAAACAGGAGCTTGGGGAATTTATTAAGAAGTTTGGTACATTAGAATCCCAAACAGTGGGATTTGGCATTAGCTCAAGCTGAATTCTCTTACAATGATACACCAAACCGAAGCACTGGAATGAGTCCATTTCAGATTGTCTTTGGAATGCATCCTAGAGGAGTATATGAGCTTAGAGACTTGGGAAAACAGGAATCCAGGAGTGCAAGTGCTGAAGATTTTGTTGAACAAATGCAGAAGCTACAGGAAGAAGTCAAAGGTAAATTGCAGGAAAGCAGCAAAAGATACAAGCAGAGAGCAGATCTGAAAAGAAAGGAAAAGGAGTTTCAGGTAGGAGATTTGGTCATGGCATATTTGAGGAAAGAGAGATTTCCTACAAAGACTTATAATAAGCTGAAACTGAAGAAAATAGGACCCTGTAAAATCAAAAGGAAATTTTCAGCCAATGCATATGAGATTGAGTTGTCGGAAGGGATTGGAATATCCCCCATTTTTAATGTTGCAGACTTATATCCATTCAAAGAAGCAAAGACCGAGTTGAAAATTGAAGTTACAGGTGATGAAGTTCAAACTGTAGACTGGGAGGAACAGGTACCAAAAGCATCTAAAAAGGAAGTTGAAGATATCTTGGATCAAAGAATATCCAAGAAAACTCGAGGGCAGACATATTTCGAGTATCTTGTCAAGTGGAAGGAGCAGCCAATGGAAGATTCCAGTTGGTTGACAGCAGCTGAATTGCAGAGATACAGAATAAATCTTAAAAGTTTAAAGAACAAATCTTTTCTTCCCCGGGAGTTTGATGCAGGAGCATCGGAATAGGCCAGCAATGTGAAAAATCTGTTCACATGTTGTGGCTTGATAGAGTGAATTTCATTTACTGTTGGTCCATTTTAGTTACTGTGGAAGTCGATTTATTAATAGTTTGTTGTTATTGAAATAAATGCGACTATTCTATTTGAGATTTAGTGATAAGATTTGTTACATAGGTGTAACCGTGAGTGAGAAGATAGGAGATTTTGTTGAAAATAGAAGATTATGTTATCTATTTGTTAGAAGAATTAGTGGAAGAAATATAGAAAAAAATGTAATAAGCGAGGAGATTCTTCAGAGAGAATTAGTGAGGTTTGTAGTGTGGAGCGAAAGCTCAGAATGGAGTGAGGATTGTGTTTTGTAACAGAGATTTTCTTTTGTAAACTCGCCAAGGGAGAACTCTGTTTTCTTGTATTATGAATAAAATCACTGTTATATCCATCGCTGTATTGCGAGTATAAACGATTGATTCAGTTGTTTTCTTTTGAAGTTGTTGAAGTAGGTTGATCTGCGTTTTATTTGCAAAGATTGCTGTGTTGAAACAAATCTGAAATAGTTGAGTCTGTGCGTATGAAAGTCATTAACAAAGAAAAATTGTGAAATAAACCCCTTCAGAACTTTGGAACGGATTTATAATATATTTTGATTGTTTTATGATCCATCGGGTCCGGTAAGACCATCACATTGGATTAGGAAGGAGTTCACAAATCGCATCGATGGACAATAGATGGATGCGATCAGTTATAGAACAGTTTTAAAGGAGATCGAGTCCGGATATCGCATCGTAGATTTGGAGAATCAAAGGCAAAAGTGAAAAGTGCAATTTGTGAAGTCCATAGTTGAAATTGCGATCTGCGATCTCCAATAACCATCGCATCGCATTGTGGAACGGGTGTTAGTCAAGTGATATTACAGTTTTGCGATTTGCGATCAATCAGATCTAAGGTTGCGGCATATATATATATATATATATATATATATATATATATCTATATATATAAATATATATACATATACATATATGTATATATATATATATATACATATACATATATGTATATATATATATATATACATATACATATATGTATATATATATATATATATGTATGTATATATATATATATATATATGTATATATATATATATATCTATATATATAAATATATATACATATACATATATGTATATATATATATATATACATATACATATATGTATATATATATATGTATGTATATATATATATATATATATATATATATATACATATACATATATGTATATATATATATATACATATACATATATGTATATATATATATGTATGTATATATATATATATATATATATATATATATATATATATATATATATGTATGTATATATATATATATATATATATATATATATATATATATATATCTGTTTTAAAAAGCATCAAACGCTTTTATAAAAGGGGTTAATGTTTTAAAAGAATTATATTAGTATTGAAAGGAGAATTGAATTTTTTTGTAATTCATTTAAGGGATTCGGTTCCGGTATATATATATATATATATATATATATATATATATATATATATATATATATATAAGGTGATTATGGATTGTGAAATTTCCATTGTGGGTTTTGTTTGATACCATTGCTGCTGTTGCGTCACTAACAACTCTATCTCTCCACGAGATCTGAGCACAATGCTGGCAAGACTAATGATGTATAGACACACTCATCATTGTCTATCTTGGAACATACCCTACCCGGGTTCTTAGGGTTTGTTCCACCAGGATTATTCTTATCTTGGATTCCCAGTCCTCAAAGAATATCAGTCCTCAATGATTATTCTTATCTTGGATGCCCTAATACATCTTCAAAGAGAACCGAATTCCATATGCTCACCCAATCCTCCATTATGTCTTCCCAAGTTAAGACAAGAATGATGTGTCTATCTCTCCCTCTTAATTAGGGAGGACATATCTATTCCAATAAAGGAATGTAGTCATTCCTACAAAAGGAATGTACCTAATCTCCCTCTTGGCTTAGGATTTTCCAAGTTTCTTCCAAGTAAGAAACTTGTTTCTAGGCTGTGAAAACTCTTAAACCCGGAATTCCTACTGCAACAAACTGATGTTACTTCTCCTACTTGTTATTCCATACAAGTTATTTACTGTGTTCTACGGTAAATATTGAAGTAAATACAACTGAAACATTCACTATTTAAAATAATATGCCGAAAAAATAAATTTGAACAGAAAAATATACAACACAATGAAAAATATTTTTGGGCAAATGTACCCGAAAAAACCCAGTGTGGGAAAACCATTGCAGCAGATCTAAGGGTTTTATTATTATGTAGTAGTAATTTCTGAATACAAATCTAGATGCCTTGCTAGCTGTCTATTACAACGAATATCAGTCGGCAGAAGAAATTAGTGAGATTACCTCACTCTACACTGCAAGTCTTGGCTGATCCGACAACTGAAACAATGAGTCCTTGACTTCCTATGCATTGTCCCTACGTATTCATTGCGTGGGATTGCATCACTACCTCTGAGGAACTGCGCCACTTCCTCTACTGGATCAATTTTCTCTCAAGAGCCTCGAATTCAGCCCTCCCAGCTCAGAACATTGAACTCCCAGCTAAATTTCAGACTTCTGCACTGAAGACACTGCGTTGCTCTGCCTGAGTCCTTCGTGGCTATGCGTCACCTTCATTGGGCATTGTGTTTCCTCCTTTACGTCTTCACTGCCTCTCTGTTGCATATTATTGGCTCAGGATAATATTCTCCAACCAAAACGACCTCTGCCCCTCTCTGCATGATTCTCCAACCAAAATTATCTCTGCCCTTCTCTGCGTGATCCCCACAAAATCACTGCGCTACTCTAGCCTCAACAATTCGATCTGACTGATCAAATCTCCATGTGTTCTCCAAGTGCCCATCAAGCCTTCTCTTATAATCCTCTCTTTGATCAATCAACGAGAGGATTAGATTATAATCAATGGATATGCTCATATTGACTTGATCTCTGCATTCTTCTAGAAGCTACACCCACATTTTAGATTAATATCCATTAATTATTTTAATTTCCTAAGTTTAGACTTAGTGTCCCATTAAAAATAATTAATTATTTTAATAAAACTATCTCTGGGTGGAATTTCCCAAAATGATTTTTGGATATTGGAGAATGCATGTGTCTAAGCCTCCTTGCAAAATTTGAGACTTAGAGCACATCCGCTGCTACCTGAAATCAACACAGGATCCCTTTTAATTAGGGGCCTACAATAGCTCCTTAGGCGGAGATTATGGGACAACCAATTGCTTGAATAACTCCTCCTCACGATGTCATGAATTTCTTTTAGTTATTTAGGAGTCTTCATGTTTGAGACTTCTACATAGGGCATCAAACATCCATCACTTTCATCCATGAGTCAGCCATGTCATCATCAGAAAGTGATTCACCAGCCTGTATTTGGCCTTTCTTTATGCTATGCTACTTTCTTCATGCCATGTTTACTTAAGGATATTTCATCCTACTACATGTGAATCAGTGGTGGAAGACATCCATATATATTCCCTTGGCATCCTTGCATAAACCCATATAGTTATTCAAAAATAAAGGAATGAACATTAAAATCAACATTACCTTTGTGATGGACTTTCATCATGACATATTCTAATTTGCCTCAATATCTTGCATACATATCGACACATCTCCGAAAGATATATATATATATATATATATTGTCAAGGGTCTCTTTCTTTTTCCGACTCCATCAGAGTCTTCATATCTTCTATGGAGATATCCTAGTCAAGTTTTCTTGGTCTTTCAGATGTTGATTTCCTTTAACATGGTTTCATATTCCATGATCTATTCCTTCCTTTATTCACAGATTACTTTCCCAGGATATTCCAATCAAAGTTCCTCAATTGTAGTCAAGCACCTCATACTTCATATGAGGGCATATTATGTTGATTTCATCTAGTGAATGTGTGATCCATGCATTCCTACATCCATTTGAGGGAGGTGAGCCTTTCTTTTGATCATACTCTTAAGATAGAGCATTGGTTCATGATGCCTGCAACCATATGACATGACTTCCATAATATCAAATGTAAGCATACATACCTCATTTTTCCTTTGGGTCATCCAGACTTCTTGCGACATCTTCCTTGATTTAAAGAGCTTCAATCCCTTGACCCGCTTCACTTTTATGTCATCATATCACCATCCCATGAATTCCACAATTTTGGAGTTCTTGATGAAACACTTGCTTCTCCTCATGATCAATGAACCTTTCAATGAAGATTCCATTAGAGAATCTTGAGGATCTAAAGTATCCCCATCAACAAATGCTTCCTTTTGATATATGGATGATGAACCTTGTACTAGATGACCTTTCCACTTATGTTTCCAATGAGATTCCCAAGATCTATATCCTTGAATTCCATAGATTCTAACAATCTTTCATGCTTCTCTATGATAATGTCCCGATATCTTTCTTTCAATTCTTCTATGATGCCTTGATGCATCCCATTTAGTGAATCATGATAGCCATATATTATAACATGATACTTAGGAATTTGAGAAGAACTTAGGTGAGGAAGACTATCTTAGTAATAGAGATCTCTTACTTCCACTTTCTTGGACTTCTTCTTTTCAACTTCCTCTACTTATTTGGTGATATGGGTTTCTTCTCTTCTTCTTTTGTTGTCCTTCTTGACCTTAGGACAATCTCTTTTTTAGTGCCCATATTACACCCATATCATTGAATTTTAGACATGCCCCTTTTCTATTTCCAAGAACCATCCTTTCAAAATTTTCCCTTTCTTCTTGTCATTGCATCATAAGCTTGATTTTTCTCACCTGCTCCCACATTATATTTGGCCTTTAGTCTAGATTCTTCAATCTTTCATAGTGACCATAAATCCTGGAATGGAGTAACTTCTTTATTCCAATAAATAATTGAAGTAAAGTTACCCCACTCCTCCAATAGTGCATTTAGTACAACTGTAGTCATTTCACTATCAGACATGACTTATCCCAGATCTTGTAGTTGATCCCGGATCTCATATATCCTCATAAAGTATGAGGCTATTCCATCTTCCATAGACATCTTCGAATTGTAGAGTTCTTTTCTTAATGAGGTGACTTCTCCAACAATTCTTACAAAATACAACTCTACCAGTTTATTATAAATTTATTTTGAAGTTTCGAGTTTAGATACATATGGGATGAGGGGATCTTTGATGGATTCAATGAAAATATTTTGAGCCCTAATTTACCATTTCACATACTTTGCAAGTTCTTGAGCATCTCCTTCTCCTGGTTTGGTGATAAATCCTTTTACATGATCCATGACCTCATTTTCAATGAGATTTAGATATGTCCTTTTATTCCATGCAAGATAGTTTGAAGCCCCAACCAATTTGTTGCTTTCCTCGCAAAAAGACATTTTGACAGATTCAGATAAGGTCATATACTTACTTGATAGGTTGCTCCTTTCTCATTGCTGCTTCCTTGATGTTGATGATTATATAGAGTAGAAAAATTCTCCTTGATGAAGGTATTTTTCTTCAAGAGTGATCCTTGATCCCATAGAGAGTGAGATCTCTTTGGATCATTTGATGAAGATCAATGATGACTGCTTGGTGATGTATTCAATGGTAAGGACCTTGATTCATAGATCTCTTCAATTTGGCCTTATTTTCTTGATGATGATCCCAAGACTTCTTTGCAGGCTCCTTCTTCGATCTAGGGTTATAATGCTTCCTTTGTAGATCTTGTCTTAAAGATTATCTTTGCATTGATTCTTTCCTCGATATTTGATCCTCGAGTATCCTTTGATAAGATGCCCTTCCTTGAATTTTTCACCTTAGCTCTGATACCATGTTGAGAAATATAGGGCATAACAATTATTTTATTTCCTTTCTATTAGTAACTTCTTGTGAGTGATTTTTACTTCTTTAGATTAGGATTTTGTTTTACTTAGGTTATTAGTGTTCTTCTTCATCAAACAATTACTAATGCATAAACCATAAAGAGAAAAGAGACACAAAATATAGGCTATTAGGGAGGGCCAAAATCTCTCACTTTTCGAGAGGAAAACCCGAACAAATTCTTCTTCTTATAGAGATTCCAATTGATGAATACCAAGACCATGAACCTTGACCTTCTTGTCACTCCAAGACCAAGACAAAAGCTCCCTTGATGAGATCCTTAGTCAACCTTTTGCTTCTTTCCTTTTCTCGGCTTCTCTTCCACTTCAACCTCCTGCTTCAAACCTTCGACCTCCCTTCAAGTCTGGCCTTCTTCTTATCTCAACCTTCCTTCTAGACTTTACCTTCTTCCAACTCTTGTCTCTGCCTCCCTTCTAGACTTGACCTTCTTCCAACTCTTATCTCGACCTCCCTTCTAGACTTGACCTTCTTCCAACTTGTTTGCCTAAGTGGACTAGTTCTTACTGCAAAAAAAACCTTCTCTTTCTTTACATGTGTGTCTCAAAATAAGCCCTTAAATAGATCCAAATATTACCACATTTCTCACTCTCCCTTTGCTTCACTTAGTTGGTTATTAGGGCTGTTTTCTAGACCCTTTCATTGATCTTCGCACTTCCTGTTCACTTTAGAACTAGAACAAATTATCTCTGAAATTCTGTGCTCTAAACTTAGGCTGAGTTGACTATTTATAGTGGTTTTCCTCTATAATTAGCAGACTTGAAAGAGCTTGAGACGACATGTGTTTTTGGAGGAGTTAATTAATTCAATATTGAAGCATACTTGTAGGAGTGGTATTGTGCTTGTCTTGGAGGGATTTTATACTTATTTAATGACTCATACAAATGCGTAACATGCCCAAGAGGGTCCTTCATACATGACATTGACTCGATTTGAATTTATGACCAATTCTAAGGACTCAAAATGGGAGTCATACTAAAAATAAAATTCCTTTATCATGAAACCCATGAGACAAGCATTATAATAATATTTATTTTTATTCTTTTCATTAATTATCTAAAATCACCATTACACGTCATTATGAAGACTGAAACTAGTTTCTTTTCAATAGGGAGAGGAGGCTAAGGTGTTATACAGTAATTTGTCGCACTCCCTGTCTCATACCTTGAGCTGTTGAACTTTGCCCAAAATGTTGCAAAGAGACAAATGATGTTAATGAATTCACCATGAAAAACATTGATCATAGCCTCCCTGAAGAAAAGAAGAAGAAATGCCTTGAAGTAATTTTGGAAGAGCTTTAAAAAAAACCCTATTTTCAAGCCCAATGCTACTTTTAGCAGGCAAACCTGTGTTGCTACCCTTTGATATAACTAGTGACTAGTATTGGCAGCACGACTTTGGATAGGAAAATTCACGCTGATTCTATTAAGGCAGTTTCTCCAAAAATGGAGTAGAAGCTTCTCTTACTAGAAGCCTCGAGAATGGTGAGTTGGTTATTGTTGAGTAAGGATATGGTCGAGTTCTCCCATTTTGAGTCCTTGATCCTACCTTTAGGGATCTTCCCCATATATGTGGACCTTCTTCCCCCTTTTTTGGACCCCTAACTCCCTCTCCTTCCCTGTAAATACATTTCCTTATACCCTCAAATGGTTGGTAAGACTAGATTGGTCATGCTGCTACGAAATTGTGACTAATTGCTGCTAATTTTTGAAGGAGAAAGGACAGCTTGAGAAGTCTTGGCTTGGACTTGGAAACCCATCCTGAAGGAGGCTTCCAACATCAAGGCAGTGGTTGTCTACTTCCCTCTTTTGTTTATTATTAATCCAAGGCATGTTTACTTTCCATAAGTGTGTAAATGACTACTTGCTTAGTATGATGCTCCTTGATCTGTCATATGGTTTACATTAGAATGTATATGCTATGTTTTTCCTTTGTTGTCTTTGTTTGACATCTCTTGCAGGTATTCGTTCGCAATAAAACAACAAGGATCAAGCTTGGAGGTGAGGAGATCGAGATCGACATCGAAAAGCGATTGAATAAGAGTGAGGTAGGCCATATTTCCTCTCTTATATCATTCCGATTCAAACTAGGAGAGTTTTGCATGGATTTGTTTCGGTTGTTACTAGATCCACTCACTGGACTAGAGGGGTCGCTTCTATCCGTAGAAGGGATTGCCTAGTTAACAAATTTGCGACTCCACTAGGGAGTGTATAACCCTTTCAAACTCCTTTTCGTGTTTGGTATTTTTGATTAGTTTGACCAAACTCCTTGTGATCTGTGATTTAGGGTCATTTTGGGTCTGCATTCTGAGTAGTACATTATTTAGAGTGTTAAGTCTAGATATCTCTTTAGATTTCTCCTTATATTCCTAAGTCTTTCTCACTCGATGTGCTTTTTATCAGAAATAGTCATGCTGTCAACACTGATATTTCTCATTATAGTCATGATAAAGACCTTGTAAGCCTGTTAGCACGATTTTTGACCATAAAAGTAGCGATGACAGCATGAGTTTGACCACAAAAGCCTTATCAACATGAATTTTTACCATAAAAGTAGCGCTGATCCAAAAATGAGATTTTTTTAGGGTTTTTATTAGAAAGGACTAGTGTGTCTTGATCTTTGAAGTGTTCTCCTACTCCATGTGCATAGAATTTTCCATTATTTTTGTTGATTTCTTATTGGTTTTCAAAATCCCATCCCATTGTTTGAAGTAGTGAAAGTGAATTTTGGTTGAGTCTTTAGTTATTGGGTCAGTTGAATTTACTATTTGTTGCTTGTATGTGTGGAAGGAATATTGATTTGCTGTTGATTATTGCATTATTAGTTCTTTTGATAACCATAAGAGAAATCACATTTTCATTTGCTTATCTTTCATCTCAAAGTTTACTTTTTAAATTGCATTAGATTATATTGCATTGAAAAGTCATTTTTGGGATTATCATTGAGCATACATTACATTTCTTAGTGTTGAAAACTAAAACGTGCATTTTCATCCATTGAGAAGGAAAGTAAAAAAAAATCATTTTACTCTTGGTAGGTGAATTGGAATAATGAAAGCGAAAATTCTAGATAGGAAGCTTTGTTTGTTGCATACTTGATTGTTTCATCAATGTTTTCATTTTTTCCCTACACTAGATAAATTTCATCGAAATGAAAAGAATATTTTTTTCTCATATTAGTTGCATCATAGGCTTGTTTAGGTGACATTGATCTTTGAGCCTTAAAACTGAAACTTAATCCAAGATCAACGTTAAAATTTACCTCAATGAACCTAAGGAGAATTTGTCATTAACGAAAAAATTTTAGAGGTCTAGGCTAGAGACGTGTTTCAACGTCGTTAAATGTAGGAGTTGCATTATTTTCCAGTGTTGTATCCCGGGGTGAAATCCGTTCCACGTACGAAAGTGTATAGGACCGTTCTCCAATACTTTCAGTTATATCATATGCGCTCCACACATGGTAATTATATGGGAACACTCTCATCCAACGATTACGCATTAGACAACACTACTACAGACTGCACTCCCACATGCCGTCGCATATATTTTGGGAGTCCCTAATAGGTTGTTATCCATCCATAGGTAACCAAGTTTGCTGCCTTGTATGCCGTGATACACCGAACACAACATTCAGGGATATTGGCTGTCATATGTTAAGTCCTTGGTTCGCCAAGGTGTATATTGCAGTTCACGGTTGCTTGGTAAAACTTTATGCCTAGTTACCCCTTTTTTAATTATTTTTGTTAAGTTATAAAATCAATTAATTGACCGTGGAAACAATCCTTCCTGTGGAAATACTCCTTAGTATATCTTATTTTGAAACTAATGGAAATAGTTCCTGAGTTCACCAACCTGGGAAACCCCTCTAATGAGAATCCTGGTCCTTTTCCTTCTTTTGGAAATTTTGGTGCTCCATATATGGAAACTTTGTCCCTTCCTAGTTTTACCATTGGTTTTCTAGTTTGGTTATTTTCAACCCCTATGGTTTCGAATGTCCAAACTGCTCCTCAACTAGGCTCTCCTCCACCTGAACAGTAGAAACCTTCGGTTGAGCATAAATCTGAGTCTTTACGTTCTTTGCTTGTTCGGTCTTCTTCCTCTTCTTCCTCCTCGTCTAGTGAAAGCCAACAAGCTAGTAACTAGGTGGATACAGAGAATAAGAAAATGAAGATTAAGAAGAAGAAAAATAAGCAAAGGGCCAACCAAGCGACCATTGCTACATATTCAACTGATGTTGAAAAATCTTCTAATCAACCCTGTAAAGTGAAATTCCCTTGCAAGATTTGTAAGGGCGACCACATTCTTCGAGAATTTCCTGGTATTATGAGGATATTAGAAGTGTGGTCCACAGGTTCACATCGACCTTTGTCATCAGCCTCTGGAGATCATGCTGGTGATAAAACTTCAACTAGTGACAGTAAAACCCGGGGAAAAAGGGAAAAGTCAAATTTCCCTATAGGTTATGTGTACGACATCATCCTATTCACCTTTGTCCTCGTATGGATGAAGCCTCAAAAGTGTTTGATAACCTTATCACTTCTCAACCTCATCTTCTGACTGGTTATCAGAAGATTTCCCTTGATCCTCCACTAGTTGATCAAGTGATTGATCAGAACTCATCTTTGGTTGATCTCACTCTCTCTGAAAATGAATATCATGAGTCTATTTCTAACCAACCATTGGTTGAGGAAATGTTTGACTTGGTTCCACCTTCAAGTGATCACACCTTTCCTATAGAGAGTGAACCTCATACTGCTTATGTTCTTCTTGTTTCGTCATATTCCAATCAATTGGAGGGAAATCCTATCATTCCCACAGTACAGGGAGGCGATCCTCCTGTTCCCATAACACAAGAGGGCAATTATCCCATTCCTATGGCACCCTCTCCATGTAGTTTAGTCACTTTCTTTGATTGGAGTTGACTGGCAGGATATCATATTCCTCCCTACGTTACCTTTCAGATCATGGTACAGGCTTATAATATACCCGTACCTAACACAATCATAGATGGAGGCGCATCTATTAGTATTTTGTCTTCAACTACTTGGAAAGCTTTAGGTTCTCCACAGCTTGTGCCCGTTACCCAGAATCTGTTGGCTTTTAACAGAGGAACCAGTAAACCATTAGGGATCCTTCCTAAGTTTCCTATTACTTTGGGAGGAAAAATTGTCTATCTCGACATGATGGTTTTCCAAGGCCCTTTGGATTTTAATTTAATCCATAGCTTATGTCATGGGAGCTCTTGTCTCTTCTCTTTTTTGTGTGATATGTTTCCCGCATGAAGGAAGAATTGTGGCCATTGATCAACTTTCGTTCATTGTTCCTAATTTAACTCCCGATAAACCATATTCCTAAATGGTCCTTGTATGCAAGTGGTATCACCCAAGCCACAGGTTAATTATGTGGCCACCTATTCCATGCTCGCATCTACTGATGATATAGTAAGTGATACAGTGCATCATGTACTGGGGGCATTGGAACTTGATCTTTCCATTAGATCCCTTGACATGTATCCCTTCCGGAGTGTTGTTCTCCCATCTGATGAGAACCTCTTGGAAGATATGACCTCTTATAGGCCGTGATTAAGTTGTCATGAGGATAGTTATTTTACTATGTCAACTTCGTTAAAAACTGAAATAGGTGTCACGAGGATAGTTCTTTTACTATGTCAACCTTGTTAAAAAATGAAATAGGTGTCATGAGGATAGTTCTTTTACTATGTCAACCTAGTTAAAAAATGAAATAGGTGTCATGAGGATAGTTCTTTTATTATGTCAACCTTGTTAAAAAATGAAATAAGTGTCATGAGGATAGTTATTTTACCATGTCAACCTCGCTAAAAAATGAAATAGGTGTCATGAGGATATTTATTTTACTATGTAAACCTTGTTAAAAAATGAAATAGGTCCCCATGATGATAGTTCTTTTACTATGTCAACCTCGTTAAAAAATGACATAGTTCCCCATGAGGATAGCTCTTTTACTACATCAACCTCATTAAAAAATGAAACAAGGTGTCTGAGAATTGTTCCTTTACTTGTATCAGTCTCGTTAAACAATGAAATAGGGTGTCATGAGCATGGTTCTTTTCTGGTGTCAATCTCATTTAAATATGAAACAAACCCCCTTCCAATTTGAGTATTTGATTAGATCTCGTAAAATCCCAGTCTAGTCTTTCACTTGATCTCGTAAGTGAAGCATGGGGGGCATGTACCGCGAATCGAGTCATTACATTGGGGGCATGAAAAATCATCTCAAGCATAGTTTATCTTTGTTTCAAGCTTGTGTAAAAATGGAACTGAATCCAAGCATGGTTTGTCTCCATTTGAAGCTTGTGTAAAAATGAAACCAAATCCAAGCATAGTTTTTTCTCATGTTTCAAGCTTGTGAAAAAATGAAACCATTTTCAAGTATCCTCAAGCATAGTTTCCCATGTTTCAATATTTTGTAAAAATGAAACCATTTCCTTTTGGGTTGTGTTATATTCTTTCCACGACTAGTCCACGTAGTTAACCGGGGGTTAGAGGGGGGGAGGTCACAAGGTGTTTGAGGGGAACCCGTAGCCCCACTTTATGGGGTCCGGGGCAGCGCCCCAAATTTTTTTGGTTTTGGAACCTATGTTAGGTTGGGCAGACCCACCTATGGTTTTGTGCATGATTTTCACACATGTTTTTGGACGCGATGGTTTTCGGTCCATGGTATTGGATGCGATGGTTTTCTGTCCATGGTATTGGATGCGATGGTTTTCGGTCCATGGTATTGGATGCTTCGACATGTATAAATATGTATTGTAACATTGAAAGGAACATAATGAAAAATCAAGCTGGTAGTCCCGATTTTGGGATCCAGGGGAAAATCTCTGTGTATATGTGTTTTATGTGTTATGCTCTCACATTGTTTATTTTCTGTGTTTTAGAATTCGTATGCAGGTAATTTCTATCCGAGGTTAAAACCTACATTTGGTATCAGAGATGTTTTGGCTTCAAGGGGACGCCTTTGTTGCTGAGGGGTTTTGCTCGGGCCTATGGTAGACCTTGTTCAGTGGGAGATCTGCAAGATCGATTCTAGTGGTGAAAGAAGATGGCGAGCAGTGGAAAGATAGAGATAGAGAAATTTAATGGTCAGAGTTTTGAGTTGTGGAAACTCAAGATGGAGGATCTGTTGGTGGATAAAGATCAGTGGATCATTGTAGATCCAGGTACTAAATCAATGGGAGTGTCCGATGAAGAATGGAAGAAGTTGGATCAAAAGGAAAAGAGCACAATACGATTGTGTGTCTTAGATTCAGTATTGTTGAATGTATTAGGGGAAGCTACGACGAAGGCTTTGTGGGACAAGTTAGGGACTTTGTACCAATCTAAGTCTCTGGTAAGTCAGTTAGCATCTGAATGCATTTAATACTGTGGTAAGTCAGTTAGCATCTGTTGATATTAAAATTTTAGATGAAGATAAGTGCATCAGTTTGTTGTGTTCTCTACCAGATTCGTGGGATAGTTTGGTTATCGCAATAGGTAACAATGCAATTGCCTTGCAGTTTGATGAAATAGTCTCAGCCTTGCTGATGGAGGAGATGAGACGGAAAAATATGGAGAGCCAGAATGGTGATGCCTTGTATGTACGAGGAAGGTCCTAGAACAGAAACAAAAGTAAGTCATCGAGTGGGAGATATAAATCTAGAGGGAGATCTAAATCTCCAGGAAAACTTGTAAAGGTGGTGTGCTGGAAATGTGGAAAGGAAAGCCACTTCAAAAGGGACTGTAAATCTAAAGCTCTTGACAAAGGAAAGGGATCTGATGAGGCTCCTTCTGCAGAGGCGAAAACCACCTCAAATGAAGGTGTGGATGTGTACTTGGCTTTTTCAAGTACACATGTAGATCAGGAGGCATGGATGATTGACTCAGGTGCGTCCTTTCACTTCACTCCCCATAGAGAGTGGTTCTGCGAGTATGAGAAATATGATGGTGGTGATGTCTTCTTGGGGGATGATGGGAAGGCTAAAATCATTGGTCGTAGAAAGGTAAAGTTGAAGTTGCAAGGTGGAAGAGTTAGAACACTTCTGGGTGTTCTATATATTCCTGCACTGGCCAGAAATCTAATTTCTGTAAGCAAGTTGAATGATGCAAGTGTAAAAACATTGTTCGAGAAGAATACCTACAAGATGGTTCAGGGAGCACTGGTATTGATGCGGGGAGTTCGGATTGGAACTCTGTACAAGCTTCAAGGTAGCACAGTTGTTGATGGCTGCAACAATTCTGTGGTTCTTGAAAGTGGAGCAGAAAATCTAGTGGTCTTTGGAGAGAAGACCATGCTGTGGCATCAAAGGCTTGGATATATTGGAGAGAAAGGCCTTCAAATACTTCATGGTAAATTTATGGTAGAAGGTATGAGTAATATCTCTCTAGATTTTGATTTCTGTGAAAATTGTGTATATGGGAAGCAGAATCGGGTGAGTTTCCCCTCTAGTGGTAAGAGGGCGAAACATATATTATAGCTTGTGCACAATGATGTGTTTGGACCTGTGAAGGGTCCATCACTGGGTAAGTCTGTGTACTATGTATCATTTATTGATGAATTCTAAAGGAATACGTGGATATATTTCCTTAAGAAGAAATTTTAAGTCTTTGACAGGTTTAAAGAATTTAAGGCTCTCATGGAAAATTAGACAGAGAAGAAGATAAAGGTGCTGAGGACAGATAATGGTGGAGAATTTTGTAGCAAGGAATTTGAAGAATTCTGTAAGAAGTGTGGTATAGCACGACATAAGACTACTCCATATACACCTCAGCAAAATGGAGTTGCAGAAATAATGAACAAGACATTGATGGAAAGGGCAAGAAGCATGCTCAGTGGTGCCGGGTTAGGACAAGAATTCTGGGCAGAGGCGGTGGATACTGCATGTTAATTGGTGAACAGGTCACCTTCATCAGCGTTGGAGAATAAGACTCCACATGAGGTATGGACTGGTAAGAAACCCTCTCCTTCACATCTAAGGGTATTTGGATGTGATGCATATATTCCAAAGGAGAAACGAACCAAGTTGGATAGTAAATCTGAAAAGTGCATCTTTATTGGGTATAAGGATGGTTTAAAGGGTTATAAACTTTGGAACCCACTAACAAGGAAGGTTGTCTACAGTCGAGATGTGGTGTTCAGAGAGGTCAAAGATGTTATTAAACATGAAGTCCAACCAAAGGAACCTGAGAAGATAGAGTTTGAGCTAAAGGAGGAAGAATCAGACTCTACAATAGAGGAGGAATCAGAAGATGAAGAGCTACAAACTCCGGCTGTGAGAAGACCAGTTCGAGAAAGAAGGCAACCAGAGAGGTATAGTCCATCTGCTTTCTATTCAATTTTTTCTTTGTCTGTTACTGGTGATGATCCCAGAACTATGAAGGAAGCAGTGGATTCAGAGGATGGAAAACTCTGGAAAGAGGCCATGGTTGATGAAATGGCATCTTTGCACAAAAATGAGGCTTGGGATTTGGTGGAGTTTCTGGCTGGGAGGAAACCCATTGGCTGCAAATGGGTGTTAAAAAAGAAGACAAATGCAGAAGGAAAAGTGGAGAAATACAAAGCTCGGTTGGTAGCAAAAGGTTATTCCCAAGTGTCGGGAATTGATTTTGGTGATATTTTTTCTCCTGTTGCCAAGGTAACTTCTATTAGATTACTTTTATCTGTTGCTGCTACTTTTGATTTTGAGGCAGAATAGATGGATGTGAAGACAACATTTCTTCACGGGGATTTGGAAGAGGAGATCTACATGAAGCAACCTGAAGGCTTTGCGGTGAAGGGTAAGAAATAACTAGTATGCAAGTTAAAGAAGTCTCTGTATGGGTTAAAACAGTCACCAAGGATGTGGTATCATAAATTTGATACATTTATACAGGGACTTGGCTTCCCTAGAAGCAAAGCAGATCACTGTGTGTATTTTAAATTAATTGGTGACCATGTTATTTATCTGGTCTTGTATGTGGATAATATGTTGCTGGTTGGGAATGACAAAGAAATTATCCAGGATTTAAAGACCCAATTGTCCTCCAAATTCGACATGAAAGATATTGGTGATGCAAACTATATTTTGGGAATGGAAATTAAAAGAGACCGGGAAAAGATAAAACTATAGTTAAACTAGAGGAAGTATGTCGAGACAATACTGCAGAGGTTTAATATGCAGGATAGTAAACCGGTGAATGTTCCTATTCCTGTAGGTGTGAGGTTATTTGCTGAAAAGTGTCCCAAGACACAAGAAGAGGAAGAAGACATGTCCAGTGTTCCATATGCAAGTGCAGTCAGTAGCCTGATGTATGCAATGGTATGTACTAGACCAGACATTGCACATGCAGTGGGAGTATTAAGCAGGTCTATGTCAAAACTAGGGAAGGAGCATTGGACAACAATGAAGTGAGTTTTTAGGTATTTGCGTGGCACTAGTGATTATGGTTTGTGCTACCAAGGAAGACCAGGATTGGATAGAGTGTTGGATATATGTGGCTTTGTTGATGCAGATTGGGCTGGAGATCTAGATCAGAGAAGATCTACAAGTGGGTATGTGTTTAACCTATTTGGAGGTGCAGTTCGTTGGATGAGTAAGAAACAATTTGTAGTGGCACTATCAACTACGGAGGTAGAATACATGGTAGCCACTCATGCAAGCAAGGAAGCAGTTTGGTTGCAGAGATTGTGTTCAATTATGGGGTTAGTACAGGAAGCTATAAGGATAGATTGTGACAGCCAAAGTGCAATTTTCTTGGCAAAGAACCCTGCATATCATTCAAAGACAAAGCACATTGATGTTCAGTGTCACCTTATGAGGGATATGATAGAAGAAAAAAAAAGTGTTGCTGGTAAAGGTGGACACTTTGAAGAATACTGCAGATGCATTGACAAAATATGTGAGCTCTAAGAAGTTCTCTTGGTGTAGAGAAACAATGGGCATTGCAGGGCTGGATAAATGACTAAGCTCTCTTGTGGCCCCCTGTGGAAAGAAAACAATAAGTGGGAGAATGTTGGGTTGTGTTATATTCTTTCCATGACTAGTCCACGTAGTTAACTGGGGGTTAGAGGGGGGGAGGTCACAGGGGGTTTGAGGGGCACTCATAACCCCATTTTATGGGGTCCGGGGGAGGTCACAGGGGGTTTGAGGGGCACTCGTAACCCCACTTTGGGCGGACCCACGTATGGTTTTGTGCATGATTTTCGCACATGTTTTTTGGACGCGATGGTTTTCGGTCCATGGTATTGGACGCGATGGTTTTCGGTCCATGGTATTGGATGCGATGGTTTTCGGTCCATGGTATTGGATGCTTCATCATGTATAAATATGTATTGTAACATTGAAAGGAACATAATGAAAAATCAAGTTGGTAGTCCTGGTTTTGGGATCCAGGGGAAAATCTCTGTGTATATGTGTTTTATGTGTTATGCTCTCGCATTGTTTATTTTCTGTGTTTTAGAATTTGTATGCAGGTAATTTCTGTATGGGGTTAAAACCTACATTTCCTTTTTTATCTCTCGTGATTTTCGTTTTATCACCCTGTTTTTTCTAGATGAGCTTTGATTTTTTCCTTTCCATCGTCACCATCGCTTTGGCTAATCATACGTTTTCACTTGGTTGTTTTACCCTTGCTTAAGGAACATATGCGATGAGTGGTCTTATTAGCCAGCCTCTTGATATTTACATGTTTTGAGTAGTTCCATCATTGTAGGTTTTAACCCCATACAAAAATTACCTGCATACGAATTCTAAAACACATAAAATAAACAATGCGAGAGCATAACACATAAAACACATATACACAGAGATTTTCCCCTAGATCCCAAAACCGGGACTACAAGCTTGATTTTTCATTATGTTCCTTTCAATGTTACAATACATATTTATACATGCCGAAGCATCCAATACCATGGACCGAAAACCATTGCGTCCAAAACCATGGACCGAAAACCATCGCGTCCAAAACCATGTGCAAAAATCATGCACAAAAACATAGGTAGGTCTGCACAACCTAATATAGGGTCCAAAAACAAATTTTTCCAGGGTGCTGCCCCGGAACCTATAGAGAGGGGTTACATGCACCCCTCAAACCCCCTGTGACCCCCTTGCTACACAATTGACGCAACAGAGGGGGGGGCTCCGCCCCCCCTCTAACCCCTTGGTTAACTACGTGGGCTAGTTTTGGAAAGAATATAAGACATCCCAACATTCTCCCACTTGTTTTTTTCTTTCCACAGGGGGACACAAGAGAGCTTAGTCATTTATCCAGCCCTGCAACACCCATTGTTTCTCTACACCAAGAGAACTTCTCAGAGCTCACAGATTTTGTCAACGAATCTGCAGTATTCTTCAAAGTGTCCACCTTTACCAGTAACACCTTTTTGTCTTCTATCATATCCCTCACAAAGTGATACTGAACATCATTGTGCTTTGTCTTTGAATGATATGTAGGGTTCTTTGCCAAGAAAATTGCACTTTGGCTGTCACAGTCTATCCTTATAGCTCCCTGTACTAACCCCATACTTGAACACAATCTCTGCAACCAAACTGCTTCCTTGCTTGCATGAGTGGCTGCCATGTATTCTGCCTCTGTAGTTGATAGTGCCACTACAGATTGTTTCTTACTCATCCAACTGACTGCACCTCCAAATAGGTCAAACACATACCCACTTGTAGATCTTCTCTGATCCAAATCTCCAGCCTAGTCTTCATCAACAAAGCCACGAATATCCAACACTCTATCCAATCCTGATCTTCCTTGGTAGCACAAACCATAATCACTAGTGCCATGCAAATACTTAAAAACACGCTTCACTGCTGTCCAGTGCTCCTTCCCTAGTTTTGACATAAACCTGCTCAATACTCCCACTGCATGTGCAATGTATGGTCTAGTACATACCATTGCATACATCAGGCTAACGACTGCACTTGCATCTGGAACATGGGACATGTCCTCTTCCTCTTCTTGTGTCTTGGGACACTGTTTAGCAGATAACGTCACACCTACATGAATAAGAACCTTCACTGGTTTACTATCCTGCATATTAAACCTCTGCAGTATTGTCTCGACATACTTCCTCTGGTTTAACCAGAGCTTCCTCTTTTCTTGGTCTCTTTTAATTTCCATGCCCAAAATATAGTTTGCAACACCAAGATCTTTCATGTCGAATTTGGAGGACAATTCGGTCTTCAAATCCTGGATAATTTCTTTATCATTTCCGACCAGCAACATATCATCCACATACAAGACCAGATAAATAACACGGTCACCAATTAATTTAAAATACACACAGTGATATGCTTTGCTTCTGGTGAAGCCAAGTCCCTGTATAAATGTATCAAATTTCTGATACCACATCCTTGGCGACTGTTTCAACCCATACAAAGACTTCTTTAACTTGCATACCATTTCTTTCTTACCCTTCATCGCAAAACCTTTAGGTTGCTTCATGTAGATCTCCTCTTCCAGTTCCTCGTGAAGAAATGCTGTCTTCACATCCATCTGTTCTACCTCAAAATCAAAAGCAGCAGCAATAGATAAAAGTAATCTAATAGAAGCTACCTTGGAAATAGGAGAAAAAATATCACCAAAATCAATTCTTGGCACCTGGGAATAAACTTTTGCTACCAACTGAGCTTTGTATTTCTCCACCTTTCCTTCTGCATTTGTATTCTTCTTGAACACCCATTTGCTGCCAATGGGTTTCCTTCCAGCCGACAACTCCACCAGATCCCAAGCCTCATTTTTGTGAAAAGATTCAATTTCATCAATCATGGCCTCTTTCCAGAGTTTGCACATCCTCTAAATCTACTGCTTCCTTCACAGTTCTGGGATCGTCATCAATAACAGATAAAGAAAAATTTTAACAGAAAGAAGATGGACTATACCTTTCTGGCTGCCTTCTTTCTTGAACTGATCTTCTCACACCTGGAGTTTGTGGCTCTTCGTCTTTTGATTCCTCCTCTACTGTAGAGTCTAATTCTTCCTCCTTAAGCTGAAACTCTATCTTCTCAAGTTCCTTTGGTTGGAATTCATGTTTAATAACATCTTTCACCTCTCTGAACACCACTTCTCAGCTGTACACAACCTTTCTTATTACTGGGTTGCAAAGCTTATAACCCTTTAAACCATCCTTATACCCAATAAAGATGCACTTTTTAGATTTACTATCCAAATTGGTTCGTTTCTCCTTTGGAACATGTACATATGCATCACATCAAAACACCCTCATATGTGAAAGAGAGGGTTTCTTACTAGTCCATACCTCTTGTGGAGCCTTATCCTCCAACGCTGATGAAGGTGATCTGTTAAACTGGTAACATGCGGTCTCTACCGCCTTTGCCCAGAATTCCTGTCCTAACCTGGCACCACTGAGCATGCTTCTTGCCCTTTCCATCAACGCCTTGTTCATTCTTTCTGCAACTCCATTTTGCTCAAGTGTGTATGGAGTAGTCTTTTGCTGTGCTATACCACACTTCTTACAGAATTCTTCAAATTCCTTAATACAAAACTCTCCACTGCTATCTGTCCTCAACACCTTTATCTTCTTCTCTGTCTGGTTTTCCACCAAAGCCTTAAATTCTTTAAACCTGTCAAAGACTTTAGATTTCTTCTTAAGGAAATATATCCATGTATTCCTTGAGAAGTTATCTATAAATGATACATAGTACACATACTTACCCAGTGATGGAACCTTCATAGGTCCAAACAAATCACTGTGCATAAGCTCTAATATCTGTTTCGCCCTCTTACCACCAGAGGGGAAACTCACCCGATTCTGCTTCCAATATACAAAATTTTCACAGAAATCAAAATCAAGAGAGCTATTACTCATACCTTCTACCATAATTTTACCATGAAGTATTTGAAGGCCCTTCTCTCCAATATGCCCAAGCGTTTGATGCCACAGCATGGTCTTCTCTACAGAGACCACTAGATTTTTTGTTACTCTTTCAGGAACCACAAAACTGTTGCACCCATCAACAATAGTGCTACCTTGCAGCTTGTACAATGTTCCAATCCAAACTCCCGGCATCAATCAATGCTCCCTGAACCATCTTGCAGGTATCCTTCTCGAACACTGTTTTTACATCTGCATCATACAACTTGCTTACAGAAATCAAATTTCTGGCCAATACAGGAATATGTAGAACACCCGGAAGTGTTATAACCCTTCCACCTTGCAACTTCAACTTTACTTTTCCGCGACCAACGATTCTAGCCTTCCTATCATCCCCTAAGAATACATCACCACCATCATATTTCTCATACTTGCAGAATCACTCTCTATGGGGAGTGAAGTGAAAGGATGCACCTGAGTCAATCAACCATGCCTCATGATCTACATGTGTACTTGAAGAAGCCAAGTACACATCCCCACCTTCATCTGAGGTGGTTTTCGCCTTTGCAGAAGGAGCATCATCAGATCCCTTTCCCTTATCAGGAGCTTTAGAATTACACTCCCTTTTGTAGTGCCCTTCCTTTCTGCATTTCCAACAAACCACCTTTACAGGTTTTCCTGGAGATTTAGATCTCCCACTCGATGACTTAATTTTGTTTTTGTTCTGGGACCATCCTCGTACAGACAAGGCATCACCATTCTGGCTCTACATATTTTTCCATCTCATCTCCTCCGTCAGCAAGGATGAGACTATATCATCAAACTGCAAGGTAGTTTCATTGCTACCTATTGCAATAACCAAACTATCCCACGAATCTGGTAGAGAACACAACAAACTGATGCACTTATCTTCATCTGAAATTTTAATATCAATAGACAATATCTGACTTACCACAGTATTAAATGCGTTCAGATGCTCTGTGACCAAGTCTCCATCTTTCATTCTCAGGTTATACAACTTTTTCCGTAGGAACAGTTTATTCATCAGAGACTTAGATTGGTACAAAGTCCCTAACTTGTCCCACAAAGCCTTCACCGTATCTTCCCTTGATACATTCAACAATAATGAATCTAAGACACACAATCATATTGTGCTCTTTGCCTTCCGATCCAACTTCTTCCATTCTTCATCGGACACTCTCGTTGGTTTAGTACCTGGATCTACCACGATCCACTGGTCTTTATCCACCAACAGATCTTCCATCTTGAATTTCCACAACTCAAAACTCTGACTATTAAATTTATCGATCTCTATCTTTCCACTACTTGCCATCTTCTTTCACCACCAGAATCGATCTCGCAGATCTCCCACTAAACAGGGTCTACCACAGGCCTGAGCAAAACGCATCAGCAACAAACGTGTCCCCTTGAAGCCAAAACAGCTCTGATACCAAATGTAGGTTTTAACCCCGTACAGAAATTACCTGCATACAAATTCTAAAACACACAAAATAAACAATGCGAGAGCATAACACATAAAGCACATATACACAGAGATTTTCCCCTGGATCCAAAAATCAGGACTACCAGCTTGATTTTTCATTTTGCTCCTTTCAATGTTACAATACATATTTATACATGCCGAAGCATCCAATACCATGGACCAAAAACCATCGCGTCCAAAACCATGTGCGAAAATCATGCACAAAACCATAGGTAGGTCCGCCCAACCTAATATAGGGTCCAAAAAGAAACTTTTCCGGGGCGTTGCCCCGAACACCATAAAGGGGAGTTACCTGCACCCCTCAAACCCCTATGACCCACCCCGCTACGCAATCAATGCAACGAAGGGGGGGCTCCTCCTCCCCTCTAACCCCCTAGTTAACTACGTGGGCTAGTCATGGAAAGAATATAACAAAACCCAACAATCATGATCGGAACCAGTTGCTATCCTTTTACACCACTCGTTCCTCCAGGTGGAGTCCTATTTCAACTCTTTTCAGACTCCAAAAATATGAAAATATTACCGAGCACTTGTCTTTTCGAACTCGTAAAAGTAAATGAAAATTTGTCTACTCAGTATAAGCTTAACCATTTTCCGGACTTAGATGGACTAGCTACGAAAAAGGAATACCTTAGTCGAACATGGATAAGAGGTTCTCTTGAATATTATTTTCTACCTTTTTGGATTTGAGAGACTATCTATGAAAAGGAACCTTTGGACTTTTCTTTTCTGCCTCTTTTTAAAACTCCCTAAACATGAAAAATATGTCGAGTTTCCCCTTCGCCGGACTCGTAAAACTTAAATGACGTAGCATTTTTCACCATGACGAGACCGAGCTACTCCTTCCTAGGGCTCGTTATATTTACTAGGTTGGATTCATGTGGAAGATGAACTTGTACGACAAGCATATGGTATCCTCTTCAAGCTTGTGATTAAAAATAAAGAGGTACTCGTTAGAAATAGTGGGGGAAAAGTGGAAGTAAATGTGTCTTGTATTCTGTATGAAAGACAATATGTCTCTCTTGAACATGACACTCATCTGCATTTCATGTCAGGTTTGGGATATCCTCACTTAGTCACTTGATTTCCTGGGTTTAGGAAATCCATTTGCCTCTCATTTTATCGTTACCTATCATCATCATGTCCATTGAAACCATTTTCAGTCAAATGCTGCCAAAATCTGGAGTCGTGTCACCGATATGTTCAAGAGAAGTTCCATATGAAAATTCAAACCTCTTATACATCATTTGACCTTCTTTTCTAAAATCCTAATTCACTCTCACCGAATTTACAAAGTCCTTTGTTTCGTGTCGATGATGTGGGAAACATTATGGCCCTCCTTTGACCGATCACTTCCTGTCGACTCCAACTCATTATACAGGAAGATGATCTAGAAAATCCCATTCAGTACCTTGGAGCTTGCATGCCTCAATGGTAGTTTCTTCACATTTGACGATAGGCTCACGTCATTTTCCTTCGATCAGATGATTCTACGAGTGTTTGACTTCAACTTCCTTATTCACACTCATGGATTGTTCTGTTGTACCTTGAGAACCATAGTACTATTGGTGGTTTCTCTCGTACCTATTAACAATTACATCATTGACTGGTAATTAGGTGGTTTCTACCATGTTCGACTTCAACACGTCTATTAACATGGTTAGATTCATACTTTGGTTGGATCGAGATGAAGACCCTGGATTTCATTTGATAAATCCAAGTTACATGGAGTTATTTAGTATTCATGATTGTATACATGATCCTTTCTAGTTGGATGGCTATGTCCATGCCATGGATCTATATACATGATCCTTTCTAGTGGGATGGTTGCGTCCATGCCTTGGATCTATATACATGATCCTTTCTATTCGTATGTCTACATCCATGCTATGGATCCATAAATATGATCCTTTCTAGTCGGATGGCTGCATCCATGCTGTGGATCCATACTGTTGTAGACATTTTTGTGCCTTGCAGCTCCAAGCATGAAATGTCCATAAACCAAGGGCTCCTAAGTCCCTAAAAGTGTTGTTCTAACCCATAAAGGAACAAGGTCAACAAATTACAGCTTCTCCCAGAAGTTCTCCACCAGAAACTACTCAGAATAAGTCAAAACAGGATCATTTCAGCTGCTCCACTGGCTAGCTGCGTTGCATAGCACCTAAACACACTAGCTAGGTGCGTTGCAACGCACCTAAATGCACTATGAGGGTGCGTTGAGCGGGAAATGACAAATGGCAGTGCCATTCCGCGAGGTGGAAAGACAATGGAAGCTTCCAGAATCTTCTCCTATGACACTTGCCTCACTGAATTCGACCAAGGATGAGTAAGAGGCTTTCAGTCTCCAAGTGGAAGCAAGAACTGACAGAGAGAAGACACTAATCAAATCACAAGCTGACTCATCCTCCTTGCATACATCTATAAATGGATCCCTCATCCCAGAGATCCAGGGGCTGGAATTTTGCACATTGTAAGGAATTGCTGTTGGTTTTGAGATAGATATCAGAGTATTGGGTGATTTATGCTTTGTTGGAGGTGAAGAGGGGCTTCTTTGCTGGGAGGTTGATGCTGGGTCAGGAATCATCGGTTGTAACTCCTCCTGGATCTTCTCGTATATCAATAAAAACTATTTGAGTTTTTCCTCCATGCTTTTGTATCATTGATGCTTGTTACATTTGTATGGTTAGCTTAAATCTGATCCTAAGCTTTTTATGAATATAGATCCATGTCTTTGTATAATTTTCTTCTTCTGTGATCTTACAGGTACTTGGTGAAGCTGGGAAAGTAAGGGAGCAAGTAGCTGGAAGCTGTCAGAGAAGAGAGGGATTGGATCAAAGGATTAGCGCAAGACACAGGTCGGTTCTTTCTATCCCACTCTATCTTTAATTCATAAAGGAAATACAAAAGTAGTTTTCTCTGTTTGTTTCTAAGGTAGCTGTCACACCTCAGTGGGATAGAGCAGTTCTAAATAGAAACTTTTCCCGGTAACAAAATGGCGACTCCGCTGGGGACGATTGTCTAATTAGTTTGTTTGTGTATCTTTTGTTGTTTGTTTCATAAAATTATAAGTAGCATTACTAGATCTGTTTATGATTTGAACAACTGATTCACAAATGATCTGATTGCCCTTTCTGATAGCTCTTAGACCCTCCTTAGATCTACCCCCTGATTGTGCATTACTGATTGCTTTTACTCGGCCAAAAACCAAAGACTAAACTACAAACCGTGACCCAGAACCCGAACATATTCTCGTCTCTGGCCCAGCGCAGGTACTGTTAAGAGTTTCTGCATTTCAGCGCACTTCCCGAAAGGGAAACCTGCGCTGCAATCCAATTTCTCTGTGTTACAGGTGCGCTGATCAGACTAGCCCTGTGCAGCTGAGGTTCTTGTGCTTCATTCTTTCCAGTTTTGTCTCTGAATTTTGCAGCCTGTGATCAGTATATGTCTGTTTAAAAACCCCTTTTCCTTACTGTTATTCCGCCTCCTTTGTACAAAAGAACTGTAGATGTTTTTGTGTGTTTGTTGAGTCGTTTACAGTTTTCCATTGCAAAAGTAGAATAGTCGTACTGTCGTCCTTTGATTTAGATCTGTCGCAAGTGTCGATTTCGATCATAGGAGAAAGTTTGATTGCTGTTGATGGTCGATTATACTTGTACTATTGCCTTTGGTCTGAATTTGTGTTTTTCTAGTGTCAAAAACGAGTGTTCATTTCAAAATCGTAAAGCGTCGTAATCGTCTTTATCTTTTGATTTCGAAAAGAAGCTTGTTTGTGTTTGTCGCTTGAAAGCAAATTCAGATTTGTACATCAAATTTCTTTTTAGCATCAATACTAAGAAATTCAAAAACAAATACATGCATGTGCATTTGCATATTGACAGTCTGTTTGGCTTGATTTAGGAAAGTTCATTTACAGTGTGCTCTTTGCTCTTTGTGAAAAGATTGTGTCTTTCTTTTCCCCTAGTAGCTAGGATTTTCATTGCAAAAAAGAGATAAAAGTTTGTTTATCATCTTTAGATTGCATTTTAGGAATTACATCTACATCTCGTGGTGAACCCAAAAGGCAAACTTCATAAGCAAGATCAACTTAAAATAAATTCAATGAATCTAACAACGCTTTGGAACTTAACGCACAACATTTAGAGGTCTAGGCTAGAGACGTATTCCAGTGTCGTAAAACCTGGTAACTGTTGTCCTCACTGATGGTTGGGTGATTCCTCCACTTTGAGATGATAAGTGCCAGTATGGACTTGTGCTCCCACGTAACGTTGAGTATATTTTGGGAGACCCCTATAGGCTTAAATCCTTTATCCATAGGAAGCCGTGTCTGCCGCCCTATCGATCGCAATGCACTGAACACAACATTTGGGAAGATTGACTGCCGTACCGTAAAAAGTATTCTGCAGTTTTGCGATTGGTTTGGTACTCACTCTACCTAGATCTCTAGAGCAGTCCCTTCCGTTCCTTTTCAGAATCCTTAACGGAAAAGGTCCATCTGAGCACTTGTCACTTCAGGCTCATTAAAAATCGAAGGAGACTAGAGTCATCTTTTGTTTTTTCTCGACTCTTAAAAACTGAAAAAACAAGTTGTGTCAAAGCGTCTAAAAATTTATTTTAAATGGAATATTCATTACCCCTTTCCTACGTTGATCTTGGGTTGAGAATATGGAGTCTACCAACCAAGGAATTCCCCTTGGAGGAAATCCTAGTCCCTTCTCCTCTTGGGGAGATGTTGGTGCACCCCATATGGCCACATTGTCGCTTCCAGGACTGACAATTGGTTTACCTGTATGGCTCTTCTCAACCTCTGTCATTCTAAACACCACTATTCCTGAACAATCGAATCAGCAATTAGACGAGTCCAGAGTTGCCCACCAACCTTCTACTTCCTTTAATTCTTCTTCTCCTCCTTCCTCTTCGCTTGATGGGGCTAGTAAAGCCAAAATTCAAGTTCCTAAGGAGAAGAAGGAAAAGAAGAAGAAAGAGAAGAAGAAGAAGGAGCAAAAGGCGAATGGGGGAAAACGAGTGTCGTCTAACGAAAATCCACACACTGCACCGACCAGGCCTAAATCGCCATGTGTCATTTGCAAAGGAGATCACTTTCACAGAGATTGTCCTTGCATCCCTCAGATATTAAGGGACTGGTCTCCTAGATTGCACAACCCGGTGTCGTCAACCTCTGATGACCATGTTGAAAGCACACCGTTGACTAGTGAAAGTGAAGTCCCAGGACAAAAAGGAAAATATAGATTTCCTTGTAAACTGTGTGAAGGCGATCATGCCGTTCACCATTGTCCCTTCTTAGACGAAGCCAAAAGAGTTTTGGATGATCGTCCGGTTTCACCGTTACGACTTCCTCCTGGATATAAAAAACTCTTGCCGAGTCTGTCACTAGTTGAAAATCCGGCTGGCCCTCTCAGGTGGTCGGCTAAAGCACCTATCATTGAAGATAAACCATCTGGATCCATACTAGACGAAAGTCAAAAGGTTGAGGCGGCAGTTGACCCGGTCTTGCCTTCAGAGGTTTCATCTTCAGATGATATACTCACTGAAGAGAACAAGGATGACACCGTCCAAATTCTTTTCATAAGCACAGACTCCAACGAACATGGGGGCAATATACACGTTCCTTTATCGTAGGAAGGAAGTTCGTCAGAGTCGTACCCGACCGTCTATTTGGTCCCACCTCCAAGCAACCTAGTTGTCTCCTTCGACTGGAATCAACTAGGCAGACCTCGTTTACCAGCAAGCATACCATTCCGAATTATCGTCCAAATATATAGAATGGTTATGGCTGGTACCATCATAGATGAGGGGGCTTCTGTGAGTATCCTTTCCTCAACTGCTTGGAAAGCGCTTGGTTCGCCATCGCTTTTGCCTGAGATGAGAAATTTGACAGGCTTTGATAAAGGAACCAGTCGACCTTTATGGATCCTTCCCGATGTGCCCATAACATTGAGAGGGAAAACCATTCACCTGAACGTAATGGTAGTTCAAGGACCCCTAGATTACAATCTACGCCTTGGACGAGACTATATTTATTGCATGGGAGCCATTGTCTCCTCACTCTTTAGAGTAATGTGTTTTCCGCACGAAGGAAGAGTGGTCAAGCTCGTGGACCAGCTTTCATTTCCCGGATCATACATAGAAAATAGTCATATACCATCCCTGAATAGTCTTTTCACGCAAGAAATGTCTCAATCTCCAGTCCGTCCTCCCGATGAGCGCGAGTAATTCAGAGGGATATGACTGAAACCCAGGGGGCATGCATCCTGGTCTGCTTCGGCAGGAAAACTTCGGGTATAGAGTAGGTTTCCGCGGGAGAATATGCCTAGTCTGTACCCCCGTCTGTGAGTGGAAGAGGGGGTTATTCTAGTACAGGATTCTCTTGTCAAAGTTATGTAAGTTGGCGAGCGCCGCCACTCACCTTTGTTTATCTCGGTAGACATCACCGAAGAAGTGTTTTGTTTGCGCCGCGAATAGAACAATCTTTGGGTAACCTGTAAGAGGTAGGCCTCTCTCGGTAAAACAAATGTTTTAACGGACTAAAGAAGAGGTAACCTTGAAACTCTGTTTTATACCTGGGGGCATGCAAACCTTTTGGAGTGCAAGCAAAGAGCGATTATTTATCTGCTTTTTGGATTAGTCGTTTCCTAACTTGCATAAAGAAAGGATGTGGGGCAAAACTCTAAAAATTGCCATTTTTATATGAGACATTCTTATCATACGACTGGATTAATCGAGCAGTTTTAGCACATAGTTCAAGCTCGTTAAAAAATAAACATAAGACATGAGCAAATGTTTCCACCCGCGTTTAAGCTCATTAAAAAATGAACTATTCCCTGGTAAATAACCACCGTGAATGTAGTACTTCAGCCATTAAAGCCTTGGTCGTGTTTGCACCGTCACCTCCACTTTTTCATTGGCCGATCATTCACCTCCATTTGATTGTTTACCCATTTTCAGGAACAGCTGCGAAGAGTGACTTCACTAGCCATCCTTGTGACACTGCCGTGATTGGAAAATTCCAAACCTTACCTGGAATCAGCTGCTACCCATTTTATCACTCGTTCCTCAAAAGATGAGTCTCCTTTAAGCTCTTTTCAACTGACTCGTAAAATATGAAAAGATTGCCGAGCCATTGGCCTCTCCAGCTCGTTAAAGGGACAGGAAGTGGTATCCCTCATCTAGATTTTAATCTTTTTGGACCTGAGGGATTATTACACAAAAAGATCGAGCGCTTGTTTTGTTCGGCTCGTTAAAACTATCGAAAATTCATCCCTTCTGTATTGTTTTATACTTTTTCGGACTTAAGGGATTAGATGACGAAAAAGGAATTTTGGAGTTACCTTTACGTACCTTTTCAGACTCTCTAAAAATGAAAAGGACCGAGTTATCTTTGTCGTTAAACTCGTTAAAAAGATTAATAACGACCAACTTGTCTTTAGACGAGAACGAGTTTCACTATCGATAGGCTCGTTAAAACATAGCGATGGGTTTGCCCGAAGGGAAAATTATAGAACAAGCATATGTTATCCTCCTCAAGCTTGACAAAAATAAAGAGGTACTGGTCAGCAATGACTGGGGAAAAATTGGGAAGAAAACTCAAAGAATCTTTATTGGTAGCAAGTCGCTCTTGAACATGACACTTCCACTCCGTGTCCGAGTTGGGTTGGGTTGTTTCATTCACCGGTCACATCGCCATGGTCACGCCATACCATCCACATTTGGGGTTAATGCTACCAATCCATCACATAAGTGTCGCCGACATGTTCAAGAAAAGTCATCTAGAGAAGTCACCTGTGTCCCACCCACTACCATATACATTATACTCCATTCTTTCATGACCGCCGCCCTGAACCGTATATCATCAGATTGTTTTCACCTCCATCAAAATCATTTGCTCCGTTCCGTGTCATTGATGTGGGATTCATTAAGGCCCTCCTATGACGGATCACTTCTTGTCGACATCAGCTCATTATCCAAGAAGTTGGTCCAGGAACACCCCAATCAGTACTTTGAAGCTTGCATGCCTTAATGGCAAGTTTCTCACTTCCAGCGACAGGTTTACATCAATGGCCTTCGACCAAAAGATTTTGCGTGGTGTTCGACGCCAAGTCCTTTATTCACACCACATGAATTGTACTGTAGTACCTTGAGGGTCATTATCATTATCGGTGATTCCTCTCGCGCTTGTTAACAGTTTACATCATTGACTGGTAATCAAGAGATGTCTTTCCATGTTCGACTTCAAAACACTTTTCACATGGATCGACTTGTACTTCGAGTGAAGATTGGACGAGATTGAAGAGCCCCGGATCTAGTTTCATCCATCCGGGCTGCGATATATATTCAGGAAAATAAATACATTAAATGTACAACATTGCAGCACAGATAATCATCCTACCAAAAGGATGATGGCTCTATCAGAATCATCAGTCTACACTCAGACGATTGTCTGTCCTATGTACATGAAAATGAATTTATAAAGCTGAGCATGGGAATGCCCGCCTCAGCTAGATCATGAAAAAAAGTATGAAGATAATGTATTGTATTGTGTCTTATTACAGGTCTCCTCCCAGCATTGAAAGAACTTCGGATCCTCATAATAAAGCATTTCACCCGATTAACGACCTCATACTTTAGGGGGCAACTGTTATAGACATTTTTGTGCCTTGCAGCTCCAAGCATGAAATGTCCGTAAACCAAGGGCTCCTAAGTCCCTAAAAGTGTTGTTCTAACCCCTAAAGGAACAAGGTCAACAAATTACAGCTTCTCCCAGAAGTTCTCCACCAGAAACTGCTCAGAATAAGTCAAAACAAGATCATTTCAGCTGCTCCACTGGCTAGCTGCGTTGCATAGCACCTAAACACACTAGCTAGGTGTGTTGCAACACACCTAAATGCACTATGAGGGTGCGTTGAGCGGGAAATGACAAATGGCAGTGCCATTCCGCGAGGTGGAAAGACAATGGAAGCTTCCAGAATCTTCTCCTATGACACTTGCCTCACTGAATTCGACCAAGGATGAGTAAGAGGCTTTCAGTCTCCAAGTGGAAGCAAGAACTGACAGAGAGAAGACACTAATCAAATCACAAGCTGACTCATCCTCCTTGCATACATCTATAAATGGATCCCTCATCCCAGAGATCCAGGGGCTGGAATTTTGCACATTGTAAGGAATTGCTGTTGGTTTTGAGATAGATATCAGAGTATTGGGTGATTTATGCTTTGTTGGAGGTGAAGAGGGGCTTCTTTGCTGGGAGGTTGATGTTGGGTCAGGAATCATCGGTTGTAACTCCTCCTGGATCTTCTTGTATATCAATAAAAACTGTTTGAGTTTTTCCTCCATGCTTTTGTATCTGTTAGTGTCGGTCTTGAAAGCCCTCCATCAGTGATCAAAGCTCTTTGCATTTGCATTAGTAGGTGTCTCATCAGTGTCAAAATTTGCATCCCGTTAGGCATGCCATAACCTTGATGGAGGAGCTGGTCTATTCATACCCCTCTTGGCTTTGTTGGATCAGGTCATATCAGTCATTGAGTTTGTCAAGCTTCTCTTGTTTGGTCTTAGTGTCAAAAGTCTAGGTCTAGGGTTTTGGTCATTTGTCTTTGCAAGGTCATGTTTCTGAACGTCCTTGAGTGACCAGTAATCCAGAGGGAGGATGGTAAACATGTTTCTTTGATATTTTCATCATGTACAGTTCATTTTTAACCTTGGATTTAAAAACTTTATTTTTAAAGCCAAGGTCATGATAAATTTTGTGAAAAGAATAAATGTCCAAAATTTCTTCAAAAAGGGCAGCAACAACCCTGGTCCCCTTGCCACAGTCCTTCAGATGATCTACCTGCAAAAAGAATCAGGTCAAAGCACTCAAAAAGTCAACTTCAGGATAAAGGAACCCAAGAAAATCAGTGTTTTAAAAAAAAGTGTCAAAATAGACTTTATAAAGTGGGTTTATGGATGAAATTTTTTCAAATGAGATTATAAAAAGTCATCTTCCCTCCTTTCACTCTCATTGTGCATTTCAAAGCTTGCAAGAAAGGTTGTGAGAGAGTGATAGGCGAAGGAGGCGAAATTACAGTGTTTTCGGGCAGTTTGCAGGTGCGCGACCCGTCCAGGCCTGTGCGCGACCTGTTGGGCAGTGCGCGACCCGTCCAGCGCACTCCCGCAGTTCAAAATTTGAACGGGCGTGACCCGTTGGGCTGTGCGCGACCCGTTGGGGAGCCTGCGCGACCCGTTCAGCTGTCTGCCATCAAACTTCAATCAAATTTCCTCAATTTCCCTTCAAATCATCTTCATTGCTCGAGGTAGGGTCTTTACTCATTGTTTTGGAGATTGATGATGAAAATAAGGTTGTGTGCTATGATTTCATCCTCCAAATTTGCAAATGAATGGATTGATATGGCTGCTTGCTAATGTTTGTAAAATGCTAGGGTTTTGTGACTGTTTCAAGTGATTTTGTCCCATTTGGTCCCTTCCCTCTTTTCCTCTTGTATTCACAGTCATGCTTTCATCTCTGTCCCATATTATTTGTACATAAAATGAAGACCTTTCCCCCATCCCTAAACTATAAACCCTACCCCTCTCCCAAACACACAAAACCCTAATTCCCTCTACCATACACATGCAAAACATAGAACAAAAAGAAAAGATACATTTGCAAATAAAGAAAAGAGTCATGTGAAAATAAATGTTGTTGTATACCTAGAGTCATGTACATAACCCCTGCATACCCTTGACATCCCCTTGTACATGAAAACCTTCCCTCTATGTTAAAACAATGTACATGTACTCCTTGTAAAAAAAAAAAAAACAAAATCTGCCTTATGACACACATGAACTCCTATAATTAAATTTGGTGTATGGTGTCCCTATGTCCCTATTGATACATGTATGCCCCTTCCATGTTCACTATCATACATGTTTTTGTCCCATATGATATGTTCTTTGCAAATGATTTCCCAATGTTAAAATGTGTTCCTTTATGCATGACAATTTGTAAAGTTTCCCTTGAAATTCCCTGATTATTTTCATATATTCCCATTCCTTGTTAAGAAGTTCCCTCCCCTAACATTCCCCTCATGTTTTTCCCCTTGAAACAACATAGAGTTCAGTACTTTTGCAGGCAGAGGCAGCAGTTCAATTTATCCTTCAGTTTGTCCACCTTGCTCCAAAACCATGTCAGATACCGAAACTTATGAGCAAGGTGATGACCATTCATCATCTACAGAGATTGAGGAATAGAGGAGGCCACATAGAGGTGGAAAAGGTGGCCATCATAGGAGAGAGGAGCCTACTTCTTTGGCAGGTCTACAAGCTTGGCCTTTGGCAGTTTCTTGCTTTCAGTACATGTCCTGTTATGAGTTTTGTGAGAGGATCTCTCGGATTCAACACCACCGAGAGTTGGCCCGCCTCTTTGTCTTGCACTTGCATGAAGGACATGTCAACCTTGCCGGGGTGGATTTCACTTTGACACCCGAGGTGATTGCATAGGCTACAGGGATTCCAAATGTTGGGGAGATATGAGAAAGTCCTTGATGAGCTATGGAGGATTCGAGGAGACCGAATCTTGAAAAGAAGGAGGCTCGGTGACCTATTGCTTGCGGAACGAGAGTCCATGCTCATCCAGGTGAATGATCACTTGGAGAGGCCGTTGGCTAAGGGCAACCAAGAGAAAAAGATACTGAGAAACATGAATAATCACTATTGGGCAATGATGCATGTTTGCAAGGCAAAAATGAAAATGTTCCAAAGGAGGTTGACCGAGGCACTAAAACGGAGAAAAAGGCCAAATCCACTCCGTATCTTGGCTGAGGCATCCCTCAAGGATCATGGCACTCACTAGCATCATCTACAACACAAATCCCAAAAAATTTGGAGAATTTTGGGTAATTTTGGTATTTTTGAGAAATTTACAGCTTTTGGCTTCTCAACGGGTCTCGCCCCCGGTGAGACCCTTTGTCATCGTAGCTCCGTTTTGCAAAAACTCACCATTTTTGGATTTGTCATGCAAAGTTACACATTCCTATGGATGGACTTGAGTTTTTATGGATTTTTGGGCCTCCAAAAGGTCAAAATACAGCCAAATTTTGACTTTCTGCCCCTTTTTTGAGCTGCAGAAGTAGTCTTGGGATAATTGACTTTTGACTGGGAAAATGACCTCCAAATCCAAAAATTCTGGTTGGGTTGGAAAGTAGACTCAAAGAGCTTTCCAACGAGCTATCCTTCACCTCATTCTGACACCGGGAAGGCCTCCAAACAGGGCTCTAAAGTGCGCGACCCGTTGGGGGAACTTTGCCAGATTTGACCAGTTCAGCCCAGAAAACGCAGTTTAGCTCCAGTTTGACTTTCTGAGGTGGATGGTGATCCTCTTGACTGTAATTATGACACTTTTTGGATACTTTTACTCTAGTTTATCTCTTCTAGAAGTTTCTTTCATGTAAAGAGTAAAAATTGAATGTATGAACTGGTTTCCAAGTTTATAGAGGCAAGTTGTTTTGACTGCCTATTTTCTAGTGCTTAGTTTAGAAGTGGTTCAAACAGCTCCTAGGATAGTGAGCTCGACCCATATAGGCCAGGGAAGAGGTTGGCTTGCCTATATTATGTATTTTCTTAATCCTTTTCAGGGGTTGGATGGTTGGACTCTTGAGGGAGAAGCTATCATTGTATATTTTCATTGTATCTCTGCAATTTTTGGCTAAGGAAGACCAGGGTTTTGCAGTCATCATTGGGATTCTTGTGTACTCATTGTGTTGATGGTGTATCTCTCCATGTTATTGTAAGCTTTGTTATGTGATTCATTTCCTTTCTATACTGATGCATATTAAACAAATGAAGTGATAAAGTTAGAATTCATGCTTGCCATGCTCTGCTTTCAAATTTGTTTAATTTCTATGTTTTCTACTGTCTAAAGAGAATTCAAATCCATTGTTTGCTCTCTTTAGCCTTCTTATCTTTCTTCCTGATCATCCATTTCAGCTAAAGACATCTACACAATCTCCTACCTTGCCGCAAAGACCCCCCTGCAGAAACTGTGTCAAATCCCCACACCCTAAATTGCAGCTCCTCAAATTGCCACCAAAAACCCAAAAAAACCCCAAATCAACCTTTATAATCAGTTTACTAGCCTAATATCAGTGTTACCTTTGTTGGTCATCTCATCCCATTGAAGATTTGCCGAGATTTGACCGGAAGAGAGCCTTCTCCTGCCCCGTAGGGCTAGCTACGAGGCTGAATGGTTTGATGTAGCTTTGAGATTTGCCTTTTCAGCCTGAGGTGAAATTTCAAGTGCTAACATACTGGCGACCATACTGGGGAGAACAACTGATCGTTTGCTCATTGATGTGTATTTCATAAGTCTTAGACGGAGCCTGAAGATACGCCAGGTAGCCTTCGAAAACGCTCTTGTTTTACATCAACGTTAGTAGATAAACGCTTCAGTCAATCTCCGTGAGCTTGTGAATACAACACTTCATTTGCATTTTACCCCAGTACATATATCAAGTTCAGATCTGATTGTTGATAGTGGACAACGATCAGACACTTGAAAGCCTGAAATCATTCACTGGTGACTCCTTCACTGAAAAATTCAGAGATTAATGCTTCATGGTGACTTCACTGCAGAGAGATCAGTAGCTTTGAGATTTTCAAGATGGATCGGATCGCAAGAAGATATGCTCCCTTGAGCCGAGATCACATCCCTGGTTTTCCAAATAAAATTCCGAAGGTAGATTGGTCAAGGAATTTGCCTACATTTAATAATGATGGTAAGAAGGATGCTGCTTTACATCTAGTTAGATTTCATATGCATATTCGCAAGTTGAAGGTGGATTTTCCTGAAGATTGGTTGATGAAGATATTCCTGGCCACTCTGGAAGGTGAAGCCCAATCATGGTATGAAAGTTTGCCACCTGCTTGTATTTACTATTTAAAGGATTTTCATGCTATGTTCATTGAAAGATATAAGGACTCTTATCCATCATTGAATTTAGTTCAAGACTGTTGCAAGCATGCCTATAGTTTTATTGAAAGCCTTGAGAAATATTATGAAGATGATAATTTTATGGATGTTGAGATCATGGAGGCTTTGTATGAGAATCCATTTCAGCAACATGAAGAGAACCTAGTGGATACCCATCAAGATGATCAGGAGATTTTGCAGCAGAATCAAGATCAGCAGGCTGAAGATTTCCATATGGCTGAAAATGAGGAAAGAGAAAATGTTGTTTCAGATCTGCCCACAGAAGACAACATCATGCAAGTAAGTTCAGTGCTGATTGTAGAGTGTGATAATGTCCAGTCAGCTACTTCAGAACTACATTCAGATTGTGATAACCAAGCATACCTTGTGCCGAATCCTGAAAAGGAGAGTTTTGTTGTTGAGATCATAGACAAAGTTCTTGATCCAAAGGTCCTTATGCCATCAGAACAGAGCCTGCATGAGGAGGTAATTCAGCCATCTCATGAACAGCAAGATGAGATCTTTGTTCAAGTAAGTGAAAACTCTTTTTTCAATCATAATGATAGTTTGAATGCCTTGTCATATGAAGATAATTATTGTTTAAGCAAAAGAAACCAAAAGGCATTGTCTCCTTTGTCTGAAGAGGAGATAGATCAGCTTTTGAAAGGTCATGCTACAACCCAAGCTAAAGCAAATCGGCAGTGTGCACATGTTCACGAAAGTGTTGGTGAAACTTCTTCCTCTTTTGAAAATGATGACAGTGTTGTAATTAGTTTTATAGATCAGCAAACAAATAATATTTTCTTTCATGAAGATGATGAGGCTGTCATGTTTGATGATCTTGAGGATTGTTTTCTGTTTAAGAATGACTTAGACCATGAAATTGAGGGCTTGAGAGAGCCAATATGTCAAAATTTCTCACGGTCAAGGAATTTACAGCCAACACTCATATGGGAGAAGCTTATACTTCTCTGTGCATTCCTATCAATCAGCAACCCACTGTTCTTTCATATCAGAATGAAGCGAGTACTTATGTTTTTGCAGCTGGATCTCCAAAGAAGGTAGTGCTTCAGGATTATCAAGATCCCTTTGGCATTCTTCTGCAAGCATTAGAAAAGATAAATGTTGCCTGGTTCATTATCATAAGCTTTGGTTTCAGTGGTTATTTTGAGTTGCCTACAGGTTCATCGTTTCGCCTGCTCGAGATAAGCGAGAGCAGAAATTTGGTATGTAGCCATCTGCTGGATTGGTTACATTGGAAAGCTCATTATACATGATTGTACATATTTCATTAGTATGCAGGTGGTTGTCATCATGATTCCAAATCTTGATGGATTGCTGCCGTTTTTCCAAAAGCTTTGTAAAGTTTTGTTTTAAGTCGGTCATGAGTCATTTGTGTTTGGTCTGTTGAGTGAGTTTTTCAAGTTATTTCAGTTTGCTATCGAGTCGGTTTGAGTCAAGTTCCAGTTAAGTTTCAGTCAGTTTTCAGTCAAGTTTTCATTCAATAAATGAGTCAAAGTCTTGTGTCGTTTGCCGAAATAATGACCCCATCGCCCAATGGTTGCAAGCACTGGTCTGCTCTCCCAGAGGTCTGAGGTTCTTGGTACCTCCAAGGAGCTACCATCCCCATTGGAGCCAATGTTAGTGTCGGTCTTGAAAGCCCTCCATCAGTGATCAAAGCTCTTTGCATTTGCATTAGTAGGTGTCTCATCAGTGTCAAAATTTGCATCCCGTTAGGCATGCCATAACCCTGATGGAGGAGCTGGTCTATTCATACCCCTCTTGGCTTTGCTGGATCAGGTCATATCAGTCATTGAGTTTGTCAAGCTTCTCTTGTTTGGTCTTAGTGTCAAAAGTCTAGGTCTAGGGTTTTGGTCATTTGTCTTTGCAAGGTCATGTTTCTGAAAGTCCTTGAGTGACCAGTAAGCCAGAGGGAGGATGGTAAACATGTTTCTTTGATATTTTCATCATGTACAGTTCATTTTTAACCTTGGATTTAAAAACTCTGTTTTTAAAGCCAAGGTCATGATAAATTTTGTGAAAAGAATAAATGTCCAAAATTTCTTCAAAAAGGGCAGCAACAACCCTGGTCCCCTTGCCACAGTCCTTCAGATGATCTACCTGCAAAAAGAATCAGGTCAAAGCACTCAAAAAGTCAACTTCAGGATAAAGGAAACCAAGAAAATCAGTGTTTTAAAAAAGTGTCAAAATAGACTTTATAAAGTGGGTTTATGGATGAAATTTTTTCAAATGAGATTATAAAAAGTCATCTTCCCTCCTTTCACTCTCATTGTGCATTTCAAAGCTTGCAAGAGAGGTTGTGAGAGAGTGATAGGCGAAGGAGGCGAAATTACAGTGTTTTCGGGCAGTTTGCAGGTGCGCGACCCGTCCAGGCCTGTGCGCGACCTGTTGGGCAGTGCGCGACCCGTCCAACGCACTCCCGCAGTTCAAAATTTGAACGGGCACGACCCGTTGGGCTGTGCGCGACCCGTTCAGCTGTCTGCCATCAAACTTCAATCAAATTTCCTCAATTTCCCTTCAACTCATCTTCATTGCTCGAGGTAGGGTCTTTACTCATTGTTTTGGAGATTGATGATGAAAATAAGGTTGTGTGCTATGATTTCATCCTCCAAATTTGCAAATGAATGGATTGATATGGTTGCTTGCTAATGTTTGTAAAATGATAGGGTTTTGTGACTGTTTCAAGTGATTTTGTCCCATTTGGTCCCTTCCCTCTTTTCCTCTTGTATTCACAGTCATGATTTCATCTCTGTGCCATATTATTTGTACATAAAATGAAGACCTTTCCCCCATCCCTAAACTATAAACCCTACCCCTCTCCCAAACACACAAAACCCTAATTCCCTCTACCATACACATGCAAAACATAGAACAAAAAGAAAAGATACATTTGCAAATAAAGAAAAGAGTCATGTGAAAATAAATGTTGCTGTATACCTAGAGTCATGTACATAACCCCTGCATACCCTTGACATCCCCTTGTACATGAAAACCTTCCCTCTATGTTAAAACAATGTACATGTACTCCTTGTAAAAAAAAAAAACAAAATCTGCCTTATGACACACATGAACTCCTATAATTAAATTTGGTGTATGGTGTCCCTATGTCCCTATTGATACATGTATGCCCCTTCCATGTTCACTATCATACATGTTTTTGTCCCATATGAGATGTTCTTTGCAAATGATTTCCTAATGTTAAAATGTGTTCCTTTATGCATGACAATTTGTAAAGTTTCCCTTGAAATTCCCTGATTATTTTCATATATTCCCATTCCTTGTTAAGAAGTTCCCTCCCCTAACATTCCCCTCATGTTTTTCCCCTTGAAACAGCATAGAGTTCAGTACTTTTGCAGGCAGAGGCAGCAGTTCAATTTATCCTTCAGTTTGTCCACCTTGCTCCAAAACCATGTCAGATACCGAAACTTATGAGCAAGGTGATGACCATTCATCATCTACAGAGATTGAGGAACAGAGGAGGCCACATAGAGGTGGAAAAGGTGGCCATCACAGGAGAGAGGAGCCTACTTCTTTGGCAGGTCTACAAGCTTGTCCTTTGGCAGTTTCTTGCTTTCAGTACATGTCCTGTTATGAGTTTTGTGAGAGGATCTCTCGGATTCAACACCACCGAGAGTTGGCCCGCCTCTTTGTCTTGCACTTGCATGAAGGACATGTCAACCTTGCCGGGGTGGATTTCACTTTGACACCTGAGGTGATTGCACAGGCTACAGGGATTCCAAATGTTGGGGAGATATGAGAAAGTCCTTGATGAGCTATGGAGGATTCGAGGAGACCGAATCTTGAAAAGAAGGAGGTCCGGTGACCTATTGCTTGCGGAACGAGAGTCCATGCTCATCCAGGTGAATGCTCACTTGGAGAGGCCGTTGGCTAAGGCCAACAAAGAGAAAAAGCTGTTGAGAAACATGAAGAATCACTATTGGGCAAGGATGCATGTTTGCAAGGCAAAAATGAAAATGTTCCAAAGGAGGTTGACCGAGGCACTAAAACGGAGAAAAAGGCTAAATCCACTCCGTATCTTGGCTGAGGCATCCCTCAAGGATCATGGCACTCACTAGCATCATCTACAGCACAAATCCCAAAAATTTTGGAGAATTTTGGGTAATTTTGGTATTTTTGAGAAATTTACAGGTTTTGGCTTCTCAACGGGTCTCACCCCCGGTGAGACCCTTTGTCATCATAGCTCCGTTTTGCAAAAAACTCAACATTTTTGGATTTTTCATGCAAAGTTACACATGCCTATGGATGGACTTGAGTTTTTATGGAGTTTTGGGCCTCCAAAAGGTCAAAATACAGCCAAATTTTGACTTTCTGCCCCTTTTTTGAGCTGCAGAAGTAGTCTTTGGAGAATTGACTTTTGACTAGGAAAATGACCTCCAAATCCAAAAATTATGGTTGGGTTGGAAAGTAGACTCAGAGACCTTTCCAACTAGCTATCCTGTACCTCATTCTGACACCGGGAAGGCCTCCAAACAGGGCTCCAAAGTGCGCGACCCGTTAAGGAAGATGTGCGTGACCCGTTGAGGGAACTTTGCCAGATTTGACCAGTTCAGCCCAGAAAACGCAGTTTAGCTCCAGTTTGACTTTCTGAGGTGGATGGTGATCCTCTTGACTGTAATTATGACACTTTTTGGATACTTTTACTCTAGTTTATCTCTTCTAGAAGTTTCTTTCATGTAAAGAGTAAAAATTGAATGTATGAACTGGTTTCCAAGTTTATAGAGGCAAGTTGTTTTTATTGCCTATTTTCTAGTGCTTAGTTTAGAAGTGGTTCAAACAGCTCCTAGGATAGTGAGCTCGACCCCTAGAGGCAAGGGAAGAGGTTGGCTTGCCTATATTATGTATTTTCTTAATCCTTTTCAGGGGTTGGATGGTTGGACTCTTGAGGGAGAAGCTATCATTGTATATTTTCATTGTATCTCTGCAATTTTTGGCTAAGGAAGACCAGGGTTTTGCAGTCATCATTGGGATTCTTGTGGATTCATTGTGTTGATAGTGTATCTCTCCATGTTATTGTAAGCTTTGTTATGTGATTCATTTCCTTTCTATACTGATGCATATTAAACAAATGAAGTGATAAAGTTAGAATTCATGTTTGCCATGCTCTGCTTTCAAATTTGTTTAATTTATATGTTTTCTACTGTCTAAAGAGAATTCAAACCCATTGTTTGGTCTCTTTAGCCTTCTTATCTTTCTTCCTGATCATCCATTTCAGCTAAAGACATCTACACAATCTCCTACCTTGCCCCAAAGACCCCCCTGCAGAAACTGTGTCAAATCCCCGCACCCTAAATTGCAGCTCCTCAAATTGCCACCAAAAACCCCAAAAAACCCCAAATCAACCTTTATAATTAGTTTACTAGCCTAATATCAGTGTTACCTTTGTTGGTCATCTCATCCCATTGAAGATTTGCCGAGATTTGACCGGAGAGAGCCTTCTCCTGCCCCGTAGGGCTAGCTACGAGGCTGAATGGTTTGATGTAGCTTTGAGATTTGCCTTTTCAGCCTGAGGTGAAATTTCAAGTGCTAACAGTATCATTGATGCTTGTTACATTTGTATGGTTAGCTTAAATATGATCCTAAGATTTTTATGAATATAGATCCATGTCTTTGTATAATTTTCTTCTTCTGTGATCTTACAGGTACTTGGTGAAGCTGGGCAAGTAAGGGAGCAAGTAGCTGGAAGCTGTCAGAGAAGAGAGGGATTGGATCAAAGGATTAGCGCAAGACACAGGTCGGTTCTTTCTATCCCACTCTATCTTTAATTCATAAAGGAAATACAAAAGTAGTTTTCTCTGTTTGTTTCTAAGGCAGCTGTCACACCTTAGTGGGATAGAGCAGTTCTAAATAGACACTTTTCCCGGTAACACATACACATGATCGTTTCTAGTCGGATGGCTACGCCCATGTCGTGGATTCGAGTATTGTTAAATGCTTACTCAAAGATATCATATATGTTGTATTATGTTTTATTTGCAAGTCTCCTGACAGTAGTTATCCAAATTCCTTGCCTTGAATTGTAAATCACTTCAACCATCACTTCCTATTCTGACTTCACACTTTAGGGGGCATCTGTTATACAGTAATTTGTCGCACTCCTTGTCTCATACCCTGAGCTGTTGAACTTTTCCCAAAATGTCGCAAAGCGACAAAAGTTGTCAATGAATTCACCATGAAAAACATTGATCAGAGCATCCCTGAAAAAAAGAAGAAGAAATGCCTTGAAGTAATTTTGGAAGAGCTTGTCAAAAAACCCTATTTTCAATCCTAATGCTACTTTTAGCAGGAAAAATCGTGCTTGTACCCTTTCATCTAAGTAGGGACTAGTGCTGGAAACGCGACTTTGGATAGGAAAATCCGTGCTGATCCTCTTCAGGCAGTTTCTCCAAAAATGGAGCAGAAGCTTCTCTTACTAGAAGCCTCGAGAACAACGAGCTGGTTATTGTTGAGTAAGGATATGGTCGAGTCATCCCATTTTGAGTCCTTAACCCTACCTTTAAGGATCTTCCCCTTAATATATGGACCTTCTTCCCCCTTTTGTGGACCCCTAACTCCCTCTCCTTCCCTATAAATACATTCCCTTATACCCTCAAATGGTTGGTCAGACTAGATTAGTCATGATGCTACTAAATTTTTCCTAATTGGTGACAATTTTTGAAGGAGAAAGGAAAGCCTGAGAAGTCTTGTCTTGGACTTGGAAACCCATCTTGAAGGAGGCTTCCAACATCAAGGCAGTGGTTGTATGCTTCCCTCTTGTGTTTATTATTAATACAATGCATGTTTACTTTCCATAAGCGTGTAAATGACTACTTGCTTAGTATGGTGCTCATTGATCTGTCATATGCTTTACATTAGAATGCATATGCTATGTTTTTCCTTTGTTGTCTTTGTTTGATCTCTCTTGTAGGTATTTGTTCACAATAGAATAATGAGGATCGAGCTTGGAAGTGAGGAGCTCAAGATCGACATTGAAAAGCGACCTCACAGGAGTGAGGTAGGCCATATTTCCTCTCTCATGTCATTCCGATTTAAATTATGAGAGTTTTGCATGTATTTATTTCGGTTGTTACTAGATCCACTCATTGGACTAGAGGGGTCTCTTCTATCCATAGAACAGATTTCCTAGTTAACACGAGGGGAGTTGGACAGAGGGTTGAGGAGGAGGCAGAGGGCCCACGACAGGCCTAGGAGGGCCAAAGAGGAGGTCGCAAGGTATTTTGGGCCTGCGGCTAGGATAAGGAAGGGAAGCCACATCCCTTAAGGGTCATGACCAACCTTAGGAAGGCTGAAATGGTTTATGCAGCAGGCCAGAGAGGTGATGCTGGGGGTTTGGAGGAGAAAACCAGGGCTAGGAGCCCTGAAAACCTTGAAACCCTTGCTCAATTTTTTTATATTCTTTAGCGCCTTGATTTTCTGAAAATTCTTTCATGGAAACCCTACAAAAAATTCTAAGAGATTAGATTTTACCCTCAAGGGCCTATATCTAACTCTTCTTCCACTTGATCTCTTGATTCAACTAGTAAAAAATAAAATTACAACACCCAAACCCCAAATATATGAAAAATAAATCTAAAAACCCCAACCCACATTACAAAAATAATTTACAGTTAAAATTACAAAATTATTTACAAATTATAGAAGGGTTTTTAGTTAGATTTTGAGAAAATATTTTTTTTATAATAATTTTCCTTGAAAGAATGACTAAATGCTTTTGGAAAATTTATGTTCACTATAGCCCTAGCGAAGATTGAATCCACCATATAAAAAATAAGGATCCAAGAAAAATAATCCTTGCCCACAGTCTATGAACTTGGAGACCAAGGATTGAGCACCCGCAAACACTATGTATTATCTCAAAATAATAATATAAAGCACCACATAGGAAGCCTGTAGTCAATACATGCCAGAAATCAATAAACAAGAACACCTCTAGTTGCACCCCAAAGTGTTTTATTATAGTAGAAAAATAGTTCCCAACAAGACAATAGTTTACAAAATGCTTCAACAACAATTCTAGCCAGAGATCAAGATGATTAGAGACTCATTAGAGACTCAACTGACTCTCTAATTTATAGATAAATCCTCCAAATGGAAAAATAACGATTAGTTTCTTGGATCCTTGTCAAAATAACCTTGGTCGTTGATAAACACTTCAATATTTTTTAATCTTGGCCCTTGAATTTTTTATTTTTTATTTTTTATTTTTATTTTTATTTATTTATTTTTGAGAAATTTTTGAATTTAACATTTAATTCTATTTCAATTAGCTCAAAATTAATTATTTTGAGCTAGTTTCCTAAAAAATTTGACTTTGAATTAACCACCAAGGTCCAAGAGTCCAATTTTTCTTGAAATATATAATATTCCTTTGGTGGAGGACCTTTAAAAATTGACTCTTTTAAGACCCACACATTTTTCCATTTGGAGAATTTATTTTTCTAAGACAATTTAGATATGACTCTAATTAATTAATTTTTTGGCTTAGGATTTTTTTTTTTGCCAGAAAAATTAATTAATACATGAGGGGATTTAATTATTTTTCCAACCTACTAATACATAATATTTTTCATTTACAAGACTCAAAGAGGGAATACACATTTGGCTTAAACCCTCAAGACACATAACCCATCCGTGACACAATATGATCTAGTAAACCAAGTGATTTGTAACAAAATAACTAAGCCAACTAGCTTGAATTCTTCCCAAACACTTTTACATTAGACTCGACTAAAAACACTAGGACAAACCTAATACTTTGACAATAAATTTCACCCTAGCTTTGGGGTTTATGTTGGAGGGAAAAAGCTCTTTTGATTAGCCATGCCTAGAAACAAAGGTAATCAATGAGGTTATAAAACTTCCTAGGATGGAATTTGTCGTCAAATTATAGGCTTAACTAGGTAGTTAAATAGACTCAAGGTTTTACTAATATCATCTAAAATATATAACTTGAAAAATGAGATGACCATGACACATAGACTACTGATATGTGATCTGAGAATTGTTTAAAAAGTTGGCACTTCCGCTTTCCCTGGAACTTTGACAATTTGAATGCAAAATATAGCTCTATATGGGGACACGTTGCTTCGAATAAGTAATGTGAGAATCCTAGAGTCCTGTATCCAAGAAAACAAAATCCCATCGAATAGATATCCATTCAACATCGAAATCATCATGCATATATAGAAAATACCATTGGAATAAAAATCTACTCTAATAAACCAAAATATAAAAAACATAATATAAATGCGTGAAATAAACTATCTAACGACTTGAAATAAAAAGGAAATAAGGTTAGAGATACTATACAAAATTATTCCCTATGGCATCAGATGTCATTGGTGAGGTACAATCTCGGGCAATTATCCGTTGACTGGTAGATCACTAGGCTGCTTTTTAGATGTCCCTTGCCGAAGATTGACCCTCTTAGGTTAGTGTGACAGATCATCACTGCGCTGCATATCTTTGTCAATCTGACATCTTATTTTTCTGCTTTGCGGCGGGGATGGGTGGTGAAAAAAGTGACATATATCTGATTCAAAATGAGGCGAATGCTCTTGTGGCACAACTTGCTCACCATTTTCCAGCTTCTTTGGAACTTCCTCATGGTATCTTATCTCTACTTCTCTGTAAGACCTAACCATAGTACTTGCTGCTATTGGAATAGTGGCATAAGATAAATCCATCTAGATACATCCACCTAAATCAACCACAAAATTCCGAGAGAGAAGAATTTCCCACACATCTGATGTATCAATGACAAGTATATCCATGGTGATGATTTTGTATGGATAATATACTAAGGCAATTTGTAGATCTTTAACCACATCAATGAATTCAACCTTTCTAGAGTCCATTGAACAAATGTTATGGTATGGTCTAGAAATCCTTAAGTTTAATTTCTCCATGACCTTCTTTGTCATAACATTCTTAGATGCACCAAAATCTAACATGAAATTGTGAAGTAATATGTCATTTATGTCCAAAGTAAGAAATAAGGGCTCATGATTTTCATTAGTCATATAAAAATTGATATCCTTTAATTTAATTTCTTCGTCCTCATGATTAATTCCGTCATCTTTTTGTTGAAGTTGTTGAAAAGTGTAACTAGGTTCGATCTTCATAATGCCATGTAATTGTGATTTTATGTAAAATATGTAAAGAAGAAAAATAAAATTATTATAATTTTTGGCTCATGGGATTCATGAGCAAGAGATTTTATTTTTATTCAAGGCTCCCACTGTGAGCCCTTAGGGATTTTATCATCTAGTCATAAAAGTTTAAAGAGTCATTGTCCTGTATTGAAGGCATGTTACACATTGTAAAAGTCAATTTTGTTTTTGTAATTCACCCTCCAAGACCTTGTCACTAGTCCTCACTCAAATCGACCCACAATAAAAGGGATAATACTAGAAAGATGATGTTGGCCTATGCTCGTGATCATGTCGGCCTAATAACCATGGAAAAACCACTATATATAGCAGTGCTCGACCTCATTTAGAAAACAAAAATTCAGTCAAGAAAGTATGAAACAACCAAGTATGAAAATAATCTTAGAAAGAGCCTTAATATCAACAAAAGAAGAGGAAGGGATAGCGAAGATAGTGACATCATTGTCGGAATGGTTTTGGGCTAGTCTACCCTCACGCGTGCGAAGATTTCAGATTTTAAGTTTGCAAAGGGAGGTCAAAGATTGCAGTCATATAAGGGTGATCTAGATTGGGTGATGACTTCGTTGAAGGAAGATGAGTAGAGGTGGAAAGAGTCTCCCTCCAAAAGGAGACTATTCAAGGATAAAAACTGATCTAGGGTTTTCGTTGTGAAGCGAAAAGTTGTAGACCTACAAGAAGAGGCTGAAATTTTGAAGGAAGCCAAGAAGAGGAAGAAAAAGAGAAACAATGACCTAAGGGTGAAGAGGAGGCTTATGACTTCGTCTTGGAAGGGCTCTAGTGTCAAGGATCTTTGCCATGGTCTTAGTATTCGTCAACTGAAGTTTCTGTAAGAAGAATTTGTTTGGGTTTTCCTCTTAAATAGTGAGAGGTTGTGGCCCTGGGTGACAATCTATATACTGTGTCTCTTTTCTCTTTATTGTTCATGAATTGGTAATTGTATTGATTAAAAGAACACTATAATAACATAAGAAAGAGAAGATCATAATCAAGAAGTAAAACAAAACTCACACACAATCATCAAAATAGAGAAATCACCTATCTATTGATGCCCTAGATTTCTCAACAAAAGAATACCCAAATACCTAACGAAATATTCCCTTTGAGATGGAATCTTTACAAGTTCAAGTACTAAGACATACATCTTAATATTATTTATCCATGCTGCCCAATCCATGTTTAAACTAGGTTTGTATCTTTCGGCGGGAACCTATTTGTTCTAATTTTGACTTTTACCCTTCCTTTGATATGTACAACCCTTACTCTTTGCAAGTTCTATAACTTGTTCCTGAGTCGGTTTATCACAATATACCTAAGTAATGGGGTCCTTTTCTTCATCGAAGGTGTTTATTGCAAAGGTTCAAGAAATCATATTAGCGCATGGGATTTCACTTGATTCGCCTTGACTTGCATTATTTTGTTGATGACTACTTTGTTCTAAGTTCTTTCTAGAAAGGACACATGTAATTTCTTCATGAAAACTATCACAAGGTCTACAGTAATGGATAGACTCATCAACTACGTTGGCAGACTCAAGTGGTGTAGGAGGCCTTTGATTGCTTGAGGAATTCATTTTTTTCCACTGATTGTTATTGTTACCCCTGTTATTATTATTTTTCCAGAAGGCATACTTTTCATTTGCATCCTGATATTCCTTTCCATCTGTATTAATTGATTATGAATTTCACTTATTTGGTTGTCATATTTAATTTCCATACCCCTAACTAGTTTGGTTAATTCTTTGATCGCTTATGAATCTTCTTTATTTTAACATGACCTCTCTCATAGCCAAGGATCTCAGATTTACTTGAACCATTTTTATGTTTTTCTAACTCTTCAGTTGTGTTTTGGGAAGCAACTAAAGTGACAGGATGAGCTTTTCTTATCTCATATTAAAATTCTATAGGGTAAGCCTCAAGATATGTTTCCAAGACTGTTTTTTTAGGAGGCTTATAATCCTTAGTCATATCCTTTAGTAATTTGTTGAACCTCTGGTTAAACTTTACTACCATTTCATTTTTTTTCTTTTTAATGGTATTGAATTCCTTTACTAAGAATCTTCCTTCCCTCTTATCCCCATACTTTTCCCTGAAGGCATTGAGTAGGGTTCTCAGAGAACCAAAGGAATTAGCGCCTTGTCATGGAACCAATCAAGTGCATTACTTTCTAATGATAAGGCAAATATTTTCATCCTAACATATTCATGATTATAGTCCGTAGAATTAGCATATCTATGGAGGAACAAATCAAGCTTCTTTATATGTTCTTCAATGTTGACAACATTTTTTCCTTCAAAAATTGGCAATCTGTTCATAGTTGAATCATTTGGTAGATCATACAGATACCCCTGGGTGTTGGTGAAGTTGCAAGGCCCATAGAAGTCACCCGTGATATCTTGATTTGGAGGATTAATGAAAAGAAGATTGTGGTCAAGGAGAACTTCATTTCCAATAAATTTTAATCGATCTCTAGAATGTAACTTGTTTAACCGAGCTCTTAGAACCTTTTCAGGATCAGGAGCAGGTTAAACCAGGCTACAAGGTTTCCTTCTAGTGTATGTTCTACTGAATGGATGAATAAGTGGAGTTGCCACCCAAACAGGAAACCAACCTAAATGTCCAGGTGCTAAATTTGAGAATGAAGAATATGATAGGATTAGTGAGAGGAAAAATGATAAGGTGATGATAAGATGAAAAATGATGAGAGATTACAAGATTATGGAGATTGTTGTAAAGCCAAGTTCCAATAAATTGGTCCCCTACAATAGTGCCAGAAAATGTTGTGCTGTTTGACGAGCTAAATGGAAAATTGAGAGATCAATAATGAGAATGTCGTTAACCCCGAAAACAAGACAAACTTGTCCCCAACAACGTTGCCAGAAAATGTTGTCACTCAGATTGTTTAGGCGCCGAGACAATGCTCAGGGTGGGGGATGTCACTCTAATCCCCACCCATTCTGTTCTAGCTGTCTCCCAACAACAGGCTATGGGGGGTATTCTGTATGGAATGAGATGTATGAAAACAAGTTGGAAACAAACTTGTTTGGGAGACACAGATGAGTGGCCTAGCCAATTGGTTGAATTTAAGCAAGGTTATTAATTCAATTTGATTTTAAATTATGAGACCAATGACTTAGTGGAGTCACACGTTATTGCTTATAGTAAATTGGAACCAAATGACCAAATAGAAACATGCTGCTTAAGATGATTGACTAACCTAAATGATATGCAAACTCTATGACCTATGTGTGATGCAAAGATCTTGGTTATTTTTAGTTAAATTCCTAATCTAAATGTAACCTTCCCTGAACTATTTTGAAGATGGGCTCCAAGGAAGGTTGTGAGAAGGAGGGCAACATGAAGCAAGCTAGGTCCTGATCAATGATACCTTCTGTTGTGATCCTACCACTTGATGCCTCTGGAGCTGTAGAGGCTGTGGATCTGACGACTTCAAGGTCACCACAGTAATCACCAAAGAGTTTCTGAGGCCCCTCAAGCAAAGTGAGAAGGGTTTCCCTATGTTTCTATTAACCTAGCCTATGCTAGGAGGTAAATTATTAATGCAATCTAGACTTAGTATGCTTGATGCAAGATGATGAGTGAAATTTATCTTAAATTAAGATTGCTTTATGTTTCTTAAGTAATTTTTGTGAATTAGTCTTAAAGCAAGAGTACTTAACAATATTTAGATACAATCTTAAGAAAGATAAACGTTGAACAATACAAGTGTAAATTTCAACAATATTCCATAAGATTTTTCTTGCTGAAATGAAATAGTGAGGAGACAAGGGTTAGGAGATCAAACCCTTAGGCCTTAGTCCTTGAAGTATATTAGCCCAACTTGTGCAAATTGTTTTCTAATGACTTGATACCTGAAACACAAGATTTAGGCCAATTTTCTATGCAAATTCAGAGATAAGCATATGTCAATTTAGGGCCAAGAGAGGGCAAGAGAGAGTCCAAAATGGGAAGGAAAAGGCCTCAATAGTCCTATGACTAGGGTAAGAGGCCTAATTTTCCTTACATCAAGCCCAAAGAGGCTTTCGTTGGGCTAAAGAGGGGCCTAAAGGTCCAAAAAGGGGCGACAGCCTAGGGTTTTAAGGCCCTAAGACCCGCGATACCCTTGGGAGGCCTTAAAAGAGGCGGTCACAAGCCCTTTTAGGGCTGCGTATCAAGGAAGAGAGGGGCCATAGAGGAGCGGAAGCCAAGAGGAGAGGGCGCAGAGGAAGATGGAGGGAGAGGAGGACGAGGGGAGTTGGACGGAGGGTCGAGAAGGAGGCAAAGGGCATACAACAGGCCTAGGAGGGCAGAAGAGGAGGCCACAGGGAATTTTGGGCCTAAAGCTAGGGTAAGGAATGGCATCCAAAACCCCTAAGGGTCAGGACCAGCCTTAGGAAGGCAAAAAAATCTTGACATTGGAGGCGAGAGAGGTGACATTGGGGGTTTGGAGGAGAAAACTAGGGCTAGGAGCTCTGAAAACCTTGAAAACCTTGCTCAATTTTTTTTTATGCTCCAGCTCCTTGTGATCCAGGTGGATATTGGTGGCCACTTGCCAAGTCCACCTGGACCCCCACCATTGTCTTTCTCAGCATTTTCAGTTTCCTTAATTGTAGCACAACTTACTATTTTTAGCAGTTTTTCGGGTCCTGAACTTCCGGAGCCGTTTTGAGGCCCTAAACGACGTTTTTTTGGGAATCCGGGGGCAACATGGGTCCAATGTTGCCCATTCCAACAATGATAGTGCTCAGATAGATCTTTCTAATGAGCTATTGTACGCGTCAAACGGAGATCATATGCCAAAGTTACGAGCCCGAGAAGTTGATGTACCAATTTACCCCAAACGGGGCCCACAGTTTGGCGTTTCATCTCCTAGGGTTAGGTTTTGGAATGTTAAGGGTTTTCCATTGTTTCTCAACAATAAATAGGCCTTCGAGCCTCATTGTAACACAGTTCAGAGGCATGTAGCCATCACATCTCTTCTTAGAGATAAGCTACCATCGCCCTAGCTGGTTTATTTCCATTTCTGGTTGTAAGCATATTTCAGTATTTTCCATTAATGAAATGAAGTATTATTTCTGCTGCATCTTTGTGTATATGGTTATCTCTGTAATTTGTTGCGTTCCTGTTTAAATTCGGATCAGTGGTATCAGAGCGATCTGCTTTTTTCTCTGTTTTTCTTTGCATGTCCCCAACAAGGTCGGGATATAAGGAGTTAGGGCTTGAACTGGTTGAACCCTTGCAAGACCAGCCTCGCAAATCCCGACGGCCTCCCATGGCGGACGAGAAGAAAGACGAGGGGGCAGGAGATCCCATCAAAATCTTGCTCGAAGAAGCCCTCGAGCGACAACGGAACGTGATGATGGACAGCTTTGCTCAGATCCTTTAGCGGCTACCCAAAAGCGACACATCGGCTTCCAGCAGCTACTCTGGAAATGCCACACCCTTTAAGGTACAAGTTAATTTTGAAATCCCCATATTCGAGGGTCAGATAGACGCAGATGCCGTAGATAAATGGTTAAATCTGCTAGAGGGTTATTTTTCTGTTCATGAATTTTCGAGTCGGGAAAAGATTGTTTTGGCTCTTCTCAAAGCAACCCCCCACGTCAAGGACTGGTGGGAAACCTACTGCGAGCAGAAGGATGAAAGTACTGGCTCACTATTTTCAGCCACACCCACCTGGGATTTGTTCCAGGATGCCATCAAGGAGCAGTACTACCCTGTCGGAAGCTATGAGGATGAATACATAAAGTGGACCACGCTGCGGCAGGGAAGGGACCAAGACGTGCCGGAGTTCACCAATCTTTTCCATACCCTTCGCACAAAGTTGGGTATCAAGGATTCGGAGCAACATTTGATACTCAAATACCGTGGCTGCCTGCACAAGTACATCCAGGAAGAAATACAATTCCTAAACATCCCCTCGCTCGGCGCAACATACCGATATGCCGTCAAGGTCGAGCAGAAGTTTAAACAAAAGAAGCGAGACTTTGGATCTGCGAATCTAAAGCAGGGGAAAGGTGCCCCTAAACCACAGAACAAAGGACAAAGCCAAGGCGGGACAACCCAAGACAACCAGCCGAAGCTGCAAGCAAAGAACAGTGCCGCGAAGCTGAGAAAGGACACTGGAAAATGGTGCGAGTTCCATAAGAGCTCCACTCACAACACAAGTGAGTGTCGGGCCAAGCAGTCACTAGTGGCTGAGCTAAAGGTTTCAGAATCAGATGCATGTTCCGACTCGGAGTCAGCACCCGATAAGGGGTATGAAAAAGGGAAGCAGATCATTGATGCGGATCCCAGCACCACTGTTGCTACCGCAAAGATCCAGAAAAATGAACCTGAAGATCCAGAGGAGGAGGAGCGTCTCTTCCACTCCCAGATGTGGGTAAAGGGCTCCCCGATACAGTTAATTGTTGATAGCGGGAGTCAAAAGAACCTCATTTCGGCATAGGTCATGAAGCGGTTGGGCTTACCGACCATAGCACATCCACAACCATACACCATTGGGTGGCTTCACCAAGGACGAGATCTTCGCGTGAGCCAGCAGTGTCGCCTTCCATACAACATCAAGCCCTTCACGGATGAGGTATTGTGTGACATTGCTCCCCTTGAAGTTTGTGATGTATTACTAGGACAACCATACTTGTGGAAGCGACATGCTGTGTATGAATCAAGGCCCCGTGCTGTTATTATTACATTGGGAAATAAGTTGTTCAGGATACCAGAGGTAGCACCACCTACCGCCATCTCTTTGATTACTGCAAAACAATGCAGTAAGATCATTTCCAAAACCAGGAAATTTGTTTTCCTGATGATACGCCCTCAAGGAAAGAAGAAGACAGTGGCCGCGACCTCCAAACGGGGTCCCTCTGCACGACAACTACAGATGGACAAGATTGTGGAGGAGTACGAGGACATCTTCACCTCCCTGGCAGGGGTTCCTCTGCACTGTCAAGTCAAGCACTCCATCGATCTGACCCCAGGTGCGCCGCTACCCAATGAACCAATTTATCGGCGCTCCGTTCTGGAGAATAATGAAATCAAGAGGCAGATTCAGGAGCTCCTGCAGAAAGGTCACATCCGTCCCAGTTCATCGCCCTGTGGGAGCCCGATCGTGTTGGTACAGAAGAAGGATGGGACGTGGAGACTCTGTATTGACTATCGGGCGCTGAACAAGATCACTGTCCGTAATAGGTACCCGATCCCGCGGATTGATGACCTCCTAGACCAACTAAAGGGGGCAAAATATTTCAGCAAGATCGATCTGAAGTCAGGATATCACCAGGTACCAATTGAACCCTCCGATGTGTGGAAGACTGCCTTCAAATCCAAGGAGGGCCTCTTCGAATGGTTGGTCATGCCTTTCGGATTGACGAATGCTCCTGCAACCTTTATGAGGCTAATGGATGACATCTTGTGGCCATTCACCAACTCCTTTGTAGTAGTATACTTGGATGACATTCTGATCTTCAGCCAGAGTTGGGAAGAGCACCTCCACCACATCCGACAGGTTCTCCAAACACTGCGGCAACACAAGCTATGTGCCAATTTGGAGAAATGCACTTTTGGCATGACCCAGGTTCAGTATCTGGGATACATCATTGATGAACAGGGGGTGCATGTCGATCCAGCCAAGATCCAAGTCATTCGGGATTGGCCCTCTCCAACCACTCTAAAAGAGCTCCGCAGCTTTCTAGGTCTTGCCAACTTCTACCACAGGTTTGTGTTGGGGTTTTCTCATATTTCTTGGCCCTTGAGTCAAGTCACCAAGGGAGGGGCGAAAGCAAAATTCTTTTGGTCTGAATCTCAACAGAAGGCATTCAGGGAGTTGAAGGATCGCCTCTGCATGGCACCAGTGCTCGCGTTACCAGATTTACAACAACCATTTGAGATCGAGACAGATGCCTCTGACTATGCTATTGGGGCAGTCCTTACTCAACATGGACATCCAGTGGCATATCACAGTGAAACACTTTCAGACATAGTCCGGAAGTACCCCACTTATGATAAAGAGATGTATTCCATTGTACAGGCCTGCCGACAATGGAAGCATTACATCTTGGGGAAGGAAACGGTCATCCACACAGACCATCGACCCCTGCAGTTCATACAGACCCAAGGGAAATTGCAGAATGATCACCATCAGAAGTGGTCTACATACCTGCAACAGTTTCACTTGAATATCAAGTATAAAAAGGGCAGCACCAATAATGTTGCAGATTGCCTCAGTCGACCACCGATCATGGCGCTAACCACCGTGCTCAACTCTTGTGGGCACGAGACTTCTGATTGGCCACTTCTCTACAAAAGCGACCCAGAATTCGGCCACACATACCAGACACTCTTGGAGGGTCGGCATGTTGCAGATTTTCACCTCTAGGATGCCCTATTATGCCAGCTCGGTCACCTTTGTGTTCCTTCAAGTGAGCGTGCCAAGATGATTTGGGAAGCACACTACAGTCGGGCTGCTAGGCATTTCGGGGTCGAGAAAACAGTGGCAGTACTGCAAAATTATTTCTATTGGCCGAATCTTCGACAGGATGTTGGGAAGTACATCCGATCATGTACTGCCTGTGCCATTGCCAAACCGACCATTAAGAAGCACGGCCTCTATACCCCGTTGCCTACCCCTAGTCGACCTTGGGAATCCATCTCCATGGATTACATGTCAGGCCTTCCTTCCACTAAGCATGGAAATGACTGTGTTTTTGTGGTCGTCGACAGGTTCTCGAAGATGGCCATTATGGCGGCCTGCAAGAAGAATATCATAGCAGAAGCCACTGCTAAACTCTTCTTTGAACGAGTGTGGGTGCACTTTGGGATCCCACAGTCTATCATCTCAGATCGGGACAGTCGGTTTCTCAGCACATTTTGGTCCAGTCTCTGGTCAATGCTGGACACCAAACTCACGAAGTCCACAGCCTTCCATCCTCAAACTGATGGCCAGACAGAGGTTGTCAATAGGATGATTGTGCACATTCTGCGCATGTATAACTCAAAGCATCCACGCACATGGGACGAGAGCCTCCCCTATGTTCAGCACAGCTACAACCGATCTCTTCACAGCTCCACTGGCCATAGCCCTTTTCAGGTGGGTTTGGGATTCCAACCACTATGCCCCATTGATGTGGCCATGCCACTTGCAGCTACTCACATGAATTCAGCTCATGTCCAGTCCGAAACAGATAAGGCCACCAGCTTCATTGAGCGCATCCAACATATTCGCCAGCAGGTCCATGACATTCTTGAGAAATCAAATGCCAAGTACAAGCAACGACATGATCAACATCGGGTGCCACACAAGTTTCAGGTGGGCGACAAAGTCTGGTTGCATTTGCAAAAGGAACGCCTTACTGGAGCCTATCGGAAATTGAGACCACTCCGATATGGTCCTTACACCATTACTAAGGCTATGGGAGACAATGCATTTGAGGTCAACATTCCCCCATTCCTTGGCCTGCACCCAGTGTTCAATGTGGACCGCCTTCGGCCATACTTTCCACCATTGCTAGACACATCCGACATTGCAGAACAGCTCAAACCCACAAAATTAAATCCAGATTGCATGGAACAAGCTGCAACTGATCGGATCATGGACACATAGATCAAGAACACTCGCCAATAGAATATCCAACTGTATCGAGTTGTCAAAGCAGGCCAACTCCTTCAGCAGGGCAAGTGGCTCACCAAGGAACAAGTTCAGCAGAAGTTTCCTCATCTCATGGAGGAGCTCAACGCAATGGGGACCATTGCTTCCTAAGGGGGGAGGAATGATCCAGGTGGATATTGGTGGCCACCTGCCAAGTCCACCTGGACCCCCACCATTGTCTTTCTCAGCATTTTCAGTTTCCTTAATTGTAGCACAACTTACTATTTTTAGCAGTTTTTCGGGTCCTGAACTTCCGGAGCCGTTTTGAGGCCCTAAACGACGTTTTTTTTGGGAATCCGAGGGCAACATGGGACCAATGTTGCCCGTTCCAACAATGATAGTGCTCAGATAGATCTTTCTAATGAGCTATTGTACGCGTCAAACGGAGATCATATGCCAAAGTTACAAGCCCGGGAAGTTGATGTACCAATTTACCCCAAACGGGGCCCACAGTTTGGCGTTTCATCTCCTATGGTTCGGTTTTGGAATGTTAAGGGTTTTACATTGTTTCTCAACAATAAATAGGCCTTCAAGCCTCATTGTAACACAGTTCAGAGGCATTTAGCCATCACATCTCTTCTCAGAGATAAGCTACCATCGCCCTAGCTGGTTTATTTCCATTTCTGGTTGTAAGCATATTTCAGTATTTTCCATTAATGAAATGAAGTATTATTTCTGCTGCATCTTTGTGTATATGGTTATCTCTGTAATTTGTTGCGTTCCTGTTTAAATCCGGATCACCTTGATTTTCTGAAAATTCTTCCATGGAAACCTTGTAAAATTTTTGAAGAGACTAGATCTTACCCTCAAGGGCATAGATCTAGCTATTCATCCAATTGATCCCTTGATTCAACTTGCAAAAAATAAAATTACAACACCCAAACTCCAAATATATAAAAAATAAATCTGAAAACTCCAACGCACATTAGAAAAATAATTTACAATTAAAATTACAAAATTATTTACAAATTATACAAGGGTTTTTTACATAGATTTTGAGAAAATATATTTTTTATAATATTTTTCCTTGAAAGAATGACTAAAATGATTCTGGAAAATTTATGTTCACTATAGCCCTATCGAAGATTCAACCCATGATATAAAAACTAATGATACAAGCAAAGTAATCCTCACCCATAGTCTATGAACTTTGAGACCAAGGATTAAGTACCTGCAAACACCATAAATTATCTCAAAATAATAATATAAAGCACCACATAGGAAGCCCGTAGTCAATACATACCACGAATCAACAAACAAGAACACCTCGAGTTGCACCCCAAAGTCTTTCAATATAGTAGAAAAAATAGTTCCTACTATTTCAGACCTTACCAATTTCCTTCCTAAAGGTGAATTGGTGATCATCAACATCATTAGAGAAATTTTGAGGTCTAAAATGGGCCTCCTAAGGAGTATTATAAAATAATAATGGAAATAATAAAATAAGATTAGATTACATCATCAAATTTTAGAGGCAAAAAAAAAACTACCTTTTCAACTCGCGTTCTCAACTTAACTACCTATGGTTTTACTCAAATTTCAAGTGGGAGCACTCATTGGATGGATAATTTAATTCCTCATCCATGGAGTACCCATGTTTTATAATTTCTATGGATCCTTCTAGACGAAAAATGAGAAATACATGATCTTAATCACATTTTTCATGTATTTCTCGTTTTCCGTGTAGCAGGGTCCATCGAAAGTATGCAACATGGGTACTTCTTGGATGATGAATTAAATTATGCATCCAACAAGTGCTTCCACTCGAAATCCGAGTAAAACCATAGAGAGATAAGTTGAAAAAATAGTTTTTTATTTTTATTTGGTTTTTATTTTTTTGATCTTTTTACTTTTTTACTCCAAAAATTGTGAATCATCCCCCATGGTTGACATGATTATCTTGAATCCTATATGTTCTTATAAATTTGATTTTGGTTGTACATTTTTGTTTTGAGGCTCATTTTTGACCTCAAAATTTCTCTAATACTACCTACTACACTTGCTCTTCTCTCCAAGGTCGACATTGACAAAGACATTTCTCTTATACATAGACCAAAATTAGACTATGATTACGACTACGACTATCAGGTATTCAAGACTCATAAAAAATTAGATGTGGGAATTAGTTACCTTACCTAGGTAAGAATATAGTTGGCTATAAATGGATCTATAAGACCAAATTTGGTTCCCATGTATATATTGAAAAGCATAAATCCAAGCATGTTCCAAAAGGTTACTCACAAAAAGAAGGTATTGCTTATGATGAAACCTTTCCTTTGATTTCTAGGATGGAATCTATCCATATCATTCTATCTATAACTAATTCATAGTGATTGGAGGTTCATCATATGGGTGTTAAAATTACTTTTGTTCATGGTGATATTGACGAAGAAATCTATATGCATTAACCACTAGACTTTTTTTTAAGCCTAGGTTCAACACCAGTGCTTTGTCGACTTAAGAAATATTTATATGGATTAAAGCGGGGGCCTTGTGATTGGTATGAGAAGGTCCATTTTTTTTCTTTTATATATATATATATATATATATATTTTGTAAGCTACGACGTTTCCTTTTCTATTATATACAACGAATTTAAACTATACAAGCAAAGGCGACCTCAACCCGCCCCGTAGGGAAACCGGGTCTGTTGGTCCCTCAAAAATATTGTCTGAAGAAGTTTACTTATCCAACGTAAAAACATAGCCTATCAAAAATCATGACAATATTCTATCTGCAATTTGTCCCTAGCTGTCTAGATTCAAAAACCTGACAAACTACCATGCACATTGGTTCACTACAGCTTATAACAGCAAGCAAAATTCAAAAAGAGTAACTGGGCAGACACTTCAATCTACCATAATTTCTTGCTTAGTCTCCTCATCTCGCTTTGCCTTTGTCAGGTCCTTCAACATACCTCGAATTTCCTCTATTTTGATGTCCTGTTTCCGAGTCATGAACTGCAGACTGGCCATCTCTTTCTTCATATCCGACACCCCTTGGGCTATCTCTGTCATCTCAACTGCAACTTGCTCCATGGCTCTGGCAAGCAGATGCTTCATCACCCAGTACATATGTAATGCTTGCTTGTACAGCGTTAATCTCCCTCTCGTGTTCCCAGGGTTCGACAGCAGGGTATTCCACTCCTCCATTTCAGGATCCGAGGGTTCTTCCAACACTCTGTTCTCCAACGCATCAATTATCCTCCTTATGTCTTCGTTTGTTCCTTTGCTGTAGGCTGTCTCCACTGCCTGAGCTACCTGCCCGATAGAACGCCGCCCTCTCTTCTGCTGATCTGGTGCTGGAGTCTCCATTTCGCCATGTTCATCCTGCCTCGTTCTTCCTCGTCCCCTGCGTCTCCTTCCTTTACCTCTTTTACCCGGCCTGCCTCTGTTGTTGTTTCTGCTGCTCTGCCCAACTTCGAAAGTCACCCTCGCCCTGCATTCCTCCTTCCCTATCTCCATTTCCTTCTCTCCAGAGCTATCAGTCGCCACCGTAATCTGTTCCTGCTCCCTCCAGGTGGTCTTCCCTTCTCCCTCCTTCTCCTGTCTTCCCCTTCTTCCTCCCTCCGCCATAACACTTTGACGACGCCTGAGTCTTTGTTTCGCGTCTCTCTGCCAGACTATTCCTTCCCTCACCACCTTCCCCGGCTTTCGATTGTCTGTCATTCCTCCTGCATCACTTCTTAAATGGGTTCCGCCACCTAGCTTCTGTTGCTGCAGATAATCGCCACCGGACCTTCCCCGCTTTCGATTGTCTGTCATTCCTCCTGCATCACTCCTTAAATGGGTTCCGCCACCTAGCTTCTGTTGCTGCAGATAATCGCCACCGGACCTTTCCCCTGCCATTGCCATAATTCATTCTGCTCCTTTCCTTGGTATACGTACTGCTCCACCACCCTTCGCCACTGCTCTATTAATGATCGCCGTGATGTGTGGCATCTGCCGACCACCTCCCCATCCCATCACTGCCATGGATTGACCATATTTCTCCACCTTGATCGGGGTATGTGTGTTATCATGTTCATGGTTATATTGCTGCATTATAGTCCTATTCAATGATTCGGTCTAAGTGTACCCATCTTGTCGTGGCCAGCTGGGATGTCCATCTGATGTCCACTTTTCCTCCCGTTTCGTTGCATCCCCAGTTTGCCAGGTAATCTGCTGGTCTGTTGCCTTCTCTTCTTACATGGTGGATGACCTTGTACTCAATACTTTTCATAGTTTCTTCTAAGTCCTATACTAGACCCGCCGTTCTCCAGCTCTTAGCCACCTGTTCCCAAGACTTGCCATGATTTAGTTTTCTGATTGTCTCTATTACCAAATTAGAGTCCCCTTCTATTTCTAATTTCCTATATCCATTCCTTATAGCGATCCTGATTCCTTGGTATACCGCCATGAATTCGGCTTCGTTGTTACTCATTATACCTCCTCTGTCTGCATAGATCCATCTGGTTTGACCTTGGCTATCTCTGAAGATTCCGCCATATCCCGCCGGCCCTGGATTTCCTTTTGATGCTCCGTCGAAGTTAAGTTTGGTGAAGCCTTCCTGAGGGCGGATGAATACAATTGGGCTTTGGTTTTTTGTAACCTATTTTTTTTGGTGATGCGGGAAAACCATTCCTGGTTCCAGGTTTAACTTTCTTAGAATATATGTCTCTTCCTCCGAGGTATTCCAGTCTTCCTCAGCCCACGTTTCCGATAGAATTGTTTCTCTTATTTGGCTCTGAGTTCTTTTCCATACATCCTCAGGTGTAGATGTCTTACCTTGAAAAATACTTCTATTTCTCTCTTTCCAGATGTTCCATATGTTGAACCCCACTACCAGGTTCCAAGCTCTTCTGATCACCGGGCTTTGGAATTGTCCCTTCCCCCATTGGAATATAGTTTGTGTTATATCCTGGGGATCTCTTTTTGTCTTTCCGAAGAGGCCTCTAGTTTCTTCCCATTGATATTGAGCTACTCTGCATCCATTAAGGATGTGTTCCTGGTCTTCTACATTTTGATTACATAAGCTACACCTTGGCGGTCCTGAGAACCCTCTTTTTTGAATTTGGTCCCATGTGAGTATGCATTTTCTTCCTACCAGCCAAGCAAACATACTGACCTTTGGCCACCATCTGTTCTTCCATAATTGTTTCCAGTCTTGATTTCGATCGTCCTGAGCGCATTTGGATTTTATGGTATATGCCTCTTTGGTTGTGAATGTACCTTTTGTGTTTCCTCCCCATCTGAGGATATCTGGGCCATCTCTGCTTTTAATCCTTCTTGAGTCCAATTCCTTGTTTATCCGGGCTTTTAGATCTTCCTCTATGTTATTGTCCCATTCTTCCGGCCCTTTCCACTCTCTCCACACCTCATTTTCACCTCCTTCCTTCCAGTAGTCTTTGACTAGGGTTAATCCTTTTGCCTTGGCTACTCTGTAAGTGTTTTGCAGCTCCTGGATTTCCATCATTTTTCCCCTCTGTTGCCATGCTTCCTCCCAGAATTTTGCTATTCATCCATTCCTTATTTCCCAGAATGCATGCCCACTTATGATATCTCTGTTCTGGCATGCCAATTCCCATATCGCTGAGCCTTTTGGCATTTCTTCCTTTCTCAGTATTTCTTCGGTTGCTGTGGGCATATTATATTTTGATGTCCATATTTCCTTCCAGAGATCTTTGCCTCCTTTCAACCACCGCCACCAGAGCTTCGCCGTGAGGACTTGATTTAGGGTGTATGGATCTCTTAACCCTAGCCCCCCTTCCTCCTTAGGTTTTGTTAAGCTGTTCCATGAGCATAGGGCCCATTTCTTCTGCTGTTTTGGTCCTCCCCATAGAAATTTCCTGTAAATTTCAGTCATTTTGGTGCAGACTCCTTTCAGTACTGCCATAACCGATAGGGGGTAAATAGGGATTGATTGTAGTGTCGATTTGAGAAGCACCAGCCTAGCTACGATATTCAAAGACCGAAAAGACTAGTTTTCAAGTCTACTTTTAAGTTTCTCTATAATGGGTTGCCAGTTGGCTATCCTTAGAGAGCTTAGATCGAGCATAGTTCCTAGATATTTGGTGGGCAGTTCTCCCTTTCTGAACCCCAAGATTCTTGTTAGGTGGGTTTTAACAGTCTCCGGTGAGTTGAATATGAAAGTGCTCGATTTATCCTTATTTATTTCAGTTCCTGATGCTTCCATAAATACCTCCAGGATCTCCTTTACCTTTTTCACTTCTCTCAATGATACTTTGCAGAAGATCATGATATCATCAACAAACTGCTGGTGTGTAACTGGGATGTTGTTTCCCCACAGGCGCAACCCTTTAATTTTCCTTTCTCTTAGCTCTTTCTTGAAATACCTTCCCATCCCTTCAGCTACTATTATGAACAAAAAAGGGGACAGAGGGTCTCCTTGGTGCATGCCCCTTGTAGCATTAAAGATTGTTGTTGGTGTTCCGTTTAGGAGTATGGAGAAGTTTGGTGTGGCTATCATGCTAAGTATCCATTTCACCCATCTATTATAGAACCCATAGGCTTGAAGAATGGCTTCCAGATACTTCCAGTTCAATCTGTCATATGCTTTTGACAGGTCCAGCTTGATCATCATGCCTGGCTCTTTTTTTTGTTTTAAGGTATGTATAACTTCTTGAGAGACTACCAGTCCATCTAAGATTTGTCTTCCCTCCACGAACCCTGTCTGTTCTGGGGATATTATGTTAGGCAGGATCAGTTTGAGCCTATTGACCATTAAGGTGGCTATAATCTTGTAAATAACATTACATAGGGCGATTGGTCTGAAGCCTTCTGCTGATTCAGAGTGGGCCGATTTAGGGATTAGAGTTAATAGAGTGGAGTTTAGCCCCGGCCATACCTTTTGATGAATGCGCGCCTCCTCCACCACTTCTAGGATTTCTTCTCCTATGAAATGCCAGCAAGCTTGGTAGAACTCCGCAGTGTATCCATTAGGACCAGGGGCTTTATTTCTTTTCAAGCCCTTCACTACTTCCTCTAAGGTTGCTCCCCTCATCAGGGTTAGGTTTTGATCTCTAGTTACTAACTTGGGTATTTCTTTACTTACCTTGGCTATTGCCTCTGATCTATTCCTCTAGGGTTCATTGAGTAGGTATTTAAAATGATTTACCAAATTCTGTTCCATTTCCTCGTGCTGAATTATGCGCTGACCTTCCTTATTTTTGATTGAGAAGATCCTATTTCTCTACCTGTGCTGAATCATAGCCTTGTGGAAAAACTTTGTGTTTCTCTCTCCTTCTCTAAGCCACTGGATTCTGGACTTTTGTTTCCATAAAATTTCTTCCTGTTTCCTTCGCTCTTCTAATTGGCCTATTACAATGCCTTCTTCTCTGGTTCTCTCCTCGTTTTTGCCTTCCAATATATCCTTCTGCTGCAGCTCACTCATTTTTTGTTCTAAGCACTGCTGCTCCTTGAAGATGTCCCCAAATTCCTCTTTATTCCATTTTTTTATTCTCCCTTTAAGCTCTTTCAGTTTAAGTTGAAAGGTTTGCATTTTGTTTCTACCTCTTTGTTCGCTTTTAGTCCACCATTCTTCTATTTTCGGTAGAAACTTCTGGTCTCTAAGCCAGAAAGCTTCGAACCTGAAAGGCCTACTTTTGGGGTTTTGCTTAAGGTCAATCTCCAACTTTATTGGCCAGTGGTCTGAGCCTGCTACTGGGAGGATCATGGCTTCTATAAACACATCTTTCATCATGATTTGTTCAGAGATAAGGAACCTATCCAACCTTGAGGCTATTTGATTTGTCCCTCCTCTACGATTATTCCATGTGTGGGAACCATTTATAGTTTGGATATCCACCAATCTTTGTTCTGCTATCATATCTCCAAACGCTTCCATATCTGAATCTGTCCTTCTCAGCCCTCCTCTCTTTTCTTCTAGGGTCTTGATCATATTAAAGTCGCCCCCTATAATCCATGGCTTCTCTGGAATAAGATTTCTCATTACTTTTAGATTTTTCAAGAATCCTTTTCGTTCTGTTGGGGTATGTGGTCCATACACTCCTGTTAGAACAACATATTCCGATGATCCTATAACCTTGAATGTTCCCGATAGAATTCGTGGGAGACTTATCCAGTTTTCAAATTGTATTTCCTCCGGGTTCCATATGATTGCCAGTCCTCCTGCGCTGCCTATTGCATCCTGCCCCATTATTTCATATCTGGTATTGCCCTTGCTCATTATTTCTCTCATTCTTTCTGTGCTAATCTTTGTTTCTTGGACTATCATTATACTTGGTCTGTCTCTTTTTAATCTCTCCTTCAAGTATCTTTGTTTACCTCTGCTATTGAGGCCTCTGATGTTCCAACTTGTAATAATCATTTTAATAATTTTGGTGGTATTTGGAATACCTCTGATAGAGGTATGACCCTTCCGGAGTTTACCAGCGTCTCTCCTACCTCCTGAATTGTCTCGCTCATCGTCCTCCTGCCCCTCTTTCTACCTCCTTTGCCAGAGCTGCTCATTCCCATGTTCTGGTTACCCTGTGGATCTATCGGCTCCAATCTGTTTGCTATTGCTACCCCAACTTTTTCTTTATATTTTTGAAATGCTTCTTTATACAGTTGCTTCTGCTCCTCCGGGATGAATCTTTCATCTAACAATCTCCACTCCTGCAGCAGCTTCCTCATTATGCGTTCCTCTTCTCCTCCTCTATCTTTTTGTGGGTCTATCTCCATTTGTATTTGTTCATTTGGTTGTTCCCCTTTTTCCTCTGCCTCCCCAAGGTCTGTGCCCTTTTGTTTTGATATTTGTTTTCCTGATTCCTTTGAGTTTTCCATTTTCTCTTCGTCGCTGTCTTCTTTTTCCCCCATCTCAATCTCTTCTTCCTGGAGGACTTTGAATTTGTTCTGTGTCTCCAGGGTAATATTTTCCTTTGGCACTTGTCGTTGTGTTTTGCTAGACCCTGATTTCTTTCTCTGTTGGACTTCTTTAAAACCTTCTTCCCCCTGTTCCATTTCCTCTGTTGTTGTTCTCTCTTCTTCTCTCCTCTCCTTTACATCCTCTGTTCTGATTAGAGGACATTGCCTGAAAAGATGCCCGTATTCGTGACATCGTCTACATCGAAAGGGTATGTGCTCGTAGTCCACTGGTTGTTGCCAGATCTCGTTGTGATATTCTAGCTCAATGAAGTCTGGGAGGGGTTCAGTTATATTCATATACACGCATATTCTGGCATATGATGTGTATATTCCTCTTTTTGTGGATTCTGCAACTTTCACAAAGGATCCTATTGTATTCCCTATGCCTTTTAAGATTTCTGGATCCCAGAACTCCATTGGAAGCCCAAAGAGTCTTATCCAAACCGGGGCTGCCAACATTTTCTCTTTGTCTGGGTTATAGCAATCCACCCAATGTCTCATAAATAAGCCTGCATTGTTCATGAAGTAAGGTCCTCCCTCAAAGATCCTTTCCTTGTCTTCTATGTTAGAGAATATCACTGTAAAAAAACCCTTTGCGCCTAGTTTTAGTTCCACATGTCCCTTCGGTTTCCATCTCTGTTGTATCCATTTGGATAAATCTTTCTCTGATGGCCAAAACCCTATAAATTTACATATTAATGCATAGTCTTTCATGTAACTCCTATATTCTTCCAGTTTGTTGTTTGGTATTACGAACCTGGGTTTCTTCGATGCCCTGGGCAGACATTTACCTTTCAGTCCCGTCTGCCAGTTTTCTCTGCTTGCTGAGTTTTCGCTGCCATTTAGCTTCGTTCCAATCCTCGTGCGCTCCCTGCTTGCCTCCCCCGTTGCCATGTTCTTGTAGGAGGGGATCTCTCCCCTCCCCCGGTTTGTTTCCATTAGAAACCCTCAGTGCTAATTCTTCTTTTGTTCCCTCATGTTGCGCTTTAGTAATCCCTGCTCTGACCTTGCACAATGAGAGCTGCACTCCCTGGTCGCTTTGCTTCAAGACTGCATACAGGACAATTAGTCCTGCTCTTCTACGCCGCTGAAACCCTCATTTGCAGAAACCCTCGATTTCGCTCTCTCCCGCAATTCACTAGGATGTCTCCTCGGAAAAAATCCAATCTAGCTTCATTTTTTTTAGTTAATATATATATATATATATATATATATATATGATTATTATTATTTTTCTTTAAACCATGGATTCTTGTTGTGTGAGTTACCATGATATCTACATTTACAATCAAAATAATTAATTCTTATTATTGTTCTATATGTGGATGACCTAATTCTAATTAGCACCTTAAAATCCTAAATTAAAGCGCTAATTCTAAGGCTTCATTAGAATTTCAAATAATTGATCTTGGCCCACCTTATTACTTTTAAGGCACTCAAATTACCTAGCCTCTCTCTCTCAAGATCAATATGTTTTAGATTTGTTGAAATGCTTTAGGATGGAGGATTGTATACCAATTATCACCCCTTTTTCCACTAGGATGACGTTTCAGGAAAAATGTCCCTCTCCTTTATTTGATGCTATTATCTATCACTCTTTAGTGGATGGTATTATCTACCTCGCTCATACTAGATATCTGCATTTACCTCATGAGATTCATCAATAGGCGGTCAAGCATATCTTATGCTATTTGAAATGACACTACTCATAGGGGTTTCACTATGCAATGGGAGTCCCTATTCATCTTGATGGATTCTTTGATATACACTAAGTTGATGATCTTAATGATATCAATCAACCTTTCGTTATCTATTTACTTTTGGTCATGGACCAATTTCTTGGTGTTATATGAAGAAATATACTACAATTCTATCTCTATGTAAGTTGAATACGTTGACACTCTCATAGCTAGGAAGCATCTTTTTTTGACGATGATGATTATTGATCAATTGGGTCTTCCTCAAAAGGGTTTGAACCCTCTATATTGTGATGATCAAAGTAGCATCAAACTTATTCATAATCTTGTTGATCATTAGAAATTTAAACGTGTCTAGATTTGGATGCACTATATCAATAACTCATATGCTCCAAGAGGTATTGGGCCTATCTATTTTCCTTCAATCAATCAACTTGTAGATATATTCGCCAAAATATCATTGAGACCCACATTAATTAGTTTGTGTGATCATTTTGGCATGGGATATTTTTCATTTAGGGGAATGACGTGCTAATGTCATTGTTGAGAAAAATACCGAGAGGGTGGGGAGGTGAATCAGTGTTTTTAAAAAACTCACAATAATAATTTTATTTTCTGAAATGTATACGTGACTTTACTAAACCCAACTTGTATATGTATGCGACTGTTGTAAAATAAACTAGCATATGCTTAGTAAACTTGTAAAACAACTATTTCTTTATCTGTTAAACTTGAACTAGAATGTAAGAGATTTTATGAGGAATTTTATAACAAGTAAACAGGTGTAGTAAGAATAGAATAAAGTATCACACATAAGCAACACACATGAACACCGATATTTAAGGTGGAAACCCAATGTGGGAGAAAACCACCGCTACTGTCATCTCAGTCTTCAAACTTATTAATATCAAAAAATTCTTACATTATTGTACTGGTTCAGACTCATACCAGTACATAGGCACCCACCTGCTGAAGGCTACAACCTTCACTCATTCTCCAGCTCCTACTAGAAGGGAGCTCCAACCCCCTGATTTGATTACCAACTACTACTGGCAGGAAGCTTCGACTTCCTTACTAAAGGCTCCAATCCTCAACAACATCCGTGGACCACATTTCATAAATTTTCACCCTGGATCCACCTGTTTTAATACATCACAAATTGTAGATCAACTGAAGCAAGCACCAACTTAATTTAAACAAAATAATGAGATCACTGTAACCATAATACAAAACTGAACTCAGAGTATTGCATCAACACACTACTTCACTTAAGGCAACCCGCGTGTATACGCGCTTTTCTGTAGAGCAACCTGCGTATAGATCTTAATATACTGAAAACTGAAAACTTATAATTCTGAATCAGACATAGAGTTGACAAGAGATATTCTGAAATATTTTGTTAGCTTACAAAACCCTCATACAATCAGCATTATCAATAATATTTTCAACCAATCAACATGTAACCAAATTCAACTTCATCATTCAATCATTTCTACTTCAGACATTATCAATCAACCCAGATCAACATGAGGACATCATTGACAGATAATAAAGATACAACAGTACTGATCAGGTTGACCAATCATTTATGAAGATAAACCCTTCCTTTATATACACAAATTCAACGAAACGAACCCACATGTATATGCGAATTCATCGAGACCAACCTTCATATAAATCTGCAATTTTTTACCTAAAATTGCGCAACTCTTTAGAACTTCAGAAAGACCCAGATCACAATCTTCAGAGATAAAAATATGCGCCAATACTTAGATCTAGTCAATCCATGAGCATATCAATGTTGGACACCTAATCCTCTAAGGGTTGGTGTGGAAATTGAACAACCAAAGGTAGTCCAAGGGATCACTTGAAACATGAAACCAAGGGTCACTCCTATGTATTATAAATGTATATCATGTCAGCAATAGATGCACTCTCATGATTATCATTCATACTTTGTTGTTGCCATGTATGTGTTTAACATGGTATCAAAGCATGCGATATCCTTCCCTGCTCATATTTGAGCCACATTTTTCTTGTGGCCTTTCTCTGTGTGTCTATAAGACCTGGGCGTTGTCTAAAATATTCCAAAATCTATCTGCACCAGTCAGAGCGCATGACCTAAATTTGGGTCTCTGCCCTACTAAATCTTGGTATATACGTTGGCTATTGTTATATCTCATCATTGGCTGAGTTGGGCGACGCAAAGGGGATGTTTTCAGATCAAAGGATGAGCTTGATGACGATGAAGATGAAGGAGTAGCTTTACCACGCTTTTGGATTTGCATGGTGCCACTGAATTTGTCCTCTTTAGCAGCCTGAAACAAAGAGACTATGCATGGCTACGGGATACTTCCACTCAAATGCTTCAAGTACAGTCGATATTTTTGCAAATGGCTTGCAACGTTCTCTCATGTAAGTCCTACAGAAACGTTACATTTACCTTAAGCGAATCCTGTCATCGATTAATTTGTCACCTATTAGTGCACGTTTTCCCATAGTCTTGAAATAACAAAATTGGCGTTGGTCTGAGCTACACATGCTATGGATTTATCAGAGTGGGCATTTCTCTATGTTGTCATTTCTGGTGCCCCTTCTAAAAACCTTGGTGCCCCTCAGAACTATATTTTTTAATATGTTATTCCTTTGCATGCACTACTGTGTCCTATTAGATAACAATTCACATTGTGGGGGTATACCCACTCCTGGTTATCACCGCTCATAGTCGGCCTCAGCGCTCACCGTCCGACATATATCACATCGGTCCCTCGACTCCTCGCTCTTCCCACTGCGCAGCGAAACTCACCTCACCTCTGTTGAATGCTACCTTCTGCCTTCTATTGAATGTTTCCTTCGACTAACACGCCGTCATACCACATTTTTTGTGTGGTACATACCTCCATCACACTCCTGGTTACTCAATTCCGTTAAAGGTTTCCATAACGTATACCACCACACCACTCCACCATACCACCGGTTACACTCCTCGACTCCCATGGGTTCGAGTCATTCATACAACATTTGGATGTTTTTCCTGTGAATTTTGGGGCATAAGGAGCCTAGGGTTTAGCTTGATTCTGGACAAGAATCCTTCTAGCAGGTGTCGTTTGAATTTCTAAATGTCCTGGAATTGATCAAGGTTTAAAAGGTTTTTATCTCATTGATATCCAGATTGAGACAACCACATTTTATAGAACTGTGAAATTCACCTTTCAATGTCATTTGAGTTGTCCTTTAGCATCTAACAAGTTTGTTTCCAGAACTGAGTTCATATGGCGTCGGGTTCAATTGAGGCAGATGAAAGATTGGTTGTATGACTCTTGCTTCATGCAGTTTTTCTCATGAAAGTGGAATCAATGGGCATAGAGATTGCATTGATGTTCATCACTTTAATGAGGACCATCGAACTACATATGGTTTGGAGAAGTTCCGACCATAGCTAATGGATAGAGAAGATCATATGACAAACTTGTATTCCCACATACTTCAAATAATTATTTTATTAATTTCAATACTTGCATTTCTATAATTCGGAATGAAGAAAATCAACAAGGGTATTTCCTTGTCAATAGACATTTCCTTTGTCATATTATTTTGTGCTTATCGACTTTCCTTGTGTCTCAAATAATTGTAGGGCTGAGTAACAAGAGTAATTGGCAGTGATATTGTTTGGAGTCTTTATTTTATTCATACTTTCTTCAAAGAAATAAAAAGGAAAATAAAACAAATGTGGCTATCAACAGTAGAAAAAATGGGAGATCCTCCCAGAGAAGAGCTAGAATTATTTTAAAGGTTTTGAAAGCTCTACAAGGAACATAATTGGGAAAAGATATTTGTTGGACAAGAAAGCCATTTTTCAAAAGGGAGTAAAATTTTGCTGAAGAATTTTTGGTCTTTGGAAATTCTATAAATTAAGTTTTTCAGCGCGCTGTCAGCTAAGCTGTAACTGGATTATTTTCCAATTTGTAGTAGTTTACCTTTTGTCAAAGTTTATATTAAAGGAATGATCCAGTTTTCTAAGGAGTGGTTGACAAATTTCTTGAATGAACTTGATTGATTTTTCCAAGAATCTTGTTTTATACAAATAAATTGATCTAGTTAGCTTTTTTAGGGACTCAAAGTATCATCAACGCACTTCATTTGTTTGAAAAATGGCTCCAATTGGTGAAATATTAGAGTTACTGGACAATATAATCTCTGTACTATGGATAATACAGTGAAAATCAACAAGGATTTTCTCACCAATATTCATAGTTGTTTACAATATGTACATGAAAATATTGGTTTTTTATAGCTTGAATCTCAACTTCAGCGAGATGAGTTACAATAGCAAAAGGCATCATTCTGAACTTGTTTTTGTTCAGAACAATCCCCTATCTGACTTTGAAACAGGATCTTATCAGCAGCCAACAAGTCATCAAGTCAATAATGTTAATTCAAATCAAGTGCTCATTTCAGAAGCAAATTTGCAGGTAGATATAGAAGTTCAGTCTGCACTTCCCAAGACGATCATTAGACCTTGGGAAGAACTTTTCCATAACAAGCACATAACAAGTCTTGGATATGAAAAGGATGTGTCATTTCATATTCCAGATTACTCAAAACCCATGAAATTTCAGAGTGTTGGGTTTCTTCATGACAGTTCACCTTCAACTGTTCCAGATTCTACTCCTCTTCCACAGCAACAATAACAGATTGTGAAATGCCAACACTATGACCGAGTTGGCCATATGAAAGAACACTGTTTTGATCTTGATCCATGTAAGCACTTTCATAAAACCAGTCATTCTTTAAATAGATGCTTAAAAAACAAGCCTCCTGCAAGAACAAAGATTCAACTTGGATGGATCGCTTCTTGGAAATGGGCATCAAAAGATAAGAAGATATTTCAGTCATATGTCCGAACTTGTTCTAGAGTATTGAACAATGTTGCTGTTGATTTTTCTCCATCATCTCCCCTTGTATCTGACAGGGGGGGAAGTGATGGTCATCTGCAAGCTTCAAAGCCACATTAAGAGAGCCTGAACCACAACCTGCCATACCAGATTCAGAGTTGTAGCCAGAGACAAAGATGCCCTTGAGCATGCCTTCAGTTGGTGATGCCTCTTCAAAGAATTGACGACACTTCCTCTAGCAAAAGACTTCAGCTTCTTTCCAGTTTTGGAAGAGTTCTAGGAATTACATTAAGCATTCCAAAGTTGGTGGTAATCCTTAAACCATCACAGGTTGAGACCTCCCTTTTCAGGTTGAGGTTCTCCCTTTTATACGGGGTGAGACCTCCCTTTCATGGTTGAAGGTTTCCCTCTTCAAAACATCAGGAGCACTTCCTCTAGCAGAAGACCTCAGCTTCTTGCCAGACTTGGAAGAGTTATCGGAACTGCACTAAGCATTCCAGTGTTGGTGGTCATCCTTAAACCACCTCCCTTGATACTAGCATTTCAGAGAGCACATTCATCCTAGTGCTGCCATGCATTTTTTCATGTTTTGTATTACAACTCTCATCTTGGATTCATACATAACCCTTTGGATTAATAGGGGGAATGTTGGACACCTAATCCTCTAAGGGTTGGTGTGGAAGTTGAACAACCAAAGGGATTCCAAGGGGCCACTTGAAATATGAAACCAAGGGTCACTCCTATGTATTATAAATGTATATCATATCAATAATAGATGCACTTTCATGCTTATCATTCATACTCTGTTTCTGCCATGTATGTGTTTAATAATATCATACAATGGACAATCATTTCAGGTCTCATGATCTTGATCTATCATTGTATTCATTGGTGCATAATTATTTCAGATCTATGTATCAACTATGGCCCTTACGATGCAAATATACTTCAGATTGAAGAATTTATCAAAAACCCTTACACATGCACACTTAGCACTTTGATCTTCACCTCCTTATATAGTTAGAGCCTTAACCAATACCATGGGTCAAACCCTTAGTTATACCGATGGTATTCTTTGACAGGATTAATATCCGTTGTCGCGCTCATTACTATGGGCCAATACCATGCTAAATACCCTTGGCATTTAGAATATTGTGGTGCAAAAACCATACGTGACTCTGCTTCACCAAACCTATGTGTATATGCGACTTGGCCTTGACAAACCCGTGTATAGACCTTCAAAAATTCACCTTTATCAAACTTCTGATTCTGATCTGTAAACCTTTGTCCCATCATACTGTCATTCTGTTCCATCACTCTGTCACCTATGAACTGACCTGTGTATTCATCTAGTTACCATATACTTGTGTTGTTACAAGTGAGTTTCCATCAAGGACAACACATGCATCATATTGCCAGCAACATCCCCCCTTTGGAATTGATGGCAACCATGTTGGTGTTGATCACCCCAAACTGTTATTCAAACATCAATAAACTCACCCCTTTTGACATCAAGGGCAAAGGGCGGACCAAAGCTCCCCCTTTGGATATGATATACACTATACTGTCAACGCTCACCATGAGAACATGCTGAACCTTTAGAAAGATTTTCAAATGAAGAAAATGACTCTATAACTCAATCGAGTATGACCTTCCTATTACCGAGGACTCATACTTACATCAATCACCCAACCAAGTGGGATTACATATTTGACATGACCTCAAAAGTCCATACATGACTGAATATGACAATTATTACAACATAGGTCCCCACATAGCCTTTACATCAAATGACAGATATGCCATTAATATCTGAGACCAAAAGATCTTAATAGTAGCATAATTCAACAACCATAATGCAAATAATGCATTATATTATGCAAGGCTAATGCACCCCCGGAACCTGTGTTACATGTTCATTGTCAACATAGTTACCGATCAAACGAGAACTATTACCTCGAAACGGGTACTCGAGCAAAAAATTCCCCAAAAAACATGAAAAAACAACCCAAAAATAAAAAGTGTTGATTCTGCATCACCATTTTTTTTTCAGAGTAAATTTTCAATATTTTTTTAAAAATAACAGTAAGAAACAATAAAAGCCATTTTGTTTGGTGCAAAAAACACCTTGAAATCGAAAAGTGTTGACGCTGGAATAAAGTTTTGTTTTGTTTCGTTTGTTTGTATTTTTTTTTTTAAGGATATATTTTCAACATTTTTTAATAATGACATTAAAAATAAAATATCATGACTATGAAAAACTTTAAATTTCCAACGATTTTCAAGCATGACATTAATGATAAAATATCACGTCTTTGAAAAGCCTTAAAATTCCAATGATTTTTAAGTATGACATTAAATTTAAAATATCACTTATTTGAAAAACCTTAAAATTCCAACAATTTTCAAGCATGGTGCTAAGAAAAATATTTATAACTGTTTTCAACCATAACATTAAAGATAAAATATCACGACTTAGAAAAACATTAAAATCTTGACAATTTTTCAACCATGGAATTAAAACCAAAGATTATGACTACAAAACAATCTTAAGTTTTCAAAATATTTCAAGCATGACATTATGGAAAAATTTTATGACTAAAAAATCTTTAAAAATGAACACTTGAATGAACGAGTTATTATACCAAGAGTAATTTTTAAAAAATGTTAAATGTATAGCGATTTTAAAATCTTAGCCTAAGACAACTTGATACATTGCAATTTTTTTTTAAGAATCAACTATTAAATTGACATGAAATTAAGGACCAACCATGAAATTAACACATCATGAGGCAGATTCGATCCATTATAACGAAAAATTTAAAATCAACTATCAAATCGCAAATAATGGGATCGGGTTGCTAGACAAACATTGACACAAACCATACATACATACATATATATATATATATATATATATATATAGAAAACATAAATTCAAATATTGAAAAAAAAATAAAAAAACACAAAAATACAAAAGAAAGCAGAAATTCAAATATTGAAAAAAATAATTAAAAAATAATAACAAGTAATAAAACATAAAAAACATGACAAAAAAATTCAAATACAAAATATATATAGAAATGCAAAAATTCAAATATTGAAAAAAAATAAATTAAAAAATAATAACAAGTAATAAAACATAAAAAAACATGACAAAAGAAATCAAATATAAAAATTATATGGTAATGACATAAAAAAAACTATAAAATGTAACCAAATTAATCATACCATGTAAAATTAAAAAAAAATATATAAAAAAAAGAGTAAAATAAAATAAAAACCAAATAAAAATTAAAAAATAAGAAAATAAGAAAATCACAAAAATAAAATACAACATTAAAAAAAAATTAAAAACTAAAAAAATAAATTTAAATTTCCTAGGCCACCCTAGGCATAACCGGCCAAGGGTGGCAAGGGAAAGATTAATGACAAAACATAAATTAAATATCATTATATATATATATATATATATATATATATATATATATATAAACAAAACAAAAAAAACCATAAAAAATAAAATTAGAATTAACTTTTAAAAATGAAAAATTTAAATTAAAAAAATATATAAAATAAAAAAAACAAAAAATTAATATATATATATATATATATATATATATATATATATATATAAAATAAAAAAAACAAAAAATTAATATATATATATATATATATAATTATAATTTAAGAGAAAATAAATAAAAATAAAAATAAAAACCATTTTTTTAAAGTTAAAAATAAAAAAAAACATTATTTAAAACAATGGTTAAATAATTACCAAAAAAATAAATAACTAAAAAAATAAATAAAATTAAAATAAGGAAAAAATTAAAATTAAAATTAAATAAAAAAAATAAAAAATATTTAATTCTAAAAATAAAAAATAAAATAAAAAACAAATTAAAAAATATTCGAATTTAAAAAAAAAATTAAAAAAAAAACATTAAAAAAACCTATATGAAAAGAAAACAATTAAATTATTTATTTATTAAAATAACTCCCTTCCCCCTCGCTCAACCCCATCGCCCCCCTCGCTCTCTTGGGACCCTAGCCAGCAGGCAAGAGGCCGCAGGCTAATTCTCGGAATCGGCCTGTGGCCTCTCGGCCGTTGGCTGGGGGCCAGGGTAGGTGGGGAGGGCTGGTGAGGAGGGGATGGGGGGTGAGGGAGGGGGATGGTGGGGATTGGGGGAGGAGGAGGGGGAGAGGGGAGGGTCGGGAGGGACAGAGCGAATGCGATGGGGAGTGGAGGAGGGGGAGGGAAGAGGGGAGGAGAGGGGAAGGGTGGTGGAGCAGAGGGAGAGTGAGGGGGGAGGGAGTTATTTTAATAAATAAAAAATTTTAATTGTTTTCTTTCAGTATAGTTAGTTAGTTAGTTAGTTAATTTGTTTGTTTGTTTGTTTTTTTTTTTTTTTGTTTGCTTGCTTGCTTGTTTTTTTTTAATATATATATATATATATATATATATATATATATATATATTATTATTATTATTTTTAAATTTGTTTTTGTTTTTCGTTTTTTTGTTTTTGCTTTTTAATATATATATTTTTTAATTGTTCTTTTTTTTTAATAATTCTTAAACTTTTATTTTATTTTATTTTCTATTTTTAATTTTGTTTATTTTTATTTTTATTTTTTCTTAAACATAAAATAGTAGTGATAAATTCACCCATAATCAATTGATAACATTAAACAATGAAAATTACATCTAGGATTGATAGATAATATTATAACATTAACTCACCAAATCTATTAGGATTTATTAATAAAAATTAAATAAATTTATCAGGTAAATAAAATCAATAAATAATTAAACATGAAATAAATACATAAAATTAGAGACATATTAACAAATAATAAATAATTAAAACTAATAAATTAATTTTAATTAATCAGACAAATTAGATTACTAGTTAAAAACATTAATAGAAGTAATTAATCTATCTATATATATATATATAAATTAATTTTACATTAAAGAAATAAACATAACAATTAATCAACAAACTAAAAATTAATTGACTAATCAAACTAACAAGTGAATAATACAATAAATTAATAAAGAATAATTAATAAAATTATTTAATTAATCAACCCTTTTAATTAATTAATCAACCCTTAATTAATTAAATTAATTAATCAATCAAATTAATAAATCAATTAAACCATATATTTAAATAAAATTAATAAACATAGTAAGTAAATAATAAAATCAATTAAGCTATAAACCGATTAATTAGTTAATTAAAAAAATCATAATAAATAAATTAAATAAATAGGAATAAAATCTTAAATAAAAATAAATAATTTGTCTTTTTAGGTCCGATAGATCATTATTTGGTCTCAGCGGACGTTAACCATCATCATCATCATCATCATCATCAATTAATTAATTAAATGAAAATCTAGCCGACCTATTTTCTTACATCTTTTCTTCAATTTCCTATATATATAACCTAAATCTAGCTCCTGGATACATCATTAAGATCTGAAGAACATCTATTGACGCATCCCCTGATGATGGACTCACTTGGTAGTCCGATTTATTTTTATTTTATTTATTTATTTGTTAATTCTTTATTCAATTTTTTATTTTTATTTTTATGAGTTAATTTTGGTTTTTGTTTTTTTATTTTTTATTTTTTATTTGTTACGTTTTACGTTTTTATAGATTTTTTGTTTTGTTTGTTTTTTTTTTAATATATTTTTTTTGTATTTGATTTTTTTTTGTCATGTTTTTTTAGTTTTATTTTTATGTTTTATTACTAACATGAAAATCACCAACATTAACATAATTTATCAACACTTAATTCATTAGAAAATTGAAAGTGTAAAAACTAAACCCTCTAAACAAAAAGGGTTGATGCTCATCAACAATTTTTGAAATCAAGATGAGAATCACTAACAAAAAAAATGTTCACACTTGATACATAAAAAAATTTAAAGTGTCAAAAATAAGCCCTCTAAAAAAATGTGTTGATGCTGCATCAACACTTTTCAAAATCAACATGAAAATCACTAACATTTAAAAAAATTGCTCATACTTGATTCATAAAAAAATTTAAAGTGGCAAAAATATACTAAAAAAATAGGTGTATTTTGAATCACCATTTTTAAAAATTGAGTGATTTTTGCTACCTCAAAAAAACGGGTACTAGGTCATTTTCTCGTTTGATCGGTAACTGTGTTTGTCAACAACTCATTCATGAAAGCATTTTCATCAATGAGAAAAACATAACTCAATACCATATCAGTAAACTACAACCATCAACACCAGACCAAGAAAAATCAAATCATAGTTGTCAGTAGCATGTCAGAGGTTGATCTTGAGTATGTCCCACTCTTTTTCTATTAGAGAAAAACATATGCGACTATCTGCAAAGAAACTCGTGTATATATGCAACTTTATTTCATGAAACCCGCGTATAGAAAACAACCTTCTGAATTTTCACCTGTAGACTAAGCATACTATATTAACAACAAGATGAGGTAGAGACAACTCCCAGGTTCTGTTCGAGATATCCAAATGCTTATTTGGGAAGCAGTTTAGTAAATATATCAGCAACTTGTTCTTTTGAGGGAACATAGTCCAATTTAACCTTTTGCTCAAGCACTTATTCTCATAGAAAGTGATACTTAATTGGAATAAGCTTGGTCTTGGAGTACATAACAAGATTTTTCAGAATATTAATAGAACTTGTATTAACACATAGGATGGAGATGGGTGGAGAATGTTTGATTTGTATATCTTGTATTTTATGCATCATCCAGAGAAGTTATGTGCAACAAGATGCAACAACCACATATTTTGCTTTCGATGTAGATAAGGCAATGGAACTTTGTTTCTTGCTGAACCAAGATACCAATCGGGGCCCCATGTAAAATGTACCTCCACTAGTGCTTTTCCAGCCATCAACATTTCCATCCCAAACCACATCTGTGTATGCATGAAGGGTAATATATGCATATTTAGGATACCATAGACCAAAGTATTGGGTTCCTTGGAGATATTTGGATATTCTCTTTACTGCCTAAAGATGTGATTCCTTTGGATTGGCTTGGAAATGTACAACAATATCAATTGCATGCATGATATTTGGTTTGGTACATGTTAGGTAAAGTAGAATTCCAATCATAGACCTATACTCTGGTTGGTTTACTATGGGAGAATCATCATTAGAATTGAGGCTATATCCTATCATCATAGGAGTACATACATGTTTTCAATCTTCCATCCCATACTTCTTCAGAGTATTCTTGAGATATTTTTCTTGTGAGAGAAAGATGCCATCTTTTGCTTGTTGCACTTGTAGACCAAGAAAATATGTTAGTTCCCCACGTAAAGACATTTCAAATTCTTGCTGCATAACAAAAGAAAAGTTTTGACTCGTAGATTCTTCATTACTGCCAAAGATGATATCATCAACATAAACAACAATAATTAGCATTTTATCACCCTCAGTTTTTGTGTACAAGTTTTTGTCTGCGGATACTTTTGTGAAACCTTGTTGTTGAAGATATTTGTCAAGACGATAATACCATGCCCACGAAGCTTGTTTTAGCCCATATAAATCCTTTTTGAGTTTTCATACAAGGTTTTCATCATTCCCCAAAATGACTCCTTCTGGTTATTCAATATACACTTCTTCTTCTAGATCTCCATTAAGGAAAGCAAATTTTACATCATTTGATAAAATTTGAAATTTCGAAAACTTGAAAATGCAAGAAACATTCTTATGGCTTCAAGTCTGGCTACTGGTGAAAATGTTTCTTCAAACTCTATACCTTCTTGTTGAGCATAACCTTTACAAAAAAGTCTAACTTTGTTCCTAATGACCTCTCCATTTTCATTCAACTTATTTTTGAATATCCATTTTGTCCCAATAACATTTTTATCACGAGGCTTTGGAACCAATTCCCAAGTACCATTCTTTTCAACTTAATCAAGTTCTTTATTCATGGCTTTAACCCAACATTCATTTTTACTAGCTTGATTTACATTTTGTGGTTCAATGGTGGATAATAAAGCTAGATAACTAGAATATCCTACAAGGGTTCTTCTTTTTTGTACCCCAGATTCCTTTTCTCCTAGAATTTGAGTTTCTGGATGATTCTTTTTAACATACCTGGGTGGAGCCTTTTCTTTGTCTGATGTGTTTTCTTCTGTTGCTTCATTAGTTCCTTCTTCTATATCATTGCGATTTGATGTGGGAAAGCATTTATCATCATCATCCTCTTTTGTTGATGTTACCTTTTTGGGACTTGTGCATGCTTCATCAATCACAACATTAATGCATTCAACAATTTTCCAAAGTCTCTTATTGTAACATTTGTATCCTTTGCTTCTAGATGAGTAACCAAGAAGTATTCCTTCATCTGCTCTAGCTTCAAACTTAACAAGTTTTTCATCATTATTTTTGATGAAACATTTTCTTCCAAAAACTCTAAAATGTTTTATAGTGGGAGGCTTACCATACTAAAGTTCATACAGAGTTTTAAATCACTATTCACACAAACATGAGCCTTGTTGAGGATATTTACTACGGTATGTGCAGCTTCACCCTAGAAGGTGTCAGGAGTTCCAGAATCATCAAGAATAGCACGAGCCATTTGTTGAAAAATTCTATTCATTCTTTCTACCACGCCATTTTGTTGAGGAGTTTTAGCTACAAAAAAATGTCTTTTTATGCCATGTTGTTCACAGAAATCAAAGAATTCTTCTATTATGTATTCTCCTCCTCGGTCATATCTAAGAAATTTGATTTTTAAATCTAATTCATTTTCAACTATTGCTTTGAAGACTTTAAATTTATCAAATTCTTCATTTTTGTGTTTCAATAAACCAATCCAACACATTCTAGAAAAGTAATAAATGAATAAGATATATTATTGTTCTCCACGAGGTGAATTTTTACTTACTGGTCCACACAAATCAGTATGTATAATTTCAAGAGGCTTACTTGCTGATCCTTCTTTGGCATTGAATTGAACTCTGGTTTGCTTACCAAATTGACATGAATTACATATGGTACTTTCTGGTACGGTGATGTTGGGTAGATCACAAACAACTTTGACTCTGCTTGATTTACTTATTTGAGAGAAGCTTAGATGTCCCAACCTTCTGTGCCATAACCAATTTTCCTCTTCCTTGCCAAGGTAACATTGTTCTTGGCCACCTTTCAATATATACATATTTCTCGGGGTTCTTGTTCCTTTGATTATGGTCTTTCCTATGTCAAGTTCATGAACCACACATTCTTTTAATCTGGAATACCACCTCATTTCCTTGGTCGCACATTTGACTAACAATCAAGAAGTTATGCTTTATTCCATCAACATAAGAAACATTACCAGATTTAACCTTTTCTTTTAGAAAAACAAAACCTTTACCCTTAATGACAATAGGTGAGTCATTTCCAAAAGTGACATTCTTTTCTTTCTCTAAAGCATGTATGAAAAAAGTTTATCTTTATCACCTGTCATGTGTGTTGAGAATCCTCTATCAACGTACCATTGATTTTATTGTCCTTCTGCAAACAATGCTATGTCACATATTTCAGGCTGTAATTTCTTCCTTTTCCATACCTTAGAATTTGTTGATATTTGCTCTTTTTGAGATGTTCACTGTAATTTGCTCATGCATTCATATTCTTCATGTCCAAAGTTATTGAAAAATGAGCATTCAATTTCATCTATAAGAGATGAGAAGTTATTATAAGTGTTCTTCTTGACTCCTGTCCCATTCCTTTGTTTTCTTGCTTCTCTAGTCATGATGGTTTTGTATGCAACACATTGAGCAACCTTATGACCAAAATTATGACATGAGAAACATTGTCCATTAAAGAAGAAATTTATGTGATCATAGAATCTTCTAGTGTTGTTTATCTTGTGACTGGTTCTTCTATTGTTGTTCAACCTTGGATTGGAGTGAACGTGATTTACTTGTGGAATGACTTTATTCTTTTGTTGAGGACTGAAGATTTGTTGATTGAAATTTGCTGCATTTAGATAGATTTTGGTGGTGGCTGAAGACTTTTCTATTTGAGATGTCTCTCCAATGTATCCAAGACATGTCTTAGTAAGAGGAGAGCATTGTACCTTGATAATTTCATCTAAGGTTTCAGATCCTTTAGCAAATCTAAGATTCAGAGTTTTTATTTTCTCAAGTTCCTTTCTTAGACTTACTACTTCACATTCTAACTTCTCATTTTTTTTTTCTATGAGTTGATGCTTCAATGTATCTATGGCTACTTTGTTTTCTTCCAAGAAAATTTTGAGTTGAGTAATTTCTTCAAAGAAATATTTTCCCTCTAAAGCATCACAAATTTATCATTAGACTCATTAGTATTTTTCTCAAAATCCATGAGTAATTTAAGATCTTGATCAGATTCTCCTTCTTCACTATTTGACAAGCCATCACTATCTTCATGGGTATAATAACTTTTTCTATTGTCAAACCGTCTCTTATTACCTTTTGAATTATCCTTCCCTTTGTCATGGTTGTTTTTATGAGGACATTTAGTAGCATAATGACCAAATTTACCACAAGAAAAACATTTGAAGGGAAGCTTACCTCTGAACATTCCAGTGCCCAGTTACAAAGTTCACCTCATCTCCTTATGATATATATCCTGATTCCTTGTGTTTTTCATTTTCGTTTCCTTTTGCAGATGCTTTAAATGCTACTTATCTGACTTCTGAGGGACCTCATTTCCTCATTTCAAAAGTAGTCAGGATCCCGTGAAGTTGAAAAACAATAAGAGTTTGTAGATCCTCCTTCTCTTTAATGGCAGACACTTTTGACTTAAATTTAGGAGTTAGAGATCTTAAGATTTTCTCTACTAAAGTAGTGTCATTTATTTCTTCACCCATATTTTTCATGCGACTTACAATCTCATCTATACGTAGAAAGAAACTAGAAATAGTTTCATCATTATGCATTCTAAGAGTTTCATATTGAATTTTGAGAGTTTGGAGTTTAACACTTTTTACCTTGGTATTTCCTTCATAGCTTTGAATGATTCTGTCCCATATTTATTTTTCTGTGTTTAACTCCATAACTTTGACAAATTATGATTTTGTTAGACTTCCCAATAATGCATTGACAACTTTGGCATTGGTTTCATACGTCTTCTTTTCTGCTGCATTTATGGGAACTGCGGCTGGATATTGGTAACCTCCTTCCACAATTGCCCAAACATCTGCTCCAAGGGACCGAAGATATGATCTTGTTCTTGTCTTGTAATATATACAATTATTTCCGTCTTGGGAGATATTCCTTCAAGCGATCAAGCTTCTTTTGAAGGACCTGCTCTAATACCAATTGTTGGGAAAATTTATGGGAGCCGGGGGGGGGGGGGTGAATCAATGTTTTTAAAAAACACACAATAATAGTGTTTTATTTGTTTTGTTTTGTTTTGTTTGATTGTTTGTTTGTCCTTGTTTTTGTTTTTTTTTTTTTTTGTGTTGTTTTGTTTTGTTTTTTTTATTTGTATTATTTTGTTTTTGTTTTTTTTTTGTTTTGTTTTTTTGTTTTTTGTTTTTATTTGTTTTTGTTTTATTTTTGTTTTGTTTTTTTGTTTTTTGTTTTTGTTTTTTGTTTTTGTTTTTGTTTTTGTTTTTTTTTTTTTTGTTTTTTGTTTTTGTTTTGTTTTTTGTTTTGTTTTTTGTTTTTGTTTTTTGTTTTTTGTTTTTGTTTTTTTTGTTTTGTTTTTTTGTTTTGTTTTTTTTGTTTTGTTTTTTGTTTTTTTGTTTTGTTTTTGTTTTTGTTTTTTGTTTGTTTGTTTGTTTTTGTTTTGTTTTGTTTTGTTTTTGATGAAATGTATATGCGACTTTATTGAACCCAACTCGCATATGTACACGACTATTGTAAAAGAAACTAGCGTATGCATAGTAAACTTGTAAAACAACTAATTATTTATTTGTTAAACTTGAACCAGAATGTAGGAGATTTTATGAGCCATTTTATAAGAAGTAAACTGGTGCAATAAGAATAGAATAAAGTATCACACATAAGAAACACTCATGAACACAAGGATTTAAGGTGGAAACCCAATGTGGGAGAAAACCACCGCTGCTGTCATCTCAGTCTTCAAACTTATTAATATCAAAAGCTTCTTACATTCTTGTACTGGTGCAGACTCATACCAGTATGTAGGCACCCACCTGCTTAAGGCTACAACCTTCACTCGTTCTCCAACTCCTACTGGAAGGGAGCTCCAATCCCTTGATCTGATTACTAGCTACTACTGGCAAGAAGCTTCGACTTCCTCACTGAAGGCTCCAACTCTCAACAACATCCATGGACCACGTTTAATAAATTTTCACCCTAGATCCATTGGCTTTAATACATCACAACTTGTAGATCAACTGAAGCAAACACCAACTTAATTTAAACAGAACAATGATATCAATATAACCAGAATAAAGAATTGAAATCAAAATACTACATCAACACACAGAATCAACTGCAACCCTCATCATTCATATCCCAAAATGTATACGCTACTTCACTTAAGGCAACCCGCATGTATATGCGTTTTTATGTAGAGAAACCAGCATATAGATCTTAATATACTGAAAAATGAAAACTTGTAATTCTGAATCAAACAGAGAGTTGACCAGAGATATTATGAAATATTTTGTTAGCTTACAGAACCCTCATACAGTCAACAACATCAATAATATTTTCAATTAATCAACATGTAACCAAATTCAACTCATCATTCAATCATTTCTACTTCAGACATTATCACTCAACCCAGATCAAATCAGTTATGCCGATGGTATTCTTTGACGAGATCAATATCCATTGTCGCGCTCATTACTATTGGCCAATGCCATAGTAAATACCCCTGGTATTTAGAATACCATGGTATGAAAACCATATGTGACTTTACTTCACCAAACCTGCGTGTACACACGACTTGGCCTTGATGAACCCGCGTATAAATCTTCAAAAATTCACCTTTATCAAACTTCTGATTCTGATCTGTAAACCTTTGTCCCATCATATTGTTATTTTGTTCCATCACTCTGTCACCTCTGAACTAACTTGTGTATTCATCTAGTTACCATATACTTGTGCTGTTACAAGTGAGTTTCCATCAAGGACAACACATGCATCATAATTCATAGGTGGTCAAACATATCTTATGCTATTTGAAAGGGCACTACTCAAAGGGTTTTCACTATCCAATGGGAGTCCCTATTTATCTTCATGGATTCTTTGATATACACTAAGTTCACAATCTTAATGATATCAATCCACCTTTCGTTATCTATTACTTTTGGTCATGGACCAATTTCCTGGTGTTCTACGAAGAAATAGACTACAATTCTATCTCTTTGTAAGTTGAATATGTTGACACTCTCTAGGAAGCACCTTGTTTTGATGATAATGATTCTTGATCAATTGGGTCTTTGTCAAAAGGGTTTGAACCCTCTATATTGTGATGATCAAAGTAACATCAAACTTATTCATATTCTTGTTGATCATTAGAAATTTAAACATGTCTAGCTTTGGATGCACTATATCCATAATTCATATGCTCCAAGAGGTATTGGGCATATCGTTTTTCCTTCAATTAATTAGCTTGTAGATATATTCACCAAAATATCATTGAGACCCACATTAATTAGTTTGCATGATCATTTTGGAAAGGGATATTTTTCATTTAGGGGAATGTTGTGTTAATGGCATTTCTTGATGCTCCTTATTCAACTTAAGGGGGTCGTTGGAATTATTAATGCAATTTGGACTTATGGCCATGACTCATGTATCATTATGTACTTGTAATTATGACTAAACCCATATTCTTTATTCTTTATTTTATACTAGTTTATGGTTGATATGTAGGCTCAATTACCCTCTTGTGGAGTGTGCCCTTGTTATGTGGGTTCATGAGCCCCACTTGGGGGATGCCTCACTTGAGTTGTGCGTAAATACACAACACAAGCTTTCATTTGTAGCATTGCACATTATGATCTTATTGATTTAATATACAATGTGATAAGTGTAGGGATGCTTATATTTGACATTTTTCTTCTGTGATTTTCATTTTATATCTCAAATGAACTAGACTTATTTCTCTCTAGTGCATTTGTGAGGATGTTATTTCAAAATTTGGGTGGGATTTGGTTCCATCGATTCTCTTGTTGAACCTTATAAATCTCAACAATTAAAGGGTATCAAAATTTGTTTGAAATGCTTTTATGTAACATCCTTCTTGGTGTTAACATTTCAATTATGACATTGTGCCGAGTAAGTTGTTGTGTGCGTGTAATAACACTGCCACCTATAAATTGTAAATTTTTTTATCATTAATTACTAATCTCAATTTGCTACTCCCAAATAGAGAATATCTTTACACTTAGTCTTTACTATTACTAAAAATTCATCTAATAACTAAATCACGTATTTGATATTCTTTTCTCCATTTAATATATATATATATATATATATATATATATATATAAAATATAAAATACAATTCACAAAATACAAATCCATAACAAAATTATTCAATTTCCAATATATAATAATTATGAATTAACTAAACAACTCCAAAATACAAGTGATTGATGTAATATCAGATATATTATTAAATCAATCTCACATTTATTAACAATGCCTGTAATTTCAAATGTGAAATCAAAAGTTTTATTTAATATTGATATCAAGTATATATTTATAACTTTTCATGATTTATATAATATTATTTTTATCTATAAGAATATATTTCATCTGAGAATTGATTCATTTAATTTTTAAATATATCGATTTATAAAAAATACCGTGTAATTGTTTAATTGAGGTTATAAAAGCAAAAAATAATAATGTGCGATTAATTTAATAAGACTGTGATATTTACAGTTATATTAATCTCACTTTTATTAATTATGCGTGTAATTTCATAAATAATGCCACACCATCAAAAATCATATCTAAAATTAAGAGAGTATTATTTAGTGTCAATACCAAGTACTAATTTATAGTTTTTAATGGTTTATATAATATTATTTTTAACCTTCAGTCATTAAAACAGTAATAATTTTTATCAATTTTGAGGGTTGAACATTTTAATCAAAATATATATTTTTTGTCAGCGCGAAAAAAAGCTATATATTTGTATTATATTCATCATAGGAAAAATGTACAACAATATTTCTATAGGAACCATCAGATATGGTTGAAAGAATTGGTTCAAAGTCCCATATGAGAAAAGATACAAAAATAAGCTATTTTCTGTTCTGCAACATATAGATCATAATAGGGTCGAAATCGGTCCTATGAGACAAAATTATATGGAAATTTTTCAAAAAGGAAGTCAATATATTGGGAAACAGAGACATACCAGATAGTCATCAAAATATTGAAATTTATGTACCCGGAATGTGTAAGTCCTGGATCTGATGAGAGATGTTGTCCACCATTAACTGCATCCTCCAGGTGCCTTGTGGAATAGATAGGCCCATTTTTGATAGAGCATTTGCCTTCCCGTTTTTGTCCCTGGTGATGTGAGCAATTGAGTAGTCCCTCCTGCAGCTCCATAAATCCTCTATCCTGTTCAGCCAACCGGAAAGATTGATGTTTTTTATGGAATGTATTGACTGTACATGATCGATGATGACTTTTGAATCTCCAAAAAATTGAATCTTTTGTATGTCAAGAAAGTCACAAAGATATAGAAGACCACTAAGAGCCATAACTTCTGCTTTGTTGTTGGATCCGACACCTCCATTCCAATGAATATCGAAAGCTTGACCAGCTTCTGGAATAATGAATACTCCGCAGGCACATGTACCATGTTGAGCAGCTCCGTCGAAATATGCACGTGGAATATTTGTGGGTTCCAGAATTTGTGGACACCTTCCTTTTCTGACTTTGGATTGGTGAGGCATTCCAAGCGCATTGTATAGGCAAAGGATAGATTCAAAAACTGCTGAAAGTGATTCTCTTTTGGATTTGAAGATCGACCCGTTTCACCATTTCCATATGGTCCAGATAGTTATAAATGGAATGGGCCTCCAATCAATGATCATGTTACTCCATCCTTTGAACGCCTCAGAAATGGAAGGGTAAGAGGTGTTGGTATAACCAAAGTGTGCAGCAAGATTCCTCCATATCATCTGTGATTGTGGACAAAGGAGAAAAATGTGTAAGTTGTTCTCAGCATTAGATCTACATAGAGGGCATATGGCGGGCCCGCACCAATTACGTTTTTGTAGATTATCCCATGTGAGGTTCCTGTTGTAAAAAACCAACCATGCAAATAAAATGATTTTTAAGGGGCAGCCTGTTTTCCAAATAGATGCTGGAAAGATGTTATCCTTTTGTTCATATTCTGAGTTTTGTAACTGAAGGTATATATATTTGACAAAAACAGACGAAGAGCCACCATGACCCTTCTAGATGAGGTAATCCATATCTGCTGAGTGAAATATACTATGTGCCCGCAACTTAATGATAGAGCTCCACTGTCTTTCCAGTTCACCGCTTAGAAGCAATTCTGTAGCAGATTTCCAAATAGGAATTGCACCTTCCCATTTTCGAATGGCTTTGGCCCAGTAGAAAATGCCTCTGTTATGTAAAGCTTTTAATAGCTGCGAAGATATATGGATCTTTCCACCCGGACCTGCAAATTCATCCAAACCAATGATAATTTTTTTACCACACTGGAATTTCCAAATCATATTCCTTTTGAAGAATAGCTCTATTTTCCGGAATCCTCTCCATATAGCTGAACTGTGCGCTGTTCTAGTGATGCGGTGTCTATACCAGTAAGTCATATCTTGATTGTCCATGTATTTTGCTCTAATGGCCCTACTCCAAATAGACTCTCCCATAATTGCTTTCCACATAGATTTACAGAGTAGGGCTCTTCTAAACTTATTTAGATCCAATATACCCCATCCTCCCATATTTTTGGGCCAAGCCATCATCGAGAGTTTTGCCAAGTTATATACCCCATAGTGATTTATAAAAAATTATTATAGCAATTGTTTATATATATATATTTGTATATTTGTATTTGTATTTGTTACGTTTTCACACATTTTATTTATTTAATAATCTAAACAAGAGTAGAGCGTATTTCTTAGATCTCAATATTGGAAATGCAACAAATTATAAAGATAGAACTATTATTTAAATCTTTATATTGGAAATGAAACCAATTATTTAGATTAGAATTTGATGAACATGAAATCAAAGCAATACAATGAAAGGTTTGTATGACCATGGGCCAATGCTTGAGTTTAAAGGTTACAATGATTAATATATATGAGCTTAACCTTAACATAAAGAAATATTGAGAATATTTTTTTGGTTTTTATTATCTAAGTAATGAGAATATGGTGGTTGGTGGTGATATAAATTTCACTTTTTCTAAGAGAAGTATAAGGCAAAGTTAGAACAAAGGATCAATTTTCAAAATTCCATAGAGTATTTTGGTTAATTATGAGGCTATTAAGTTGGATCCCATCTACAAAAATTATCAATCAAGAAAAAAGGATTTCTATGAATGTGGAACATTTTTTTATCTTTAAATACTTCATAGAAATCTCTAAATCACTAAGGATTTTGATTGTAAATAGAAACATTTTTTGATCATATCTTAATTTCTTTGCAGATAGAAGTATATGATGAGAAGTCCCTCATGCCATTTAAGTTTAATCCATTATATGTTGAAGTTTGTAGCTCAAGCATGTACTTCTGCAGAGACATTGTGTTTAGGCATGAAAATATTAGAACACTTGCTCTAGGTTGAGCAAGTTGCTAAAGTAACTTAGCCTAAGTTTAACTTATGAAAAAACACATATTAATATGCTCGCTTATTGAGCTAAAAAAACTTAGGAAAAGTGAAGTAATTTACTTTAGTGAATAAGTTTTAATCTTAGCCATTGATATTAATTGCGGCAATATCTAATCTTGGCCTAAAATCACTTTAATATTAGGGTTAGGGTTATGGTTGGGGATTTAGCTTAATGTAAAGTTATAAAAGCAAGGCCAGGGAGAAGGAGAAGACATACAACAACATCACAAGATTGAGAGCAGTATCTTAGTGAGCATGTGCTGGGTTCAAGGGAGTGCAGAGAGGTTGGAGATAGAGATCTACAAGAGAGAGCAGGTCCGCTGGATCATATCCAAAATATTGTAATTTTTATTTTCTTAGTTGGGGCTTTTGGATTTTTGTAGCTATGGTCGGTCTTCATAATTGGTCTTAGCCCTCCAAAATAAAGAGAAAAAATATGGATTGTATTTCAAGTCGACTTTTAAAAGAAGTAAAATTTGAATTTTTGATTTTGATTTTGCCTCCAAATGTAAAGTCGACCCCAATATGTTCATGTCGGCCCAGCCTAATAGTCACAACACTTGGGCACATTCGACCATTGTAAAAGGGCCATTCATCCTCCTCATTTTGGCAAAAATTTGGATCACATCTACGACAAAATTCAAATATTCTAAGGCACAATTTGAATCTAAGTAAGGACGAAGTTTGAGGCTAATCAAGATGAAATTAGAGGCAAAAAGGATGAAATTTGAGGTAGACCAAATTCTCCTGAGACAGATTGAATTCTTAGAGGCATGCCGAAATTTTAAAGGCTATTCATGGGAAATTTGACCAAGTTTGACATGGGTTACATTACTGGTCAGTTTGACTAGAAAATTTAGGTTGTATTCCTTATTAAAATGGACAAATTCTCTAAGAAAGGGCTACTAAGGTTTTCCCTTGGTTGGGGTTTTCCCAAGAAAATTTTTGTGTCCGTTTTGTTTGGTTGTCACTTTATTTTCTACTATTATTATTATTTTAATGTTGAAGGTTTACTATGTATAATTTCTTAATGATGAAGTGACACAATATAAATAATGAAGAAATCATTGGAAGTAATTATCAGTCTAGAAAAGCCTGAAAAGTCAACATGGTATCAGAGCTTTGGTTCAAGAGCAGCCAAAGAGACTTGAGGTTTTCTATTTGTTTTGTCTTCTGAGGTTTGACTAGAAACCATAGAATAATTCAAGACCTTGTTCTATGGAGAATTGAAGCACCTAAGATCAATTTTTGAAGTTTGTAGATGAAACCTTGTTAATAGTTGCAGGAGGGTCGAAGATTAAGTTCTATAACTCATTCCAAGCTTTTAAAGGGCCAAAAGGATTCAATATGATAGTACAGAGGCTGAAGTTACCTCTGGGCTAGTTATAGGGGGTTGAGAGACCTAAGGAAGACCAAGAGGTCTTAGAGTGTCATCACAAATCCAAGACATTCAGACAACTAGATCATAGGCCATATTTTTTTATAATTAAAGGTGGGAAATACTTTCCTTTTCAAACTTGTGCTAAAGATGAAATTGTCGAGGAAGGTCGAGAATATTCATTTGGAGATCATATTTTGGAGGTACTCCTCTTGGAAATAACTAGTCCTATTGCTACTAATATCCAACATGCCTTAGAATATTAAACAAAAGTTGTTGATGATTTTTGCAAAAGGAAAACTCTGTTCTTAGATTGAGATTCATTGATTGGAAGATGCTATAAGGTCTCTGTAACATGTAAGCCACCTTGGTATTGGAAGCCTTGAATTTGGATGACACTAAGATAAGGACGACTACGGGAGATAGACCAAGTGTCGAGAATATTCGACTTCCTGAAGTATGATGTGGGTTGAAATTAGTGACATGTGTAGGACATTTCCTTTGATATGTGACTGTTGCCTTGAAGTTGTAGAAATCTAAATCTCTAATGCCATATACCTTACACTACAATGAAAATATCTTGTATGACCGAATAAGGGTTCTTGTCTTGCATTGCACTGTTGTGATTATAATTGTATTGGTTGAGATATGGTGCCATTACTTATATGGCAGAGCTTTAGAAATATGGTAATTTTGATTTAATCAAAGGATACATCTCTGACTGGTCCTCTTTGAGCCAAAGGGAGTTATGAAGGACATTGGAATGAATAGGTGTAAGAAATATTGTCATTTTGAAAAGTATAGGGCAGCGTCAGCGAAAAGGACATATTGTTCTTTGAAGTAGTTACACAACATTTGTTTGAAAAATAAGCTTGGCCATAAACACTGCTAAATCTAAAGTAGACCTTTTGAGGTTTCTTGTTGAGGTTGAATGCACCTTTGATACATTTGTTTCAAGTTTCATGAAATGTTGTGGCATTCTGATGTTTTGAAGGCAAAGATTTTTTGATGTGCCATGATGAATATACTCAGGGACTAAGTTTAGTTTTGATGACATGGAAATTGAAAGGGAATTTATAGGTTTTCTTCATCAGTTTTTTGAAGACGGAAATTTCTCTTGTGAAGACTAAGCCATCTTCAGGACTAGAGTTGTCCTTTATTTCTACTCCTATAATGGCTTTGAGGAGGTTGAGTTACTTGGTTTGGAAGGACCAAAGGTAATCATCTAGTTGTTCTACTCAGAGGACATAATTTTGTGATGCTGGACCATTTGAAGATTGTTTACTTATTGATGCTATAAAGGACATTGGAATGCCATAAACCCTTTGGATATTTGTATCTATGACTCTACCTGCTATATTTGTCTTTTGTTGTTTGATCTGGTGGATCAAAATAATGCTCAAAATTAAAAGTGTGCGATAGAGCTCGAAACCTGCATGATTGGATAGATCTCAATGATCTAAACCCAATGCAGCTCGTTTCACTTAAATCTAACATTGGATGCTCCTAGAATCACATTCTGATTGATTTGGGAAACAACTAAAAATTTTGGAAAAAAAAAGTCGCTGGAACACCCAGTGAGCAGTATGTACGCTCACTGGGCCATGACTTGGCATGTTGATTGGTCCTCCATCAGCCAATGAATGGTCAACATTTGGGGTAGCATGATTGGTTGGGGCATGGTGGAATTTTATTGGTTTATGGTTTTGTTATGGTGGCCCAATGAGGGAGTGGCATGTGGGCCAACCAGTGGCTACCACATGGCCTCCTCATGGTGGCCAAAATTTGTTTGGAGACCGAAAACACCCTGGAGGTTCGAAATCGAGACCAAAAAAACATACCATCGCACCACGCTATATAACTTGACATATATTGTATGCGGAATATATTTAACGTTGGTTGAATGAGCATATGGGGGGAGTTGGGCTAAGACCTAGCCTTTGGCCACCCCTGTGCAACAAGACCACTGGCTAGGGGCCAAGGGCTAGGGCCTAGCCCAACCCTCATGACCCTTAGCACAACTGTGTGCTCACAGCCAATAACCGAGCACAAACGGAGATGGGGGCCAACCATAAGGGGCCAACCCCAATCCCTATGGGGTCGCCATATGCCCAAAGTACATAACAATGGTAGAATAGTTGGATGGGGGTCACCCCAAGTTCATAAGACCATTCATAATACCAAAAGCGCACAGTTTGGAGGGGGTCGCCCCAAGGGGGGTCGAACCATGGTCGTATGCGCTACATGAAACCAAGGGCGCACACAAAAATTTCGAGACTGGGGGCTTAATGGCTCCCTTAACAGTCCTACAAATTCACCCATCGACAAAAATTATGCTAGGTTTTGTGTGTTGGTTCCACATTTGGGGCACTCGAGCCAGGTTGAGGCTAAATTGTAGGATGGTTAGTTGCAAAATTTGGGAAAAGGAAGAAACAAGCATAACTTTCTCAGTTTTTGGCCAAATGAGGCACAAAAAGTACCAAAATAGGGGTTTTTGATAGTGTTGGATCCATTGGAGACTTAATTTTTACTAATTGAGTAGTGTAAAGAATGTAAACACACTTTTTAGATTTTTAATGAAAGAGGCCCTGCATTAGAAGTTGGACCAGGAGATGTAGCCCAAGAGAGAGGTGAACTCCTTTATCATGCTTGTGTTATGTGCTTCAGATATGCTAGTTTTGTATCCATTTTGGCTATAAATTGTGGTTAAAATTTTCTTGCTTATGTGTTTAGTAAACTGATCCTCTACCCAAAACACATATAGATTTAACTTGAAAATTGTTTAAAAAATCTTCAATTTTACACATTCATATCATTGATAGCTAGAGGCTGTTGTTTCTTTAAAGTGTTAGATGAAGACATAATGGAACATTAATCTTGATACATTTGTTTCACTGATATCAAGATGGATCATCCGTGATTGTGTGATGACATGATGGATTTCAGCACATATGCAGAGGCATGAAAATTCTATGGTTTTGGGCATGTAAAGAAAATTTGTATATGAAAAAGCTTGCTGCAAAATAATTGGAATTTTGAGTGAAATCCATAGAGTTTGTGAATAAAACCCTAGAGTTGGACCTAGAACAATGTTTCCCCTTAAAGAAGAAACTCTAAGAAAGGAGGGACAGTCATTGATGATGAATACATTGATGAATAGTTTTGTAGATGGATGATTTCTGCAAGATGGCAAGGATCAAGAGGGAGCTGAAATTTTTTCCTAAATACTCAAAAGTTACATACCTTATATCTCTCTTCATTGATTTTTATTATGGTTGTTGTACTATTAGTTAGCCTCTTGTATTTGTCTCTTTTTCTAGGTTGTAATCATTCTTCCATGGTATCCTAGTAAGGATTGCAAGTACATCGTGAAGGCTACGATGGCTTTGGAAATAATTGGAAGCATTGGAAGAATGAAGCAAATTTTGTGGAAAGAGGATTCTACCAGAAGTGATTCGTGTTCGAGAGGGAGAAATTGTACTGACTAGAAGGGTTCCAGAAGCAAGTAGCCCAACAAGTTTGAAGGATGTCATTGTGCTAAGATCTGTGGAAAATCAGCGATGACTTCAAGGTGGATTTATGAGGTCAAGAATTTGGGTGATGGATAGAAAGTCCATAGCCATTCCCATGGTATCCAATTTGATGAAGTTGAGTGGCAGAGGGAGAAGCCTAGATTGTCTCAAGAGGATTTTTTTTTAGCATTAGAATGATTGGAAAGCAGTTGTGGTGTTGGATTCCAGTTGGTCAGTTTATGGTGGAGCCAAGGAATGTGGCACAACTTATGTTGAGGTACCAATATGGTATTGGTAATTGAGACATGTTTCATATGATAAAGTACAACTATTGGATATAAAAAATTCATATTGAATGTATATTGTCGTTTGTTTAGGAAGTTGTAAAGCAGGTAGCGTTAGGATTGTTTTCTCAAATGCAGGAAATGACCGTGATGACAGGTCATTGCACATGGTACAAAGGAGTAGTGAGTCTCCTATGTATTTATGGTAAAGATGGTTTCTGACATTCTCAAAAAGCCTCCATCCCTAGATGAAGTTGGTGTTCTTATGGAACAAGATTAGAGTGATTAAGAATGTTTCCCTTGGTTAAAGGGAGTGTTGATGTTGTAGCAGCTATGGGAAGAGATTTCTCCCTTGGTCATGGGGTTTGAATTAAAATCCATGGAGGTTGTATGAGGGGATTTTCCCTATAAGAATTGAGGCTTGGATTACTCTCTTAGGTCATGGGGTTTGACTGAGAAACCATGATTTATGGTTGGAGAGATTGAACCTCTAAGCATCGAGGCTTGGATTGATCTCTTAGGTCATGGGGTTTGACCAGTAAAAAATGGTTTATGGTTGGAGAGATTGGTCTTTTTAACATCGAGGCCTAGATTTCTCCCCTGGTGAGGTAGAGTTCTGACCATATTTCCATGGGGTTTGGATAGCGGGTTGAGATTCTACCTTATAACATCAAGCATGTATTTACCATTCAATGACATGTGATGACATGTGGGAATGTTGGATGGGCCTCGAGTTTCACCATGGGTTAGGTGGGGTTCTTGACATGTCTACAAGCGACAACTTATTGAGTCGGTGACCCTAGGACTAGTGGGTGACTATTTACTTCTTTGATGCTGATGTGTGGATGCTTTCCTCATGGTTTTGGTGTTGAACATGAGGTTAATGGATTCATCAACACAATTGAGATCATTCAACCTTTTCTTGTAATAAATAATTTTTCAACAAGAGAATATCTTAGGAAGTCATTATGAATGCCTCCATAAGTAAGATGGAGTGTTGTATTTTTGTAGCTATGGTCGGCCTTTATAATCGATATTATCCCTCCAAAATAAAGAGACATAACAAATATGGATTGCATTTCAAGTCGGGTTTTAAAAGAAGTAAAATTTGAATTTTTGATTTTGAAATTTTCTTTCAAATATTGTAATGTTGACCCCAATCTATTCATGTTATCTCAACCTAACAGTCAAAACACTTGGGCACATTTGACCACTATAAAAGGGTCATTCGTCATGCTTATTTGGGTATAAATTTGGATCACATTTAGATTAAATTAAGATCTTTTGAGGCACAATTAAAAGCTAAGAAAGGATGAAGTCTGAGGCTAATCAAGATGAAATTTGAGGTAGATCAAATTCTCTAAGTAACTTATATCTCTCTTGATTGATTATTATTGTTGTTTCTTTACTATTAGTTAGCTTATTGTATTTGTCTCTTTTGCTCAGTTGTAATCGTTCTTCCATGGTATCCTAGTGATGATTGCAGCTACATTGTGAAGGCTTCCATGGCTTGGGAAATAACTGGAAGCATTGGAAGAAGGAAGCAAAGTTTATGGCAAGAGGAATCTACCATAAGTGATTCGTGTTCGAGAGGAAGAAATTGTACTGACCAGAAGGGCTCCAGAAGAAAGCAAGCCAACAAGTTTGAAGGATGTCATTGTGCCTAGATTTGTGGAAAATCAGTGATGACTTCATGGTGGATTTACAAGATCAAGCATTTGGGTGATGGATAGAAAGTCCATAGCAATTCCCATGGTATCCAATCTGATGAAGTTGAGTGGCAGAGGGAGCATCCTGGATTGTCTCAAGAGGATTTGTTTTAGCATTAGAATGATTGGAAAAAAGTTGTGGTGTTGGATTCCAATTGGTCAGTTTATGGTGGAGCCAAGGAATGTGGCACAACTCGTGTTGAGGTACTAATATGGTAATGGTAATTGAGATATGTTTCATATGATAAAGTACAACTATTGGATATAAAAGATTCAAAATGAATGTATATTTTAGTTTGTTTGGCAAGTTGTAAAGTAGGTAGCTTCAGGATTGTTTTCTCAAGTGCAGGAAATGACCTTGATGACAGGTCATTGCACGTGGTACAAAAGGAATATTGAGTCTACTATGTATTTCTATGGTCGAGTTGGTTGCTACCATTCTCATAAAGTATCCATCCCTGGATGAAGTTGGTGTAATTATGGAACAATCTTAGAGTGATTACGAATGTTTCCCTTGGTTAAATGGAGTGTTGATGTTGTAACATCTATGGGAAGATATTTCTCCCTTGGTCATGGGGTTTGAATTAAAATCCATGGAGGTTGTATGAGGAGATTTTCCCTATAAGCATTGAGGCTTGGATTTCTCTCTTAGGTCATGGGGTTTGACTGAGAAACCATGGTTTATGGTTGGAGAGATTGAACCTCTAAGCATCGAGGTCTGGATTGATCTCTTAGGCCATGGGTTTGACCAGTAAACAATGGTTTATGGTTGGAGAGATTGGTCTTATTAACATCGAGGATTGGATTCATCCCCTGGTGAGGTGGAGTTCCAACCATATTTCCATGGGTTTTGGATAGTGGGTTGAGCTTCTTCCTTATAGTATCAAGCATCTATTTACCATTCAATGACATGTGACGACATGTGGGAATGTTGAATGGGCCTCGAGTTTCACCATGGGTTAGGTGGGGTTCCTGACATGTCTCCAAGTGACGACTTATTGAGTTGGTGATCCTAGGACTAGTGGGTGGCTATTTACTGTTTTGATTCTAATGTGTGGATGATTTACTCATGGTTTTGGTGTTGAACATGAGGCTAATGGATTCATCAACACAATTGAGCTCATTCAACCTTTTCTTGGAATAAATATTTTTTCAACAAGAGAATATCTTTGGAAGTCATTATGAATACCTCCATAGGTAAGAGGGAGTGTTGGATTTTTGTAGCTATGGTCGTTCTTCATAATTGATCTTAGCCCTCCAAAATAAAGAGACATAACAAATATGGATTGTATTTCAAGTTAGATTTTAAAAGAAGTAAAATTTGAATTCTTGATTTTGAATTTTTCTTCCAAACATTGTATTGTTTACCCCAATCTATTCATGTTAGCTCAACCCAACAGTCACAACACTTGGGCACATTTGACCACTATCAAAAGGGCCATTAATCCTCCTTATTTGGGTAGAAATTTGGATCACATTTGAGACTAAATTCAGATCTTCTGAGGCACAATTAAAATCTAAAAAAGGATGAAGTCTGAGGCTAATCAAGAAGAAACATGAGGTAGATCAAATTCTCTAAGTACCTTATCTCTCTCATCATTGATTATTATTGTTGTTGTTTTACTATTAGTTAGCTTCTTGTATTTGTATCTTTTTCTCGGTTGTAATTGTTCTTCCATGGTATCCTAGTGAGGGTTGCAACTACATTGTGAAGGCTTCCATGGATTTGGAAATAATTGGAAGCATTGGAAGAATGAAGCAAAGTTTGTGGCAAGAGGAATCTACCAGAAGTGATTCTCGTTTGAGAGGGAGAAATTGTACTGACCAAAAGGGCTTTAGAAGCAAGCAGGCCAATAAGTTTGAATGATGTCATTTTGCCAAGATCTGTGGAAAACCAATGATGACTTCAAGGTGGATTTACAAGATCAAGAATTTGGGTGATGGATAGCAAGTCCATAGCCATTCCCATGGTATCCAATCTTATGAAGCTGAGTGGCAGAGGGAACAACCTAGATTGTCTCAGGAGGATTTGTTTTAGCATTAGAATGATTGGAAAGTAGTTGTGGTGTTGGATTCTAGTTGGTAAATTTATGGTGGAGCCAAGGAATGTGGCACAACTTGGGTTGAGGTACCAATATGGTAATGGTAATTGAGATATGTTTCATATTATAAAGTACAACTATTGGATAGAAAAGATTCAGATTGAATGTATATTGCAGTTTGTTTGGAAATTTGTAAAGCAAGTAGCTTCAAGATTGTTTTCTCAAGCGCAGGAAATGACCGTGATGACAGGTCATCGCACGTGGTACAAAAGGAGTAGTGAGTCTCCTATGCATTTCTATGGTCGAGTTGGTTGCTAGCATTCTCACAAAGCCTCCATCGACCCTATATGAAGTTGGTGTACTTATGGAACAAGATTAGAGTGATTAAGAATGTTTTCCTTGGTTAAAGGGAGTGTTGATGTTGTAGAAGCTATGGGAAGGTATTTCTCCCTTGGTCATGGGGTTTGAATTGAAATCCATGGAGGTTGTATGAGGAGATTTTCCCTATAAGAATTGAGGCTTGTATTTCTCTCTTAGGTCATGGGGTTTGACTGAGAAACCATGGTTTATGGTTGGAGAGATTGAACCTCTAAACATTAAGGCCTAGATTGATCTCTTAGGTCATGGGGTTTGACCAGTAAACAATGGTTTATGGTTGGAGACATTGGTCTTGTTAACATCGAGGCCTGGATTGCTCCCCCGGTGAGGTGGAGCTCTGACCATATTTCCAAGGGGTTTGGATAGTGGGTTAAGCTTCTGCCTTATAGCATCAAGCATGTATTTAGCATTCAATGACATGTGACGACATGTGGGAATCTTGAATGGGCCCCGAGTTTCACCATGGGTTAGGTGGGGTTCCTAACATGTCTCCAAGTGACGACTTATTGAGTTGGTGATCCTAGGACTAGTGGGTGACTATTTCCTCCTTTGATGCTAATGTGTGGATGATTTACTCATGGTTTTGGTGTTGAACAAGAGGTTAATGGATTCATCAACACAATTGAGCAAATTCAACCTTTTCTTGGAATAAAGAATTTTTCAACAAGAGAATATCATAGGAAGTCATTATGAATACCTCAATAGGTAAGAGGGAGTGTTGGATTTTTGTAGCTATGATCGATCTTCATAATTTATCTTAGCCCTCCAAAATAAAGAGACATAACAAATATGGATTGTATTTCAATTCACATTTTAAAAGAATTTTTGATTTTGAATTTTTCTTCCAAACATTGTAATGTTGATCCCAATCTATTCATGTTAGCTCAACGCAACAGTCACAACACTTGGGCACATTTGATCACTATCAAAAGGGCCATTCTTCCTCCTTATTTGGGTAGAAATTCGGATCACATTTGAGATTAAATTCGGATCTTCTGAGGCACAATTAAAATCTAAACAAGGATGAAGTCTGAGGCTAATCAAGACGAAATCTGAGGTAGATCAAATTCTCTAAGGTAGATAATTTTTTTCGAGGCTATTCATGGATAGTTTGACCAAGTTTTACCTGGGTTTGGTTACTGGTCAATTTGACTCGTTTTGACTAGAAAATTCAAATTGTATTCCTAAGTGTTGAAATGGACAAATTCTCTAAGAAAATGTTGCCTGATTTTTCCCCTGGTTTGGGGTTTTCCCATGATAATTTTTATGTTCCTTTTGTTTGGATGTCTCTTTATGTTTCTATGTTATCATTTTCTTAATGTTGAATATTACCCATATGTATACTTGCTTATTGAATAAGTGGCACAATATAAATAATGAAGAAATCATTGGAAATAATTATGAGTCTATGAAATCCTGAAAAATCAATCACAGGACCAGAGCCCAAGTAAGTTCTAAGTTTTATTAATTATGAACTAATTTGTTGGGTAGAACTATTTCTCTCTCATTTTGATTCAGATTGTGTAATTTTGCTTCTACTTAATTATTTTTTAGGAACTTAACTGTGTTTATTCAATACATTATTATTTGGGATTAAATATTGGGGGCTGAGTTTTTGAAAATATAACTTGGTATCAGACCTGAAATTAATCTTGGAATTATAAGTGTTGGGTTCATACCGGATTGACTAAGCTAGATTCAACTGCGATCATATGAAATTTTTTTTTTTTTTTTTTTAAGGTCGAAGTAAATCAGTTTAACGGTTGAGAGATTTGTTTTTAAAACCAGACCGATTTTTTTTAAAGCGAGAAAATTTTTGTTTAAAAAAAAGGCGGTGATGAATTGAGTGGCCAATAAGGTTGTCAACCAACCCTAAGTCATTCAAAGTAATACACAACCATTTGATCTGTTAATCACATGGGTCAAGGTTGGTCACATAGGAAAATCGCACAATGAGGAAGGGGATGGCGACTAGTGGCCAACAACCGCCAAGCTACCATCCAATTGCGGCAACAGAGAAGGTGCATGGGTGGAGATTGGATGCGGAGGGTTGCAATTCATGTCTAGTGGAGCTGCAGAGTATACACATATGGTGTAGAGTCAGATCCCAGATATAGTTTCCAACTGCAGGTCGTAGCGATGTGAGGTAGAGGGTGCATGGGTTGTGGCTGGGATGTCGAGTAACCAACTGATAGATATTGTGGGATAGAGACAAAGATGCAATGAATAAGTAGAGTAGGTGAAATGCACAAAACTCAATTGATAGATCATGGTGGATGGTGGATGCAACCGAGATACAAACTTGGTAGTCAACATGCCGATAGCAAGGAAAGATGCAGTAGAGATAGACACAACCAATGTGAGTTGGAAGGACATGGTTGCATGAGGAAGAGACTATTGGAGATAGCCAAATGATAGTCAATGGTGTCATAGGGTGGAAGACCAAGCCTAGTTAGCATAGTCACCAAGGGATGGAGGGAAAAACGACAAACAATTTTGGGTTGAGGGGAAAGGGCAACGACAACATGTGTATAGATAGGTGCTAATGGCCACAGATAGCAACACAGTTGGAGTTCAGAAAGAGAGGATACAAGAATAATGTGGTGTTAGAGGGTCATTGATCATGCATGTGAACAAAGCCACACGAAGCAACCAAGACAACATTGCTGTGTTGTTGCAGGACAATCGACTATTGACATGACATTATGCAATACAATTTCCAAACAAAAAGAAATACAAAGGGAAAGTACATGTTGAAACATTTGCTAATATTGAAGATTTTGCAACAAAATTTGAGGATGATTTTTCATTAGTGGTTTCTTGTCTTTATGGCACTAATGTTAGAAGGGCTCGGTTTGTGGACAATGATGCATGGTTCATAGATAGTGGAACATATTTCCATGTGATGAGAATGAGGGAAGTGTTTCCTAGTGTGTTTCAAAGAAATATTCAGAAATGTAGGTGAGAATAGGTATGAGTACCATACATGTAATGAAAGGGGTTAGAACAATGTTATTCTAGCTAGAATGGGGGGATCTCTAGAGGTGGTATAGGTATTAAATGTCCCAGGGATGAAGGCAATCTTGCTCTCATTCTCGGCTTTAGAAGGCAGAGGATATGTTTTGAGTTATAGAAGGGAAAAGTATTCATACATTTAGAGGGCAATTACCAGAACACATTAGTCAGGCTTGATGTCAAGAAGGGTAAGTTGTACAACTTACAAGCCCAACCTGTAAATAGGTCTGAGAGAATATTGGATCAAGGATTTATGTTAGTGATAGAGATTGAGTAGGAAGCTTTGAAGACTGAGTTGATACCGGGGACTTAGTGTTCTAATTTGGGAGATGGGTAGGAGGCCTCTTCCAGATTTGTCAGGACCAATTAGTATGAGCTAATATTGATGGATGTTCAAGAGTAGCTTCCTAGGAGCATGGTTGGGAGAAATAGGTATTCAGATAAGATTCCAAAGTAGTTGGCAGGGATACTTCCAATTCGGAGGGAGTAGCTACAACAACTAATGATGTGGTGGGATTGGAGAAAGATCTAGGTGGAGGAGGTTCTTCTAGAAGTACCTCCCTCGCTAAGAGGGAGTGTTGAAGTCTGTAGCTTGGGCAGGTACTTCTGCACAAACCTTGTGTCTAGGTATGTATAAGTCACCCACATATCCATAGAACACTTGCTTTAGGTGAACAACAAGTTGCTAAAGTAACTTAGACCAAGTTTAACTTAGGAAAAACACATATTAATATGTTGGCTTATTGAGCTAATAAAACTTAGGAAGAGTGAATTAATTTGCTTTAGTGAATAAGTTTTATTCTTAGCCATTGATCTCAAGTGAGGTGAAATCTAATATTGGTTGCCAATCGCTTTGATATTAGGATTAGGGATTTAGCTCAATGTAAAGATATAAAAACAATAATCACAAGATTGAGAGCAATATATTAGTGATCATGTGTTGGGTTGAGGGAGTGTAAAGAGGCTGGAGATCTAGATATGCAAGAGAGAGCATTTTTACTGGATCAGATCCTGAATATCATAATCTAAATTTTCTTAGTTGGGAAATTATCCTAGGATAGGAGCCCCAATAAGTTATGAGTTTTTTCTGATGATGAACTAATTTATTGGGCAAAAATCTACGTGTCTCTTGGTGATTCAAATCATGTAATTTTTCTTCTGCCCTGGAATGGAATGTAGTGCCTTCGTATGACTTCATCTGTATCTTTCTGCTTTTCTAATACAACAAAACCAAAACCCCTAATCCTCATCATTCCCAAAAATCATAGTAGAATCAATAAATTTCACAAATTCTCCTTCCATAAACTTATGAAGCTCCCTACCATTGACATAAGGTGGAATTTTTTTAACAAAGACCTTTAGAGAATTCACATTATCAAATTCCTAACTTGAATAAGATCCTAGAGAAGATGCAGTTGAAGGCCGAGTTCCAATTCTTTCACTTGATAGAAGACTTGATGAAGCTGATAAAGGCTTAAGCTCATTCTGTCCATGGGAAAATTTGCATTTCAACCCATTTTGGAAGGTTCCATTTTTATCATAATGCATGCACAACTTGATTTTATAACTATTTATCCCATCAGAAATGTTGGAACTTATTGCATTGCCATGAACTATTTCTACTTTATGGCCAAAAAGAGCCAATACTTGCTGACCCTTCCGAAGTTCTTCTAAGTGAGCAAAGTGACAATCAATTCCCAACTCACACTTCTTGTTAGCCCCATAAGAACAGAAAATAATAGATTTGTATGGAGGGAATGTAACTATCTTAGGAACAAGTATCTCCTTCACATTCGAAGCTGAATTTGAACTATTTATATGTTTGCGGAACTTTTTCTAGACAATTTCCCAAGTCGAATTTGTGGCTTGCTCAAATCCTTGTCCTTTGGAAGAAGGGAATTTTAAGGAAGACTCTAACTAGAACTTCTTTGGAGCCTCTGCAACAATTTCTGAGAAATATTTAGCCATTGGAGGATTTCTAGGATGAGCAACAAGTTGCAAAGAATATACATGTTTGGAAGTAGACAAATTGCCTAGAAGCATTGAATTAGTCCTACATGATTTCTGGGAATGTGAATACTTGAACCCTGTTCAATATTTCCTAATGGAAGACAAAATACAACGTTGAGAAGTTATAATGTTGTCACATGCTTCATCAATGAATTCTTTCTCATGTAGACTCAACAACACACTCATCTCAGATGAATGTGCAAGCTGAATATGATTTTGATTTCTCAAACCTTTTACATCTCTATTAGCTCCATGTATGAGCAAGAGAGAAACACATGAAAGATGATTATTATTTAGAACATAATGTAGAGGGGTCTCTCTTGTTCCTATGAGTATGTTTATACTTCCCCCGTGCTTCTTTATTATTAATAAGAGTGCTTCAAGGTGGCCATGACCTGCAACTGTGTGAACATGAGTTGGTCCTGTGTTGTTTCTAGATGTTACGGTAGCACCAACATCTAAATTTTTTTCCACAACCGAACAATTTACATTGCTTCCATTGAGAGAAGTTTCTTGTTTCAAATCCCAATGGAGAGATTTATTTCCATCTTGATATGTGTCATTGACTAGAGAAATATATGCTAACAAAACATCTAGAAGTGCATCATCATTTTCCTAGACAACTCGAATCGAAGGAGGCAAATAATTTTTTTAATGAGCATTCTAGCTCTAGACAAACTGGAGAATGCAATGCATAATTTTTCATATAAATCTACAGTTAATCTATGGATCATAACTGTCCATTCTTTTACCAGATACCTTATCACAATCCCTTGCTAGACTACCATTCTTTCATTTAGTTTCTGTTTGACTTGAATTTGTATAATAATTTGAATTTATTTCTTCCCACTCAACAATATCTTTCCTGGATTTTATTTCAGGATTATCATTATCCTAGACACCCCAAATGTTTCTAGACTTCATTATTTCTGACACACCATTTTCCTCTAAATTAATTTTTTTTACATTTCATAAACTTTTGATATTTTTCATTCAAGCTCCTAGGACATGAAGAGGCTACTACTCTTCCTAAAATATAATCAACTATTGTTTCTCTAGGCCGTATATCATATTATTACCCTCTAATCACAACATTTACGATATACCTCCTAACATGTAAAAGGGAAACTAATGGAACTAATGCTAGACCTTTGGCAAGTTTGAGTGCAAGAGTATTCTTGCATTTGCACTTTATCCCAATTTGTTTCAAGACTTTTAGACCATTTTACCCAATTCTTTTAATAATTTCAGATGCATCAGTGGAGAAGTGCCAGTCAACATCAAGGCTTGGACTCCATAAAGTTTCATTTAGAGGCATCCTTGAATGCCAAAAGAGAAGGATTTCCCCCCTTCTTAAGAATAAGATCAACACATTTATGAGAATGATAAAAACTTTCAAAATATAAACCTGAAAACTGATCTGCCTCGTCAACAACATAAACATCCATAGGTGTGAATTTTTCAGAACCTAACAAAGGCCACAACATCTCATCAGAATCAAACACACAAACATAATTTAAAACTCTTTTTTCTAACTTAAAAAATTCATCAATCTCCATTGAAGCACTTATGTTACAAAATACTAACAATTAAAGTTGTATTAAGCTATTATCACATGAATAAAGATACAAATGAACAAAAATAAGTTTTTATATAGCAAAAATCACTTGAGAAATTGTTGGGTCCTACCTTTTTAGGCATATAATAACACCTTGAACAACCTGAAATTTGAGAATCATATTCTTTTTTTTTTGGAGCATAACCATACCAATTTTTACCATACCAAAACTGAGAATCCGGATTTTGGCGACTAGCTAAGGTAACTCCTTCCCAAACATCGTGAAATGAAATTCCAGGTATATCTAGACTGACACCACAGTTAGAAGCCAATGTTTTACATGCAAAATATTTTGGTTGTGTTGGCCTCGACACAGGGCTTACATCTAGCAATTCAAGAAACCGTGATAGATCCTGATCATCATTAGCACCATTAATTTGACTTGAACCACTGGCTTCAAGCATAATGCTAAAAAACCATCAGATGCACCTTTGCTAAAGTAAGTAAATGGTTGACTGCTTGAGATGTTGTAAAGTGTAACTCAGTTCGGTCTTCATAACAACATGTAATTATAATTTTATGTAAGAGATGTAAAGAAGAAAAATAAAATTATTGTAATTCTTGCATCATGGGTTTCATGAGCAAGAGCTTTTATTTTAGTATAGGCTGCCATTGAGAGCCCTTAGGAATGTTTTCATCTAGTCATAAAAGTATACAGAGTCATTTTCATGTAATGAAGATATAAAGAGTCACATTTGTCTATGTAAAGTCATCCTCCAAGACCTTGTCACTAGCGCTCTTCAAATTGGTCTAAAAAGAAGGAATAATCAATAAGATGATGTCAACCTCTCTCCAAGGAAAATTCAGCCTATTCTTGAGATCATGTCCGCCTAAAGGACATTGGAAAACATGTATATATACAAGTACTCAGCCTTACTTGGAAGTATGTAAATTTCGGTAAATCAAGTCTACAATGAAGTGCGAAAAAAATACTCTAATAAGTATTTATCTCAAAAAAGCAAGAAGAAAAGAAAGCAAAGTTTCTAGAGGACTGTTTTGGGTGTTATATCCTTTGATGTGCAAAGGCAGAATATACGAAGGTGCAAGAAGAAGGTCAAAGAACTTGTAGCCACATTAGTGTGATATTGGTGATATCACTAGAAGGAGATGAGTAGTAGTATATTAGGTCTCTCTCTTGAGACCTCAAGGAGATCAAGGTTCTCTAGGAAGCCGAGAAGAAGGAGACCAATATTCTCAAGGAAGTCGAGAAGAAGGAGACAAAGATTCTCAAAGAAGTTGAGAAGAGAAAGAAGAAGAAGCAGTGTCAGAAGGAGGCTAGTGACTTGGTCTTGGGAGGACTCCAGTATCAAGGCTCATTGTCATGGTCTTAGTGTTCATCAATTTAAGATCTATAAGAAGAAATTCATTTAGGTTTTCCTCTCAAGGAGTGAGAGGTTTTTTCCCTGGCTAACAAGCCTATATGCCGTGTCTCTTGTCTCTCTATTTGTTCATGATATGATAATTGTCTTGATGAAAATAAAACATTAATAAGTACAAGAAAGAGAATATTCTTATTAAGATTCAAAAGACTATCACAAGAAGTTATCATAAGCAGATAAATCATTTAACCATTGATGCCCTAGATTTCTCAACATGGTTTTAGAGCTAAGGTGTTAAAAGTCAAGAAGAGGCATCTAATCAAGGAGACACACAAGGATAAAGTTTCAAGAAAAGGATTAAAGTGAGACAAATAATACCAAGCGAGAGATCAAGATCTTCCAAAACCCTAGATCGATCTTAGAGCCATCATCAGGGAGGAAGCAGAAAGAAAGAAGATTTTCAAAAACTAAGGAAGGCTATATCGAAGAATATTGTCTTCATATTCAAAAGGGTTGGTAAAGAACGTTGTATCTCATCATTCTTTCAAGGAATAGTCTTCTACAAGCTACATAAACATCAAGATTAAGGAGGAAGAAGGTGGAAGAAGCAACATTAACTCAAGTAAGTATATGACTTCTTCTGAAACTACCAAAATGTACTTTTGCAAGGAAAGCAACAAACTAGTTGGGGCTTCAAATTTCCTTGCATGGAAGAAAATAAGAAACCTAAACCTCATTGAGAATGAAGTCATGGATCACATCCAAGGATATATAATCTAATCGTCCAAAGAAGATGCTCAAACACATGCTAAATACGTGAAAGGGGAAGTGAGGGCCCAAAATATTCTCATAGAATCCATCAAAGACTCTCTCATCCCATATGTATCAAAATTAGACACATTAAAAGAAATATATGACAAATTGGTAGAGTTATTTTCCATAAGTATTGCAGGAGAAGTTATTTCTCTAAGGCAAAAACTCTACAAATTGAAGATATCAAGAGACGAAGGAATAACCTCATACTTTATGAGGATTTCAGAAATAAGATATCAAATTCAGGATTTGTGTGAAATAATGTTCGACAAAGAAGTGACCATTGTAGTATTGAATGCACTAACAAAGGAATGGGGCAACTTCACTTTGATTATTTATGGGAAGAAAGAAGCCACCCCTTTCCAAGATCTATGGTCTTGATGAAAAATCGAAGAAACAAGATTAAAGGCAAAAACTGATGTGGGATCGAATGAGTAGAATCAAGCATATGCTGCTATGTAAAAAGGAAAAGGAAAATTTGGAAAATTTAGTCCTCAAAAGAAAAGGAAGAATATGGCTAAGGTGAAATGCTTTGGCTGTCAAGAATATAGGCACCATATAAGATATTGTCCTAAAATTAAAAGGAACAATAAAAAAAGGAAGAATCTCATATTACCGAAGAAGTGGAAGAACCTGACACAAGAAGCCGAAGAAGGATGAAGTAAGAGATCTTTACTATGACTGAGATTATCCCTTAAAATATTATTCTATAAAGGTATGAAGATATATAAATAAGATAGGATACATCATATTAGAGAATAACATCATGGTAGAAGCATGCAAAATGTCTGGGACACAAATCTATAGTTATATAGGGTATAACTCTTGAAAAAACTATAAATAAGTAATCTAGGACAAGACTCATCTGAAGGATAGGATATGCAATATCCTCAAGATTCTCTGATAGAATATTCATTGTAAGGTTCACTGATCATGAGGGGAAGCAAGTGTTTCATCTAGAATTTAAATTTTGTGGAATTCAAGGTATGATTGTATAACAGTGAAGTAGATGAAGAGGATGAATCTCCTTTAAAGGAAGCTATTGTGAGAAGTCTGGATGACCCAAAGGAAAGATGAGGTATGTATATATTATGGAATTCATGTCATATGTCATATACCTCTATCTTAAGAGGTATGAGGTGATTAACTACAATTGAGAAACTTCGAAGCTCTTGGGAATGAAATATGTGAAGAAAGGAAGGAAGATATCGTGAAATGTAAAAGTTAGTCAACATCCATAATATCAAGAAGATTTGTCTATGGTATCTCTATTGGGTCACCAAATTAGCATACGTTTTCACTCCATTTTCACCTTTATCCTCATTTTGTCACCTCATTTCATCACATTATCATTACATAACCCTATATTTCCATTACCATATGGGTTTATATTTTCATTTTCCAAAGTTATTAATTTCAAGTATTTAAAGTGAATTTATGATTAAAAGTTAGAAAAATAACATGTTTTTTCTTATACCTAAAGGTGGAATGAGTTTGGTGACATGTGTAGGTGATTTGGAAGGTTCCAAGATACTCTTATGTGGCCCCCAAGACTCAAATTCGAATTCTCTTGAAGATTTGAAGGATATTTGGGATAGGGGTCAAGCATATCTCATGAAAAAAAATCATGGATAAAGGAATATGTGTCTCAAATTGGTTGTAACCATATGAGGGATTAGTGGATCCCCATTAATGAGTTAGTTGCTTAAATTTTTGTATAAATAGGAGCACCTCCTCCATTCTAAAAGGAGGACTCTTGGAGCATGTATCCAACTTATGATGGAATAGAATAAAGCTTCATTTTACATAAATTTTCATTATATAGTTTCAGATATAAATTGTCTTAGTGTAGTATATGGAATAATTTGTCACTTTGTTCTTAAGAGAATTGAGCTCACTCTAAAAAGATCAAAGAAACATTTTATTTCATAATAGATCTTATTTCATTTAATTGCTTATATGTTTGATGGTTTGTTTGTGATTGATGAATGAGTTTTAAATTAAAATCTTATCAGCATATGAGGGGCAACCAAGGGTCTAAGTTAGGCTCTCTCTCTATTTGATTTGCATGATAGTTGAAATTCATTCTTTTACTTTTAAGTTTCAAGTTATTTCATTTCTTATGCTTATGAATGAATCTTAGTTTAGTTTGGATCAGTATATAAGGGGACAATCAAGGGACTAAGTTAGTCTTTCTCTCTATTTGAATCTTAACAACAATTAAATTCATTCTCTTGTCTTTATTTCAAGTTTCTAGTTTTATGTAATCAATGATTTCTTTTCAATCTATAATACTGTAGGGAAGGACAACCAGGACCTCCTCAATTAGGAGCCTCTTCCCTCGCATACTATATTGAATCATAAATCATTTAGTTAGACATAGAGTTAGTTGCCTACTCCTGCATATATTTTGCTGGCATCATCACAAGCTTACGAGTTTCCCTGGTTGATAATTTAATGAAAGCAATTTAAGCAATTAAATTTCCCAACAATCTCCTAGGAAAAATATGAAGACTCTGTTTGAAGTATTGAAAATATGGAGACCCTTGAGAAAACATATCTTTGGGAGATGTGTCAACATGTATGCAGGAAGCTAATGCCTATAGGAAGATGTCATGGTGAAAATCCTTTACAAAGGTAATTATGATTTAAGTGTACATTAATTACTTAGAACTAGTATCTGGATGGGATTATGAAGGACTACCTAAGGGAAGAACTATGGAAATATTCCAAGATAACCACATTGAAAGATGAAATACATTTATGGAGAGGAAAGCATGATGAAGGTAGCATAACATGAAGCAATACTAGATGTAGACCAATAGTTCACTTTCTGATGAGAGGAATGATGACCTGACTAAATAATGGATGAAAGTGATGGATGGTTTGTGTCCTATGAAGAAGTCTCCAAAGCAAGAAGACTCCTTGAACAAAGAATAAATACATGACATCGAAGGAAGGATTTCATCTAGCAGTTGGTTGTCCTATCATCTCCACCCGAGGAGTTGCTGTAGGTCGCTAATGGAGAGGGAGAAATAGACACATTATTCTTGTCTTCACTTGGGAAGACATAATAGAGGATTGGGTAATGATTTGGCATATGATACTTTTTGATGTTGTGATAGGGCATCTAAAATAAGAGGAGTTGTGGAGGACCAATATTCTTTGAGGGTTGGGGAGCCCAAGATAAGAATTATCCTCATGGAACACACCTTGAGAACTCAGGTGTGGTATGTTCCAAGAGAGACAATGATGAGGATGTCTATAACTCATTGGTCTCACCAACATTGAGCTTAGATCTTGTGGAGAGATAAATATGTTAGTCAAGGCCTTGATATATAACAATTCTAGTTAATATAATGCTAAAAAAATGGGTTACCAATCCAATTCTTCTTATGAGAAATTCTTCAGATTGAGAATGAAAAAGTACCATTATGAATACCTCCCTAGTTAAGAGGGAGTATTGTAAAGTTTAACGAGGTTCAGTATTCATAATGACATGTAACTATAATTTTATGTAAGAGATTTAAAGAAGAAAAATAAAATTATTGTAATGCTTGCATCATGAGTTTCATGAGCAAGAGATTTTATTGTAGTATAGGCTCCCATTGAGAGCCCTTAGGAATTTTTTCATCTAGTCATAAAAGTATAAAGAGTCATTGTCATGTAATGATGACATAAAGAGTCACACTTGTCTATGTAAAGTCATCCTCCAAGACCTTGTCATTATCCCTCTTCAAATCAGTCTACAAAGAAGGAAGAATCAAGAAGATGATGTCAACCTCTCTCTAAGGAAAATTTGGCCTATTCCTTAGATCATGTCGACCTAAAGGACATGGGAAAATGCATATATATACAAGTACTTGACCTCACTTGGGAGTATGTCAATTTCGGTAAAGAAAGTCTACAAGGAAGTGCGAAAAAACATACTCTAAGAAGTCTATATCTCAGCAAAGCAAGAAGAAAAGAAAGCGAAGCTTGTAGAGGAATGTTTTGGGTAGTATATCCTCCCACATGTGAAGGCAGAAGATACTATGGTGCCAGAATAAGGTCAAAGAAATTACAGCCACATTAGAGTAATATTGGTTGGGTAAAAGATTTTTCTAGAAGGAGTTTAGTAGCATTATATTAGGTCTCTCTTTTGAGACCTCAAGGAGACCGAGATTCTCAAGGAAGCTGAGAAGAAGGAGACTAAGATTCTCAAGGACGTCGAGAAGGAGGAGACCAATATTTTCAAGGAAGTCAAGAAGAGGAAGAAGAAGAAACAGTGTCAAAAAGAGGCTAGTGACTTGGTCTTGGGAGGACTCCAATATCAAGGGTCATTGTCATGGTCTTGGTGTTCATCAATTGAAGATTTATATGAAGAATTTCATTCAGGTTTTCCTCTCGAAGAGTGAGAGCTTTTTTCCCTGGCTAACAATCCTATATACCATGTCTCTTGTCTCTCTATTTGTTCATGATATGATGATCGTGTTGATGAAAACAACACATTAATAAGTACAAGAAATAGAATATTCTAACTAAGATTCAAAATACTATCACGAGCAGTTATCATAAGTAGAGAAATCATTTAACCATTGATGCCCTAGATTTCTCAACATGAGAGACTCATGCATTTATTACCATTTGAAAAGGGAGTAAACAATGTTGAAGGCATAGTACTGGGAGTTGGGGTATAGGACAAATAAAAAAAATGAAGTGAAGAACTATAAAGGGCATCATCTACCTTCAAAGAGTGTTCAGTTTGCTAGCAAAATGGATATCTTTCATCAGTAATATTGCTCAAACAATTTTCCAAAATACAGTTTTCATGAATGACAGGGAAAATGTTTGAATTATTTTGAAAATATTTTATTTACTCACTTTTTGGAATCAACTTGTTATTCTCTAGCAGATAACCTGGAGGTTGGCAGGCAAAGGGTTCAAGGGATTAAACACCATCCCCAACCAATGACTAGGGGAGCTCAACAAATGGATATGGCTGTGTCAAATGCTAATGGTAACGTACTGCATCTGAACCTGGTGAATGTAATCCACCATCAAGCACATGAAAACTGGGAGATGGAGAAGGCTGATAAGGCTGAGTAGTATTTGGTGATGATAACCCAAAATATAAAGAATTATGCCTTCCCACCTAATATCCCGCAACCAATGTAGTACTAGTCAATACTTTATTAAGTTCCAATTTTTTTCCATGGAATGGAATGTAGTGACACCATACGGTTTCATTTGTATTATTTTTCTTTTCAAATACAACAAAACAAAATCCCCCCATATTTGTCATTCCTAGAAATCACAGTAGAATCAATAAATTTCCTAAATTTTCCTTCCATAAACTCCTAAAGCTCCCTACCATTGACATAAGGTTGAAAAATTCCAAAAAATACCTTTACAAAATTCACATCATCAAATTCCTCACTAGAATAAGATCCTAGAGAAGATGTAGTTGAAGGTCGAGTTCCAACTCTTGCACCTAATAGAAGACTTAATGAAGTTGATAAAGGTCTAAGCTCATTGTGTCCATGGGAAAATTTGCACTTCAACCCATTTGGGTAGGTTCCTTTTTTCTCATAATGCATGCATAACTTGATCATATAATTATTTACTTGATTCAAAATGTTGGAACTTATTTCACTACCATGATTTGTTTCTACTTTATGGCCAAAAAGAGCCAATACTTCCTGACCCTTTTGAAGTTCTTATTTTGAGTGAGCAAAGTGACAATCAGTTCCCCAATCACACTTCTTATTAATCTCGTAAAATCGAAAAAGAACATATTTGTATGGAGGAAGTGAAACTATCTTAGTAACAAGTATCTCCTTCACATTCGACACTGAATCTGAACTATTTATATACTTGCGAGAATTTTTCTAGACCATTTCCCAAGTCAAATTTGTGGCCTGCTCAGATTCCTATCCACTGGAAGAAGGGAATTGCGAGGAATACTCTACCTGGAACATCTGTGGAGCCTCTACAAGAATTTGTGAGAATTCAACTTTTGATTTCTCAAACCTTTTACATCTTTATTGGCTCCATGTCCGAGCAAGAGCACAACACATTGCAAGATGGTTATTCTTCATAGCATAATGTAGAGGGGTCTCTCTTGTTCCTGTGAGTATGTTTATACTTCCCCCATGATTATTTATTATTAATAGGAGTGCTTCAAGTTGGCCATGACCTATAGCTATGTGAACATGAGTTGGTCATGTACTGTTTCCAGCTGTTGCGGTAGCACCAACATCTAAATTTTTTTCCACAACCGAACAATGTACACTACATCCATTGTGAGGAGTGTCCTGTTTCAAATCCCAATGCAGAGCTTTATTTCCATATTGATACGTGTCATTGTCTGGAGAAACAGTGGCTAACAAAACATCTAGAAGTGCATCATCATTTTCCTATACAACTCGAATCGAAGAAGGAAAATAATTTTTGAATGAGCATTACAGCTCTGGAAAAGCTGGAGAATACATTCTATGATTTTTCTTTAATTCTAGAGTTACTCTATGGATCATAATTTCCTTTATCTTACGAGATACCTTATCACAATGCCTTTCTAGACTACCATTCTTTCAAGCAGTTTCTATTTGACTTGAATTTGTACAATATTTTGAATTTATTTCTTCCCACTCAACAATACTTTCCTTGATTTTATTTTAGGATTATGATTATCCCAGGCACCCCAAAAGTTTTTAGACTTCATTATTTATGACACACAATTTTTCTCTAAATTAACTATTTTTACATTTCATAAAGTTTTGAGATTTTTCATCCAAGCTCATAGGACGTGAATAGTCTAGTGCTCTTCCTAACATATAATCAACCATTGTTTCTCTATAATGTATATCATATTTTGACCCTATAATCACAACATTTATGATAAACCTCCTAACATGTAAAAATGAAACTAATGGAACTAATTCTAGACCTTTGGAAAGTTTGAGTGCAAGAGTGACAAGAGTATTCTTGCAATTGCACTTGATCGCAATTTGTTTCAAGACTTTAAGATAATTTTCCCCAATTCATTTAACAATTTCAGATGCATCAGTGGAGAAGTCCTAGTCAACAACAAGGCTTGGAATCCATAAATCTTCCTCTAGAGGGATCCTTGAATGCCAAGAGAGAAGGATTTCCCCCCTTCTTCATCAGAAGAACATCAACACATTTACGAGAATGATAAAAAATTTCAAAATGTAAAGATGAACACTTAGATCTACCTCATCAACAACATTGACATCCACATGTGTGAATTTTTCAGAACCTAACAAAAGGCCGCAACATCTCATCAGAATCAAACGCACAAGCATAATTTAAAACTCCTTTTCCTAACTTCACAAATTACCGGTCTCCATTGAAGCATTTCTGTTACAAAATACTAACAATTAAAGATGTATTAACACATGAATAAAGATACAAATGAACATAAAAAATAAGTTACCGCTTAACCAATGCAATTATCTACAAGATAATTTTTCTTGATTCAAAAAACATATATATAATTTCTTACACGATAATCTAAGATAATTCTCTTTGATCACCAGGGCCCAATGTCAAAATAGATAAAAACAAGTCCGATGACTTGGCTCAATATCTAACAATGGGGGGTTTTCACGATGCTGGGGTCAACATTTTCCTTTGTGGCTTGTATATTTCATAGAGGTTCCTATAAATATCCAGTCTCTTTCACCCATATTTTTATGACTTCTTTAGATAAAGAGTCTAGAAATTCAGCTTTCTATTTAGCCTTGATCTATGAATCAATATCTCAGTTTCTACACATGCTCTAGAATTCTTCTATCAAACAGTTTCTAATATGATCTACAAGTCTTCCATATAAAAATTTCTAACATTTACATATACATTGAAGGATTAAACTCATCATGTATAATGAAATTGTCAACATGCATAACAGTTTCATACCTAAACAGTTATGGTTGCATTCGCGAATATGTTCAGACCTAGATATCCCATAGTGGTGAAAGGGAGAGAACTCTGAATTTCACTTAGAGAGAAAGGGATAGGGAAAGAACCCATGAAATATATTCCTGTTGTGTTGGTAGGTCAACCCCGAAAGAATTTGGTGTGTGTAGATCCTTACAATAGTTGCTTCGAGTGGCCCATAAACTTTAACTAAGTTAGAGACTAAACCTACAGGAACATATTCTAGATATATATAAAATGAGTCTTTCAACTTTAAATTTCAATTTTTTTTTAGGTTATCCTAACATCAGTCAATACGAAAAGTCAAGCACAGAACTAGCCAGGATATGTCATGGAAAAGTGAAAAACAAAACCGAATAGGAAAACAAGAATTGGTATGCAATACAACACTCACAATTTTACTATCATAGTACCATATAATATTGGGATATTTAATCCTGCTGAAAGAATTTATTTCTTGTAGCAACAAACAAACAAACAATAGTTGTCAAATTATTAAGTATTTTTCTTAAAGTCCAAGAAAAAATATTATTGCTCTCCCCAAATTCTAGTTGAGTGGGCCACGTGCCAGTAATAAGGTTTGGCATAACCACACCAAAACTATAAACATCGCTCTTTTTCGCCAATGAAACCATACATGCAACAATAGTAAACAAAAGGGAGAACTCTATCATCATCACTGTAAGGAAAAGAAATTTGATAAATACTTAAATAAATTAATAAAACCCTTATACCTATAGGCTCGTCGATCAAGAATCAAACTCCTGACATTTTGTCAAGGAAATTGTGTATGTGTAAATTTGAGAAGGAAATTCCATAATAAAGAAAAATATTATCAAGGAGGAACACCTTCATTACCAGCAAGTTGAGGGGTACTCAACCCTTATACCTAGAGGTTCGTTGATCAGGAATCAAACTCTCGACATTGTGTCAAGGAAAATGTGTACGTGTAAATCCAAGAAGGAAAGTACATAATAAAGAAAAATATTATCAAGGAGGAACACCTTTGTTACCTACAAGTTAAGGGTTACTCAAGTAAAGTAGACGAGGCTGAGCAATATTTTTTCGTAGTGAAACATAATTCGTCTATCTGTAGCTAGAACGATGAAAAATACAGTGAGAATATTAAATTCATGATTTACTGCAAGCCAGCTTATTGAGATGCAAGACCAAGGGCTGCAGGCTCTTTAAAATGTGCAAACGTGCAAAAGATACCCCAAGGATGCCGCCTTAACTAATAACCAACATAGAATGAAAAATAATTAAGGTTAACAAAAAAATACCCTGGCGGCCCATAAGCAATCAATTTGACGACATACCATTGTTCAATTATCTAACATGGCTGGGGGAGTTCTTCCCAGAGGAAACGAGTTACGATGTAATTATTATTAGTATGACCATTAAACCTAATAAAATACATGATATACAATTTTTTATTATTATTAAATTATGACTACTAATAATATTTTTTAAAAGAGAAAAAATGCAATTATATTCATGAATATGAGTATACTTGTTGTAGTCCTTTAAAGGACTATTCTAGCCTTGAGGCCCTTTAGCTAGATTAAATTCTAATTAGAAAAAAAATATGAGGGTGAATCCCTTCCATTATTTAAAATAAAGATTCTTTGTTTGAACAGTACATGACCACAAAAAAAACTAGAAGGAATTCCTTCCTGATCACCATTTCCTAGAAAAACAAAATTACTGATCTAAATTGCAACTTTAGGTATGACACTTGGGATGTGATCACTCAGAGGTGGAAGTCCATCAATTCTTGTTCCACCATGTTCTCTAATTCCGATATGCCAAAAGATCCTACAGGAAGTAATAACACTTCCTTTGATATTTCATCAACCTTTTAATTCAGTTCCCTGAGCACATGTGAGAAGGATGACTGACCAAAGGATAATATTCCCTCTTGAACATCTTATAGAATGGACTGAAGGAAAACATTTTCAACTATATTTTTTTTGTTTGCCTTAGTTGATCTCTAATTTGGTGAATGAATGGAGAAAAAAATGTGGTTGAAATCTTTTTCCTTCGATCCCTTCTACATGATATTCATGAGGGAATGCTATCCTTAGACTGATTATCCTTCTCACATGTGCCTAGTGAATTGAATTCAAAGGTTTATGAATTTTCGAAGGAAGCATTAGAAGTTCCTCTAGGATCTTTTGGTATCTCAGAATTAGTGGAGGGGGTGGAACAAGAATCGACAACTATTAATATTATTATTCACCTAATACATAAATTATTAGTTAAAAAACCATTTTTTAAAGGTTGCAATATTATGATAATTACAACAATGCTAAGCATCCATTGAGACCAGATTTGGTTTATTAGGCCTTAAGAAAGTAAGGGATTGCTTAGTTTTCTTTAGACTTTTATGTTTCTGCTTGAAAGGCATTGAGAGAAGAGTTTCAACATCACCATATTTTTTCTAATGTAACGTTACCATTTTTATCCCTAGTTTACATTGTCAATGTTGACATACATATTTTGTCAATACGACAAGTTGAATTGAAAAAATTAGAATAAAAAATTGTGGATATTATTTTCTCATGAATGAAAATTGTTAAGAAATTGGCTAGCGATATGAGTGCCTACATGGAGCATGATGCCATAAGTGTGTTGGGTAAAGGGTTTGTGGGATTACCTTACAAAAAATTCCTAATTGCCCTTTCCAAATCAATGCTATTGATTTGGAATTTTAAAATATTTTCTCAATTTTCCTCTTACCAGAAACCCTGATTGAATGAGAGAGCCTAGTAGTTGGGAGATCACCTTCTTGTAATTATGAGGCATGGGGTGGTAGTTAAGGAGTATTAAAAATTTAGTGTGAGGAGTGGACAAGAGTAACCACCTTGAAATTGGCAATTCACTGTAACACCCTCCTCCCACATTTGCCCAAGCTAACTGGTCCACTGGGGTAAACATGTGATGGGAGGCGACTATGATGTGATTCAACTCCCCATGTACAATTAAGGAAGTGGAACCCATGTAACTAAACCAAAATGACCTTCCACACATGCTACAGAACCTCTAGGAACCAACCTACCCTTCCAGGTGCTTAATCCATGATACAACTTGCCTTTTCACTGACTTAACACCCCAGTCGCTCCCATGAAAAGGAAACAATGCGGCTAAAATGCTTCAGTTGCTCCCACAACAAGGCCTCCTAGCGACTGTGGAATTTTTTAGGTAGTTTTGTGCCAATGACCCTGGATTTTGTGCCACTTTTTCAGGGTGAGGACTTAGGCCCCTGCCCATAACTCCATGAGACTTCCATAAATGATAAATAACACTGAAACAATGATACTAATGTAAACATTTGATCAATGACTTGAATGCACTCCTACTAGCCATGACAAGCATTTCGTCAAACATGTCACAAATATGTAGTCTACAGGTCAGAACAACAGATCTGAGCATAGGGGTCTCATACTTATATGAGAATCATTAAGAAGCACTGACGCCTTATCAAAATAGTTTCATTGTCAACTATTAGGTCATATATTCATTTCTCATTCATTGACTAATCAAAACATGATGAGAGCCATACATCAAGTCTACCATAAAACATATTCATAACCAACATAATTAACAAGGATATAACAACCTTATAAGCCACATGAATGCAAGTACATTTACCCATCAAATACAAGAAGATAATATATATTATTGACATATGAAAATTGCAACCAAGTATGGGACTTCCAAATACCACCCGACCATAGAGTATGTAACAACCCTGGTGAAAATTCCATGTAATAAAAGTTAATAAAGGAAAAATAATAACCATGGTTGATGGGACACTTATTCCAAGCTGAATTTTAGGCAAAAGAATAGTGATGAGTAGCACTTGTGGTTGATTAATGGATAAGGAAATTGGCAAAGGCTTTGGAAAGGAAAAATGGCATTTTGGCACATTTATTTATGAAAATAATGGAAATTAGGAGAAAAGGGAGGTGAAAGGTCACAAGTTGCATGTGAGGAGGAAAATGAAGAAAATAGAGGCCTCATTCATAAAAATGATTCTAAGGATCAGTTGGTAACATTTTGTCAGTTCAGTTTTGGAGCTCTCTCATTATTCTCTCTCTCACATACTCCTGGATACTTAGAGCTTTCTTGGAGCAATTTTGGAGGGTGTGTCATACTTTGATTTTTTGAGCAAGAAGGCAAAGGAAGAGCAGGAAAGCACACGAGTACATCAAGATCAACAACTACAATGAGTTTTGCTTGTAGGTACCAAGTTGCATGTATGTTTTCCTCACTAGTTTTAGCATGCATGGCATATGCATGTAGTTTTTTGGTTATGATCTGTCATTGGCATGGAGGATGGCCGCGATTGACAGTGGATTGCCTAGCCTTCCCATTTCCTAGATAGCCATGGATATTGTGGTTTTATTTCATTGTTTTGTTTTGGTTGGTTCTCATCTTTCCTTAGCTTGGGTTGAGTTACTAGTTCCTGGAGCCTTAGTTGGAAAAATGCTCTGGAGCCCTTGGTGGGTTGAGTTACTGGTCCTGGAGCCTTGGTTGGAAAAATGATCTAGAGGTTAGTAAAAGCTGTGCGTTGAGTTACTAGTCCTGGAGCCTTGGTTGGAACAAATGCTCTGGAGCCCTGGAAGGATTGGATAGAGACTAATCTGATGATGGTTTTGTGATGTCTGACTGTGAGGTGGAATCATTGGTTGATGGGTTGAGTTTTTTTCCCTCTAAAAGCCCTGGATGGTTTTGATTGATGTGTTTTATGAGATCCCACATTCATGCTTGGAATATGGCACAGTGGTGAATGGCTAAAGAGATATTTGGCTCAACCATTCTATGGTCAGGTGGAACGTGGAAGTCCCATCCTGGGTTTGGATTTTGCATTGTAAATATAAGGTTATTTCTCTTTGTATTTCTATGAGTATTATACTGGTTTATATGTGGATCATATGGTTGTGATTTCATTGGTATTTGTATTGCTATTATGCTGGTTATGTTACATGTATGTGTTTTATAACAATAACTATGTATGGATCTCATCATTTTGTTACTTGTAAATGAATGAAAAATGTATCTATGACCTAATGGATGAAATGGTAGCCAATGTGTTGAGGCATCAATGCCTCTTAGCGATTCTCAACTAAGTATGAGACCCCTATACTTAGATATGTTATTTACACCTATAGATTACATATTCGTGATATGTTTGATGAAATGCCTGTCATAGCTAGTAGGGGTCTAGTTAAGGTCTTATTCAAGTAATTTCATTTGTACTATCATTTCCCTGTTATCTTACTATTATAAAGGTGTCATTTAATTCTGGGTAGTGACCTGGGTTATGGTCTTGAAAAAGTGGCTCAAATCTCGAGGAAGCTGGCACAACACTGAGAAAAATAGTCCCTAGACGTTGGCATGCATATAGAATGGGAGCATCCAGAGCCTCCTGGATGCTAGTAGGCCTATAACATGGGATCATCTGAGGGTCTAGTAGGCCTATAACATGGGATCATTCGAGGGTCAAATGGTCCAAAATATCAGTGGTACCCAGGGGCTGGTTGGAAGAAAGGTTGGGATGGTTCTTGAGGGTCCTAATGATGATGTTCAAGGTTTGTATGGTGTGTTTCCATTGGTTACACTTCCTTTTCATGACTTAGGAGGTCGAATCATATGATAGTGGCCTCTCGTCGCATGTTTACCTCAGTTGGTCAATTTCTTGGGTAGATGTGGGAGGAGGGTGTTACATAGTGGTATCAGAGCATGGTTCACCCCTCGGACTGGATGGACTATGTGTGTTGGTCATGCATGCATATTAGTTGCATGTGTGTCTCTTATTCTTGCATTCCATGTGCTTATTGCATTTGTGTGGTGTTGATCATGGTTGTATTGATGTCACCATGTGGAAGTTGATGTTGTTATTGTGGAGTGCATTGTAATGAGTGTATGACTGGTTACATGTTCTTATATGTCACTTACATGTATCATTCTTGTAATCTTGGTTTCAAGTATTGTTCGTTTACGCTTGATTATATTTGTTTATGTGTCAGCTTGGTTGATTACGCATTGCTTACGCATGTTAAGGTTTGCATGTGGTCAAGTGTACAATGATGTAATGGTTGTTGTCATGCATGAGGTCATGGTATACATTGTTAATAAGGTCATGCATTGATGACTGGACCTTAACTATAATGATGGTTGCATGGTTATATGCTTATGTGTTATGTTTCTATATGCTATCATGATTATGTTATACATGTATCATGTTGATTTGTTGACCTTGCAGAGAAGGTATTCTCCCTGAGCTATACTAAGGTAAGTTGGTTTATTGTGATGTGGTTTAGCTGACATGATATGCCTTGTAGGAAGAAATATCAAATGGCTATCAAGATAGTAGAATACAAAGACTCTCCCTATGAATCAAATGAGTAGTATGGTGTTGGGAATTCTTCCAATTTGGAAGATACATTGAGAAGCTTAAAGGAAGAAATAAGGAGTTGTAAGGAAAATAATGACATAACCATATAGGCGCATGAGAAGCTAGAAAAGTTAAATGCGGTGATACTTCAAAGCTTATCAGATTTGTAGTGACATGGACCACTTTAGATCAGCCATGAACAGGAGGAAAAAACGAATGGGTCGTATGGTAGTAGGTCACATGGTGGCCACAAGTCAAATAGAGATGACATTGTGAGAGATAACAGATTGTTGGACACTCTAGATAGGAGAGGTAACAAACACAGGTACCGTTCTAGTTCCGGTTTGGACAGGCATGATGATCGATATTGTTATATTTTGTACATGAGGAGTGATAGGGGATACTTTCCAAATGAATTTAAGAAATAAAAGCCACTGACATTTGATGGAGAGGTGAAGAAATTGCAGGATGTAGAGACATGGTTTCTTGGTATGAGGAAGTTCTTCAGGTTGCATGACTCTTCAGAGACATGAAAGCTAGAGTAGCTACATTCAGTCTCAAAGTTAAAGCAAACATTTGGTGGGAAGATGTGAAGAATGTCAGAGGTATACATGAGGAAGACTTGACTTGGAGTGAGTTTGAGCAGCTATTCAAGAGGAAGTATCTATTAGAGAGATATTCTAATGACAGGGAAAAATAATTCTATGAGATAAAAATGGGATATATGACAGATGATGAGTACACTAGCAAGTTCTTGGAGCTACTTATGTATGTGCCTTACCTCAAGGAGGAGAAGGCCAAGATTCAAAGATTCACTAATGGGTTACCAATGGCATTCAAAGAGAGGATTGAGTTTAATGAGCTTAGATCATTGGAGGAGGCCATCGGAAAGTTAAAGCATTGCTACGAACAATCAAAGCGCAAGTCTTTGACTAAGCCAGACTAGAAAGGTAATGAAAATAACTGAAGGGAAAATGGGACAAGAAGTGAGTAATACCACAAGATTAAGGTAATAAAGAGAATGCAACACCATAGAAGAATCTGACAGAGGATAGGGATGTTGATTTGAGGAGTAGAATAAGAAGCCTGTGCGATGTTGGACTTGTGGAGGAGATCATCGCAGGAGATATTGTCCACAATATTAGGGTGGTAGGACTTAGATATATAGTGTGCAAAAGGCACACAATGTTGGGGATGTTGGTTAGAGTGTTCCTCGTATTTGTCCATCATTGGATAACAAACACGTAAACCATTAGGGATCTATAATTGAGATGGGCGGTAAGCTTTGAGATCAAGTTGTTTCTATTTTGATTGACCTTGGATCTAATTATAGTTATGTTAGTCCTGACTAGGTGGATAAGTGTGGCTTGAGTAAGGAATTGCATGCAGAATCTTGGTTAGTGCAGCTGGCTACAGGTACAAAGAAGCATGTTCATCATTGGGAAAGAGCTTGTGCATTAGATTTGAATGGTATGCCTATCGTAGCACATTTGAATGTATTACCATTGAGATCATACAATATGTTGTTGGGAATGCATTGGTTGTACCTTCATAGAACCTTGTGGAGTGTTATGACAAGGCCATTGAGTGCTTGGATGAAAATGGAGAACCAAGAGTCTTACAAGGAAAGAAGAAAGCCACATCAGTTAGGATGGTGACAACTATGCAGGGAAAGCACAACTGCAGGAAAGGGTGTATGTTATTCGTAGTGCACATTTATAGTGACAAAGGTTAATATGTTGAGGATGCAGATGTTTTGAGCAGGTACCCAGTTCTACAAAAATTTCGGGATGTATTTCCATAGGAAATTACTGAGTTGCTGTTGAGAAATGGCAACAAGAAATTCTAGTTTAAATTTGTCCTTGAATTTAAAATGTGAATTAAAATCGAATTCTATTCTCATAGAAACTTGTAAATAGTAAATTAAGTTAATTAGCTTAGGAATTTCGAGTTGGAAGTCTTTTTGAAGTCATGTGTATGTTATCTTTAAGTTTTAGGGGTCCAGGATGAGTTTAATTGTGAGTTGTAATTAGATAACTCAGTTTACTGAGTTATGTTCAGTTAAATTAGTTCCAAACTGTTTATGGAACTAATAGAGAGTTAACAGTCAGTTGGTGCACTAGTGCATCCACAAGTGTCACTCTAGTTAACTGAAGATTCCCTCATCAGAAACTCATGCATGTCAATTATGAGAAAGACCCAGTTGAGACTAGAGTGCAGGGACAATGCACTATTAGTTGTATGATTTACTGAGTTGTATAGATCATGCATGCAATCAGGAAGTCAACCTAGATTGGATTGCGCAGTTTTGAAAGCATTGTATTCCCATTAATATGGGTTATTCAACCATAGGAATTGCACAAGGAAATAGGGGCTTGGCAGGCAGTGGAAATTGGGTAAGTGTTAGCTAAGAGCATGCTTGTGAGGCAGAGAGTTGAATATACTTGTGCAGAATTGTTCTTGTGAGAAAAGGAATTGTATATTCACTCATATTTATGATTAATGAAATACATATAGGCAGGGTTTTTATTAGTGGCTTTCCCCAGATAAACTTATTGTGTTATGTGCCATTGATTTATCTTATTCTTTTTCATATTCTTTTCATTGATCTATTGGCTTCCATTGGTTGAAAGTAGAAGTAGATTCTTGTCCTGTGCTTTAGTAAATTTCATGAGCTTGTGAATCTACAAGATTGCGAGCTTGTGAGATTGGGTTATAGGTGAAATTCGAATTTGAAATACATACTTCAGGATTGGAAGATGGATTTCTATGGTTTGCGGCTCGAGTATGCCTTTGGAAGGCAACTCGGATTTTATATCCTAGAGGGATGGATTGAAGGCTGTGCTGGAGGATAATGGATAGAAGGAATTTGTTGATAAAGACATTCCTATGACAACAACATTGGATGCACAAAATCTGGCCAAATGGAAGAAGTGCATGGTGAAGGCGAGGTGGATAATCCTTGAGGGAGTTCGAGACTACATTGTCTCGAGTCTCCATGGAAATGAAACTCCATATGCTATGTGGAAAGCATTGAAAAAATTGTATCAGAACAACAATGACCAATGGAAATTGGAACTGAAGGACAAATTTCAAAAAATCAAAATGGAGAAAGGCGAGACTATTCCAAAATAGTTGACCAAGTTCACTCAATGTCGTGATGAACTTGGAAGTGTTGGAATCACAGTTGCGAGGATGATATGGTGAGTCTTTCTCTTCTGGGACTCCCAAAGAGTTGGCATGGTTATCATGACTCTGCCAATGGTTGAGAGAAGTTGCCAGATTGGGAATGATTATGGTCGGATTTGATGTAGGAGGAGATCAAGAGGAACACTAGGGGTAGATATTCATCAAAGAATGATGATGAAGAGAATGATGCCTTAACGATTAATGTGAAGAAGGGGAAAGAGAAAGATTCCCATTCCAATTCAGGTTCTTATCATGGAGTTAAGAAGAAAGACATGACAAAAGTTAAGTGCTTTCATTGTCATGATCTATGCCACTTTCCTACAAATTGTCTACTCAGGGAGTCCAAGAAGAAGTCCTCAGGAGGAGCAACGGGTGAGGCTTTGGCCTTTCAATTCGAATTGGACTTTACTCTCATTGCATGTATGGTGTTGTTAGAGTCGGTCTGGTTATCCCTCCGTCAGAGATCAAAACTCTTTTTTGCATTTCATGTTTAGGTGTCTCATCAGTTTCGATCAGTTGCATTTCATTAGAAGCATGCCATAAATCTGACGGAGAGGTTTGTGTCACTCATTCCCCTCGTGCTTGGCACTGCTGGCTCAGGTCTATTCTTAAAAATCAAGTCTTGAACAGTCATTTGCAGTCCTGTTTCAGTCTCTAGGTCATAATAGTTTTTTCGGTCATTAGGTCTAGGGTTGAGTCGATGGGTCTTTGACAAAGTGTAATAAAGCCAGCAGGCCAGAGGGAGGTCCTTGTTAGATTGTTATCTCAGATATTTTTATCATTATACGGATAGATTATGACTTCTCTTCAAAACTCTGTTTTGAAGATAAGTCAATATTTCATTTTTGTAATAAATTTTCAAAAATTTCAGTTCTTGAAATGTCTCGGTGTAGCCCTGGTCTCCTTTGCCAGATCATATCATAGCTATCCCTGCAAAAAATTGTCAAAGAAAATCATTATTTCAACCAAATTTAAGGAGGAAACAAAAAGGTCAAAATTCTATTAATCCTGAAAAAGTGTCAATTGCAAAACATAACAAAGTGGGTTATGAAAGAGGCAAAAATCAAATTGGTGTCTATATAAAGGTTTTCAATGAAGTTTCAAGTCATTGTGCATACCAAAGGAGGAGAAAATCATTGCAAGTCGTGTTTGAGAGTTTTGGAGCAGATAGGTCCTCATTTCACCTGCGCGGCACATATAACAGTCTGCGCGACGCATATAACAGTCTTCGCGGCGCATATAACAGTCTGCGCGGCACATATAACTTGCGCGGCACACACAGACATTTAGGCCAGTGAAAATTATAACCAGCGCGACACATATAACTTGCGCGACGCACTGGGTAAGGAGCACGGCGCTTATAGTTTGGAGCCCGTAACTTGTTTGAAACCTCATCAAATCGCCTCCTCTTCACATCAATTTGTCAGGTAGGCTCGCCTACATTGCCTTTGCTTTGTTTTTAATGGTGAATGTGATGGGTTCATGGATGATTGCTGTGGAGACTAGATTTTGAAAGCCTCCCTTTGTCAATATAAAAAGTGCTGTAGGGTTTGAAAACAGTTTTGTTACCAAGGTTGTGTTTTTTCCCCATTTCCCTTTGTTCCTCATTCCCAAATTCACTCATCATACTTCCTCATTAATTCCCTCATTAATCCTACACTTCAATCCCTGAAATCCTAATCCCCCACCTCTATAAAAACTCCTTAATCCTATTTAATATCCCAAACCCTAAAACCCTAATCCCATATTTACATTTCCCCTCCTATCCCTAAATACATTTTATTTCAAAATTCCCTAATTCCCTGATATTTTCCCTTTCCTAATATCCCTTGTACATTGTTTCCCCTTGGTCACAGCATTGTTTAAATCAAAAGAACAGTCCATATTCAGTTGCACACAACAATTTCACTTATCAGCATTCATTTGAGGTAGTTTGTATATCAGCAGTGATGTCATCTGGTCACTCATCGGAATATGAGGCAGAAACCCAAAGTGATTCTCCCGTAGGTGAACAAGAACCCCGAAGGCCTCGTAAAAGTGGCAAACATGTCAGGGAGGAACAATTCAACCTTAGAGAATTGCATGCTTGGTTTCTTGCTATGCAGTGCTTTGAGCATCAGTCATGCTACGAGTTTTGTCAAAAGGTAGCTGAGGTCCAGTTTCATTATGAGTTGGCTCGTCTTTTTGTCTTGCATTTGCACGGAGACCAAGCTACCTTGGCTGGGGTCACCTTTACACTTACACTAGAAACTGTTTCGCTAGCAAGAGGTATACCAAATATTGGTGAACTATGGCATAAAAAACAACAGATTGATAAGCAGCATTATGAGCCATATATCAAACCCAATTGCTTGAGGCAGCTCAAAAGAGTTGTTACACAAAAATATCGTCACCATGATTATTTGCAGTCAGTATGGGTCTATCATCACTTGTACTATCCTCCTAAGAAAGTCTCAGACCTCAGCTCTTCAAATCAAGCTTTGGAAATGGGAGAAAGACATTAAAAATCAATGTAACTCTGGTTCTGCACTTTCTCTCATTGTCACCTGTGGTCCCGCACCTTCTGTGTAAAAAAACTGTGGACCTGCCCGCTCTGTCCCTAACAGTGTAGGTGCGGACCCCTGTGAAAGTCAAAAGGCGCAAGTTTTATCTTAAAAAACTCACTTTGGGTTAATTCTAGAGGTTTCTAGAAGGAACTTTGACGTGGATTGTTCGCTCTGAGGTGGTTCATGCATCCCAAAAGAGAAGGAGCTAATCCCTTGATGAGAGGAGCTATCCCTTTGAAGGAGGGCTTTATCCCTTTGAAGGAGGACCTAGTAACCTCCCTCCATTGCACTATAAATACAGGCATTGGGCTGGTTGCTGAGGAGGTTAGAAGCTGAACATTTTTGAGGGTAAATGCTGGTGAAATCAAGACTTCCTAGTTGAGCTTAAGAGGAGAGATCACATACCTTTTTGGCTTCATTGGGGAGTGAGTGAAACTTGTCAAAGTAGAGGAGACTTCTTGTTGGACCCTGGGAGGAGCTTGTACAGCGTCAAGGCAAAGGTTGTAAAGTTCTTCTTCTTTTGAATTAATACAATCAAACTCATTTTTCTCAACAAGTATCTCATGTTATTTGTTTCATGGACTCCTTGACTTTCATGTTAAATATGTTTTATGCAATTGGATTTTCAGGTGCTATTTAATTGTTTGCCTTGTTTGTGTTTGCAGATTCGTGACAAAGGAGCTCATTTGGATCGAAGGAGCGAGGGCATCCACAAGCTTGCATTGGACCTAAGGTAGGCCCTAAAAACACTTGTTTGCCATTGTTAATCAAAGCATATCTAGAGAAAGATAGTGTCTGGTTGGTTTGCTTGTCATTAGGTCTTCTTTAGATTCTAGGAAGGTCTATCTTGTCCGCAAGATCGACTTATTCCGTGTGACAAAATGGCGACTCCACTGGGGACTTGATTGTTTTCCTTGCTTTTACTTTGACCTGAGAAACTGTGTTTTTGTTTCTGTTTTTGGCTTGTTGTGTGTAAAATTGGGTAGAATTTGTAGATCCAGGGTTATTTTTTGTTTTTCATAGCTTTGGGAGAGGACCGCACCCTAGCCATTTGACACAGTGCGTACCTACCCGCAGCTTGGCTTTTAGCATAGAGCGGGACCGCACCTGTGTCAACTGTGGGCCTGCGGACCCTGTCAAAATTTTGAAAAACCCTAAGATTTCCTCTGTTAGTCAGCTTACTGTTTGTTTAGAAATTGTTATCCACTGCCCAGACTTGCATATAACTTGTCAGAGGCTTTCCTTAGATTGATTTCATTAGTGTTAGGGTTTTAAGTGAAATTCCTAGGAGTTTTGCTTGTTGGGTTTGTTTTTCATTTTGGTTGTGTAGTGGCTCTGAGCTTAGAATCTGTAGGGACTTCAGATCACCTTAGTGTCTACCAGCCTTCTTATGGGTCTGACCATTTATGAAATCTCCCCTTGTTGAGGAATCCGCTTCGAGTTTTCTCTTTACAAAACTTCGAAAAACTTGTGTTTGAGAGTTTGGATTTTCATTTTCAAAAAGAAAACAAATTTGGTTGTTCTTGACTTATTTGTGATTCTACATAAATTGGTCCTTAGCTTACATCTAGCTAAGTAAAACATCCTTAAAAAAGACTTTTAGTAGGCTTTGACTTCAAATAGGTTTTTATAATTTGTAGATCTCAAAGTTAGTCATTTTCATAGTTTTGAGTGTTTTATTAAAAAATATAAAAATGTCTTTTGAAAAAGTTTGTTTTGTAGTGATTGAGTGTTTTGAAACGAAAAGGGGAAATTTTTGTGAAATAACTAGTTGTCTCGTTTTGAGTGCATTGGAAAAGGACAACAACTCTTCTTTTAATTTGTTGAATTGAGAAAGATTTGTATTTACAAAGTATTTGCATTCTCAAACTCTTTCTTAGTTTAGAAGTTCATCGAAGAGAAAAAGATTGTTTAGATCATCTTAGGTGCATTTTTAGTGATTTTGAGTCGAGTCTTCATACCACGAGTTTCATCTCCGCACCTTTGGACTCAAACAAAAACCACTAAAATTAACGCTTAAAGTAAAATTCACCTAGTAACGTTTTTATTTCTAGGGCTCTGATACACCAACTTAGCTTAGGCTAGTGTCTTGGAGTAGGAGAGTAATTAACTCTCCAAGACAGTAAAAACAAACAAGTAGCTATATCTTGTGGTAGGGAAGAAATCCAATTGTTGCATTTATGCTCTGGGAAATCTCCTCTTAAAGGAGAAGCATGAGATCGTGTCCGAACCAGTGTGGGAATCAATCCTTCCTCATTGGGAATGACGCCAGATATTCACGTATTAAAAACGGTAAACCTCAGATTAACCATTATCGAGGAGCCTGGGGTCACTTGTTGGTAAACCTTGGATTATGTCAAGGAGCCTTCAAGGGGATTGAGCTTGCTACTCTGCCCTAGCGTGCGTATTGAATCGTAGACTATTCCCCCAGGTATATTTGTCTCAGTTGGTAACCTTAGTGGCCATATTCTTTAGGACTCTTCCTGAGGTGACAGTGGTGGGAAGATCCCACTGTACCTGGAGCAGACGTCGGCTAGACTCACTTGGATTTTCTGGGGGGTTCTCTTGACTTGAGACGGTTAAGTGGAGGAACTTGTGCCAGTCTATTCATTAAGCAGGTTGCCGGGGTAACTGTTCCAACCGCCATTTCTGTATTGAACTCCGCGATGTTGGATTTCATCACCAACTAGTGTTTTTAGTACGGAAAGTTACTGTTTGTGTGTGTTTGATCTCCTAGATTATTTAGGCGTGTGATTCAAATTTGTTTGGTTCTTTAGAGACTTTAGGTGCTTTTCATTGAGATTTTACTTTGTTTGCGTGTGAAGTAGTTAAAAGTTTTCAACTGTGGCTGAATTACCAAGACAGTCCCGTAGACTTTGGGGCCAGTCTCCTGAGTTTGTAAACGTGGATGAGTTACTGAGGAAGTCCCGTAGACTTCGGGGCCAACCTCCTGAGAAAGTACTAAGCCAACTTGAAGGCTTGAAAGTGCTCGTAGCTCCTAGAGACAGTAGATTTAGGTCACCTGAAGAAGGAGAATCTTCTTTGATAGTACATCCTGATTTTCAACTGTTAGTAGCAGATTATAATCCATAGTCAGTGTCTGTTTCCAAAATTGCTGGTAGCTTTTCATCTACTAGTGATATAGGTGAAGAACCTGAAATATCTGAGCCTGAAAGTGAATTTGCTACTACTCCGACATTGGGGTTTGTTTCTCCAACTTCTAGTGGTCCTGGTTCACCTAGGGTAGAAAGAGTAATCACCCAAGATCTTCCTTCTGGACTTATTGCTATTGAAGAACTTGCTCCAGAAGAAGAAGTAGGCATCCCTATCCCTGAAAATCAACCTGTTATTGAACTAAGGGAGCGTGAATCAATTTTTTACAGTCCACCTAGGAGCAGTTCTTGGTATCTTTCTTTGACTAATTTCTTAGAAAACTCAGGGTTAAGTTTTTCACCACCTCGTGCTCCTTATCACCCAACACCTAGAGGTTTTTATACTCCCGTCAATATGGCAGGACTGTAATCCATGTTTACTCAATCGCCCAAATCTTTTTTGTATGGCAGTCCTTCTGTTCCCTCTGGGTATCAGTCACTTTCTGGTACTTTTTCGGGGGCATCTCCTCAACCCAATGAGCAAGGGTTATTAACTGGAAATAGTGGTACTAAGCCATTGAGCGTAGAAGACATTCTTATGATGTCAGGTTCTATTCCCAATCCTCAACCTCAAGGTGGCCAGTTACCACCTGGGGGGTAGCCTCAATTAACGTCTGGGGGGCAACCTCAAGGTACACAGTTTGCATCTGGGGGGCAACCTCAAGGACAGTACATACCTATGGGACAGTACGTTCCTCAAGGTCAACCCCAGACTCAATATGTACCCCAAGGTCAATCCTAGTATCAATTTATACCTCAAGGTCAACCCCAGTATCAGTATGTGCCTCAAGGGTATCAACCCCAAGGTCAATACTCGAACCAAGGTTTCCAACCACCCTCCGGTCAAACGTATGTTCAAGGAATGGGAAATGTACCTTTCAATTATCAATCCTACCCTCAACCCGGTTATGGTCCTCAGTATTCTCAACCAGTTATGGATCAGTACCCCGGAATGAATATAGTGTGGGATGCATTGCAAGCTCAACAGGTATACAACCAAGTGTACAGTTGTCATCTCAAACTGGACAACCCTTAGTTTCTGGTTCACCCCAGCAACCAGTCCAGTCTAACATTCAAACTTCTGTACCTTCGGTAGTTTCTCAGCCTGGGCCTAGTGCACCTCGTACTCCGCCTCAAATGACTGCTACAATTGCCGCAACATCTGTTCAATCTACCCCACCTACTTCTGGAGTATCAACAGCTCTGGTTTCTACTGTTCCTGTATCTACTCCTCAGACATATTTACCACCGTCTGGATCTATGATCCAAACTTCGGTTCAGATGCCTGTAGGACAACCTGGTTTAAGTACGGTTGTCACAAGTCAACCACAATTTACTTATCAACCGTACCAGGGACAGTACCAATTCGGTTCTGCTGTGCAGCAACCAGTCTATCAGTATCAACCATACCCTGGGTACACTTATCAACAACCTCAACAACCCCAGTACGGTCCGGTTAATCCTGGTTTTCCGGGAGGATACAATATCCCGAACGCGATTCCTATTCCTAGTTATCCTGGATATCCTCCTCCTGGGGCTGGTCTCATGACCCAGAGTTTTAGGGATCCTAATCGGCAGTTACCGTTTATCGCAACTTTGGACTTACCTGACTTGTCGCGCCTAACGAACGATCCCATTAATTATCTTCCGTTTTGGCCGCCAATGCCGAATAAGTTGCCCAGTGACATTCCCAAGTTCGAAGGTAAATCAAGAGAGGACCCGTCAAACCATGTGATGACTTACCACCTCTGGTGTGCGTCTAACTCCATTACAGATGATTCAATCCATCTTAGACTTTTCCAGCGCACTCTAATTGGTCTTGCGACCAAGTGGTACATTGAGTTACCGCGAGGCACTTTTTATAATTTTAGTCAGTTAGCTACCTCGTTTTTAACTCATTTTCAGTTGCCAGTCCGATATGACAATGGCACGGAATTGTTAAATTCGTTAAAGCAATCGACAGCCACTTACATTTCAGATCATATTCATGAGTGGAGACGTCGACGACGTTTAGTGAAGGTATTTATTCCGGATCAGATCTTGGCCGAGTGGTTTATAAAATCTTTGTTGCCAAATATCACTGAAGATGTTACTAAAGCCGGAGTTGTTACTGAGGAGCAAGTAATTGCTCAAGCACAGTACCTTGACTTGGTCTATACTCAGTCAGGTACGTTACACGAAAAAATCCCCGATCTTCCCAAGCAAAATGAAATCACTACAGCTCCTTCGGGATCTCATGCCGTCGATGGTATGATTGGCACGGTTAACACTAAAAGTAAGAAGAAGTCTTCCAAGAATTCTTCCCCTATCATAACCTTGCCTGATTCCCCAACAGGAGATTCTTCTGCAAAGATCTCTGCCGATATTCACGTTGTAGAGTCATCTACAGCCAAATCAAAATCCGGTGGGAAGAAGAAAGGAAAGAAGAAGAATAAAACTGACAAAAGTTCAAAGGAGAAACCTGAAAAGGCGGAATCCAATGATGAAAAGCGTAAACCTCGTTATCCTTGTCTCATTTGTGACGATGAACATTTTACAGGAGACTGCCCTCATCGTGCAGAGGTTGCGAAGATTGTCAAGGGTTCCCAAACTCCTGCTGTTTTGAAGGATCCTTTTCCGGCTCAAGACAGTAAGATTATAAGTTCATCCTCGAATGCCAATGAAGAACCCATACTGATGATGTCCCATGTTAGGATTGCGACTCGATCGCAAGATTATGGTAGTAAAAGTCCTGTTGATGGTAAAGAAGCAGAATCTTCTCATTCTAATCCATCAACCTCAGCTCCCGGTTCCAATCCACTACAGATCGAGAAACCTAATCCAGACTTGGTAATCAAACCGCCCGCCAAGGGTATACTTCGAAAGTCAACTTTCAATCCACATGCGAGAGCGGCTCAGAATTATAACATTGTTGAGGATTTAGCTGTTTCACCCTCAACAATGTCGGCTTTGGAAGTGCTGCAATCATGTCCAGCACAGCGTAAATTACTTTTGTCGGCTATAGGAGCTGTTGATGTTCAGGACTCGAACCTAATGATTTTCGATATAGAAAATAGTACACCGCGTTTGCCTCATCAAATGGCTTTCCAGATACCAGTGATAGTAAAAAACAGGCCTATTCATTGGACTGTAATTGATGAGGGAGCCTCAACGTGTATTATGTCGATATAGTGTTGGAGATCGCTTGGTTCTCCTTCGCTAAATCAATCCTCGACGATTCTAAAGGCCTTTGATGGCCGTGGGTTTCATCCTTTTGGCATTCTACAGGATTTGCCTATAGGGGTTGAAGGAAAAACCGTTAGTCTAGATGTGGAGGTGGTTGATGCCCCTCTAGATTACAACCTTCTCTTGGGTCGAAGTTGGTCTTATGCTATGACAACGGTCGTTTCATCGGTCTTTCGAGTAATAAAGTTTCCACACAATGGAAAGATCGTAACAATAGACTAGCTAGCTTACTTTTCATCCGACCCAGCCTCTTCGAAGAGTATTCAGCATGTTGGTAAAACGACTATCCCATATAAGGATGTTGGAGTAGCACTAGTTAAAGATGCTGGTTTACTGGGAACTTTTCCTTTTCCTCCAATCAACGCATCGTCTTCATTTGCAACCATTCATATGATTACATCAGACACCATTGTTTCTGATGATCCTTGGATCGTTCCTTCTGAATCTGAGATAGACTCATTTGGTAATGCCATGCCTTTGAGTCCATATGAAATTGCCTATGAAGCCGTGCAGTCGTTTGCCAACCCATCTTCAACTGAAAATGACTTAATGAATGTGGTCCGTGAGGAATCACTTTTCACATCAACCTCGGATTTAACCACGTTTTCTGAACTTGTTCACTCTGATGAGCAAATTCGTGAAATCCCTATGTGTAGATGATTTATCATGGGAAGATCTCCATCATAGATCTTCGTTTTTACCTGAGGATGATCGTTTTGAAAATGATTTCTCATCAATTTTCACAATTGAATATGTCAAGGAACCTCAAAATCCAATGAAACATCCCGATTCAGAGTTAAATTTGGGAAACATATCTCGAACTATTCCTATTGACATTTCGGTTAAGCCCGGAATTATTGAGAACATTCATATAGGTGCCTCATGTACAGATGACAAAATTCAAATATATAAGGCCCTATTTCAAGAATTTCGCGACGTGTTTGCCTTGTCCTATGAGGAAATGCCAGGAATTGATCCCGCGATTGTTGTTCATGAGATCAATACTTACCCAGATGCTAAACTCGTCCGGCAACATTTGCGTCACATTCACCCACGAAAAGCTGCTGCAATTAAAGCAGAAGTTGAAAAATTATTGAAAGCAAGTTTCATTTATCCGATCCCGTTAACGGATTGGGTATCGAATATTGTTCCGGTTAACAAAAAGCAGGGAAAAATAAGAATATGCATCGACTATAGGGATATTAATCGAGCCTGTCCAAAGGACAATTACCCAACTCCCTATATCGATCAAATCATTGATGATTGTGCCGGCAACGAAATATTCTCCTTCATGGACGGTTTTTCCGGATACAATCAAATCAATATTCTACTTGCCGATCAACCAAAAATGGCTTTCATTTGTCCATGGGGGACATTTGCTTATTGCAAGTTACCTTTTGGACTTAAGAATGCCGGAGCAACTTTTCAAAGGGCGATGTCTTATGCGTTTCATGACATCAAACACATTGTGCAACCCTATCTCGATGACTTGCCTGCTCATTCATTACATCGAGCTGATCACCTCGTCCATTTACGAGCAATCTTTATGAGGTGTAGGCATTATCGTATTCGGTTGAACCCACACAAATGTGTCTTCTGTATAGAAACGGGTCGATTTCTGGGGTTTGTAGTTTCGAAAGCCGGCATTCGCATTGATCCCTCGAAGGTCGAAGCTATCATCAAATTGCCTCCTCCTTCGAGTCTTCGCCAACTCCAAAGTTTGCAAGGGAAAGAAAACTTTTTACGACGATTCATTCCTAACTACGCCGAGTTTACAAAGGGTTTCTCCATTCTATTGGGATGAGATAGCTCAGAAATATTTTGATGCACTCAAACACACGTTGACCCATGCACCGTTGTTGCATCCTCCCAACTACAACCATGATTACTTCTTGTATCTCGCCGCCTCTCATTCCACCATTGGAATGGTCTTAGTTCAGGAAGATGAATTTGGAACTGAACATGTGATATATTACCTTAGTCGAACTTTAAATCCAACTGAGCTAAAATACTCACATGTGGAGAAATTGGCATTAGCAGCTGTTCAAGTTGTCCAACGTTTTCGTCACTACATTCTACTACGTAAAACTACGGTAATTTCGGATTGCAACCCTATGATCTACATTTTGACCAAGCAATTGCTAGGGGGCAAGTACTCTAAATGGATTGTTATCCTGCAGGAGTTTGACTTGGAATTTGAGAAATCTAAGTCTAAGAAATCTTTAGTTTTTGCAGAGTTAATGTGTGACTTCCCGCGTGCTGACACGGAAACTGTGGTGGAGAAGCCAATTGCGGACGAATCCTTGTTTCTAATGAGCACTTTAGATCCATGGTATGGGGATATCATCGTTTATCTCCAGACCCAATCCTTTCGGCCAGAAATTTCAAGGTCAGAACATCGAAAAATTTGATTCCAGTCCCAATAATTCAGGGTTATTGGAGATACTCTTTATCGCCTTGGGGCGGGCTCCGTTTTTCGACGTTGCTTAACTCACGAGGAAGCTAAAAGGTTTCTAAATGATTGTCACTCTGGAGCGTGTGGCGGTCATATGTCTGGGTTTGCCACAACCCAAAAGATATTGCGCGCTGGCTACTTCTGGTCATCTTTATTTAAATATTGTATTACGACGGTCCGAAAATGCCACAACTGCCAAATTTTTGATCGTAAGATGCGCGCTCCACCTGCTCCTCTCCACCCTATAATTGCCGTTGGTCCTTTTGCCAAATGGGGTATCGATTTTATTACATGTAACCCTCACTCGGCCGGGGGCATGCGTATATCATCCTTGCGGTAGATTATTTTACTAAGTGGGCCGAGGCGATGCCTACATTTGAGGCAGACGGCAAGACAACTGCAATTTTTGTGTTCAATCATATAATTGCTAGATTTGGTGTCCCGCAAGCAATAATTACTGATCATGGGCGTCATTTCCGAAACGTTATGATGACCGAACTTACAGGCCAGCTTGGTTTACGTCACGACAGTTCAACCCCTTATTATCCACAAGCGAATGGTCTGGTTGAATCCATCAACAAAGTTTTAGTTATCATGATCCGACGAATCATTGGGATTCATCGGTAGAATTGGCACAACATGCTATTTTCAGCGCTTTGGGCGTACCGAGCTTCAGTAAAAACATCAACAGGGTTCACTCCTTTCCAACTAGTCTATGGTTTGGAAGCTGTGTTACCCATTGAATGCGAAATCCCGTCACTGCAAATGGCCATCGAGTTACTTCCAGCCACTTCCGAAGAGGAAAAGCGTTTTTTATACTTGGCTCAATTAGATGAGAATCGACGTAATGCTGCATTGGCAATCGAGACTCACGCAAAACGCATGAAAGCTCAGTATGATCGAAATGTGACCCCTCGAAATTTTTCGGAAGGAGATGTAGTCTTAGTTTATGATCAAGCTAATGATAAATTATGCACTGGAAAATTCGTTCCTATGTGGCATGGTCCCTATGTTGTCAAGCGAAAGCTAGCCAAAGGGGCCTATGAATTGGTAGACTTTGACGGGGACTCTTTTGGTAAACCAAGCAATGGCCTTTACTTGAAGAGGTATTATGCTTAAAAGAATTGGTATGGAGATTTTTAGTTAGGATGGTTTTTCTTTCTAGCTGGTGTGTTTTAGTTTAAACAGTGTGCTTAGCTTAGAGAGTGTTTTTCGTCATTATTCCTGCTTATCTTGGTTTTACTCTTGATATTGCAGATGTCGATGCCTCTCCAAACATACATTGGTTTCGCTGATGGTGCTTGTCGTAATACACGGAACATCTCTTCCGCAGCCTGGGTTATCTATTCGCCCTCTGAAGAGTTAGTATCTATGCATGGGGTAAGCCTCGGTCAAACAACGAACAACATTGCTGAGTATAGTGCAGTGATTGAGTTATTATCTGAGTCTATTTCATTTGGGATTCAGAGTTTGATAGTGAGGTTAGATTCTGAACTCGTTGTATTACAGCTTAATAGAGTGTATGCCATTAGAAATCCAGTTTTATTAAGATTATTTTTGAGAGTGCGTCTCTTGGAACGTGAATTTGATTATATTGAATATCAGCATATTCCAAGATCTTTAAATACATTAGCAGATGCAATTGCTTCTTGAATGTTAAATAGACATTTGCAATAATCATACATGTAAATTTAAAACCATTCCATAACATGATTTACAAGATAAGCTGGTAATAGTGATATATATAGGAGTGTGTCAAAAAATACATCGTCCTCGATCATAGGTTGAAAAAACACCTTATGATCGACAAAAATGATAAGTACAAAAAACAAAAATGTCACATGTGCCCACAATAGGCGATCATCCTATCACTGTTGATGATCTCTATAAGAAACCACTGCACAGGCCACCTTGCAAAGGAACCTCCTAAAAGGTCTCAGGACCCCAATCACATAGCGCTGAAGTCGACGAGGAATGTCATCTATAGTGGTCTCAGGAATATCTCCTGTCAAGCGCTCGAGATGACCCTCCAACTCGGCCAAAACCTCTGTTGATTCGTCCTGTGGGGCTGGCGTGGGTGCAACTGGTTGCTTCCTCTCGTAAGGCCGGAGAGCAGCTGGTCGATGTGGACCCACATCTGCATTTGAAATTTTTTACTATCAGTTTTGGGACGATGGAAAAATAACAAAAAAATTAAAATAGAAAAAAATGTTGAAAAGGATTTTACTTGATTCATCCCATTGCTCTCCTGGTGGAAGAACCATGTCTGGGTCACCACGAAAATCTATCCCAGCGTAAGGGAAGTCCTGAATAGAAAAGACCTGGTTTTCCAGCCATTGGAAATACTCAGGTTTGAATCGAGCAACCTCTGTCCTCTCGTCTGGGTGACGGGCCATAACTGCGACCCATTGCATCAGTTTGGGCTCTCGAGGAAGCCTAGCTCCAACAGTAAGGTGCTGTGGGATCAGCATAGGAACCCTCTCCAGGCCAAAACTCACGACCAAAGCCCCATAACCAAAGGTCTTTAGTCGTCCGTTCTTGGCCTTGGTCAGTTGGCCTTTCACATTGGCCAACACAGCATCGCACTAGTTGAAGATGGTGCCTCGAAAGAAATCAACTGCCATACGCATCTGGGATCCGGTGGCAATATGTAATGCAACAACTCCGCAAAGTCTGGTGACAGTGAACACAATCACCATGAGCTCAGGACGGGATATGGTCTTTATGTCTATCCCTTTGTCTCTAGCCTGGCTGTTGCAGTACTCTAGCCTGAGGCTATCGACAGACTGACCACCTGCCCTAGCCCCAAAAAGAGTCAAGTCTTCGCCTCTCTTAGGCAAACCAGTCAAGAAATATATGTCCGCCAACTTGATTTCGAGCTGGTGGCCGCCAATGAAAAAGCACTGGTCCTGTACGCTCCATCTGTCAACCATCCACTGTAAGAAATCCACCTGATCCCTCATGCCAGGAATGGCCCAGAATTTGTACAAGCCGCACGCCCTCAAAGCATCAAGTGATGGCTGATGATTCCATGCGGTAGCATCCACGTCCTCATGCTCTCGTTCGCGCCAATCTAGCATGATGTACTCTCTGCATCAAGTATAAGGATAAATTAAATTGCTAGAAATTATTTTGATTGGTCCATTTTTGAGAATTTTTGGGTTAAAAACCCTTGCGACGGGGACCGCACCCTCCAGGTTAGACACAGTGCGTGGGACCGCACTTTGTCTACATGGAAGGTGCAGACCCGAGATTTTTCCCTATGGAGAAAAAGTCGGGGTCCGCAAGCCAACAGTGGTAAACCTGCGGGCCCCCACGCACGGGTTTTATGCCTAAAAACCCTCCCAAAAATGAAATAAATGACTAAAACAAAAAATCAAATGGTTAAAAATGAAGAGTGGGATGATGTGGATTACTTGGAGAAGACGGCGCTTGATTCCGACGGTTGCATTTTCCGCAATCTTCACGGGAAGTTTTTTGAGCAAAAGCACTATTTTCTCACCCAAACTCAAACGGTAAAAATGAATTGACAAAGGCCCTTTTTATAAGTTTTTTGAGTAAATAAATTGCAAATTTGTTTATGTTTCACTTTGGAAAGGTATTTTTGCGACATTTTTATCTATTTCAAATAGGTATGAGTAATGTTTGTGTTTTTGTGCAGGATAACGGATTATTCAGGCGAAATCTATCATTTTCAACGAAAAACATTTAGAGTCACCTTTAAGCTCTTTTCTGACTCCTGAAACATGAAAATATTGCCGAGTGTTTCTTTTAAACTCGTTAAAACGGAATTAAAAGACGGTCCACATACAGCTCTTTTCCGACCGTAAAAACATGAAAAGATTGCTGGATTTTTGTCGTTTCAAATTCGATATCGGTTATAAAACGACGTGTCGTTGATCGCTATTTTACTTTTTCAGGTCAAAGGCACTAATGACAAAAAGTACTCCTTGGTCGTAAAAGATCAAGCGGTTCTCTCAAGTATTATTTTATACTTTTTTCGGCTTGGGAGACACAAATTTACGAAAAAGGTCAACCCTGGAGTCTTCTTAAGTTTTTTCAGACTCTCTAAAATTGAAAAACGCCAAGTTTCTCCTATACTAGGCTCGTTAAAATTTCACAGTAAAGGACCTGTTCAATTACAAACAGGAGCGAACCACTCCTTCTTAGGGTTCGAATTTAAACTAAGTTGGACTCATCCAAAGGATGAGCTTATAATCAAGAAAATGTTATCCTCCTCAAGCTTGTCAAAAATAAAGAGGTACTTGCCAGAAATGGTGGGGGAAAAAAGAGAAAAATGAATCTGTTTATCATACTTTGTAACCACTCTTGAACACGACACTTTTATTCACCTGGGTTGGGAAATCCTTTGCCTAACAGTTGATCAAACCACATTGAAAGTCTTAAGCCGGTTTCTGGGTATTAACTTTGGGTCAATTGTCACCAAGCCATCTGTCGTGTCGTTATTTGTTCAAGAGGTCACTACCAATAAGCCATTCATCTGCAAAATATCTGTCATCCATCTTGACCATCCCTGAGTCTGTCCTTGCAACTAAATTTCTTCAACTTGATCTATGATTCCGTGTTGTGGGCTTGCCTACGACGGATTGCTTTCTATCGACATCAGCTCATTATCTAGAAAGATGATCTAGGAATCGTCAATACCTTGAGATCTGCATGCCTCAATGGCAGGTTTCTCGCCTTTGACGACAGTTTACATCATTGACTTTCGATCAAAGGATTCCGTGACATGTTCGACATCAACACATTTATTCGCATCTCATGGATTGTACTGGGTACTTTGAGAGCCATTGACATCACTGGTGGTTTCTCTCACACTTGTTAACAGTTTACATCATTGACTGGTAATCAAGTGGTTTCTACCATGTTCGACATCAACACATTCATTCGCATGGATAGAATCGTACTGTTTTGGGAAGTAGAAATGAAGACCCTGGATCTAGTTTCCACAATCCAGGCTGCGAGTAATTTTGTATTCATTATATAATGGACTATTCATAAACAGATGGTTGCGTCCATACTGTGTCCACATGAGTCTTTACTTGTGATGTTTTACAAGATCATTCCTATATCAGAGTAGTAGTTAGTTTTTCTAGTCAGTTTTGATCTGAGTATGGGAATGTCTACCTCAGCGATGATATGATCTCATATATATATATCTTGCATTGAATGTTTTTACAGGTTCCAACCGGGCTTTCCACAAGATGATCCTCGAAATGATAAAGTACTTCACTCTTCCTAAATGATAAGAAATCCTCATCTACTACACACTTCGCACTTTAGGGAGCAATCTGTTACACAAAAATATCGTCACCATGATTATTTGCAGTTAGTATGGGTCTATCATCACTTGTACTGTCCTCCTAAGCAAGTCTTAGACCTCAGCTCTTCAAATCAAGCTTTGGAAATGGGAGAAAGACATTAAAAATCAATGTAACTCTGGTTCCGCACTTTCTCTCATTGTCACCTGCGGTCCCGCACCTTCTGTGTACAAAAACTGCGGACCTTCCCGCTCTGTCCCTAACGGTGTAGGTGCGCACCCCTGTGAAAGTCAAAATGCGCAAGTTTTATCTTAAAAAACTCACTTTGGGTTAATTCTAGAGGTTTCTAGAAGGAATTTGGACATGGATTGTTCGCTCTGAGGTGGTTCATGCATCCCAAAAGAGAAGGAGCTAATCCCTTGATGAGAGGAGCTATCCCTTTAAAGGAGGGCTTTATCCCTTTGAAGAAGGACTTAGTAACCTCCCTCCATTGCACTATAAATACAGGCATTGGGCTGGTTGCTGAGGAGGTTAGAAGCTGAACATTTTTGAGGGTAAATGCTGGTGAAATCAAGACTTCCTAGTTGAGCTTAAGAGGAGATATCACATCCTTTTTGGCTTCATTGGGGAGTGAGTGAAACTTGTCAAAGTAGAGGAGACTTCTTGTTGGACCCTGGGAGGAGCTTGTACAACGTCAAGGCAAAGGTTGTAAAGTTATTCTTCTTTTGAATTAATACAATCAAACTCATTTTTCTCAACAAGTATCTCATGTTATTTGTTTCATGGACTCCTTGACTTTCATGTTAAATATGTTTTATGCAATTGGCTTTTTAGGTGCTATTTAATTTGTTTGCCTTGTTCGTGTTTGCAGATTCACGACAAAGGAGCTCATTTGGATCGAAGGAGCGAGGGCATCCAAAAGCTTGCGTTGGACCTAAGGTAGGCCCTAAAAACACTTGTTTGCCATTGTTAATCAAAGCATATTTAGAGAAAGATAGTGTCTGGTTGGTTTGCTTGTCATTAGGTCTTCTTTAGATTCTAGGAAGGTCTATCTTGTCCACAAGATCGACTTATTCCGTGTGACAAGAGTGTTCCCGTTCAGGTACCTGAAAGATGAGTATGCTCCGCTCATGAGATTGATCATGAAATATTTCAGCTGTGAGGGATGATTCTCTCGTCTTTATGCTTATCATATCAGGTTACTTATGCATTTCACCAGGGTGCAGATGATGAACATTTCGTATTTCATCTTCTAGAATATAGAGAGGATGACAACCTTTATACATCATAAAACCCCTCAGCAGCAACTCAACAGTGTATATCATTTTACGCTTATAAATATTTTGGTGGTTCATCAGCTTGGTTCGCAAGGCATCACTTGGGATGACTTTATCTCATGTGATTTCTTTAGAGCTTCACGAGAAGTATCAGAGGTGAAACACGAGGGTGAACCTTCTCAGCAGTATGAGCGTCATGAGACCAGACCTATTTTCATTACATATCAAAGAGGCTATCCGAAAGGTACCAGACCTTTGTTTGCAGCAGCAAAGCGAGTGTTATCTCCATCTGGCGTGGAAGGGGCCTCGCTTCCCACATCAGCACCACAGGCACAGGTACAGGACAAGGGCAAGAAGCCCATGCATAAGAAAGGACTTTCAGGTGAGCCATTAGGTTTCGTTATCATTCCTGATGTTGAGACAACTACGGATTTAGAGAAGTCTAGATATAGAATGATGATTGAGGAGCAAGAAACAGACATTCAAGCCTTAGAAATTCAGTTGGATATGGCCAAATGGAACATCAGGTATCTAGAACAGAGAAATAAGCAGCTTGAAGATCAGCATGTGATCATGGAGCTACAGAACATCCGTGAGAATCGCCAAGCTGCCCGACATAGGAGGATTCAGTTCACTTCTCTAGAGCAACATGTCAATGAGGATCGAGAGTCTAATCTCGAAAGGGTCAACATTTACTTGGAGAAGTGACTGAGCAAGGCCAATAGAGATGATGCATTGTTGAGAGATATGGCTGTTCACTATAGGGCACAGAACCAAGTTTGCAAGGCTCGGATAAGAAATCTAAAGGCAAAATTGAAGAAGGCAATCCGCAAGCAAAAGAAACAAAGGGAGCTCGATCGTCTTCATATTTTGGCTGAGGCCTCTTTAGCTCATCATCACACTTGATAAGGGAACTCCAGCCCAAATTTCAAGAAATTTGGGGCATTTTTGGTCATTTTGAAATTTTTTGCATTTAAAAAACAGGTTTTTTCCCTATATGCGCCGCGCACCTTGCGCGATGCATAGGATTGGGAGCTCCAAATTACAAATGGCTTGCAGTTTTGGATTTGTCATGAGAAATCATGAATTTTGGTACTTGGACAAGAAATTTGGGTGAGTTATGGATTCTCAAAAGGTCAAAAAACATGCAAACAATGACCTCACTGCCCCTATTTTGACACACAGGAAGCAGTCTTGGGAGAATGAACTTTTGGAGGGGAAAATGGACACCAAATTGGAAAAGTCCACTTGGGTTGGAAAGTAGACAGGTAGAGCTTTCCAACAAGCCAATCTAAGCTCAATTTGGACTCCCGAAGGTACTCAAAAACAACAGCAAAGTAGCGCGGCGCATATAGAAATCAGCGCGGCGCATATAGATTTTTTGCCCTATTTTTCATCTTTCAGCTCAAAAACTCGGCTAGTTTGACCAGTTTTGATTTGTGATGTAATTTGTGACTTTTATTGATGTAATTAATTGAACATGATGTAATTTTTGCACTTAGTTACATTTTCTAGAAGATTCATTCACCAAAGAGTGAAAATTTAATGAATGGATCAGTTTCCTACCTTATAGAGGCAAGTTGTTTTGACTGCCTAGATTGTAGTGCTTTGTTTAGAATTGGTTGAAACAACTCCTAGAATGATGAGCTCAACCCCTAGAGGCAAGGGAAGAGGTTGTCTTGCCTATATTATGTAATTTCCAAGTCATTTTCAGGGTTGGACTCTTGGGAAAAGCTTGACACTCTATTGTACATTCACTTCTGCATTTTTGGCAAAGGAAAGACCAGGGTTTTGCAGCACTGTTTGGGATCCTTGTGGTTTTATGTGTTGATGGTGTGCTTCTTTCAGTATTTGTAAGTTGTTATGTGTATCATCTTCCTTCTCTCATCTTCTGCAATTGAACAAATGAAGTGTTAAGGGAGAATCCATAGATTGTTATGCTCTGCCTTTAAATTTGTTTGATTTTTCATGTTTTCATCTGTTTAAGGAGAATCCTTGAAAGTTTCTTGCTCTCCTTAGCTTCTCACCAGTAAGATCTAGCCATTCATTTTCTTTAAAAGCATCAAGACAATCGCCTACCTTGCCCCAAGTAGATCTCTGCAAAAATTGTGTCTCATCCCCGCACCCAAAATTGCATTTTCCTTTGATTCAACAAAAACCTCAAAAATCAACTTCAAACTCCTTGTATTTCATACCTAGCCTAAGATCAATTGCAAATTTAGTCATCTCGAGCCTCATCATTTACCTTTTGCCGAGATTGACCTGGAGAGAGCCCTCTCCTGTCCTCGTAGGGCTAGCTACGAGGCTGAGCGTGGTTTGATGTGGACCTAGAACCTTGTCTTTTCAGCCTGAGACAAATCTAGGCTCTAACATAGTGGCGACTCCAATGGGGATAAAATGGTTTTTTTGTTAATGTCATTTGTTTTATAAGCTATAGAAGGAGCCTGAAGATTAGCCAGGTAGCCTTCGAAACGCTTTTGCTTTGCATTAGCGCAAGTAGATAAACGCTACTTCAGTCAATCTCCGGTCTAGCTTGTAATTATGACACTTGAAACACCCCAGTACATCTACAAATTCTAAGCTCCTAGATGATAAGTTTAGGGTTTGACAGGCTGAAAAAGTTGTTTATGTTCCTTTGATTTCTTGAAAATAACACGCTGGCTTCAAAGAGATATACCAGAGCTAATCCAGATCCCAATCCTCCTCCTGTTTACGAGAATCCCAATTTGATTCCAAGACTTCTTCGTCAAGAGAGCTCTGTGACTCCCATGTTTAAATCCCACTCATGTCCTGCAATTTTTAAGTATCTTGAAGAACTAGATTTTGACGAAAGGTTTGAATTGTCGCTGTTTAAAACCAAATCTGAAAGTGCACTTGATTCTTTAGTTCCAAATCCTGATTTTGCTGCGGCCCTTGAAGTTGAAAGAAACAATAAGTTGATTGAAAATTTTATCTTGTGGCGCCTTCAGAGAGACATTCAGTTTTCAAGTCTTGCTGATTTCCTAGAAGCTGCATCTGCAAACATTGGATCTTCTATCATGGCTTCCGCCTCAAAAGTTCCCACCGAACCCCCTTTCATTCCCACTATTCCCCAGCAACCTATAATCACTTATCCAAAGTCTACATCAAATTCTCCTTCTTCATCTCACGTGGCTTCTCCTCCGCATACACCTCCTCACACTCCTCATACTTTAGCTGCATCCACTCCTCCAACAACTCCCAGACCAAATCCTCCAAGAGCAATGGCTGCTCGGTTTGCACCTCTCGCTCTTCCTCAAGTTTTAAATGACATGCCTGTAGATTATCGAATTAAAATTCCTTTGTTCGATGGTACATCTCAGAATATCACAGCTCAACAGCATGTCGAAAAAATGGCGGATTTCTTTGATCTCCATGAGATTCATGAAGAAAATGTGACCATGAGGTTATTCGTGCAGATTTTTGGTGGAGAGGTAAGGAAATGGTTTAGAGCTTTGCCGGCCATAAGTGTTCCTACATTAGAAGATCTGAAGAGAAAATGTTTAGAATGTTGGGAAGTAAAGAAAGATCCGCTGCAAATCAAATCTGAATATACTAAGATCAGACGAAATGCTGGAGAGTCCGTTCAAGACTATTGCATTAGATTCAATGCAGTATATAATGCAATTCCAGATGATTTAAAACCAACTAGAAAATCAGCGTTGCTCAAGTTCACGGATGGTTTTGATCCAGACATGGCTTATCAACTAAGGGAGAGAGATCCGGCTACCTTAGAAGAAATGCAGAAAATTACTGTTAGTGTTGAGGCAAATTTGAATGATAAGCGAGCAAGAATGAAAGCCGAGAAGAAGGTCTCAATAAAAGAAGAAGCCTATACATCAGATCAAGTTCTCCGCAAGGTAGAAAAAATGATTGAAAGGCTAGCTCTTGATAAGCCTGAACCGCAGATTCGGAATCCTAATTTTTGTGGTCAACAACAGCCACAATTTAGGATCAAACAGCGTGAGCAACGAGCACAAGACACGACATCACAATAGCAACAGGTAAAGACACCTTTTCAGCAGAATTTTGTTGGTCCTGAGTCAGATGATGAAGATAATGTAGTTGGAGAAGAAAATCACTTCTTTACTCCCGATGATATGCCCACATTTATCACTGAAGATGACGAAAAGGCAACAAGCTCAATAGTACAATATGATGCAGATTTTATCTTGGCAAATGATATAGTTTTGGAGGAAGAGTCAGATGAGTATCAGAGAGGTTACATGCATGCTTTGTCCGCCCAACAGTGTCAGTATTCACTTAGAAGCAGAAATGTTCCCATCAATCCAGTTCAGAAAAGAAAAGAAGTTCCAGCATCTAAAGATGAAACACCGGCTGCATCAAAGAAAGGAAAAGAGAGTGTTGACCCTATGACTAGCAAGCCTTTACCAGCAAATGAAAAGGTAAATCAACCCATTGTATCAAGGGATAAACCTGAAAAGAAAGATGTTATGGCCAAAGAAGCGGACAAGACTTCTACTTTTAGTTTAGAAAATGAAATTTCTAAATTGAAGGTATCTATTCCTTTGACTGAGCTCATGAAGAACAACAGTTATAGAGGTCAAGTCTCCAAAATTCTGAATTTTGACCCAATGTTCGATATGGTGAGTGTGGAAGATGATCAACCGGAATTAATATTTGGACTAGCATTGAGTGGTGAGTCTGAAGTACCTCCTTTTTATATCAGTTTGAGAGTGCATGAGTTGGTGTTGCATAATGCTATGTTTGATACCGGCGCCTCCCATAATCTTATGCCGAAGGCTATCATGGAGAAGTTGGGTTTGGACATCACCAGGAAATATCATGATATTTATTCCTTTGATTCCAGTAGGGTGAGATGTATTGGGCTAATTAAAGACTTGGTTGTAAGTTTGGATCAGATCCCTGCAAAGAATGTCTTGATGGATGTTGTCGTGGCTGACATTCCTCCCCGCTTTGCTATGCTCCTTTCCAGATCTTGGGGCGCAAAATTACAAGGAACAATACAGCTTGATTTCTCCTACGCAACGATTCCCGTGTTTGGCCAAATGAGAAAGTTGTACCGGGAACAGAAAATGAGATACATGATCACCAACAAGGAGAAACCAATTAATCATCCCATCAGTTATGTACATACAGATCTAGAGTCTTTTGTTTTGTATTCAGATAGTTTCAATGATATTGATAGTCAATTAGTTGTAGTAGATGATATTCCAGAGATAGAAGAGAATTTCAGAGAAGTTTTGAAGAAAGAACGACAAGAACAACAAAACATCATTGAGAAATCAGCTGGAGGTAATGGACAACAAGCAGAAAACTCACAACAAACAACTTTTCAGCACTTGGTAGAAGAGGAAGATGGTTTGTGGACCATGGATTTTGATGGAGCAGTGGGTAATGATGGTGTTGGGATTGGTATTTGGGTACATAGTCCTTTTTCTGCTTCAGACAAAGTGCCTAGTAATGTGTGGGTATGTTCTTACAAGCTTGCTTTTGATTGTTCGAACAATGAAGCTGAATATGAAGCTTTGATCGCTGGTCTGAAAATTCTAAGAAAGCTAAATGATAAGAGGATTGTAGTTTATGGTGATTCTGAATTAGTGATCAAGCAAGTTAAGGGTGAATATCAAACAAAATACCCACGAATGCAGGCATACCAGAATGCTGTTTTGGATATCTTGAAAGTGTTTTCAGATTATACATTGACATATGTGCCTCGTATTCAAAATAGCATTGCAGATGCACTTGCTAAGGCAGCCATCAATTTGAAGATTACTATGAACTCCAGCAATAAATTTGAAATCCATGTGAAGCATCGTCTGACCGTTCCAGACAATCAAAGACATTGGCAAGTTTTCCAAGATGATGAGGAGATTAATGATTTTCTACAAAGCAAAGGTAAGTTCAAGGATACTTCAATGGATGTAGAACATGATGATGGTAAAAATGATGTACGAATAAATCAAATGGAAGTGTTGCAGCTCAAGGATAATGTGATTACTAAAGGCTTGATACCTTTAGAGGAGCTCTTTGATCATGATGATGTAGTCTGCAAACCAACATTGCAGCCAACAATACGTGAATCTTGGAATAGCTGAGCATTCGAAGATGGTAAAGATCTCCAAAACATTGCCACCAGACGTAAAAGCCAAATAAATCAACTTGTTGTTATCTTTTGTCAATGTGTTTTCTTGGGACTATTTTGATTTGAAGACATATGATACAAATATAATTCATCATACCATTCCTATTAAGCCTATTCAAAAACCTTTCAGACAGAAGTTAAGAAGGTTTAATCCAAAATTGCTGCCATCAATTGAGAAAGAGATAGATAGGTTGTACAAATCAGGAATCATTGTTCCCATCCGCTTTTCTGACTGGATATCAAATTTGGTGCCCGTGCGTAAGAAAATCTGTGAGATTCGTTTGTGCATTGATTTCTAAAACCTCAACAAAGTTTCATTGAAGGATAATTATCCGCTACCCAAAATGGATCACATACTACAGCGAGTTGTTGGAGCATCCCGCATGTCCCTACTCGATGGTTATTCCGGATATAACCAAATTTTATTCCATGAAGATGACAGAGACAAAACAGCCTTCACCACTCCGTGGGGAACCTTTCATTATGCGAAAATGCCTTTCGGTTTGAAGAATGCAGGTGCTACTTTTTAGTGGGCAATGGACTTGGCTTTCGCTAATGAGAAAGATGTATTCTTAGTGGTGTACCTTGATGATCTGACAGTGTTTTCCAAATCAGATGATGAACACTTGCATCATTTGAAAAGTGCAGAAAATATGGTGTGTCGCTGAATCCCAAGAAGAGTTTATTTGCCATGGATGAAGGTAAACTCCTTGGGCACATTATTTCAAAGGATGGCATTTGTATTGATCCAGCACGTGTGGAAGCAATTCAACAAATTGACTTGCCCAGGAATAAAAAGGAGATCCAATCGTTCAATGGTAAGATGAATTTTTTGCGCCGTTTTGTTCCTAATATTGCAAAGCACCTTAGAGAAATTACAAACATGCTTAAGAAGGACAGCCAAGTGTCATGGATGGAAGAGGCAGTGAAATCTTTCAATTTAGTTAAATTGATTCTTTCTTCAGCTTCGGTTCTAATCAGCCTAGATTATACTCAGGATTTTATATTGTTTTCTTTTGCTTCGGAGCATAATATGGCAGCTGTGTTAATGCAGAAAAAAGAAGAGCATGAAAGACCCATTGCTTTCTTTAGCCGAACCATAAGAGATGCTGCTTTGAAATACAACATTATCGAGAAACAAGCCCTTGCACTTGTAAAAGCACTGAAAGATTTCCGTGTGTATATTCTGCATTCTCATATTTTAGCTTATGTTCCTAATGCTGCTGTCAAAGATGTTTTGGTTCAGACCGACCCGGAAGGAAGACGTGGCAAATGGATAGCGGCCTTGCTGGAGTATGATGTGGAGATAAGGCCTACCAAGCTGGTTAAAGGTCAGGGATTGGAAAAATTGATGGCTGAATCAAATCTGCGCCTCTTAGACATCAATTTGATCGTTGCCTTGTCCGATGAAAATGATGAAAGCTCTTCACTTCAGGTATCAAAAATGTTTGTTCTTTCTCCATGGTATTCGGATATCATATATGTTCTTCAAAATTTGTCTGCACCGCCTGGGATGGCTAGAAACAAAGCAAGAACTCTTAAGTTGAAGGCTGCTAAGTTTTGTGTTTTAGATTCTGCACTTTATTGGAAGGATCCTGGTGGCGTTTTGTTAAATTGTTTGGTGGAAGAAGAAGCAAAACATGTCATAGAAGATTTTCATAAAGGCGATTGTGGCGGTCACCTGTTTTGGAAAACAACGACAAATAAAATTTTGAGGGTTGGATACTATTGGCCGACATAATTTGTTGATGTGTTTAAGGCTATCAAGAGCTGCCATAATTGCCAGATTTTTGAAGGGAAACAAAGATTACAGCCGTTGCCGCTTAAGCCCATTGAGGTGAGTGCCCCTTTTCAGCAGTGGGGGCTAGATTTTATTGGTGAAATTCATCCTTTTTATTCAGGTCAAATAGATGGATCCTCATGGGTACGGATTACTTCACAAAATGGATCGAAGCAATTCCCACTAGGCAAGCTACAGATGCGGTAATAGTTTCATTTCTTGAGAATAATATATTATCTTGTTTTGGTTGCCCGAGTAAGTTAATCACTAATAATGCAACAGATTTCAAGTCAAAGAAGATGGTTGAGTTTTGTAATAAATATCATATTACTTTGGGACACTCAACCGCCTATCATCCACAAGGAAATGGATTGGCTGAGTCTTCAAATAAATCTTTGGTTAATATCATTAAGAAAATGCTGGAAATGAACAAGAAAAGTTGGCATAAGAAGGTGGTCCATGCACTCTGGGCAGATCAAGTGAGTCAAAACAAATCCATTGGCATGTCCCCCTTTGAATTAGTTTATGGAGTCGATACAGTGTTCCCTACTTCTCTTGCAGCTCCGGTTGTGAAACTTCTTCAAGAGGCTGGTGGTGAAGAGGATCCAATGCAGCGAAGGATAAATCAAATAATCCACTTGCAGCAGACACGGGAAGATGTTTTTCAGAACACCTGTAAGTTGCAGGAGCGTATTAAAAGGATTTTTGACAGAAAAGCAAAGGCGGATACATTTCAGTTTGATGATGTGGTGTTAAAGTGGGATGCAAGAAATGAAGAAAAGGGCAAGCATGGGAAGTTTTAAAATCTATGGAAAGGTCCTTTTAGGATTGCAGCATTTCGAGGTCAGAACGCTTTTCTTCTTAAGGAAATGAACGGGGAAGATTGTACAGGAGGGCCGGTCAATGGTCGGCTGCTCAAGCGGTACATTTTCTAAGTTTTTTCTGCTATCCTATTACCATTGTAAATACAATTTCATTTCAGTTTCGATGCAAGTGTGTGCTGTGATCATTTCTTCAGTCTGGGGCCCGAAGTGAAGGCTATAATTCTGAGGAAAGATTTCAGTTTGAGTTTAGTGTGTCGAGTCAGTTTGTTAGTCATATTCTTGAGTCATTTTCAAGTTAATTTTCAGTCAAATAAATTGGGTCAACATCTTGAATTTTTGTCGAATTAATGACTCCATAGCCCAATGGATGAAGGCACTGTCTAGCTCTTACAGAGATCTGTTGTTCTTGGCACCTCCGAGGAGCTACCATCCCCATTGGAGCCAATGTTAGAGTCGGTCTGGTTATCCCTCCGTCAGAGATCAAAACTCTTTTTTGCATTTCATGTTTAGGTGTCTCATCAGTTTCGATCAGTTGCATTTCGTTAGAAGCATGCCATAAATCTGACGGAGAGGTTTGTTTCACTCATTCCCCTCGTGCTTGGCACTATTGGCTCAGGTCTATTCTTAAAAATCAAGTCTTGAACAGTCATTTGCAGTCCTGTTTCAGTCTCTAGGTCATAATAGTTTTTCCGGTCATTAGGTCTAGGGTTGAGTCGATGGGTCTTTGACAAAGTGTAATAAAGCCAGCAGGCCAGAGGGAGGTCCTTGTTATATTATTATCTCAGAGATTTTTATCATTATACGGATAGATTATGACTTCTCTTCAAAACTATGTTTTGAAGATAAGTCAATATTTCATTTTGTAATAAATTTTCAAAAATTTCAGTTCTTAAAATGTCTCGGCGCAGCCCTGGTCTCCTTTGCCAGATCATATCATAGCTATCCCTGCAAAAAATTGTCAAAGAAAATCATTATTTCAACCAAATTTAAGGAGGAAACAAAAAGGTCAAAATTCTATTAATCCTGAAAAAGTGTCAATTGCAAAACATAACAAAGTGGGTTATGAAAGAGGCAAAAATCAAATTGGTGTCTATATAAAGGTTTTTCAATGAAGTTTCAAGTCATTGTGCATACCAAAGGAGGAGAAAATCATTGCAAGTCGTGTTTGAGCGTTTTGGAGTGGATTGGTCCTCATTTCACCTACGCGGCGCATATAACAGTCTGCGCGGCGCATATAACTTGCGCGGCACACACATACATTCAGGCCAGTGCAAATTATAACCAGCGCGACGCACTGGGTAAGGAGCGCGGCGCTTACAGTTTGGAGCCTGTAACTTGTTTGAAACCTCATGAAATCGCTTCCTCTTCACATCAATTTGTCAGGTAGGCTCGCCTCCATTGCCTTTGCTTTGTTTTTAATGGTGAATGTGATGGGTTCATGGATGATTGCCGTGGAGACTAGATTTTGAAAGCCTCCCTTTGTCAATATAAAAAGTGTTGTAGGGTTTGAAAACAATTTTGTTACCAAGGTTGTGTTTTTTCCCCATTTCCCTTTGTTCCTCATTCCCAAATTCACTCATCATACTTCCTCATTAATTCCCTCATTAATCCTACACTTCAATCCCTGAAATCCTAATCCCCCACCTCTATAAAAACTCCTTAATCCTATTTAATATCCCAAACCATAAAACCCTAATCCAATATTTACATTTCCCCTCCTATCCCTAAATACATTTTATTTCAAAATTCCCTAATTCCCTGATATTTTCCCTTTCCTAATATACCTTGTACATTGTTTCCCCTTGGTCACAACATTGTTTAAATCAAAAGAACAGTCCATATTCAGTTGCACACAATAGTTTCACTTATCAGTATTCATTTGAGGCAGTTTGTATATCAGCAGTGATGTCATCTGGTCACTCATCGGAATATGAGGCAGAAACCCAAAGTGATTCTCCCGTAGGTGAACAAGAACCCCGAAGGCCTTGTAAAAGTGGCAAACATGTCAGGGAGGAACCAATCAACCTTAGAGAATTTCATGCTTGTCCTCTTGCTATGCAGTGCTTTGAGCATCAATCATGCTATGAGTTTTGTCAAAAGGTAGCTGAGGTCCAGTTTCATTATGAGTTGGCTCATCTTTTTGTCTTGCATTTGCACGGAGACCAAGCTACCTTGGCTAGGGTCACCTTTACACTTACACCAGAAACTTTTTTGCTAGCAACATGTATACCAAATATTGGTGAACTATGGCATAAAAAACAACAGATTGATAAGCAGCATTATGAGCCATATATCAAACCCAATTTCTTGAGGAAGCTCAAAAGAGTGTTCCCGTTCAGGTACCTGAAAGATGAGTATGCTCCGCTCATGAGATTGATCATGAAATATTTCAGCTGTGAGGGACGATTCTCTCATCTTTATGCTTATCACATCAGGTTACTTATGCATTTCACCAGGGTGTGGATGATGAACATCCCGTATTTCATCTGCCGGAATATAGAGAGGATGACAACCTTTATACAACATAGAACCCCTCAGCAGCAACTCAACAGTGTATATCATTTTGCGCTTATAAAGATTTTGGTGGTTCATCAGCTTGGTTGGTAAGGCATCACTTGGGATGAATTTATCTCACATGATTTCTTTAGAGCTTCACGAGAAGTATCAGAGGTGAAACACGAGGGTGAACCTTCTCAGCAGTATGAGCATCATGAGACCAGACCTATTTTCATTACATATCAAAGAGGCTATCCGAAAGGTACCAGACCTTTGTTTGCAGCAGCAAAGCGAGTGTTATCTCCACCTGGCGTGGAAGGGGCCTCGCTTCAGACATCAGCCCCACAGGCACAGGTACAGGACAAGGGCAAGAAGCCCATGCATAAGAAAGGACTTTCAGGTGAGCCATCAGGTTTCGTTATCATTCCTGATGTTGAGACAGCTACGGATTTAGAGAAGTCTAGATGTAGAATGATAATTGAGGAGCAAGAAACAGACATTCAAGCCTTGGAAATTCAGTTGGAGATGGCCAAATGGAACATCAGGTATCTAGAACAGAGAAATAAGCAGCTTGAAGATCAGCATGTGATCATGGAGCTACAGAACATCCGTGAGAATCGCCAAGCTGCCCGACATAGGAGGATTCAGTTGACTTCTCTAGAGCGACAGGTCAATGAGGATCGAGTCTAATCTCGAAAGGGTCAACATTTACTTGGAGAAGCGGCTGAGAAAGGCCAATAGAGATAATGCATTGTTGAGAGATATGGCTGTTCACAATAGGGCATGGAACCAAGTTTGCAAGGCTCGGATAAGAAATCTAAAGGCAAAATTGAAGAAGGAAATCCGCAAGAAAAAGAAACAAAGGGAGATCGATCGTCTTTAGATTTTTGCCGAGGCCTCTTTAGCTCATCATCACACTTGATAAGGGAACTCCAGCCCAAATTTCAAGAAATTTGGGGCATTTTTGGTCATTTTGAAATTTTTTCATTTAAAAAACAGGTTTTTCCCCTATATGCGCCGCGCACCTTGCGCGACGCATAGGATTGGGAGCTCCAAATTACAAATGGCTTGCAGTTTTGGATTTGTCATGATAAATCATGAATTTTGGTACTTGGACAAGAAATTTGGGTGAGTTATGGGTCCCCAAAAGGTCAAAAAAATGAAAACAATGACCTCACTACCCCTATTTTGACACACAGGAAGCAGTCTTGGGAGAATGAACTTTTGGAGTGGCAAATGGACACCAAATTAGAAAATTCAACTTGGGATGGAAATTAGACAGGTAGAGCTTTCCAACAAGCCAACCTGAGCTCAATTTGGACTCCTTTAGGTACCTCAAAAACAGCAGCAAAGTAGCGTGACGCATATAGAAATCAGCGCGACGCATATAGATTTTTTGCCCTATTTTTCATCTTTCAGCTCAAAAACTCGGCTAGTTTGACTAGTTTTGATTTGTGATGTAATTTGTGACTTTTATTGATGTAATTAATTGAACATGATGTAATTTTGGCACTTAGTTATTTTTTCTAGAAGATTCATTCACCAAAGAGTGAAAATTTAATGAATGAATCAGTTTCCTACCTTATAGAGGCAAGTTGTTTTGACTGCCTAGATTGTAGTGCTTTGTTTAGAATTGGTTGAAACAGCTCCTAGAATGATGAGCTCGACCCCTAGAGGCAAGGGAAGAGGTTGGCTTGCCTATATTATGTAATTTCCAAGTCATTTTCAGGGTTTGACTCTTGGGAAAAGCTTGACACTCTATTGTACATTCACTTCTGCATTTTTGGCAAAGGAAAGACCAGGGTTTTGCAGCACTGTTTGGGATCCTTGTGGCTTTATGTGTTGATGGTGTGCTTCTTTCAGTATTTGTAAGTTGTTATGTGTATCATCTTCCTTCTCTCATCTTCTGCAATTGAACAAATGAAGTGTTAAGGCAGAATCCATAGATTGTTATGCTCTGCCTTTAAATTTGTTTGATTTTTCATGTTTTCATCTGTTTAAGGAGAATCCTTGAAAGTTTCTTGCTCTCCTTAGCTTCTCACCAGTCAGATCTAGCCATTCATTTTCTTTAAAAGCATCAAGTCAATCACCTACCTTGCCCCAACTAGACCTCTGCAAAAACTGTGTCTCATCCCCGCACCCAAAATTGCCTTTTCCTTTGATTCAACAAAAACCTCAAAAATCAACTTCAAACTCCTTGTATTTCATACCTAGCCTAAGATCAACTGCAAATTTAGTCATCTTGAGCCTCATCGTTTACCTTTTGTCGAGATTGACCTGGAGAGAGCCCTCTCTTGTCCTTGTAGGGCTAGCTACGAGGCTGAGCGTGGTTTGATGTGGACCTAGAACCTTGTCTTTTCAGCCTGAGACAAATCTAGGCTCTAACAGGTGTCATCAATGATGGGAAGTGTATGGTACTTAAACAGTGGAGCTTCATTCCACATGCCTGAGGAAAAGGATTTATTCAGTGACCTAGAGGAGAAAGATCTCTAGATGCATCTCGAGATGGGTGACGACGGGAAGTATAGTGCTACTGGATTAGGGACATTTACTTTTCAGAGGGAGAATGGGGAGCCACTCACCTTGAAGAATGTTATGTATATTCCCATTCTGAAGAAGAACTTGGTATCCATTGCCATGCTTGAGGATAGAGGCTATGATGTGATCTTCTCAAAAGGAAAGGCGTTCATTCGACACATAGTCACAGGTCAAGTAAAGAAGATAGGGATTCAGGTGAAAAATCTCTATAAGATGAAGGTAGAGGAGTGTGCTGCTTTGAGAAAAAAAGCAAAAAGTGTGCAAATCCAAGACGTTGGCAAGTTGTGGCACAGGTGATTGGGACAATTACATCATGGGGCTTTGAAGATACTGCAATATATCTCTACCGGTCTTCCCAAAGGTACACTTGAGAAAGTTGATATATGCAAGGGGTGTACTTTTGGAAAATACACCAAGTCTTCCTTTCACGACAGAGATAGTCGAGCAAAGGCTATTCTAGAGTGAGTCCATTCATATGTGTATGGAACATTATCGACAACATCCATGGCAAAACACAGGTATTATGTTATATTTTTTGATGACTTTTCTCGAAAATGTTGAATATTTTTCATGTAGAAAAAGGATCAAAACTTCATAAAGTTTTGTGAGTTTAAAGCATTGGTGGAGAAAGAGTTGGGCAAGAAGGTTAAAGATCTATGGATTGATAACGATGGTGAGTATGTTTCAAATGAATTTAAGAACTTCTTTGTAGTGGAAGGGATTAAACGAGAATTGATGACACCCCATAAACCTTAGCAGAATGGGGTGAATGAGAGGAAGAACAAAAGCATAGTAGGGGAAACAAATGCGATGTTGCATGATCAGGGCCTACCACTACACTTGGGGGCTGAGGCATGCAACACAACGGTTTATGTTAGGACCGTAGCCCACATTAGATACTTGGGATGAAGACACGAGAGGAAGTGTATTCTGGTAAGAGGCCAGATGTTGGTCACTTCAGGATTTTTGGGTAATCAGTATATTTCCATGTGAAAAAAGGTGCACAGAAGAAAATTGAGCCAACAAAATAGTTGGGGATATTTATGGGGTACATTGATACACCTCACAACTATCAGGTATACTGGCAAACCAACAGGATGATAGTGGTTCACAGGGATGTCAGATTCGATGAGGAGAAGGCCATGCGAGTTTCTCTTTAGAGGGAGCTTGAGCTACATGCAGTTTAGGAGATTTTAACTCCTAATTTTGAGGAGCCCTAGATTGATTTGGAGTAGCCACATGCAGAGGATTCGAGAGTGGAGACATCCACTCAGGGAGAGTCTTCCAGAGAGGGAAGAAAGTGAACCAGAGAGGTTGAAAAATTATTGGATTATGCATGGGAGAATGTGGGAGAACTCACTTCTCAGCGCAGGCAGAGGAGGTCACCTGGATACATGGCTCTTATGGGAAAATGTGTTGTGACAAATCCATCTTCCCTTAAGGAAGTAGTGCAACAACCGGTTTGTTCATGCCATGGTGGAGGAGTATGAATCCATAGTTCGTAACAGTGTTTGGGATGTGGTCCTGAGATCAGAGGATAAGTTAGTGGTGAGCACCCGTTGGCTTTACAAGGTAAATCAAGTTGCAGATGGTAGTGTGGAGAAGCATAAGGCCATATTTGTAGTTGTGGCTTTTCACAAGTAGAGGGGATTGAATATGATGAGACCTTTGCTCTTTTTGCAAGGTACTCGTCAATCATATCTATATTAGCACTATCAACACAAATGGGTTGGAAGATACATAGTGCATGATTGAGGAAGAGGTGTACATAGAGCAGCTTGAAGGTTTTGAAACCTTCGACCGTGAGTCACATGTGTGTCGAATCAAGAGAGTGTTGTATGGGCCGAAGCAAGCACCTCATGCTTGGTACACCAGGATAGATAGCTACTTCACTAGGTTGGGCTTCACGAAGAGTGAAGAATATGAAAACCTATACCACATAGTGGTGGAATGTAAACTACTGATAATTGTAATTTATGTTGATGATCTCATACTAATAGGTGATGATTAGCTAATCAAATCTTGCAAAGACGAACTTTCAAGAGAGTTTGAGATCAAGGACTTGGGGCTCATGCATTACTTTGTGGGCATGGAAGTATGGCAGGGTGATGGGGAGTTGTTTGTGTCTCAAGGCAAGTATGCCAACGAGATACTCATGAGGTTTCACATGGAGAGATGTAAACCTATGGAGACTCCTGTAGCAGGTAACTAGAGCAAGGAGGGTGCTAATTTAGGGGAAGTAGTGGAAGCTACTATTTACAAGAAGCTTGTGGATTCACTCATGTACTTTGTGAACACACAACCAGATATGTGCTATGCAGTTAACCAAATTAGTCAAGCGATGGTTAGGCCTACCAATATGTATTGGAGGGCGGAAAATCATGTGTTGAGATACCTCAGGGGCACTTCTCAGTATGGATTATGGTACATACAGACAAAGGGAGTGAAGCTTCAAGGCTTCACTGATGCAGATTGGGTAGGGAGTTGATCCGACCAAAGGAGAACATCAGGAGGGATCTTCAGTATTGGGTCAACGACAGTTTCTTGTTACAATAGGAAAGAAAGATTGGTTGCACTCATTTCGGCAGAGGTAGAGTACATGGCTGCGAGTCAGGCAACATGTGAGGCCATCTAGATGAGGAAGATCCTGGTTGGTTTGTTTTGTCAACAGATGAATCCAACTATGATCTATTGCTATAATCAAAGTTGTATCAAACTCTTTGAAAATCCAATTTTTCATGATACGTCCAGGCACATTGATATTCGATATCATCATCTCAAAGATTGTGTATTGAGGCGGATCATGTTGTTAGAGAACATTCTGATGGAGGAGAAAGATGCTGACATTTTGACAAAGGCATTGGCAAGATGTAAATTCGAGTTTCACAGAGACAAGATTGGGGTAGCTGATAATCCATTTCTTTTTGAGAGGGAGTGTTGAGAAATGGCAACAATAAATTCTAGTTTATATTTCTCCTTGAATTTTCTATGAATTAAAATCGAATTCTATTCTCCTAGCAACTTGGAAATAGTTAATTAAGTTTAATTAACTTAATTAGCTTATGAATTTCGAGTTGGAAGTCTTTTAGTCATGTATATGTTCTCCCTAAGTTTTAGGGGTCCAGGATGAATTTAATTGTGAGTTGTAATTAGATAACTCAGTTTACTGAGTTATGTTCAATTAAATTAGTTCCAAACTATCTGTGGAACTAATAGAGAGTTAACAGTTAGTTGGTGCACTAGTGCATCCACAAGTGTCACTCTAGTTAACTAAAGATTCCCTCATCAGAAACTCATGCATATCGATTCTGGTAAAGACCCAGTTGAGACTAGAATGTAGGGACAATGTGTTATCTGTTGTATGATTTACTGAGTTGTATAGATCATGCATGCAATCAAGAAGTCAACCTAGATTGGAATGCACAATTTTGGAAGCATTAGATTCCCATTAATATAGGCTATTCAGCCATAGGAATTGCGCAAGGAAATGGGGGCTTGGCAGGCAGTGGAAATTTTCTAAGTGTTGGCTAAGAGTGGGCTTGTGAGGCAGAGAGTTGAATATACTTGTACATAATTTTTCTTGTGATAACAAGCTTTGTATCTTCACTCATATTTCTAATCAATGCAGTGCAGTTAGGCGGGGTTTTGAGCAGTGATTTCCCTAGATAAACTTATTGTTTTATGTGCCATTGATTTGTCTTCTTCTTGTTCATATTGTTTTCATCGATCTATTGGCTTTTGCTGGTTGAAAATAGAAGTATATTCTTGTCCTGTTCTTTAATTGCATGAGCTTGTGAATCTACATGATTTTCTATAGTTGCCACTACGCAGGGAGGTATAATTTTCTATTGAGTTGGTGTGAGGGGAATCTCCAGCATCAAAATCACCTTATTGGATGAGCACACCTAAGCTGGTAGATTTGAAGCTACAGTTGAAGGAAATGTTGGACAAGGGATACATTAGGCCAAGTGTGTCACCTTGGGAATCACCGGTCTTGTTCGTGAAGAAGAAATATGGTACTCTCAGATTATGCATTGACTATAGGAAGTTGAACAAAGTGACCATGAAGAATAGGTATCCATTGCCAAGGATTGATGACTTGTTTGATCAGTTGAAGGGAGCAAAAATGTTCTCGAAGATTGATATGAAATCCGGATATCATGAGGTATGCATCAAAGAAGAGGAGATTTACAAGACAAATTTCTAGACCAGGTATGGGCATTATGAGTTTGTTGTATTTCCATTCGGTTTGACTAATGCTCTAGGAAATTTATGTGCTTGATGAATAGTGTGTTGCGTTTATATTTGGATAAGTTTGTTACTATGTTGATCGATGACATATCGTATATTCTAAAAATGAGGAAGAGCATGTCGAGCATTTAGTAGCAGTGTTGAGGTTGTTGAGAGAGCATCAATTGTATGCTAAGCTCAACAAGTGCAATTTATTTAAGAATGAGGTACACTACTTGGGGCATGTTGTCTCCAAGGAGGGAATTGCAGTAGATCTAGAAAAGACAAGGGCCATCATGGAGTGGGTAGCTCCTAGAAATGTAGATTAGGTGAGATCTCTCATGGGGTTGACAGGCTACTACAGGAGGTTCATTAGGAACTTCTCACAAATTACTTATCCTATCACATCATTGCATAGAAAAGGTAAGAAGTTCGAATGGACAGAGGAGAGTGAGGCTAATTTTGAGCAACTTAGGGAGTTGTTGACACATGTAGTAGTGTTAAAGATTGTAGCTTCGGATAAAGAGTTTGTAGTATATGTTACACAACATTTTGCCACTGTCCTTGTAATCCATGTTCCTTGATCTTGGAGCATCTCTACAGTAAACCCTATGTACTTCCCTATCATGAAGAACATCTATCTGAGTTACTTTCCATCTACAAATCATCTTCCCTTTACATCATTTCCAGAGATACTTCCTTTAAACCCAGTTTTAAAGGCCGACGCTATCCCTCAGTTTCTTCCCCGTGCCGATTTTTTGATTATAAAAATGAGCCCCATGCTGATCAACGTTGTTATCCCTTGATTACTCGTGCCTATCCTCTTTTGGAAAGTTTTTAAAAATGGAATCGAAGCTTCTATATATATAAGATTTGTGGGTAGAGGTCTGGTAAATGGTTAGTCGAGATAGAGCCGTGATAGATTGTTTGGGCTCCTTTCCACTATTAAAAAGGAACTAACCCAAGAGATAAGGCTTCTTCCCATCATAAGAGGAACCATATCCCCTCTCTCATGCCTATATAATCCCCTGCTATTCCAACCTCTGCTAGCTTGGATTCAGCTTGGAAGAATGGAAGGGCTTGAATAATATGGAAGTTTTATGCTTGTTAAGAGCTTGTTAAGGGGAGAACAGCTTGTAGAATGTTTTGGTATGAACAAGGAGAAAGAAACCTTAAACTCCCGTGATTGAGGTATTTGAGGAGATGTTAGAGTGTTTCTTGGGATCCGGACCCATCGAAGGAAACATGCAATGCTAAGGTGAAGGTTGTACTTTCCTTTTTGTCATATTAATACAACTGATATTTTGTTTCCTATATCAATTGCAATACTGTATTTGGTAGCTTAAGACTCCTTAGCCTCTTAAGTAGATTGAACTCTATTGTATGCTATCATGTGTGTGCTAGTTTGTTGTCTATTTGTTGCAAATGTTTGATTAACAAGTAAGGAGATGATTGCTGGAGAAAAAAAACGAGGACATCATTGAACAAGGATAAGCGATACAAGAGGTAGGATCTTATCCATTCTCAATCTAATGGAGCTTATGTTAGATTGTCTTGTTTGTGGCCTGACCCTCTCCCCTGCGCTAGAGGGATTTTCTTTTTCTGCAGAGAGAATATTCCTACACCACAAATTGGTGACTCCACTGGGGAATTCATCCCTCTCTTTGGATTTTTCTTCATCTCGTGGTTTGTGACGACTTTTTCCGTACCACCGTTTCTCCTTTGTTTTCTAAATTTTACACCATTTGTAGTCTTTGATTATGAATTTAGAGTGGCTAGTTTGTCTGTGGTATAAGATTTTTTTTTTCTTTGAATCCCTTGATCAACGCTATTATTTTGCTGATAGTCGCGCCGACTAGTGCTAGTTCTGCTTACAAAATCGTGCCACAACCCTTTATGGTGCTTTCTGCCCGTTAAACAGCCGCGTCGATTCTTATAGGTTGAAATCAAGGTTTCTTTTAAACCATATGCCAGTGTGTCTTGCCCTCCTAGATTTTGTTTCTTGGCCTATCTGCATCTATTCTCCCTGTGAACTAAGATGACTAGGATGCTTTGTTTGCTAGGTTTGATTGATTGATTGGCTTGAAGTTTCATTGCTTGATTTTTTGAGTTTTTGGATGGTTCCTATGACCCTAGGACATCTAGGTCAATTTTCGTTCATTTATTAATTCACTCATTATTTCAAGTTTCTAATTTGCTGCTTCGTTTAGCCCGTCTATTAGTTGCAACATATTCATTGCTTCATTTTCAATTGAATGAGTGAAAGAGTCTCGTTTGTTCTCTTATTTCGAGTGTCTCTTTTCTCTTTCCGAGCATAGATTACATTGCTTGGTTTGTTGATTGAAGCATTTGTGTGTTTGGTTTGTTTGATTCAGGGAAGAAGTTTCTTTTAGTTTCATTTATCATGCTTTGGATTTGATTGATGCTTGTTTGTTCGGAATTGTGAAATTTTCATTAAAAATCTCTATGTGAAAGATTCATTTTGCATTTTATGAAAAGAAGAACATCATTCTAGTTTACTTAAGCGAAAATATTGCATTAGTAGCGCCATTGAGAAGCTAGAATTGCATCATCATAAGAATTGGAAATGAAATGAAACTTTTTTTGTTGTTAAAGGAAGATTAAGTGCATTTAGGACATGTATTAGTAAAATATTTCATTTTTTGGTTGTTGCGTTGATTGTGTGTTCTCTATCCCTCAATTAATGTAAACCTTCATCGAAGACAAAGATTTCTTTTCTCATACCACTGCATATAGGAGTTTTCATATGACAGTGGTAGGGCCTTGGAATTGAAACCTAATTCAAGATCAACAGTTAAAATTTATTGAATTAACCTAAGGAAGCATTGAAACTTAACGCTCACATTTAGTGGTCTGGGCTAGAGATGTGTTCCAGCGTCTTTAAACCTAGCAGATGTCATTAACTTTAGATAGTGATAATATGGACTTGTGCTCCATGTACCATTGTGTATATAAAGGGAGACCCATATAGGTTGCAATCCTTTATCCATAGGAAGCTGAGTCTGCCGCCTTGTAAACGTGATACACCAAACACAACATTCGGGGAGATAACCTGCTCATACTTTTCAGTTCGCTGGGAGGTATTCTACAGTTCACGGTTACCTGGTAATCCTTTTACCTAGATTATCCTAAGTTTTTATTTTGATCTTTTTGACTCTTTAAATTTTAAAATATCATTGAGCACTTTTCCTTTTGAGCTCTTTAACTCTGAAAGCAATTAGAGTCGCCTTTTGCTCTTTTCTCGACTATTAAAATATGAAAAGGAAAAGTTTTGTTTCAGTGTCTTAAAATTAACTACCCATGAAGTATTCATGGTTAAAGTTATCTTCCTTAGTGATTCTTTAGGGTTGATTCCAATGGAAACATTTACAGAGTCTACCAGTCAAGGATTCCCCTCGGATGGGAATCTTGGTCCTTTTCCTTCTTTTGGAAATGCTGGTGCTCCTTAGATGGCAACGTTGTCCCTCCATGGGTTAACCATTGGTATACCTATTTGGTTATTTTTGACCTCGGTAGTCCTGAGTGTCCCAGCGCTTGCCCAACCATCTCCTTCATTTGAACCAAATCAAGTTGATTCTAAGGTTGACCTCTCACCTTCTTCCCCTATTTCTTCACCTTCCTCTTCTACTTCGCCTAGTGAAAGTTTGAAATACAGTAACTAGGAGGCTAAGAAGAAGAAGAAGAAAATGAAGAAGAAGATGTCAGATAAGTGAGAGGCCAACCGTGCGGCTATTTCTCCAAATGAACCTCCCATAGACAAACCTTCCAATCCTCCACAGGAAGTTATTCCTTTGCAAGCTGTGTAAGGGTGACCATCTCCTTTGAGACTGTCCTGGCATCCCCAAAGTCTTAGAGGTATGGTCTCAAGACTTGAACTGACCATCCCTGTCAACCTCTGGAGATCATGTCGATGTTACACCTTCAACTAATGATGGTAAGAAGAATGGAAAGATTAGATTCCCCTGTAGGTTATGTGAATGGAAGCATATTTTTCACCTTTGTCCTCTTATGGATAAAGCTTCCAAAATTTTGGAAAACCTTACATATCCTCAAGTCCAACTTCCTGTTGGTTATTAGAGCCTTTCTTTTGACCCTCTCCTATTTGGTAAAGAGATTGAGTTTGATTCATCTCTTTCCTGTCCTGCTCTTCCTAAGAATGACCCTCTTTTTTCTGTTCCCGACCAACCATTAGTCGGAAAAAGTGGCAAATTGGCGCCGCCTTCAATCGTTCACTCTGTTCCCGAAGAGAGTGATGATCATACTACTCATGTTCTTCTCATCTCCTCAGATTCTCATGAATCAAATAGTGACCCTCCCATCCCAGTCATTTAGGAGAGTCCTTCTCCTATTCCTGTAGAGCATGGGGGGAATCATATGATACCCCCACCAAGTAGTCATGCCGTTTCTTATAATTGGATTCAATTGACTGCATTCCGCCACCCATCTTATGTGCCTTTCTAGATCACAGTACAAGCCTCTAATATGGTAGTACATGGCACTGTATTAGATGAAGGTGTGTGTGTTATCATCATGCCTTCTACTACTTGGAAATATTTGGGTTCCCCACAGCTTGTGCTTGTCACCCAGAATCTGTTGGATTTCAACAAAGGAACTAATCAACCCTTAGGGATCCTTCCGAAGTTCCCTATTAATTTGGGAGGAAAGACTGTCTATATAGATGTGAAGGTAGTCCAAGGTCCCTTAGATTTCAATCTTCTCCTTGGATGCGAAAATGTTTATGTCATGGGAGCTCTTGTTTCTTTGCTTTTTTGTGTATTTTGTTTTCCACACAAAGGGAGAAGACTGACCATTGATCAATTTTCATTAATTGGTCACCAGGTTCCTCCTATGAAACCATCGTCCCCTATTGGTTCTTGTTTGCAAGCAGTACCCTCCCCGCCACAGGTCAATTATGTGGCTACCATTTTGTCTCCACATCTGCTGATGATCACATAGATGGTATAGTACATTACGTACTGGGGTCATTAAAACCTGATCTTTCATTGGTACCGGTTAACATGTATTCCTCCCAGAGCATGGTTCTCCCGTCTAGTGAGGACCTCTTAGGAGAGATGTTCTCTTATGGTCCATGAACAAGGGGTACGGAGCAGAGTTCCTTGTCTTGTGTCAAGCTCGTTAAAAAATGAAACAAGGGCTTCAGAGAAAAGTTCCTTGACTTGTGTCAAGCGCCTTAAAAAATGAAACAAGGACCTCGGAGCAGAGTTCCTTGTATTATGTCAAGCTCATTAAAAAATGAAACAAGGGCTTCGGAGCAAAGTTCCTTGACTTGTGTCAAGCTCATTAAAAAATGAAACAAGGGCTTTGAAGCAGAGTTCCTTGTCTTGTGTCAAGCTCCTTAAAAAATGAAACAAGGACCTCGGAGCAGAGTTCCTTGTCTTGTGTCAAGCTCGTTAAAAAATCAAACAAGGGCTTTGGAGCAAAGTTCCTTGTCTTTTGTCAAGCTCCTTAAAAAACGAAACAAGGGATGTGAGCATAATTCCCTGTCTTGTGTGAAGCTCATTAAAAAATGAATCAAGGAGTCCGAGGACAATTTCTTCCTGTATCAACCTCATTAAAAAAATGAAACAGATGTCCGAGGATATTTCTTTTACTGTGTCAACCTTGTTAAAAAATGAAACAACTCCCTTTTCCAAATTGATTCTTTGATTAAGATCTCGTAAAATCCCAGTTGAGTCTTCCCGGATCTCAAAAGTGAGCCTTCATTCCATCCACCTAGCTGAATGAAATGAATCTTGGGGGGCATGTACCTCAAATTGAGTCATTATGCTGGGGGCATGCAAAACTTAACTCAAGCATAGTTTGTCTTTGTTTCAATCTTGTGTAAAAGTGAAACCAAACTCAAGCATAGTTTTCGTTTCAAGCTTGTGTAAACATGAAACTGAATTCAAGCAAAGTTCCCCATGGTTCATGCTTGTGTAAAAATGAACCCATGCCCAATTTACATCTCATGATTACTGTTTTTATCAGCTAATTTATGCTAAATGAGCCTTGGTTGTTTTATTCCATTGCCACCATCTCTTTGGCCAATCATATGCTTTCACTTGGTTGTTTTTCCTTTCTTGAGGAACTGCAACAAAGAGTGGTTTGCTAGCTAGCCTCTTGACCTTTCAGTGTTTTGAGCATTTCCCCCCTTAATCGGAACCTATTACTACCATTTATACCACTCATTCCTCCAAGAAAAGTCACCTTTAAGCTCTTTTCTGACTCGTAAAAAATTGAAAAGATTGCTGAGTATTTTTTCCCTTTTAGACTCGTTAAAGTAAATAAAAGCAGGCAGTCGTCTTTGAGCTCTTTTTTGACTCTCAAAATATGAAAATATTGCTAAGTACTTTTCCCTTTTTGACTCGTTAAAGTAAATAAAAGCAGGGAGTATGCTTCAAGCTCTTTTCCGACTCTCAAAACATGAAAAGCTTGCTGAGCTCTTGTTGTTTTGACCTCATAAACGGTTGCGAAACGCTGTTTACCCAATATACATTTACCCATTTTTCGGGTTGGGATAAAATATTTACGAAAAAGGAATGCCTTAGTTAAACATGACTGGGAGGTTCTCTCAGATATTGTTTTCTACCTTTTTGGGTTTGAGGGACAACTTTAGAAAAAGGGACTTTTGGAGTTTTCTTTTCCTCTTCTTTTTCAAACTCTCTAAACATGAAAAATATGTTGAGTTTCACCTTTGTCGGACTCGTTAAAAGATTAAACGACATAGGACTTGTGATTACGATGAGACCGAGCTAATCCTTCCTAGGGATCATAAAACTTACTAGGATGGATCCATCCGAAGGATGGACTTATATTACAAGCATATGATATCCTGTTAAGCTTGTGTAAAAATAACTAGGGTACTCGCGAGAAATAGTGGGGGAAAATTGGAAGTATTTCATCAATTGTATTCTTCACTTGAGGCAACATGCCGCTCTTGAACATTGACACTCATCTACTTTTCGTGTCAGGTTTTGGGACATCCTCACTCTATCACTTTCCTCCCTGGGTTTTGAGTTATCCATTTAAATCTATCATGTAATCTCTGCCACGTCACCATGACCTCTGATTCTATGATTTCAAATGCTGCCAAAATCCGGAGTCATGTCATCCACATGTTCAAGATAAGTCTTCCTACCTATACATTTTTTGATCATATGTCACCATATTGGATTAATATCATTCATTATGTTTCCTGTTTCATGTCGATGATGAAGCATTCATTATGACCTTCCTTCAACAGATCACTTCCTATCGACTTCAGCTCATTATCTAGGAAGTTGATCTAGAAACTCCCTTCCAGTACCTTAGAGCTTGCATGCCTCAATGGAAAATTCTTCACACTTGATGATAGGTTCTCATCATTGGCCTTCGATCGAATGATTTCACGAGTGTTCAACTTCGATTCCTTATTCACACTCCGTGAATTGTGATGTTAGTACCTTGAGATCCATTGTCATTATTGGTGGTTTCTCTCGCGCTTGTTAATGGTTCACATCATTGACCGATAATCAAGCAACTTTCTAGCATGTTTGACTTCAGCACATCTATTCACATGTTAGAATTCGTACTTTGATCAGGTCGTGTTGGAGCGCAAGACCCTGTGCTTAGATCACGAAAGTCCAGGTTGCAAGGAGTGATGAATTCATGATTGTATACATGATTCTTTAGATGGATGGCTACGACCATGCCGTGGGTATCATTTTTTTATCCCCTCAGTTGGATGGCTGCGTCCATGTTGAGGATTCATGCACATGATCCTTTTCTTGATGGATAACTGCGCCTATAGCATGGATTCATGTATTGTTATATGCCTCTCTGGTTTATCAGGCATGACTATGTGTTTATATATGTATATGTATGTTTGACTTGCAGGTTTTCCGATGACGGTATCCGGTTCCTTGCATCTACTCGTAAATCATTTCACCCCTCACTCTTGTTTGGCCTTCATGCTTTAGGGGGCATATGTTACACAACATTTTGCCACTATCCTTGTACTCCCTGTTCCTTGATCTTGGAGCACCTCTACAGTAAACCTTGTGTACTTCCCTATCATGAAGAACATCTCTCTGAGTCACTTTCCATCTGCAAAGCATTTTCCCTTTACATCATTTCCAGAGATACTTCCTTTAAACCCAGTTTTAAAGGCTGGCGCTATCCCTCAGTTTCTTCCCCGTGCCGATTTGTTGAGAATAACACTAAGCCCCACGTCGATCAGCGTTGTTATCCCTTAATTACCTGCGTCGATCCTCTTCTGGAAAGTTTTTAAAAATGGAATCAAATCTTCCAGATCTAGAAGCTTTGTGGGCGGAGGTCTGGTAAATGGTTAGTCGAGATAGAGCCGAGAGAGACTGTTTGGGATCCTTTCCCCTATTAAAAAGGAACTAACCCAAGAGATAAGGCTTCTTCCCATCATAAGAGGAACCATATCCCCTATCTCATGCCTATATAATCCCCTGCTATTCCAACCTTTGATAGCTTGGATTCAGCTTGGAAGAATGGAAGGGTTTGAATAATCTGCAAGTTTTATGCTTGTTAAGGGGAGAATAGCTTGTAGAATGTTTTGGTGTGAACAAGGATAAAGAGACCTTAAAATTCCATGATTGAGGTGTTTGAGGAGATGTTAGAGTGATGCTTGGGATCTGGACCCATTAAAGGAAACCTGCAACTCTAATGCGAAGGTTGTACTTTCCTTTTTGTCATATTAATACAACTGATATTTTGTTTCCTATATCAATTGCAATAATGTATTTGGTAGCTTAAGACTCCTTAGCCTCATAAGTAGATTGAACTCTATTGTATGCTATCATTTGTGCGCTGGTTTCTTGTATATTTGTTTTAGGTGTTTGATTAACAAGTAAGGAGCTAACTGCTGGAGCAAAAACACAAGGAAATCATTGAACAAGGATAAGTGATACAAGAGGTAGGATCTTATCCTTTCTCAATCTACGTGAACTTATGTTATAATGTCTTTTTGTGGCTAGACCCTCTCCCCTGGGCTAGAGGGATTGTCTTTGTCCACATAGAGAATCTTCCAACTCCATAGTATGCACAAATTCTTGCAAGAAAGGACTCGGTGGAGTCCTTGTGCAGGATGGATAGGTGATATGCTATGAGTCGCGAAAAATGAATAAGAACGAGTAGAACTACACAACACACGATCTTGAGTTGGCAATGATCATACATGCATTGAAGATGTGGAGGCACTACCTTTTGGGCATGATATTTGTGTTGATGAGTGCTCACAGTGGTTTGCGATATCTATTTGACCAACCGAACTGGAATGGTAGGCAGGCTCAGTGGTTGGCCACGATCAGTGAGTTCTATTTCGAGATTAGATATATCAAAGGTAAAGAGAATAGGGTGGAATATGCTCTTAGTAGGTAGATATAGGTAAATCACTTAGTAGCTATGAGATTCTATGGGATAGAATTATAGGATATGATCTTGCAAGAAGGTCAACAAGATGTTAGGTATATGGATATTATGTACAGGCTGCACCAAATTATAAGTACATGTACATGTGGTGGTACAGGTATAGGTACATGTCTAGATGCACAGGATGTGGACTATTTCCTTACATCAGATGGGTTGGTTAGGTTCAGAGACAAGATATATGTGCCAGACAGCAGTGAGCTCAAGAAGGTGAACTTGAGGGAGTTTCATGCGAAACCTTATTCATGTCACCCAGGTTATCAAAAGACATTAACTGTAATGAAGAAATTTTATTATTAGTCGAATATGAAGAAGGATATAGCAGAGTATGTGGATAGGTGTTTTAATTGTCAGCGTGTGAAGGCGAATGTAAGCATCCAGGTGGAATGCTACAACCAATTATGATTCCAAAGTGGAAATGGGAGGCCATTTCAATGAACTTCATCACAGGTTTTCTGAGGACAGTGAGACAACATGATTCCATCATGGTTATTTTGGAAAGGTTGAAAAAGGTTGCACATTTCATTCCAGTGAGGTCTACGTTCTTAGCTAGTGATGTAGCACGGGTCTTCATTAGAGATGTGGTCAGATTGCATGGTATTTCGAAGAAGATTGTGTCAGATAGGGATGAAAAGTTCACTTCCAAGTTTTGGAAGGAGTTGCTTGCAGATTTGGGTGCAAAGTTGGCCTTCATTACAACTTATCATCCGCAGACATATGGAAAGACAAATAGGGTCAATAGGATCATGGAGGGCATTTTGAGGATGTATGTGATGCATGAACAACGAAAGTGGGAAGAGTACCTTCCAGTGGTAGAGTTCGCTTATGACAATGGGTATCAAGAATTTTTGAAGATGATTATGGTTGAGTCATTGTATGGGTGGAGTTGCAATACTCCTCTCAGTTGAAGTGATCCACTTAACAAGGTGTGCATTTGACCGGACATGTTGGTAGACATGGAACAAGAGATGTGATGAGCCCTGAATTGGGTAACTTATTGGGCTCATTTTGTCTAATTGTCCTTGTTCAATCCTCCATTTTTCATAGATTATGCATGTTTTTCTAGTATGTTTATGTTATTTGAACGAATAAGGGGGGTCACTCTACCAAGGAGGCTAATACGTGGCCATTTCAGGTTTTTTTGGCCAAAATTTGGAGCAAAACCAAGCAATTATGGCCCAGGAGACAGCCAAGCTTGAGGTGAGGATTCGTAGGGAGGTTGTCTGTGGAATTAAATGGCCCTTCCTCGAAATCTCCACCCTCAACTCCGAGCTCAACAGGCCACAAAAATGAGTTGTAAAGGTAGCTAAGCAGCTTTGGGAAGAGTGACTATCTACTAGCAGTTGGAACAGTCGAGTCCCTTGAATCTAGGAGGGATGCTAGCCCCCTCGTATTGTATAAATAAGAAGGCCTCAACCTTCGTAGTTTACTTTTGGAACTGTTGGTATTTCCACTATAGTGCCGTCCTTTTTTAGCTTGTTTTTCTTAGCTACTACTGTACAACTTTCTTGTGATGATTATTTTTGAGTAATGGGAAGCAGCTTTACTTGGCATCAGATCTGAGTTCTTTATAGGAGCTTGCAGCTCTTGGGTTTGGGCCCAACTCGAGTGCTAAGGCCTCATTTATGTATTGTTATTTGTTCTTTATGCATTTGCAAAATCATTTCTGTTAAGTAGATTAAATCTTGCTGATTAACTAGGTCACTGTTAATGGTTAGAAAGACTTTTGATGCTCAGATTTCATTGATAGGTTGTTAACAGGGAAAAGCTTCACAAAAGGGCCATCAAACACCTCTGATTTCACCTCTCCCTCAGTGGGATCAAGAGCTGGGATCAGGGTGACCTTGCTGCCCACAAAAACACTGATTTTGCTTTGCCATGCAATCACTAGTGTTTGATTTTCATTTGTAGAAGTGGTTACAAGTTCAGACTTTTGATTGCTTAGTTGCATGAGTTAGTATACATGGTTTCATTGTAGTTAAAACTTATGTTCATCCTCTTTACTGACAGCTAGATCAGATTAGGTCAACGTAACTAGGCCTTTGATTTTACAAGTCTTCATTGCTTCAGTTGGAAAAATGACTTGCAGAGCACCTGTACCACTTCTCTACCTGCCCATACTCCATCAAACCCATCTGCTCCATCCCTCAGCTCAGCTTCTAGCCTTACGTTTTCCATTTTCTCGCATAACCCTAGTTTTTGTGCATCATTTCCTCAGTCCTCCTTGAACAAATCAAGCCATCTACCTCTGTCCTCAACTCCATCCACCAAGTCCTGGACCACCTCCAGCCCTTATCCTACCTCCATACCCACTCCTTCATCTTTCTTCATCCATCCATCCTCCAAAATCCCATTTCTGAACATCCTGTAGAAAAATTCCAGACATCCTGTAGAAAATCACAGACATCCTGTAGAACCCCTGCAGACTTCCTGTAGAAGCTCACGAATGAGGTTTCTTGATAGCCAAACTCTGTGAAACTCTCTGGAAGGGTGTTACGGACCCCTTAGACCATCTTTGAACCTTCCTGACCTCATCCAAGCATTTCCTCTTTCCAATCCACCTCTGCACAGTCAAAACAGTCAAATCACATGCATGATAATTCTGGCAACTTATTCAAAAATACAAAAAGATGTTTTTTTCAGATGTTATTGTAGAAGTAGCTTAGATACATGTATTTACATTCCTAGAAGTCAATGGCATTTCTTTCAGTAGCTTGCATCCTCTTTCTTGCATTGGTATGGATAGCTGGTAAAATTAGGGTTTGCCAGGGTTTATGTTTCCTTTCAGCTTTCCAGTTTCTTTCTGCAAGTAGATCAACCTTCTTTAAGTTAGCTTTCATCCATCAATTAAAAAGCTTCTTCTCAGAGCTCATAGAAGTTGGCTTAAGCTCCTAGCGGACTTGTGCCAGCTGACCAAGTGACAGCTGCGGCAAGAGCTAGTACTTGTGCATACAACACTGTCGCTTCCAAGTTTGTTACAAACTACCGGGTTGATAAAAGTAAAGAAGGGAGTCCCAGGAGTTGCGGCATTATTGCTGCAATACTGGAACTCACCACTCTTTTTCATGCCGTTACCGGGGAAGCGTCAGAGTATTTGTGATTGCTGCTTTTCTTCTATTTTCCTACCCTAACCTTCTGCTAAGTAGTTTATTTCAGTTCCATTCTGCAATTTCATTTCTGCAAAAGTAAATTAGACATTTCCTACTTTCATAGATTAGCCTTTCAATTATGCAATTTCAATTCTGCAAGCGTAGAATAGAATTTCAATTCTGCAAGCATAGTCTAGCATTTCATTCTCGCAATTTGATTTCGCAAAGTAGATTAGTCATTTCCTGCTTTCATTTCAATTCCGCATTTTCATTTATGCAAGATAGATTTTAGTTAGTTGCAATTCCATCTGTTTCAGTTTTGTAGGTACAAGTAGAGAAAAAAGCAAAAGCAACCAAAAATCCTTTCATGCCTCATAGGAATAGAGATAATACCGGAAAATTCCTACCCAACACCCCCACCACTTCACTGAGTCACCCTTCTCTCTTCTTTGGTGGAAGTGATCCAGAAGAACCTATAGGTGAACCTCCTGAGATATACGAAGATCCTATAACAGAAGAAGAGAAATAAAACATTCCTTTTGAGACCATGGCTGACAACAAAAATGGTAGAGACAATGACGAGAGAATAGAAGGTACCTTCCCCATCCGAGAGACCAACAGGGACATGAAAATGAAGAACATAAGTCCCTCAACCTTAACTCATTTCCATGGATTGACCACTGAAGACCCTGATACCTTCCTGCTTGAGTTTGCTCTCCTTTGTCGAACTTATGACTATACAGAAGATGAGCAAAAGTTGAAACTCTTTCCCTCTACCCTCAAGGATGCAACATTACGCTGGTTCATGGGGTTACCTGGAAACGATATCACTACTTGGGCTCAGATGCGGCAAGCCTTTAACAAAAAATACTAGGATTACTGTGGGTCAAAGGAAACCAAGGGTGAAATCTTTCAGATGACCATGGGAAATGATGAGTCTTTAGAAGACTACGAGGAAAGGTTCCAACTTAGCTATAAACGAGCCAGGTGCAAACTTGAACCTGAATCTCTAAAGCTGGTTCTGCTCCGAGGAGTCCCTGAAGACCTTCTAGATACCCTTCACATGCTAGTTGGGGGAGACATTTACCAACTACCTTATGAGGACATAAAGACTGTGTTTAGAAACCACTCTAGGGCAGCCCGGAAAAGTGGTAGGGGGAATCCGCTTTCAGCTAGTACTACCTTCTCCAATCATGAGTTTGCTAATCAGATGGAAGACCTCAAAAGTGAGATGAGATAGACCATTGCCATCCAAATTGATACTTTCCGAATCCAACAAAAGAAAGAGGAAGCTGAGAGGGCTTTGGCCATTTTCTATCCCAGATGTACGAGGAAGCACCCTAAGAACGAGTGTCCATTGCACTCAGTAGAGGCATGTTTCGTTTGTGAGGAGAACCACCCCACAAACCAATGCCAAACCTTGCCCGGATTCAAAGCCATGTACCAAGGGACTGAGGCACCCACTGAACCACTCTACTTCCTCAACCAAAGGAGGCCGCATGGACCCAGACCTTACCAGCAGGGGATGCAAGGGACATCCCAAGCTTATTATAGCCCTAACCAATCTGCTCACATGCCTTCTTGGGGTCCCCCTGCTCATCCTTCCTGGTCTGCACCTCCTCTGTGGTCTTATCCGCCTCAATACCATACTCAACCCACTGCTCATTCGTTTCACTCACATTTCCAGCCACAACCTTAGTGGAATGCACCTCAACCGGGGTGGAGGCCCCAATACAACTCTCCTCCCGCCATTCTGCCTCCACCACCGGCTCAACCACAACCATTACCTCCTGCTCCTCCAAGACAACCCCAAATGCCTGCTCAACCGAACCCGAACCCATACAACCGACAGGCCCAACAGGTATACACTGGGGAGATGACATGTCCTACCTATGCTGTGGAGATCTAGGAGATCAACCTGCGATCCGGGAAGACCCTTCCAGATCGCCAACCTCCTCCCCAGAGGATGAGGAAGAGAAACAGGAAAGTGAACCCAAAGCCATTCCACCCTTTCCTAAGCGACTAACAGTAACCACGCAACCAAACCCAGAGGAGACTGAACTTCTGGGAGAACTGAAACAGTTGTGTGTGAAAATACCACTTCTCCAGGCTATCGAAGATGTACTGATATACAACAAATTGATTAAGGAGAAGTTTTTTAGGCACCCAGGCAGGAGAAAGAGAGATGCCTTGACTATCAATGTCATCAGACAACTATCCGATCTAATGTTGGGGCAAGTAATCTGTCCAAAGTATTTGGACCCTGGGAGTCCTGTAGTTGATGTCCACATCAATGGCACCATAATTCCCCATACCTTGATTGATCTAGGGGCTGCCATTAATGTGATGACCAAGGACACCATGCTTAAACTCAACCTTCAGAATTCCTTAAGGAAGACCTCGACAGTCCTGCAGTTGGCATATCGCTCCACCGTGACTCCCGAAGGGATTGTGGAAGATGTCTTGGTCTCTGTTGACTCTTGGGAGTACCCTTTGGACTTCTTGGTCCTTCAGCCAAAGGCAAAGCTCACTGGATACCCCCTCATTTTTGGAAGGCCTTGGTTAGCCACTGTGGATGCTTACATCAGTTGCCGAGATGGAAGCATGACCATCAAGAATGGGCCTATTTCCAAGCAGCTAGTCCTATATCCTCCTGCCCAACTGCTGCTAGAACATGACTTACCACTCTGGTTGGAAGAAGGAGATGAGGATGAGGTCTACTCTGCACCATTGCGCACAGTAGAAACCACTGGGGGAGGCCCTCAAACTGAGGATGATTTGATTAAGACTTTGATTCAAAATCCACCTCCCAGTGCACTGTCCTTAGAGGAATTGGTGGAAGATACCCAAGCCAGCCCCTTAGTGGACCTCTGTGTGACTGATCCAACCTCTCCTAGAGTTAAGAATGTGGAGTTTGGTCCCGAAAGAACTTTAAAGATCAGCTCCTCCCTATCTCCTTCACAAGAGAAGGAGTTGTGTAGCTTACTGAACAATCATCTAGATGCTTTCGCTTGGAGTTATAAGGAGATGAAAGGAGTCCATCCTTCAGTCTGTACCCATCACATCTACATTAAAGAAGATTGTAAACCAGTTAGGTAGCCTCAGAGGAGAATGAATCCAACCCTTAAAGACATTGTCAAAGAGGAATTGCAAAAATTATTGTATGCAGGATTCATCTACCCTATCTCCGATAGTGAGTGGGTCTCACCTCTAGTGCTCGTGCCCAAAAAGAATGGGAAGTGGAGAATCTATGTAGATTACCGAGAACTTAACAAAGCCACCAAGAAAGACTATTTCCCTTTGCCTTTAATAGATCAGGTGTTGGATGGACTGGCAGGGAAGAACTTCTCTTTCCTAGATGGGTTCAGCGGGTATAACCAGATCCAAATCAGCCCGGAAGACCAAGATAAAACCACCTTCACCTGTCCTTGGGGTACCTTTGCCTACCGAGTCCTTCCCTTTGGGCTATGCAATGCTCCTGCCACTTTCCAGAGAGCAGTATTGAGCATCTTTTCTGAGTTGGTCCATGATTCGGTAGAAATCTATATGGATGACTTTACTCCTTATGGGTCCAACTTCCAAGAAGCATTGACTAATCTGGGAAAAGTTCTAACCAAGTGCATTGAGATGAACCTGTCCCTCAGTCCCGAAAAATGTGAATTCCTGATGACTGAAGGGACCGTGCTAGGTCATACCATTTCTTGGCAAGGATTACAGGTGGATCCTAATAAAATTGTTATCATCCAAAGGTCCCACCTCCTCAAAGGGTAAGAGAGGTTGGGAGTTTCCTAGGCTTAGTAGGATATTATCGAAGATTCATTAATGACTTCAGTAAGCTAGCCTCGCCTTTGTTTGGACTCTTAGGGAAAGATGTTCAGTTTAAATGGACTAACAACTGTCAAGGGGCACTGGATGAGTTGAAAGATAAGCTGGTGTCTGCCCCGATCTTGAGAGGTCCAAACTGGGCCCTACCTTTCCACATCCACACTGATGCCTCGAACAAAGCCATAGGGGAAGCCTTAGGACAAGTTGAGGAGAAACTCCCATATGCCATATACTTCGTTAGCAAAAACCTGTCCAAGGCAGAAATGAACTATACTGTAACCGAGAAAGAGTTCCTGGCTATAGTCCATTCCTAAATAAGTTCAGACACTACATCACTGGTTATCAAATATTTGTACACACTGATCATGCTGTGATTAGATATTTAATGAATAAGCCTGATGTCAATGCATGTATCATTAGATGGTTACTTTTGTTGCAACAATTTGATTTGACTATTGTCGACCAGCCAGGTAAAGAAAATGTTGTTGCTGACTTCTTGTCTAGATTGGACTTGCCTGCAGGTGAAGAAGGAACAATGGATGACCAGATGCCCAATGAACATTTGTTTGCTATCTCAGTACTCTCTCCATGGTTTTCTGATATAGCAAATTACTTGGTCTCAACATAGTTCCCTCCACATCTATCCTGAAAGGAGAAGAGCAGAATTGTAAGGAAGAGTGCCCTGTTCACTTGGATCAGGGGCAATCTGTTTAAACTTGGCCCAGATCAGATCTTGAGACGTTGTGTTAGGGAGGAGGAAGTATTTGACATCCTCCTAACCTGTCATGATGGACCTTGTGGAGGCCACTTTGCAGCAAAAGGGACTGCCTTCAAAATTCTACAGGTAGGCTACTATTGGCATAATCTTCATCAAGATGTCAGAAGATACATCAGCCAGTGCGACCGATGTCAAAGGATGGGGAAACCGACTCCAAGGGATGAAATGCCTCTCCAACCTCAAGTGACCTTCGAGCCATTTGAGAAGTGGGGCATGGATTTTGTGGGTCCTATCAACCCTCCTTCAAGGCAATGGTCTTACATCATTGTGTGCACCGACTATCTGACCAAGTGGGTAGAAACAAAGGCAATCAAAGCAGCAATGGAAGAAAAGGTGGCTGAGTTTCTAAGGGAAAATATCTTCTACAAGTATGGCTACCCAAGAGAGTTAGTCATAGATCAAGGAAGCTAGTTCACCTCCAACCTGATTGAAGATTTGCTCGCTCATCACAAGATCAAGCACAAGACTTCCACCCCCTATCATCCTCAAGCAAATGAGCAGGTGGAAGTCACTAATAGAGCATTGGAAGGGATTTTGACTAAGGTTGTGAGAACCAGCAGAAAGGATTGGGCAGATCGCCTGGTTGAGGCCACCTGGGCCTACAACACCACTTGGAAGACTACAACCAGTTTCACACCTTATGAGCTAGTCTACGGGAAGAAATCTTTGCTGTCCATAGAGTTCGAGTACAATACATTGAGGGTGGCAGCTCAACTGGACCTAGATCTCAGCCATGCTCAACGTGAAATATTATTGCGGCTGAATGGATTAGATGAACAGAGAATGCAGGCCCTCCTCCACTCAGAAGTAGTTCAGCTCCAGAGGAAGATATGGCATGACCAACACCTTAATGAAAAGCAATTCCAACCAGGAGATTGAGCGCTGCTGTATGACTCAAGATACAAGGATTTCAAAGGAAATTTGAGGACAAGATGGTTAGGACCATATATAGTGGAGAAATGCAATGACAATGGTTCAGCCCTTATCAGGACCATTGATGAAGAAGCCATCCCCATGCTTGTCAATGAGCATCGATTTAAAATCTACAAGAAACCCCTTTCAAGGCAGGAGTTCATTGAAACTGTGGAAAAATCAGTGCTGGTAATAGAGCAGGGTCCTACCTCTGTTCTGGCCACACTTTGATCATCAAAAAAAAAAAAAATAGGAATAAAAAGATCCCTGGACGAAAACCTCTTTGAGGCGGCCAGGGCAGGCAGTGAGGGTGAAAACCTCAGGGAGGCGCCCCTATTGTCTCTCAGAAAATAAAGAATTTGAATAAAAAGATCCTTGGGTGAAAACCTCTCTGAGGCGACTAGGGAAGATAGTGGGGGTGAAAACCTCATGAAGGTGCCCCTGCTGTCTTTCAAAAAAAAAAAAAGAGAAAAAGAAAAAGAGGAAAGAGAAAAAAAAGAAAAGAAACAAGTCTAATCTCTGAAGAATTATTGCAGGTTGCAGGGAATGCAGTGCAGATAAAGGAGGTCGCGCAAAACAAGGACAGGGGTCCGTACCAAGTTACCAAACATCCTCACAGACACTCCCTCCATGGCCACTCACTTTTTCCAGGATTTGGACACATTCGGGTCAAGATTCAACCTCCTATAGGAAGTTTCAGGGCTTTCTGCAGGAAGTTCTGCATTCTACAGGAAACATCCTGTAGAACCTTTGGGCAGACCAAAATCGACTTTGGAGAGAGATTTAAAGCTTGAAATCTGTTGATGAGGCATGCAACCACCCCTTTCTTCCATCCATCACCTGTTTCATCTCTTTCCACCACCATTACAACAATCTGGTCCTGTATTCCTGCACAGTCATGGAAAGAGACCTGTTTTCTTTAGATTGCAATTTTTTTCAAGGGACAAATCAAGTACATGAAGGCTCACACACCGTATCTTCATCAGGACCCTTCAATCGTGAATACAACCCTGCTCGTTTCAGCATGCATCCCAGGAGGAAAAACATCTACAGGATGTCCTACAGGAATCCTGTAGCAGCTGATCTGCCTGGAGTACACACTATGGAGTCAATATCAGTTGAAATCAATGCAGGAGGCATGTAACCAGCTCCGCTTGAACGTGAACACCTCCTCGACAACTGAGAAAATATAGAGCCATGCATGCAACGTTCACCACCAGAGGATCGAGTCCCGAAGCCTTGCATGCAGCATCAACGAATGAACAGAGGAATTCCAACGCCTATGCACAAAGCAACAATGAGCAAAGCCATCGTTCCACGTCCAAAAACCTGCAGAACATGTCCATGGCCACACAGGTAAGTGCCTAACCTTATTTCGTCAAATTTCATGGACTATACTATGAAGATTGCATGTCTATGAATGGTGCGGATTGAACAAATTTGGTGGCCAGTCAACTGGCCACCCATAGTCAGTCGAATGGCCTCGTGGGATCCGAACGAGCTCGGTTACACTCGAATCCACCAGAGGGACGTGGAGCCGACACGTGGGAAGTGTCCGGTCAAGGAAAATCGGCAGATGGGCAGTGATGACGGTGGGTAATGGTAGAGATAGAAAAATGGCGGTCAGAGACACGCCGGAGAATGATGGCCGTGACGTTGGCCAATGGATCGGCCTGAACACCTCACCCCCACACCGTGAATTGCGCCGTAATTCAAAATCCTTTGGCCATAACACTCACATTAACCACTGTAATTTACTATTGCAATCGGTTTTCAGCAACGTACGCGTCCTCCTCCTCTGCACTTCGTTAGCCCAAGCTTCTCGGCTCGTTTCAAACTCCTCCCGTGTCCCAGGCTTGCTCAGAAGTGCCGTGATGTCTTCCAGAAGTCAGTAAAGAAATCCGGAGCAGAGAAATCCGGATCTTCTGCGTTGGAATTGGAGTTTCGAAGAGAGGTAGGCCCGAAAAACGCCATACCCATGCATGATATTTCGAAAGGTGGTAAATTAAGCTGTTTGGAATAGGAGAATTAAAACAAGTCTGCCTGTGGGTCAAGACTTGTGGTTTGCTTGGGTGATACACGAAGTTTTTTTCAGTTGGTTCTGTGTTACATTCTCCTCCACGGTGCCTATTAACAAATTCCTCTGTAGAAACGATAAACCACTGTAAGGGCTGACCTGTGCATAAAGAATGTGACTTTTATGTGATTGGTGTGACACTTAAGCTCTGCACCCTATCTGTGAGAGCCTAATTTCCTTTTGACAGTCAAGTTTTGGGCAGCAGCAACATTATAACCAGGGGATCGGTGAAAATGGAGACACATACATCTGAGAAACCCTTTCCTGAGAATCAAAGGAGGAAACTATACACAAAATTCCCTTTCTAATCAGAACACAAGCCAAAACAGAGCATTTTCACCATGCTAGGAGGGTTTATCAGAAAGGAACCCTCAGATTCTAGGAAATTGCGAGAAAACCCCGAGGTGGTAGACCTGTTTACCCGTGCCAATTGGATGACCTTTTGTGATAGAATTCAAGGTCATGATGATGAGGTAATAAAATAATTACTAATGTCTCTGCAGGCTAAATCCAAGATACTGGCCACTATAAATTTCGGAGGATTGACCTTAAAACTCACCCCAAAACTCATTAGTCGGGTCACTGATTTGCCATTGGGGATACCCTGGGATAAAGAGGAAAGGAAATTGGGCCAGAAGGCCAAAAAAGAATTCTTCCTACCAAAAGAACAATTTTTAGAGGATAAGAATGGGGTCTGGAGAGCCAGCCTTCAGCCATTTTGGAGTGAGGTCAGCCTTCCGATTATGAAATACATTACCTATGAGGGGCGATTCATTATTGTATACGGTTATCACTTCCGGCTGCTAACTGAACTCAGACATAAGATGGATTTACCCACAGAATAAAAGCTAAGCATCCCCTACTTCCTCCTACAGTCGTTGATCGAGTGTGGCACAAAACTGAAGGAAGGGACACCAGACCAGCTGGCCCATCATGGGCTTATCAAGCTTCTAGTAGAAGATGCCCTCCATACTTATACTGTCCCTCTCTCCTGGGAGATTTTTCACAATATGTCCAAGGATGATGATATTCGAATTCTGGCCGAAGAACTCACTTCATCCAGTAGTGAGGAAAGGGAGCATATTGAGGCAGAGAAGAAAACTAAGGGTAAAGAAACCCAGAACAGAACACCACAGGGAGAGCAAGAAGAGAAACGAGAAAAAGGCCAAGCTACTAAGGCCAAAGCTGTGGGTGGAATAAAATCACAAACGCCAAGGGAGAAACGGTTGAAAATCAGGGTAGAAAGGACTAAAAAGGTCCAAGCAAGTGAGGGCACATCCAAAGAAACCACAAAAAATTGAAGGAAAAGACACCCCCAGCCAAGCAGGCCAAAACAGTGAAAACTGTTTCTACAGGAAGCCCGAAAACTGCTTCTACAGGAAGACAGAAAATAGTCAGCACAAGACTTTCTACAAGAAGTATGAAGACAGAGCAACAGAGGGAAAAATGACCGAAAATTTTTGTTAGGGAGGCAGCAGCTGTGCTGGCCACCCTAAGCACATCTCCCAAGCAGAAGGGAAAGCGAAAGAGGGAGCCTCCCCTGTATTTTAAGGCAAGAAGGAGTGTGAGGATTAAGACTGGCAGACCCCAGCCACCATCAAAAGAACCAATCACAATTGTAGACACCCCTACCACACAAAAGGAGAGGTCCCCCTCCAAGGCATCCATCACTTATGAACGGGGAAACCCAAAGACATCCACCTGGAGGGAGAGAATGAAAATGTTGGACACAAAGGCCTCTCTATAGGATGCTGAGACTATTCTACAGGAAACACTGGCTAGGTTGAAGGAAACCAAAGCAATGGAAGGGGAGGCAACTAAATCACCACAAGAGGAAGAAAAGGTGGAGAACATTGTGGAACCTAGCCCCCAGCCCAGCTTGGGCTCCTATTATAACTTCTTAGAGGCTGGAAAGATCATTCCTCAAAAGTTCACAGTGCCACTTTTCCTTGCACTAGAAGAAGAGAGAGTGAGGACCCACACTTGGATGAAAATCGTTAAGTCCAAGGGTGTGGTGGATATAGGTCCTCCGGAGGAACAACTCAAAGAGGCAAGGAGGGAATTGGCTATGGTACGACATGTGGAGAGCAGCCAGCGGGTCAAGCTACAGAAGAAAATGAGCTGCTTAGACATCAACTAAAATTACAGGGACAGAGGAAGGAAGACAGGCCTCATATCTTGGGAGCCTGCAGTGTAGGCAGCCTGCCAAATCCTATGCCCTATACCTCAAGGATCAGTGGTTACAGTTTCAGATCAATACCTTGGCTGAAAGGGGCATCACCCCATTCCAAAATTATCATTAGTTTGCAGCTTTACGTGGCAGTAGTTCATTTGAGGATAGGGCCACATTATCAGGTTTCTACTTGTACAACTTCGCCCTTCCGAACATGAATGCATGGGATCCCAACACGGTGATAGGAGATGTCCAGATTATGGCCATGGCCTCTTGGATGAGCCATGAGGAGAAGAGAGCAGCGGTATCATAGGCAGAGAGCTCAGTGAGCCACTCATGATCACAACAGAGGCCTGGGACGTGAGGGAGGCGATTAAAGCCATAAGGGATGATGAGATGGACTAGTTGCTCAGAGGATGAGCAACCCATTTAGCAGGGGGTGATGATGAGCCCCGAATTGGGTAACTTATTGGGCTCATTTTGCCTAATTGCCCTTGTTCAATCCTCCATTTTTCATAGATTATGCATGTTTTTCTAGTATGTTTATGTTATTTGGACGAATAAGGGTGGTCACTCTACCAACGAGGCTAATACGTGGTCATTTCAGGTTTTTTGGACAAATTTTGGAGCAAAACCAAGCAATTATGGCCCAGGTGACAACCAAGCTTGAGGTGAGGATTTGTAGGGAGGTTGTCTGTGGCATTAAATGGCCCTTCCTCGAAATCTCCACCCTCAACTCCGAGCTCAACAGGCCACCAAAACGAGTTCTAAAGGCAGCCAAGCAACTTTGGGAAGAGTGACTGTCTACTAGCAGTTGGAATAGTCGAGTCCCTTGAATCTAGGAGGGCTGCTAGCCCCCTCGTATTGTATAAATAAGAAGGCCTCAGCCTTCGTAGTTTACTTTTGGAACTATTGTTATTTGCACTATAGTGTTGTCCTTTTTCAACTCGTTTTTCTTAGCTACAGTTGTACAACTTTCTTGTGATGATTATTTTTGAGTAATGAGAAGAAGCTTTACTTGGCATCAGATTTGAGTTCTTTATAGGAGCCTGCAGCTCTTGGGGTTGGGCCCAACCCGAGTGCTAAGGCCTCCTTTATGTATTGTTATTTGTTCTTTATGCATTTGAAAAATCATTTCTGTTAAGTAGATTAATTCTTGCTGATTAATTAGGTCACTGTTAATGGTTAGAAAGACTTTTGATGCTCAAATTTAGTTGATAGGTTGTTAACAGGGAAAAGCTTCAAAAAAGGGCCATCAAACACCTCTAATTTCACCTCTCCCTCAGTGGGATCAGGAGCTGGGATAAGGGTGACCTTGCTGCCCAAAAAAACACTGATTTTGCTTTGCCATGCAATCACTAGTGTTTGATTTTCATTTGGAGAAGTGGTTACAAGTTCAGACTTTTGCTTGCTTAGTTGCACGAGTTAGTATACATGGTTTCATTGCAGTTCAAACTTCTGTTCCTCCTCTTTACTGACAGCTAGATCAGATTAGGTCAACGTAACTAGGCCTTTGATTTTATAAGTCTTCATTGGTTTAGTTGGAAAAACGACTTGCAGAGCACCTGTACCACTTCTCTACCTACCCATATTCCATCAAACCCATCTGCTCCATTCCTCAGCTTAGCTTCTAGCCTTACGTTTGCCATTTGCTCGCATAACCCTAGTTTTTGTGCATCATTGCCTCAGTCCTCCTTGAACAAATCCAACCATCTACCTTTGTCCTCAACTCCATCCACCAAGTCTTGGACCACCTCCAGCCCTTATCCTACCTCCATACCCACTCCTTCATCTTTCTTCATCCATCCATCCTCCAAAATCCCATTTCTGAAAATCCTGTAGAAAATCACAGACATCCTGTAGAACCCCTGCAGACTTCCTGTAGAAGCTCACGAATGAGGTTTCTTGATAGCCAAACTCTGTGAAACTCTCTGGAAGGGTGTTAGGGACCCCTTAGGCCATCTTTGAACCTTCCCGACCTCATCCAAGCATTTCCTCTTTCCAATCCACCTCTGCACAGTCAAAATAGTCAAATCACATGCATGATAATTCTGGCAACTTATTCAAAAATACAAAAACATGTTTCTTTCAGATGTTACTGTAGAAGTAGCTTAGATACATGTATTTTCCTTCCTAGAAGTCAATGGCATTTCTTTCAGTAGCTTGCATCCTCTTTCTTGCATTGGTAGGGATAGCTGGTAAAATTAGGGTTTGCTAGGGTTTACGTTTCCTTTCAGCTTTCCAGTTTCTTTCTGCAAGTAGATCAACCTTATTTAAGTTAGCTTTCATGCATCAGTTAAAAATATTCTTCTCAGAGCTCATAGAAGTTGGCTTAAGCTCCTAGCGGACTTGTGCCAGCTGACCAAGTGACAGCTGCGACAAGAGCTTCCAAGTTTGTTACAAACTACTGGGTTGATAAAAGTAAAGAAGGGAGTCCCAAGAGTTGCAGCATTATTGCTGCAATACTGGAGCTCACCAAGATGCAGGTTATAAACAAGAATCTATAGGTAGCACAAGATAGGCCGAAGAGCTATGCAGATCAGAACAGGTTGTTCAAGGAGTTCCAGGTTGGGGAAAAGGTGTACTTGTGCATCAAACTAAAGAAGAACTACTTGCGGATTGGATCATGTGCCAAGCTGGCAACATGATTTTGTGGACCCTTCAATATTGTTGAGAGGATTGGGCCAGTAGCCTATCAACTTGCACTGCCTCTGACAGTGAAAGTACATGACGTTTTCCATGTTTCATTGCTTAAGAAGTATGTTAAAGATGTTGATCATGTGATTGACTGGCCTGTATTTCAAGTGGAACCAGATGAAGAATTCTAGCTTGAGCCTTAGTGTATATTGCAGAAAAAGGTGCTCATGCTCTAGAACCGAGCAAGCGATCAGGTTAAGGTGCAATGGAAGCACTTTTGGCCCAATGAAGCTACATGGGGGATGGTGGATCAGATGTAGGTTATGTATCCTTATTTGTTTTTTGGTTGAGGCAAAGCAGTTTCGGTATGGTGTTTTGGTATATGTACATATATATATGGATGTAAATACTGCCATGAGCTATGTTATAAATCTTCAATAAGCAGTATGGGTGTCATGCCATTATGATGTTATGTTTCTTATGTTTTCATGTTGGTTTGCTTCTCAACAGGTTGATCATTGTAAATACTGCATTGAACTAAGTTATAAGGCTCCATCAATAGTATATTTTTCTTACAATAGTTTGTGGTTATAGGCGTTGTTGAACACCGAGGGTGGTGTTCCCCTAAGGGGGAGGTTTTTGTAACAAGACTATTGAAAATTCCATGTAATAAATGTTAATAAAGGAAAAATAATAACCACTATTGATGGGACACTTATTCCAAGTTGAATGTTGGGAAAAAGCACAGTGACGGGGATCACTTATGGTTGATTAATGCCTAAGGAAATTGGAAAATGCAATGGCTAAGGCTTTGCAAAGGCAAAATGGCATTTTTGGCACATTTATTTATGAAAATAATGGTTACTAGGAGAAAAGGAAGGTGAAAGGTCACATGTTTCATGTGAGGAGGAAAATGAAGGAAAATAATATTTGAGCACTAGACACCTTGGTATCTAGCCAAGGTGTCCAGTGCTCAAGAGCTTTTTTTCCAACCAGGGCTTCCAGGATTAGTAACTCAACCCACAACTGTTGCCATGCTTTTGGAGTGTTTTTCCAGCCAGGGCTTCCAGGACTAGTAACTCAACCCACCAAGGGATTCCAAAGAATTTTTCCAACCAAGGCTTCCAGTACTAGTAACTCAACACAAGTTGTTACAGGTATTCTAGAGTGTTTGTCCAACCAAGTCTTCCAAGAATTAGTAAATCAACCCATAACAAAAGGAACATGAGCACCAAATAGAAAAAAAGAAAGATAAAATCCACAACACCATGGCTATCCAGGAAATGACAAGGCTAGGAAAATCCACCATCAATCTAGCAAATCCTCCATTCCAATGATAGATCATAACTAAGAAATGACGTGCATGCCAAAAATAGCAAGGGAATCATACATGGAACTCAATACATGCAAGAAAAATATGTGTTCGTTGATGATACCGATATCCTCTTGCACTTTCATGCTCTTCCTTTGTCTTCTTGTTCCAAATCCAAAGTATGCCACAATCCTACAAGAGTTCTCTAAGAAAACTCTGTGTCTAAGAGTATGAGAAAAAGAGAGGGTGGGGGGGAATAGAATGATAGCTCCAAAACTGAACTAACAAAAGGTACCAACTGATCCTCAGAAGCCTTTTTATTAATGAGGCCTCTATTTTCTTCATTTTCCATTATTTCCTTCAATTTCCTCCTCACTTGAAACTTGTGACCTTTCACCTTCCTTTTCTTCTAATTTTCATAAATAAAATGCCAATTAGTGCCACTTTTCCTTCGCCATAGCCTTTGCCGATTTCCATAGCCATTTAATTGCTACAAGTGATCCCCATCACTATGTTTTTTCCCAAAATTTAGCTTGGAATATGTGTCCCATGAACTTGGTTATTATTTTTCCTTTATTAACTTTATTACATGGATTTTTTACCAGCGCTGTTATAGAACCCTCCCCCTTAAGGGAACACCATCCTCAGTGTTCAATGACACCTACATTCAACAAGACTACCGATCCTATCAACACCCTATTCACTTGCTCACTCCAACATGTCTGATCCTATCAACACCCTATTCACTTACTCACTCCAACATGTCCGATCCTATCAACACCCTATTCACTTGCTCACTCCAACTGATGGGAGTATTACAACTCTGCCCGTAGAGTCCCTCAAACAGACTCATCCTTAGTGACTCCTGATAACCGTTGTTGTAAGCAAACTCAAACAATGGAAGGTACTCCCCCCATCTCCTCTTTTGATGCATCACATACATCCTCAACATGTCCTCCAATATCTTGTTGACCCCCTCTGTTTTTCCATCTGTGTGAGGATGATAAGCTATACTGAAGACCAACTCTGCAGCCAAACCTACAAACAAATCCTTCCAAAACTTGGAAGTGAATTTAGCATCCCTGTCTGACACAATGTTCCTTGGTACACTATGCAGTCTCACCACATCTCTGATGAATATCTGTGCTACATCATTAGTTGAATATGTAGACTTCACTAGAATGAAGTGTGATGCCTTTGTCAACCTATCCACTAGAACCATGATGGAATCATGCTATCTATATGTCCTCAACAATCTTGTGACGAAATCCATTGAAAGGAACTCCCATTTCCACTATGGAATCAGAATAGGCTGAAGTAATCCACTTAGATGCTTACACTCTGATTTCACCTGCTTATGGTACAAACATCTAGCCACAAACTCTACCACTTCCATCTTCAAATTTAGCCAATAATACAACTTCTTCACTACTGTCAATGTCTTTTGATATCCCATGTGACTTGAATATGGTTTAGCATGAAATTCCCTCAAGATAAGCTTCTTGATATCACTGTTGTCTGGCACATATATCCTACCTCTAAATCTAACCAAACCATCTGCCTTAATACGGTAGTCCATATCTTGATCACCTGTACCCTGTTGTAACCTGAGCATAAGCTCCATGTACATGTCATCCTGTTGATCTGCCTGTAAGATCTGATCTTGTAAATTTTTCCCATAGGAGCTCATAGCCGATATATGATTCACATGTACCCTTCTACTTAGAGCATCTACAACCCTATTCTATCTACCTTTAATGTATATGATCTTGATGTTGAACTCGCTGATCGTGGCCAACCATATAGCTTGTTTGGAAGTCAAATTTGATTGGTCAAATAGATACCTCAATCCGTTGTGATCACTCATTAGTAAAAACCTCCTGCCAAGAAGATAGTGCCTTCACATCTTCAGTGCATGAATACTTGTTTCCAACTCAAGATCGGGTGTCAAATAATTTTTCTCCTGCTCAGTCAGTTTGCTTGATTCATAACATACCATATGTCCTTCCTGCATGTGGACTATACCAAGTCCTCTCTTGCAAGCATCTATACACATGAAAAACTCTTTGTCCAGATCTGCAATTTTTAACACTAGAGCATTTTTCAACAACTGCTTTAACTACTCAAAACTGGTTTCACATTCCTCTTTCCATTCAGACTTCTTAGCTTTCCTTTGAAATGATGTAATAGGATAACCAGTCTGTAAGACGTTCTTTATGAACCTCCTATAATAACATGCTATCCCCATGAATGACCTTACCTCATCCACATTCCTAGGAGCTTCCCACTCCATGATAGCCCTTATCTTTTCTGGATCCACTGCTATGCCTTCCTTGGAAACCACATGCCCCAAGTAGTGTTCCTCTGTCTGAAAGAAACCTCATTTTCAAAGCTTAGCATACAACTGATGCTCTCTTAGCAATCTCAATATTACTGCTAAGTGTTCGGAATGCTCTTCCTCATTTTTAGAATATACCAATAATATCATCAATGAACACAATAACAAACTTTTCTAGATAAGGACACATCACACTATTCATCAAGCAAATAAAAGTATCTAGAGAATCAGTCAAACCAAATGGAACTACAACAAACTAATAATTTCCATACCTGGTCAGAAAAGCAGTCTTGTAGATGTATTCTTCATTAATGTGTACATGATGATATCCTTATCTTAGATCAATCAATGAGAACATTGCTTCTCCCTTAAATTGATCAAACAAATCATCAATTCTAAGAAATGAATACTTTTTCTTGATGGTCACCTTGTTCAACTACCTGTAATCAATGCATAACCTGAGAGTACCATCGTTCTTATTCACAAACAACACTGGTGCAACTTAAGGCGACACACTCTACCTAATGTATCCCTTTTCAAGCATCTCCTTTAACTGCAACTTCAACTCCACCAACTTTGATGTGCTCATCCTCTATGGTGCCTTTGATGCTAGTGCATCCCTAGGTATGAACTCAATAGAAAGTCCACTTCCCTGTGAGGTGACAACTATGAAATCTCTGCTGAAAACACATCCTAAAACTGTTATAGAATTGTGTATTTCTCAAGACATTTGCATCCTCAACTTGTTTACCTTTTTAACTAGAAATATGCACTGCAAATAACATACATCCTTTTCTACGACTGCGCTTCACTTGCATAACTGTCACCATTCTAACTTTTGTTTCCTTCTTCTTACCCTACAAGATTCTTTGCTCTCCATTATCATACAAGCACTCAACAACCTTGTCATAACAATCCACCTTGGTCCTATGAAGATACAACTATCCTTACTCAAAAACATACTACATGATCCCAATGGAAATATATTCAAATGTGTTGAGGTAGGTAATGATTCAACTCAAATACACAAGCTCTTACCCAATTATGGACTCTTTTATTTGTACCTGTAGCCAACTGCACTAACCAATATTATACATGCACTTATTTATTTAAACCACACTTATCCACTAGGTCAAGATTAATATAACTATAATTAGATCCAGGGTCAATCAAAATAGAAACAAATTTATCACAAAGTTTACCATCCATCTCGATAATAGATGCCTGGTGATCTGCTTGCCTGTTATCTAGTGTTGCATATATCCTAGGAATACTTTGTCCAACATCCCCCACTGTCTGTGCTTCCTGAGCACTATATATCTGCCATCTACCTCCTCGATGTTGTGGACAATATCTCCTATGATGCTCTCCTCCACAAGTACAAAAGTACAAAGGATTCCAACCTGCAACCTTTCTCTGCTCCTTAGACTGGAATCCCTTTCCTATGTTAGATGCATTGAACTTCTTAGGTGGTGTGACATTTTATTTGTTACCTGTATCTTGAGGTCTTGTTTTCTTCTTACCCTATTTTCCTTTATTCTTTGCATTACCTTCACAATCAGTCTTAGTCTCAGATCTGCACTTTGATTGCTCATAACAATTCTTTAGCTTCTAGATGGCCTCCTCTAATGATCTTGGCTCATCAAAATCAATATTGTCCTTGAATGCTACTAGAAACCCATTGATGAATCTCTGAATCTTGTCCTTCTCCTCCTTGATGTAAGGCACATACCTCAATAACTCCAAAAATATTCTAGTTTACTCCTCATCGGTCAGAGATCCCATCTTCAGCTCAAAGAATTCCTTTTCCATGTCATCATAGCATCTCTCCTATAGATACTTCTTCTGGAATAGTCTCTCGAACTCACTCCAATTCAAATCCTCTTCGTGAATACCTATAGCATTATTTACATCTTTCCACAAAATGTATTCATTACATTTAAGACTGAATGTAGCTATTCTAGCCTTCATGTTCTCTAAGTAATCATTCAACCTGAAGAACTTATTCATCCCAAGAAACCATGATTCAACATCTTGTGACTTCTTCATCTCTCCATCAAATGTAGTTGGATTTTCTTTCTTTAACTCATATGGAAAATATCCCTTGGCACTCCTCCTATGAGGATGATAGCGATGATGACCATGATACATGTCTGAACCAGAACTAGAGTTATTCCCATGTCCACTACGTCGTCTATCAGGTGTACCCAAGAATCTACCATCTCTGACCATGTCCTCCCTATCCAACTTGTTCCCACCATGTGACCTGCTACCATATGCCCTATTAGTCATATGCTCTTGTCCACGACTGATTCTAAGAGATCACTGTCTCCACAAGTCTAACAAGCTCTGAAGGATAGCTGCATTGAATTTTTCTTGTTTCTTCCGTGCCTTAGCAAGTATCTCTTCTGATTGAATGATTCAGGCATTATCTTATTTGCAACACCTTATTTCTGCCTTCAAACTTATGAAAGTGTCTTCTATTTGAGGAGATTACTCATCACCATGCTACTAATATGATCCGGATTTAAACAGGAACGCAACAAATTACAGAGATAACCATATACACAAAGATGCAGCGGAAATAATACTTCATTTCATTAATGGAAAATACTGAAATATGCTTACAAACAGAAATGGCAATAAACTAGCTAGGGCGATGGTAGCTTATCTCTGAGAAGAGATGTGATGGCTACATGCCTCTGAACTGTTCTGAACTGTATTACAATGAGGCTCGAAGGCCTATTTATTGTTGAGAAACAATGGAAAACCCTTCACATACCGAAACCTAACCCTAGAAGATGAAACGCCAAATTGTGGGCCCCGTTTGGGTAAATTGGTACATCAATTTCCCGGGGTCGTAACTTTGGCATACGATCTCCGTTTGACGCGTACGATAGCTCGTTAGAAAGATCTATCCGAGTACTACCACTTTGGGGGGCAACATAGGGCTCGGTCGCCCCAGAATTCCAAAAAAACGTCGTTTAGGGCCTCAAAACGGCTCCGGAAGTTCAGGACCCGAAAAACTGCTAAAAATAGTAAACTGTGCTACAATTAAGGAAACTGAAAATGCTGAGAAAGACAATGGTGGGGGTCCAGGTGGACCTGGCAGGTGGCCACCAATATCCACCTGGATCATTCCTCCCCCCTTAGGAAGCAATGGTCCCCATTGCGTTGAGCTCCTCCATGAGATGAGGAAACCTCTGCTGAACTTGTTCCCTGGTGAGCCACTTGCCCTGCTGAAGGAGTTGGCCTGCTTTGACAACTCGATACAGTTGGATATGCTGTTGGCGAGTGTTCTTGATCTGTGTGTCCATGATCCGATCAGTTGCAGCTTGTTCCATGCAATCTGGATTTAATTCTGTGGGTTTGAGCTGTTCTGCAATGTCGGATGTGTCTAGCAATGGTGGAAAGTATGGCCGAAGGCGGTCCACATTGAACACTGGGTGCAGGCCAAGGAATGGGGGAATGCTGAGCTCAAATGCATTGTCTCCCATAGCCTTAGTAATGGTGTAAGGACCATATCGAAGTGGTCTCAATTTCCGATAAGCTCCAGTAAGGCGTTCCTTTTGCAAATGCAACCAGACTTTGTCGCCCACCTGAAACATGTGTGGCACCCGGTGTTGATCATGTCGCTGCTTGTACTTGGCATTTGATTTCTCAAGAATGTCATGGACCTGCTGGCGAATATGTTGGATGCGCTCAATGAAGCTGGTGGCCTTATCTGTTTCGGACTGGACATGAGCTGAATTCATGTGAGTAGCTGCAAGTGGCATGGCCACATCAATGGGGCATAGTGGCTGGAATCCTAAACCCACCTGAAAAGGGCTATGGCCAGTGGAGCTGTGAAGAGCTCGGTTGTAGCTGTGCTGAACATAGGGGAGGCTCTCGTCCCATGTGCATGGATGCTTTGAGTTATACATGCGCAGAATGTGCACAATCATTCTGTTGACAACCTCTGTCTGGCCATCAGTTTGAGGATGGAAGGCTGTGGACTTCGTGAGTTTGGTGTCCAGCATTGACCAGAGACTGGACCAAAATGTGCTGAGAAACCGACTGTCCCGATCTGAGATGATAGACTGTGGGATCCCAAAGTGCACCCACACTCGTTCAAAGAAGAGTTTAGCAGTGGCTTCTGCTGTGATATTCTTCTTGCAGGCCATCATAATGGCCATCTTTGAGAACCTGTCGACGACCACAAAAACACAGTCATTTCCATGCTTAGTGGAAGGAAGGCCTGACATGTAATCCATGGAGATGGATTCCCAAGGTCGACTAGGGGTAGGCAACGGGGTATAGAGGCCTTGCTTCTTAATGGTCGGTTTGGCAATGGCACAGGCAGTACATGATCGGATGTACTTCCCAACATCCTGTCGAAGATTCGGCCAATAGAAATAGTTTTGCAGTACTGCCACTGTTTTCTCGACCCCGAAATGCCCAGCAGCCCGACTGTAGTGTGCTTCCCAAATCATCTTGGCACGCTCGCTTGAAGGAACACAGAGGTGACCGAGGTGGCATAATAGGGCATCCTGGAGGTGAAAATCTGCAACCTGCCGACCCTCCAAGAGTGTCTGGTATGTGTGGCCGAATTCTGGGTCGCTTTTGTAGAGAAGTGGCCAATTAGAAGTCTCGTGCCCGCAAGAGTTGAGCACGGTGGTTAGCGCCATGATCGGTGGTCGACTGAGGCAATCTGCAACATTATTGGTGCTGCCCTTTTTATACTTGATATTCAAGTGAAACTGTTGCAGGTATGTAGACCACTTCTGATGGCGATCATTCTGCAATTTCCCTTGGGTCTGTATGAACTGCAGAGGTCGGTGGTCTGTGTGGATGACCGTTTCCTTCCCCAAAATGTAATGCTTCCATTGTCGGCAGGCCTGTACAATGGAATACATCTCTTTATCATAAGTGGGGCACTTCCGGACTGTGTCTGAAAGTGTTTCACTGTGATATGCCACTGGATGTCCATGTTGAGTAAGGACTGCCCCAATAGCATAGTCAGAGGCATCTGTCTCGACCTCAAATGGTTGTTGTAAATCTGGTAACGCGAGCACTGGTGCCGTGCAGAGGCGATCCTTCAACTCCCTGAATGACTTCTGTTGAGATTCAGACCAAAAGAATTTTGCTTTCGCCCCGCCCTTGGTGACTTGACTCAAGGGCCAAGAAATATGAGAAAATCCCAACACAAACCTGCGGTAGAAGTTGGCAAGACCTAGAAAGCTGCGGAGCTCTGTTAGAGTGGTTGGAGAGGGCCAATCCCGAATGACTTGGACCTTGGCTGGATCGACATGCACCCCCTGTTCATCAATGATGTATCCCAGATACTGAACCTCGGTCATGCCAAAAGTGCATTTCTCCAAATTGGCACATAGCTTGTGTTGCCGCAGTGTTTGGAGAACCTGTCGGATGTGGTGGAGGTGCTCTTCCCAACTCTGGCTGAAGATCAGAATGTCATCCAAGTATACTACTACAAAGGAGTTGGTGAATGGCCGCAAGATGTCATCCATTAGCCTCATAAAGGTTGCAGGAGCATTCGTCAATCCGAAAGGCATGACCAACCATTCGAAGAGGCCCTCCTTGGATTTGAAGGCAGTCTTCCACACATCTGAGGGTTCAATTGGTACCTGGTGGTATCCTGACTTCAGATCGATCTTGCTGAAATATTTCGCCCCCTTTAGTTGGTCTAGGAGGTCATCAATCCGCGGGATCGGGTACCTATTACGGACAGTGATCTTGTTCAGCGCCCGATAGTCAATACAGAGTCTCCACGTCCCATCCTTCTTCTGTACCAACACTATCGGGCTCCCACAGGGCGAAGAACTCGGACGGATGTGACCTTTCTGCAGGAGCTCCTGAATCTGTCTCTTGATTTCATTGTTCTCCAGAACGGAGCGCCGATAAATTGGTCCATTGGGTAGCGGCGCACCTGGGGTCAGATCGATGGAGTGCTTGACTTGACAGTGCAGAGGAACCCCTGCCGGGGAGGTGAAGATGTCTTTGTACTCCTCCACAATCTTGTCCATCTGTAGCTGCCGTGCAGAGGAACCCCGTTTGGAGGCCGCGGCCACTGTCTTCTTCTTCCCTTGAGGGCGTATCATCAGGAAAACAAATTTCCTGGTTTTGGAAATGATCTTACTGCATTGTTTTGCAGTAATCAAAGAGATGGCGGTAGGTGGTGCTACCTCTGGTATCCTGAACAACTTATTTCCCAATGTAATAATAACAGCACGGGGCCTTGATTCATACACAGCATGTCGCTTCCACAAGTATGGTTGTCCTAGTAATACATCACAAACTTCAAGGGGAGCAATGTCACACAATACCTCATCCGTGAAGGGCTTGATGTTGTATGGAAGGCGACACTGCTGGCTCACGCGAAGATCTCGCCCTTGGTGAAGCCACCCAATGGTGTATGGTTATGGATGTGCTGTGGTCGGTAAGCCCAACCGCTTCACGACCTCTGCCGAAATGAGGTTCTTTTGACTCCCGCTATCAACAATGAACTGTATCGGGGAGCCCTTTACCCACATCTGGGAGTGGAAGAGACGCTCCTCCTCCTCTGGATCTTCGGGTTCATTTTTTTGGATCTTTGCGGTAGCAACAGTGGCGCTGGGATCCGCATCAATGATCTGCTTCCCTTTTTCATACCCCTTATCGGGTTCTGACTCAGAGTCGGAACATGCATATGATTCTGAAACCTTTAGCTCAGCCACCAGTGACTGCTTGGCCCGACACTCACTTGTGTTGTGAGTGGAGCTCTTATGGAACTCGCACCATTTTCCAGTGTCCTTTCTCGGCTTCGCGGCGTTGCTCTTTGCTTGCAGCTTCGGCTGGTTGTCTTGGGCTGTCCCGCCTTGGCTTTGTCCTTTGTTCTGTGGTTTAGGGGCACCTTTCCCCTGCTTTGGATTCGCAGATCCAAAGTCTCGCTTCGTTTGTTTAAACTTCTGCTCGACCTTGACAGCATACCGGTATGCTGCGCCGAGCGAGGGGATGTTTAGAACTGTATTTCTTCCTGGATGTACTTGTGCAGGCGGCCACGGTATTTGAGTATCAAATGTTGCTCCGAATCCTTGATACCCAACTTTGTGCGAAGGGTATGGAAAAGATTGGTGAACTCCGACACGTCTTGGTCCCTTCCCTGCCGCAGCGTGGTCCACTTTATGTATTCATCCTCATAGCTTCCGACAGGGTAGTACTGCTCCTTGATGGCATCCCGGAACGAATCCCAGGTGGGTGCGACTGAAAATAGTGAGCCAGTACTTTCATCCTTCTGCTCGCAGTAGGTTTCCCACCAGTCCTTGACGTGGGGGGCTGCTTTGAGAAGAGCAAAAACAATCTTTTCCCGACTCGAAAATTCATGAACAGAAAAATAACCCTCTAGCAGATTTAACCATTTATCTACGGCATCGGCGTCTATCTGACCCTCGAATATGGGGATTTCAAAATTAACTTGTACCTTAAAGGGTGTGGCATTTCCAGAGGAGCTACTGGAAGCGCTTCTGGGTAGCCGCTGAAGGATCTGCGCAAAGCTGTCCATCATCGCGTTCCGTTGTCGCTCGAGCGCTTCTTCGAGCAAGATTTTGATGGGATCTCCTGCCCCCTCGTCTTTCTTCTCGTCCGCCATGGGAGGCCGTCGGGATTTGCGAGGCTGGTCTTGCAAAGGTTCAACCAGTTCAAGCCCTAACTCCTTATATCCCGACCTTGTTGGGGACATGCAAAGAAAAACAGAGAAAAAGCAGACCGCTCTGATACCACTGATCCGGATTTAAACAGGAACGCAACAAATTACAGAGATAACCATATACACAAAGATGCAGCGGAAATAATACTTCATTTCATTAATGGAAAATACTGAAATATGCTTACAAACAGAAATGGCAATAAACTAGCTAGGGCGATGGTAGCTTATCTCTGAGAAGAGATGTGATGGCTACATGCCTCTGAACTGTTCTGAACTGTATTACAATGAGGCTCGAAGGCCTATTTATTGTTGAGAAACAATGGAAAACCCTTCACATACCGAAACCTAACCCTAGAAGATGAAACGCCAAATTGTGGGCCCCGTTTGGGTAAATTGGTACATCAATTTCCCGGGGTCGTAACTTTGGCATACGATCTCCGTTTGACGCGTACGATAGCTCGTTAGAAAGATCTATCCGAGTACTACCACTTTGGGGGGCAACATAGGGCTCGGTCGCCCCAGAATTCCAAAAAAACGTCGTTTAGGGCCTCAAAACGGCTCCGGAAGTTCAGGACCCGAAAAACTGCTAAAAATAGTAAACTGTGCTACAATTAAGGAAACTGAAAATGCTGAGAAAGACAATGGTGGGGGTCCAGGTGGACCTGGCAGGTGGCCACCAATATCCACCTGGATCATTCCTCCCCCCTTAGGAAGCAATGGTCCCCATTGCGTTGAGCTCCTCCATGAGATGAGGAAACCTCTGCTGAACTTGTTCCCTGGTGAGCCACTTGCCCTGCTGAAGGAGTTGGCCTGCTTTGACAACTCGATACAGTTGGATATGCTGTTGGCGAGTGTTCTTGATCTGTGTGTCCATGATCCGATCAGTTGCAGCTTGTTCCATGCAATCTGGATTTAATTCTGTGGGTTTGAGCTGTTCTGCAATGTCGGATGTGTCTAGCAATGGTGGAAAGTATGGCCGAAGGCGGTCCACATTGAACACTGGGTGCAGGCCAAGGAATGGGGGAATGCTGAGCTCAAATGCATTGTCTCCCATAGCCTTAGTAATGGTGTAAGGACCATATCGAAGTGGTCTCAATTTCCGATAGGCTCCAGTAAGGCGTTCCTTTTGCAAATGCAACCAGACTTTGTCGCCCACCTGAAACATGTGTGGCACCCGGTGTTGATCATGTCGCTGCTTGTACTTGGCATTTGATTTCTCAAGAATGTCATGGACCTGCTGGCGAATATGTTGGATGCGCTCAATGAAGCTGGTGGCCTTATCTGTTTCGGACTGGACATGAGCTGAATTCATGTGAGTAGCTGCAAGTGGCATGGCCACATCAATGGGGCATAGTGGCTGGAATCCTAAACCCACCTGAAAAGGGCTATGGCCAGTGGAGCTGTGAAGAGCTCGGTTGTAGCTGTGCTGAACATAGGGGAGGCTCTCGTCCCATGTGCGTGGATGCTTTGAGTTATACATGCGCAGAATGTGCACAATCATTCTGTTGACAACCTCTGTCTGGCCATCAGTTTGAGGATGGAAGGCTGTGGACTTCGTGAGTTTGGTGTCCAGCATTGACCAGAGACTGGACCAAAATGTGCTGAGAAACCGACTGTCCCGATCTGAGGTGATAGACTGTGGGATCCCAAAGTGCACCCACACTCGTTCAAAGAAGAGTTTAGCAGTGGCTTCTGCTGTGATATTCTTCTTGCAGGCCATCATAATGGCCATCTTTGAGAACCTGTCGACGACCACAAAAACACAGTCATTTCCATGCTTAGTGGAAGGAAGGCCTGACATGTAATCCATGGAGATGGATTCCCAAGGTCGACTAGGGGTAGGCAACGGGGTATAGAGGCCTTGCTTCTTAATGGTCGGTTTGGCAATGGCACAGGCAGTACATGATCGGATGTACTTCCCAACATCCTGTCGAAGATTCGGCCAATAGAAATAGTTTTGCAGTACTGCCACTGTTTTCTCGACCCCGAAATGCCCAGCAGCCCGACTGTAGTGTGCTTCCCAAATCATCTTGGCACGCTCGCTTGAAGGAACACAGAGGTGACCGAGGTGGCATAATAGGGCATCCTGGAGGTGAAAATCTGCAACCTGCCGACCCTCCAAGAGTGTCTGGTATGTGTGGCCGAATTCTGGGTCGCTTTTGTAGAGAAGTGGCCAATTAGAAGTCTCGTGCCCGCAAGAGTTGAGCACGGTGGTTAGCGCCATGATCGGTGGTCGACTGAGGCAATCTGCAACATTATTGGTGCTGCCCTTTTTATACTTGATATTCAAGTGAAACTGTTGCAGGTATGTAGACCACTTCTGATGGCGATCATTCTGCAATTTCCCTTGGGTCTGTATGAACTGCAGAGGTCGGTGGTCTGTGTGGATGACCGTTTCCTTCCCCAAAATGTAATGCTTCCATTGTCGGCAGGCCTGTACAATGGAATACATCTCTTTATCATAAGTGGGGCACTTCCGGACTGTGTCTGAAAGTGTTTCACTGTGATATGCCACTGGATGTCCATGTTGAGTAAGGACTGCCCCAATAGCATAGTCAGAGGCATCTGTCTCGACCTCAAATGGTTGTTGTAAATCTGGTAACGCGAGCACTGGTGCCGTGCAGAGGCGATCCTTCAACTCCCTGAATGACTTCTGTTGAGATTCAGACCAAAAGAATTTTGCTTTCGCCCCGCCCTTGGTGACTTGACTCAAGGGCCAAGAAATATGAGAAAATCCCAACACAAACCTGCGGTAGAAGTTGGCAAGACCTAGAAAGCTGCGGAGCTCTGTTAGAGTGGTTGGAGAGGGCCAATCCCGAATGACTTGGACCTTGGCTGGATCGACATGCACCCCCTGTTCATCAATGATGTATCCCAGATACTGAACCTCGGTCATGCCAAAAGTGCATTTCTCCAAATTGGCACATAGCTTGTGTTGCCGCAGTGTTTGGAGAACCTGTCGGATGTGGTGGAGGTGCTCTTCCCAACTCTGGCTGAAGATCAGAATGTCATCCAAGTATACTACTACAAAGGAGTTGGTGAATGGCCGCAAGATGTCATCCATTAGCCTCATAAAGGTTGCAGGAGCATTCGTCAATCCGAAAGGCATGACCAACCATTCGAAGAGGCCCTCCTTGGATTTGAAGGCAGTCTTCCACACATCTGAGGGTTCAATTGGTACCTGGTGGTATCCTGACTTCAGATCGATCTTGCTGAAATATTTCGCCCCCTTTAGTTGGTCTAGGAGGTCATCAATCCGCGGGATCGGGTACCTATTACGGACAGTGATCTTGTTCAGCGCCCGATAGTCAATACAGAGTCTCCACGTCCCATCCTTCTTCTGTACCAACACTATCGGGCTCCCACAGGGCGAAGAACTCGGACGGATGTGACCTTTCTGCAGGAGCTCCTGAATCTGTCTCTTGATTTCATTGTTCTCCAGAACGGAGCGCCGATAAATTGGTCCATTGGGTAGCGGCGCACCTGGGGTCAGATCGATGGAGTGCTTGACTTGACAGTGCAGAGGAACCCCTGCCGGGGAGGTGAAGATGTCTTTGTACTCCTCCACAATCTTGTCCATCTGTAGCTGCCGTGCAGAGGAACCCCGTTTGGAGGCCGCGGCCACTGTCTTCTTCTTCCCTTGAGGGCGTATCATCAGGAAAACAAATTTCCTGGTTTTGGAAATGATCTTACTGCATTGTTTTGCAGTAATCAAAGAGATGGCGGCAGGTGGTGCTACCTCTGGTATCCTGAACAACTTATTTCCCAATGTAATAATAACAGCACGGGGCCTTGATTCATACACAGCATGTCGCTTCCACAAGTATGGTTGTCCTAGTAATACATCACAAACTTCAAGGGGAGCAATGTCACACAATACCTCATCCGTGAAGGGCTTGATGTTGTATGGAAGGCGACACTGCTGGCTCACGCGAAGATCTCGCCCTTGGTGAAGCCACCCAATGGTGTATGGTTGTGGATGTGCTGTGGTCGGTAAGCCCAACCGCTTCACGACCTCTGCCGAAATGAGGTTCTTTTGACTCCCGCTATCAACAATGAACTGTATCGGGGAGCCCTTTACCCACATCTGGGAGTGGAAGAGACGCTCCTCCTCCTCTGGATCTTCGGGTTCATTTTTTGGATCTTTGCGGTAGCAACAGTGGCGCTGGGATCCGCATCAATGATCTGCTTCCCTTTTTCATACCCCTTATCGGGTTCTGACTCAGAGTCGGAACATGCATCTGATTCTGAAACCTTTAGCTCAGCCACCAGTGACTGCTTGGCCCGACACTCACTTGTGTTGTGAGTGGAGCTCTTATGGAACTCGCACCATTTTCCAGTGTCCTTTCTCGGCTTCGCGGCGTTGCTCTTTGCTTGCAGCTTCGGCTGGTTGTCTTGGGCTGTCCCGCCTTGGCTTTGTCCTTTGTTCTGTGGTTTAGGGGCACCTTTCCCCTGCTTTGGATTCGCAGATCCAAAGTCTCGCTTCTTTTGTTTAAACTTCTGCTCGACCTTGACAGCATACCGGTATGCTGCGCCGAGCGAGGGGATGTTTAAGAACTGTATTTCTTCCTGGATGTACTTGTGCAGGCAGCCACGGTATTTGAGTATCAAATGTTGCTCCGAATCCTTGATACCCAACTTTGTGCGAAGGGTATGGAAAAGATTGGTGAACTCCGACACGTCTTGGTCCCTTCCCTGCCGCAGCGTGGTCCACTTTATGTATTCATCCTCATAGCTTCCGACAGGGTAGTACTGCTCCTTGATGGCATCCCGGAACGAATCCCAGGTGGGTGCGACTGAAAATAGTGAGCCAGTACTTTCATCCTTCTGCTCGCAGTAGGTTTCCCACCAGTCCTTGACGTGGGGGGCTGCTTTGAGAAGAGCAAAAACAATCTTTTCCCGACTCGAAAATTCATGAACAGAAAAATAACCCTCTAGCAGATTTAACCATTTATCTACGGCATCGGCGTCTATCTGACCCTCGAATATGGGGATTTCAAAATTAACTTGTACCTTAAAGGGTGTGGCATTTCCAGAGGAGCTACTGGAAGCGCTTCTGGGTAGCCGCTGAAGGATCTGCGCAAAGCTGTCCATCATCGCGTTCCGTTGTCGCTCGAGCGCTTCTTCGAGCAAGATTTTGATGGGATCTCCTGCCCCCTCGTCTTTCTTCTCGTCCGCCATGGGAGGCCGTCGGGATTTGCGAGGCTGGTCTTGCAAAGGTTCAACCAGTTCAAGCCCTAACTCCTTATATCCCGACCTTGTTGGGGACATGCAAAGAAAAACAGAGAAAAAGCAGACCGCTCTGATACCACTGATCCGGATTTAAACAGGAACGCAACAAATTACAGAGATAACCATATACACAAAGATGCAGCGGAAATAATACTTCATTTCATTAATGGAAAATACTGAAATATGCTTACAAACAGAAATGGCAATAAACTAGCTAGGGCGATGGTAGCTTATCTCTGAGAAGAGATGTGATGGCTACATGCCTCTGAACTGTTCTGAACTGTATTACAATGAGGCTCGAAGGCCTATTTATTGTTGAGAAACAATGGAAAACCCTTCACATACCGAAACCTAACCCTAGAAGATGAAACGCCAAATTGTGGGCCCCGTTTGGGTAAATTGGTACATCAATTTCCCGGGGTCGTAACTTTGGCATACGATCTCCGTTTGACGCGTACGATAGCTCGTTAGAAAGATCTATCCGAGTACTACCACTTTGGGGGGCAACATAGGGCTCGGTTGCCCCAGAATTCCAAAAAAACGTCGTTTAGGGCCTCAAAACGGCTCCGGAAGTTCAGGACCCGAAAAACTGCTAAAAATAGTAAACTGTGCTACAATTAAGGAAACTGAAAATGCTGAGAAAGACAATGGTGGGGGTCCAGGTGGACCTGGCAGGTGGCCACCAATATCCACCTGGATCATTCCTCCCCCCTTAGGAAGCAATGGTCCCCATTGCGTTGAGCTCCTCCATGAGATGAGGAAACCTCTGCTGAACTTGTTCCCTGGTGAGCCACTTGCCCTGCTGAAGGAGTTGGCCTGCTTTGACAACTCGATACAGTTGGATATGCTGTTGGCGAGTGTTCTTGATCTGTGTGTCCATGATCCGATCAGTTGCAGCTTGTTCCATGCAATCTGGATTTAATTCTGTGGGTTTGAGCTGTTCTGCAATGTCGGATGTGTCTAGCAATGGTGGAAAGTATGGCCGAAGGCGGTCCACATTGAACACTGGGTGCAGGCCAAGGAATGGGGGAATGCTGAGCTCAAATGCATTGTCTCCCATAGCCTTAGTAATGGTGTAAGGACCATATCGAAGTGGTCTCAATTTCCGATAGGCTCCAGTAAGGCGTTCCTTTTGCAAATGCAACCAGACTTTGTCGCCCACCTGAAACTTGTGTGGCACCCGGTGTTGATCATGTCGCTGCTTGTACTTGGCATTTGATTTCTCAAGAATGTCATGGACCTGCTGGCGAATATGTTGGATGCGCTCAATGAAGCTGGTGGCCTTATCTGTTTCGGACTGGACATGAGCTGAATTCATGTGAGTAGCTGCAAGTGGCATGGCCACATCAATGGGGCATAGTGGCTGGAATCCTAAACCCACCTGAAAAGGGCTATGGCCAGTGGAGCTGTGAAGAGCTCGGTTGTAGCTGTGCTGAACATAGGGGAGGCTCTCGTCCCATGTGCGTGGATGCTTTGAGTTATACATGCGCAGAATGTGCACAATCATTCTGTTGACAACCTCTGTCTGGCCATCAGTTTGAGGATGGAAGGCTGTGGACTTCGTGAGTTTGGTGTCCAGCATTGACCAGAGACTGGACCAAAATGTGCTGAGAAACCGACTGTCCCGATCTGAGATGATAGACTGTGGGATCCCAAAGTGCACCCACACTCGTTCAAAGAAGAGTTTAGCAGTGGCTTCTGCTGTGATATTCTTCTTGCAGGCCATCATAATGGCCATCTTTGAGAACCTGTCGACGACCACAAAAACACAGTCATTTCCATGCTTAGTGGAAGGAAGGCCTGACATGTAATCCATGGAGATGGATTCCCAAGGTCGACTAGGGGTAGGCAACGGGGTATAGAGGCCTTGCTTCTTAATGGTCGGTTTGGCAATGGCACAGGCAGTACATGATCGGATGTACTTCCCAACATCCTGTCGAAGATTCGGCCAATAGAAATAGTTTTGCAGTACTGCCACTGTTTTCTCGACCCCGAAATGCCCAGCAGCCCGACTGTAGTGTGCTTCCCAAATCATCTTGGCACGCTCGCTTGAAGGAACACAGAGGTGACCGAGGTGGCATAATAGGGCATCCTGGAGGTGAAAATCTGCAACCTGCCGACCCTCCAAGAGTGTCTGGTATGTGTGGCCGAATTCTGGGTCGCTTTTGTAGAGAAGTGGCCAATCAGAAGTCTCGTGCCCGCAAGAGTTGAGCACGGTGGTTAGCGCCATGATCGGTGGTCGACTGAGGCAATCTGCAACATTATTGGTGCTGCCCTTTTTATACTTGATATTCAAGTGAAACTGTTGCAGGTATGTAGACCACTTCTGATGGCGATCATTCTGCAATTTCCCTTGGGTCTGTATGAACTGCAGAGGTCGGTGGTCTGTGTGGATGACCGTTTCCTTCCCCAAAATGTAATGCTTCCATTGTCGGCAGGCCTGTACAATGGAATACATCTCTTTATCATAAGTGGGGTACTTCCGGACTGTGTCTGAAAGTGTTTCACTGTGATATGCCACTGGATGTCCATGTTGAGTAAGGACTGCCCCAATAGCATAGTCAGAGGCATCTGTCTCGACCTCAAATGGTTGTTGTAAATCTGGTAACGCGAGCACTGGTGCCGTGCAGAGGCGATCCTTCAACTCCCTGAATGACTTCTGTTGAGATTCAGACCAAAAGAATTTTGCTTTCGCCCCGCCCTTGGTGACTTGACTCAAGGGCCAAGAAATATGAGAAAATCCCAACACAAACCTGCGGTAGAAGTTGGCAAGACCTAGAAAGCTGCGGAGCTCTGTTAGAGTGGTTGGAGAGGGCCAATCCCGAATGACTTGGACCTTGGCTGGATCGACATGCACCCCCTGTTCATCAATGATGTATCCCAGATACTGAACCTCGGTCATGCCAAAAGTGCATTTCTCCAAATTGGCACATAGCTTGTGTTGCCGCAGTGTTTGGAGAACCTGTCGGATGTGGTGGAGGTGCTCTTCCCAACTCTGGCTGAAGATCAGAATGTCATCCAAGTATACTACTACAAAGGAGTTGGTGAATGGCCGCAAGATGTCATCCATTAGCCTCATAAAGGTTGCAGGAGCATTCGTCAATCCGAAAGGCATGACCAACCATTCGAAGAGGCCCTCCTTGGATTTGAAGGCAGTCTTCCACACATCTGAGGGTTCAATTGGTACCTGGTGGTATCCTGACTTCAGATCGATCTTGCTGAAATATTTCGCCCCCTTTAGTTGGTCTAGGAGGTCATCAATCCGCGGGATCGGGTACCTATTACGGACAGTGATCTTGTTCAGCGCCCGATAGTCAATACAGAGTCTCCACGTCCCATCCTTCTTCTGTACCAACACTATCGGGCTCCCACAGGGCGAAGAACTCGGACGGATGTGACCTTTCTGCAGGAGCTCCTGAATCTGTCTCTTGATTTCATTGTTCTCCAGAACGGAGCGCCGATAAATTGGTCCATTGGGTAGCGGCGCACCTGGGGTCAGATCGATGGAGTGCTTGACTTGACAGTGCAGAGGAACCCCTGCCGGGGAGGTGAAGATGTCTTCGTACTCCTCCACAATCTTGTCCATCTGTAGCTGCCGTGCAGAGGAACCCCGTTTGGAGGCCGCGGCCACTGTCTTCTTCTTCCCTTGAGGGCGTATCATCAGGAAAACAAATTTCCTGGTTTTGGAAATGATCTTACTGCATTGTTTTGCAGTAATCAAAGAGATGGCGGCAGGTGGTGCTACCTCTGGTATCCTGAACAACTTATTTCCCAATGTAATAATAACAGCACGGGGCCTTGATTCATACACAGCATGTCGCTTCCACAAGTATGGTTGTCCTAGTAATACATCACAAACTTCAAGGGGAGCAATGTCACACAATACCTCATCCGTGAAGGGCTTGATGTTGTATGGAAGGCGACACTGCTGGCTCACGCGAAGATCTCGCCCTTGGTGAAGCCACCCAATGGTGTATGGTTGTGGATGTGCTGTGGTCGGTAAGCCCAACCGCTTCACGACCTCTGCCGAAATGAGGTTCTTTTGACTCCCGCTATCAACAATGAACTGTATCGGGGAGCCCTTTACCCACATCTGGGAGTGGAAGAGACGCTCCTCCTCCTCTGGATCTTCGGGTTCATTTTTCTGGATCTTTGCGGTAGCAACAGTGGCGCTGGGATCCGCATCAATGATCTGCTTCCCTTTTTCATACCCCTTATCGGGTTCTGACTCAGAGTCGGAACATGCATCTGATTCTGAAACCTTTAGCTCAGCCACCAGTGACTGCTTGGCCCGACACTCACTTGTGTTGTGAGTGGAGCTCTTATGGAACTCGCACCATTTTCCAGTGTCCTTTCTCGGCTTCGCGGCGTTGCTCTTTGCTTGCAGCTTCGGCTGGTTGTCTTGGGCTGTCCCGCCTTGGCTTTGTCCTTTGTTCTGTGGTTTAGGGGCACCTTTCCCCTGCTTTGGATTCGCAGATCCAAAGTCTCGCTTCTTTTGTTTAAACTTCTGCTCGACCTTGACGGCATACCGGTATGCTGCGCCGAGCGAGGGGATGTTTAAGAACTGTATTTCTTCCTGGATGTACTTGTGCAGGCAGCCACGGTATTTGAGTATCAAATGTTGCTCCGAATCCTTGATACCCAACTTTGTGCGAAGGGTATGGAAAAGATTGGTGAACTCCGACACGTCTTGGTCCCTTCCCTGCCGCAGCGTGGTCCACTTTATGTATTCATCCTCATAGCTTCCGACAGGGTAGTACTGCTCCTTGATGGCATCCCGGAACGAATCCCAGGTGGGTGCGGCTGAAAATAGTGAGCCAGTACTTTCATCCTTCTGCTCGCAGTAGGTTTCCCACCAGTCCTTGACGTGGGGGGCTGCTTTGAGAAGAGCAAAAACAATCTTTTCCCGACTCGAAAATTCATGAACAGAAAAATAACCCTCTAGCAGATTTAACCATTTATCTACGGCATCGGCGTCTATCTGACCCTCGAATATGGGGATTTCAAAATTAACTTGTACCTTAAAGGGTGTGGCATTTCCAGAGGAGCTACTGGAAGCGCTTCTGGGTAGCCGCTGAAGGATCTGCGCAAAGCTGTCCATCATCGCGTTCCGTTGTCGCTCGAGCGCTTCTTCGAGCAAGATTTTGATGGGATCTCCTGCCCCCTCGTCTTTCTTCTCGTCCGCCATGGGAGGCCGTCGGGATTTGCGAGGCTGGTCTTGCAAAGGTTCAACCAGTTCAAGCCCTAACTCCTTATATCCCGACCTTGTTGGGGACATGCAAAGAAAAACAGAGAAAAAGCAGACCGCTCTGATACCACTGATCCGGATTTAAACAGGAACGCAACAAATTACAGAGATAACCATATACACAAAGATGCAGCGGAAATAATACTTCATTTCATTAATGGAAAATACTGAAATATGCTTACAAACAGAAATGGCAATAAACTAGCTAGGGCGATGGTAGCTTATCTCTGAGAAGAGATGTGATGGCTACATGCCTCTGAACTGTTCTGAACTGTATTACAATGAGGCTCGAAGGCCTATTTATTGTTGAGAAACAATGGAAAACCCTTCACATACCGAAACCTAACCCTAGAAGATGAAACGCCAAATTGTGGGCCCCGTTTGGGTAAATTGGTACATCAATTTCCCGGGGTCGTAACTTTGGCATACGATCTCCGTTTGACGCGTACGATAGCTCGTTAGAAAGATCTATCCGAGTACTACCACTTTTGGGGGCAACATAGGGCTCGGTCGCCCCAGAATTCCAAAAAAACGTCGTTTAGGGCCTCAAAACGGCTCCGGAAGTTCAGGACCCGAAAAACTGCTAAAAATAGTAAACTGTGCTACAATTAAGGAAACTGAAAATGCTGAGAAAGACAATGGTGGGGGTCCAGGTGGACCTGGCAGGTGGCCACCAATATCCACCTGGATCATTCCTCCCCCCTTAGGAAGCAATGGTCCCCATTGCGTTGAGCTCCTCCATGAGATGAGGAAACCTCTGCTGAACTTGTTCCCTGGTGAGCCACTTGCCCTGCTGAAGGAGTTGGCCTGCTTTGACAACTCGATACAGTTGGATATGCTGTTGGCGAGTGTTCTTGATCTGTGTGTCCATGATCCGATCAGTTGCAGCTTGTTCCATGCAATCTGGATTTAATTCTGTGGGTTTGAGCTGTTCTGCAATGTCGGATGTGTCTAGCAATGGTGGAAAGTATGGCCGAAGGCGGTCCACATTGAACACTGGGTGCAGGCCAAGGAATGGGGGAATGCTGAGCTCAAATGCATTGTCTCCCATAGCCTTAGTAATGGTGTAAGGACCATATCGAAGTGGTCTCAATTTCCGATAAGCTCCAGTAAGGCGTTCCTTTTGCAAATGCAACCAGACTTTGTCGCCCACCTGAAACATGTGTGGCACCCGGTGTTGATCATGTCGCTGCTTGTACTTGGCATTTGATTTCTCAAGAATGTCATGGACCTGCTGGCGAATATGTTGGATGCGCTCAATGAAGCTGGTGGCCTTATCTGTTTCGGACTGGACATGAGCTGAATTCATGTGAGTAGCTGCAAGTGGCATGGCCACATCAATGGGGCATAGTGGCTGGAATCCTAAACCCACCTGAAAAGGGCTATGGCCAGTGGAGCTGTGAAGAGCTCGGTTGTAGCTGTGCTGAACATAGGGGAGGCTCTCGTCCCATGTGCGTGGATGCTTTGAGTTATACATGCGCAGAATGTGCACAATCATTCTGTTGACAACCTCTGTCTGGCCATCAGTTTGAGGATGGAAGGCTGTGGACTTCGTGAGTTTGGTGTCCAGCATTGACCAGAGACTGGACCAAAATGTGCTGAGAAACCGACTGTCCCGATCTGAGATGATAGACTGTGGGATCCCAAAGTGCACCCACACTCGTTCAAAGAAGAGTTTAGCAGTGGCTTCTGCTGTGATATTCTTCTTGCAGGCCATCATAATGGCCATCTTTGAGAACCTGTCGACGACCACAAAAACACAGTCATTTCCATGCTTAGTGGAAGGAAGGCCTGACATGTAATCCATGGAGATGGATTCCCAAGGTCGACTAGGGGTAGGCAACGGGGTATAGAGGCCTTGCTTCTTAATGGTCGGTTTGGCAATGGCACAGGCAGTACATGATCGGATGTACTTCCCAACATCCTGTCGAAGATTCGGCCAATAGAAATAGTTTTGCAGTACTGCCACTGTTTTCTCGACCCCGAAATGCCCAGCAGCCCGACTGTAGTGTGCTTCCCAAATCATCTTGGCACGCTCGCTTGAAGGAACACAGAGGTGACCGAGGTGGCATAATAGGGCATCCTGGAGGTGAAAATCTGCAACCTGCCGACCCTCCAAGAGTGTCTGGTATGTGTGGCCGAATTCTGGGTCGCTTTTGTAGAGAAGTGGCCAATTAGAAGTCTCGTGCCCGCAAGAGTTGAGCACGGTGGTTAGCGCCATGATCGGTGGTCGACTGAGGCAATCTGCAACATTATTGGTGCTGCCCTTTTTATACTTGATATTCAAGTGAAACTGTTGCAGGTATGTAGACCACTTCTGATGGCGATCATTCTGCAATTTCCCTTGGGTCTGTATGAACTGCAGAGGTCGGTGGTCTGTGTGGATGACCGTTTCCTTCCCCAAAATGTAATGCTTCCATTGTCGGCAGGCCTGTACAATGGAATACATCTCTTTATCATAAGTGGGGCACTTCCGGACTGTGTCTGAAAGTGTTTCACTGTGATATGCCACTGGATGTCCATGTTGAGTAAGGACTGCCCCAATAGCATAGTCAGAGGCATCTGTCTCGACCTCAAATGGTTGTTGTAAATCTGGTAACGCGAGCACTGGTGCCGTGCAGAGGCGATCCTTCAACTCCCTGAATGACTTCTGTTGAGATTCAGACCAAAAGAATTTTGCTTTCGCCCCGCCCTTGGTGACTTGACTCAAGGGCCAAGAAATATGAGAAAATCCCAACACAAACCTGCGGTAGAAGTTGGCAAGACCTAGAAAGCTGCGGAGCTCTGTTAGAGTGGTTGGAGAGGGCCAATCCCGAATGACTTGGACCTTGGCTGGATCGACATGCACCCCCTGTTCATCAATGATGTATCCCAGATACTGAACCTCGGTCATGCCAAAAGTGCATTTCTCCAAATTGGCACATAGCTTGTGTTGCCGCAGTGTTTGGAGAACCTGTCGGATGTGGTGGAGGTGCTCTTCCCAACTCTGGCTGAAGATCAGAATGTCATCCAAGTATACTACTACAAAGGAGTTGGTGAATGGCCGCAAGATGTCATCCATTAGCCTCATAAAGGTTGCAGGAGCATTCGTCAATCCGAAAGGCATGACCAACCATTCGAAGAGGCCCTCCTTGGATTTGAAGGCAGTCTTCCACACATCTGAGGGTTCAATTGGTACCTGGTGGTATCCTGACTTCAGATCGATCTTGCTGAAATATTTCGCCCCCTTTAGTTGGTCTAGGAGGTCATCAATCCGCGGGATCGGGTACCTATTACGGACAGTGATCTTGTTCAGCGCCCGATAGTCAATACAGAGTCTCCACGTCCCATCCTTCTTCTGTACCAACACTATCGGGCTCCCACAGGGCGAAGAACTCGGACGGATGTGACCTTTCTGCAGGAGCTCCTGAATCTGTCTCTTGATTTCATTGTTCTCCAGAACGGAGCGCCGATAAATTGGTCCATTGGGTAGCGGCGCACCTGGGGTCAGATCGATGGAGTGCTTGACTTGACAGTGCAGAGGAACCCCTGCCGGGGAGGTGAAGATGTCTTCGTACTCCTCCACAATCTTGTCCATCTGTAGCTGCCGTGCAGAGGAACCCCGTTTGGAGGCCGCGGCCACTGTCTTCTTCTTCCCTTGAGGGCGTATCATCAGGAAAACAAATTTCCTGGTTTTGGAAATGATCTTACTGCATTGTTTTGCAGTAATCAAAGAGATGGCGGCAGGTGGTGCTACCTCTGGTATCCTGAACAACTTATTTCCCAATGTAATAATAACAGCACGGGGCCTTGATTCATACACAGCATGTCGCTTCCACAAGTATGGTTGTCCTAGTAATACATCACAAACTTCAAGGGGAGCAATGTCACACAATACCTCATCCGTGAAGGGCTTGATGTTGTATGGAAGGCGACACTGCTGGCTCACGCGAAGATCTCGCCCTTGGTGAAGCCACCCAATGGTGTATGGTTGTGGATGTGCTGTGGTCGGTAAGCCCAACCGCTTCACGACCTCTGCCGAAATGAGGTTCTTTTGACTCCCGCTATCAACAATGAACTGTATCGGGGAGCCCTTTACCCACATCTGGGAGTGGAAGAGACGCTCCTCCTCCTCTGGATCTTCGGGTTCATTTTTCTGGATCTTTGCGGTAGCAACAGTGGCGCTGGGATCCGCATCAATGATCTGCTTCCCTTTTTCATACCCCTTATCGGGTTCTGACTCAGAGTCGGAACATGCATCTGATTCTGAAACCTTTAGCTCAGCCACCAGTGACTGCTTGGCCCGACACTCACTTGTGTTGTGAGTGGAGCTCTTATGGAACTCGCACCATTTTCCAGTGTCCTTTCTCGGCTTCGCGGCGTTGCTCTTTGCTTGCAGCTTCGGCTGGTTGTCTTGGGCTGTCCCGCCTTGGCTTTGTCCTTTGTTCTGTGGTTTAGGGGCACCTTTCCCCTGCTTTGGATTCGCAGATCCAAAGTCTCGCTTCGTTTGTTTAAACTTCTGCTCGACCTTGACAGCATACCGGTATGCTGCGCCGAGCGAGGGGATGTTTAAGAACTGTATTTCTTCCTGGATGTACTTGTGCAGGCAGCCACGGTATTTGAGTATCAAATGTTGCTCCGAATCCTTGATACCCAACTTTGTGCGAAGGGTATGGAAAAGATTGGTGAACTCCGACACGTCTTGGTCCCTTCCCTGCCGCAGCGTGGTCCACTTTATGTATTCATCCTCATAGCTTCCGACAGGGTAGTACTGCTCCTTGATGGCATCCCGGAACGAATCCCAGGTGGGTGCGGCTGAAAATAGTGAGCCAGTACTTTCATCCTTCTGCTCGCAGTAGGTTTCCCACCAGTCCTTGACGTGGGGGGCTGCTTTGAGAAGAGCAAAAACAATCTTTTCCCGACTCGAAAATTCATGAACAGAAAAATAACCCTCTAGCAGATTTAACCATTTATCTACGGCATCGGCGTCTATCTGACCCTCGAATATGGGGATTTCAAAATTAACTTGTACCTTAAAGGGTGTGGCATTTCCAGAGGAGCTACTGGAAGCGCTTCTGGGTAGCCGCTGAAGGATCTGCGCAAAGCTGTCCATCATCGCGTTCCGTTGTCGCTCGAGCGCTTCTTCGAGCAAGATTTTGATGGGATCTCCTGCCCCCTCGTCTTTCTTCTCGTCCGCCATGGGAGGCCGTCGGGATTTGCGAGGCTGGTCTTGCAAAGGTTCAACCAGTTCAAGCCCTAACTCCTTATATCCCGACCTTGTTGGGGACATGCAAAGAAAAACAGAGAAAAAGCAGACCGCTCTGATACCACTGATCCGGATTTAAACAGGAACGCAACAAATTACAGAGATAACCATATACACAAAGATGCAGCGGAAATAATACTTCATTTCATTAATGGAAAATACTGAAATATGCTTACAAACAGAAATGGCAATAAACTAGCTAGGGCGATGGTAGCTTATCTCTGAGAAGAGATGTGATGGCTACATGCCTCTGAACTGTTCTGAACTGTATTACAATGAGGCTCGAAGGCCTATTTATTGTTGAGAAACAATGGAAAACCCTTCACATACCGAAACCTAACCCTAGAAGATGAAACGCCAAATTGTGGGCCCCGTTTGGGTAAATTGGTACATCAATTTCCCGGGGTCGTAACTTTGGCATACGATCTCCGTTTGACGCGTACGATAGCTCGTTAGAAAGATCTATCCGAGTACTACCACTTTGGGGGGCAACATTAGGGCTCGGTCGCCCCAGAATTCCAAAAAAAACGTCGTTTAGGGCCTCAAAACGGCTCCGGAAGTTCAGGACCCGAAAAACTGCTAAAAATAGTAAACTGTGCTACAATTAAGGAAACTGAAAATGCTGAGAAAGACAATGGTGGGGGTCCAGGTGGACCTGGCAGGTGGCCACCAATATCCACCTGGATCATAATATGATCTATAGGGAGAATCTCTTGAACTATAGTCTACCATCTTGCTAGTCATCTTTGCTCTTCTCTTCCTGGAAGGTATATCATGTCAGCTAAACCAAATCATAAATAGACCAACGTACCTCAGTTTAGTTCAGGGAGGATATATCACCTGCAAGATCAACTGGATTAGCACAATACATATATAAACATAAGCATATCATCATTTCAACCAATATCCAGTCATTAATTCATGATCATACCAACCACATACCATGACTTCATTCATGTCAACTATCACCATACCAATGTATGCATAACAACATATAAACATTGACATGCATAACCAATGCATCATTGACATACACTCATGACGACCACATCCAATCAAAAACACCATCAACTTTCACATGGAGACACCACTGCAATTATGGCCAACGCCATGCGTATACAACAAACACATAAACTATAAGCATAAGGAACACCTATGCAACCGACATGTACACACAACAACACACACTGCGCATCCAGTCCAAGGGGTGAACCATGCTCTGATACCACTCTATAACACCCTCCTCCCACATTTACCCAAGCTAACTGGTCCACTAGGGTAAACATGTGATGAGAGTTCACTATGATGTGACAACTCCCCATGTACAATTAAGGAAGTGGAACTGACAGAATTAAACCAAACTAACCTTCCACACATGCTATAGAACCTCCAGGAGCCAACCTACCCTTCCAGGTGCTTAACGCTTGAGGAAAATTTCCTTTTCAATGATATGATACCCCAGTTTCTCCCATGACAAATAAATAGTGAGACATAAACCCTTTAGTCGCTCCCACAAGAAGGCCTCCCAGTAGTTGTGGACTTTCTCAGGTAGTTCTGTGCCAACAACCCTAGATTATGTGCCACTTTTCAGGGACAGGACTCAAGGCCCTGCCCTGAACTCCATGATACTTTCAAAAATGATAAATAACACTGAAATAAAGGCACTAATGCAAACATTTGATCAATGACTTGACTAGACCCCTACTAGCCATGATAGGAATTTCGTCAAACATGTCACAAATATGAAATCTACAGGTCATAACAACATATATGATAATGTGGGTCTTATACTTATCTGAGAATCGTTAAGAAGCATTGATGCCTTATCACAATAGCTTAATTATCAACTATTTGGTCATATATTCATTTCTCATTCATTTACTAATCAAAACATAATGAGAGCCATGCATCAAGTCTATCATTAAACATATTCATAACCAACATAGAACCAACATAATTAACAAGGATGTAACAACCTTATAAGCCATATGAATACAACTAAATTTACCAATCAAATAAAAGAGGAGAAAATATCTTATTGGCATATGAAAAATGCAACCAGGTCTGGGACTTAAATGTACCACTAGACCATAGACTAGGCTGATCCAAATCTCTCTTCTATCCAATCACCCTCGTGCCATATTACAAGCATGAATGTGGGATCTCATGGAACAAATCCAACAAAACCAAACCATGATTTCAGAGGCCAAACCACCTCAACCCTCAACCAGTAATTCCACCTCACGGCCGGACATCACTAAACATCAGCAGATTTGTCTCTACCAAAGATGTTAAGTGCTCCATAGTGTTTGTTCTAACCAAGGCTTCTAGGACTAGTAACTCAACCCACAACTGTTGTCGTACTTCCATAACATTTTTCTAACCAAGGCTTCCAGGACTAGTAACTCAAACCACCAAGTGCTTCCAAATCATTTGTCCAACCAAGGCTTCCAGGAACAAGTAAATTAACCCATAACCAAAGGAACATGAGCACCGACTAGAAAATAAAAGATATAACCCACAACACCATGACTATCTAGGAAATCCTCCATGCCAATGAAAAATCATAACCAAGAAACCACATGCATGTGCCATGCATTCCAAAAATAACAAGGGAACCATACATGCAACTCAATACTTGCATGGAAAATACACTATCACTATTGATCTCGATGTCCTCTTGCAATTTCCTTCTCTTCCTTTTCCTTGTTGCTCGAAAGCCCAAGTATGCCACACTCCTCCAAGAGTGCTCCAAGAATACTCTGTGTCCAAGAGTATGAGAGAGAGAGAGAGAGAGAGAGAGAGAGATAATAGAATGAGAGCTCCAAAAAGAATTGACAAAAGGTACGAACTGATCCTCATAAGCCTCTTTATTAATGATGCCTCTATTTTTTGATTTTTCCATTATTTTCCTTCAATTTCCTCCTCACATGGAACTGATGACCTTTCACCTTCCTTTTCTCCTAATTTCCATTATTTTCATAAATAAAATTCCAATTACTACCACTTTGCCTTTGCCAATTTCCATAGCCATGTATTTACCACAAGTGATCCCCATCACTATGGTTTTTCCCAACATTAAGCTTGGAATACATTTCCCATGACCTTGGTTATTATTTTTCCTTTATTAACTTTATTACATGGATTTTTTACTAGGGTTGTTACGAAACCCTCCCCTTTTGGGAAACATCATAAACCCCCACATATTTCACAGTGCAGTGTGCCCCCAAATGTTTCAAAATCCCAAGCCCCCATATATTTCACAGTGTGGAACTCCCTAAATATTTCAGAATCCTATGAGCCTTTGAGATTTTAGGGTGGAATTTTTTTTTTTACTTACTAGGGGTAGGCCCAATTGGTGATGGGCCACCAAAAGTTGAAGGGGTAACCAGGGGAATTTTTAAGGATGGAGAATTATCTTGATGTCTAAAAACATTAGCGAATCTTACTAGTCCCTAATATGCAAACTATAAAATGTTTATTGATATATTTCTAAAATTATTCAAATTTATAAGTATTTTATATATATTGTCTATATAATGTTGGGAATTTTTAAGGTAAAATAATTTTGTATTGGAAAATTTGCGCGAATAATTTTAAGAAAAAATTGAAATTGGCGAATCTTTTTTTTGAAAAAACCATAGAAAATTAGCCTTCCTGCAAATATTAGCCCCTAAAATTTTCCATGGGGGTAACCCATTTCCTAGATGATTCCAAGTGGGTAATGAGGTATATTTGTTGGAGGATTTTTCACTTAAATGGTGGTAACTAGAGAGATCTGAGTAGATAGATTGTTGGGTGAAATAATTGACAAAATAATCACTCAACATTTACTTCATCAATTCGAGTGTTGTAGACTTAGAGGCACTAGATACTGTATTCTGAGACAAGACCCACATGGAATTACTAACTGAAATATGTCTATTTAGGTTAATTTCACACAATCAACATTAAAATATAACCCATGCCACTAAGTTGTTTAATTTTGTCTCCTCTTAGGCTAGTTGACCTAATGTATCACTCAGTTCTCTAATGGACAAGGGGACTCAATATCTCATTGTAATCTCTATGAGCAAATGTAGAAAGAAAATAATTCTAGGCTTAGCCAAACTTGACCACTAAGCAATGTTGTTGTCACACAAAGATGACTAATATTGAATTTTCCCTAGGGTTTTCTTACTGTCAAACACTCATTAATGACCCAGTTAAAAAAATAAATAAGACACCATATGAATAAATTATATCATAACCCTGCTTCAATCATCACAATTTAGTTTCACAAATTATTGAGGTATATCACAAAGACTGCTTTTTAAAATAATAGAAATGGAGTATAGATAATCTTCATAGCTGAGGCTTGAAGCTTTTCTTAACATAAGAAATCATACAACTATTCACCTAGATACAAGAGTGAGAATCACATACACTCTACCTTTCCATGTATCCAAGTCATATGCTCATCAAAGTAGTTAAAAAAAACTCCCAACAACATCTAACGCAAATGTAAACAAGATTTAATCACATAGTTTTGTTTCGAGCAATCCTTTGTATAATTAATTTAAGACTACAAATCAAAATGATTCGTATTATAGATGCATAGTTGTGAATCGAAAATCCTCACGATCCTATGTTAACCACAACCACTTTACTAGAATTAATCACAACATTGATTATATGATATATATCATGTTATACCATATTTTGTCACACTCCTAGTCTCGTATTCTGAAGTGTCGCACTTTGTGTCGTCAATGTTGCAAGTACTGCAAAGTGATGAAAGTTGTCGCAAACAATGTATTCACCATGAAACATGTTTTTGAAAATCAGAAGAATATCACTGAAGAAAAAGAGGAAAACTTTCCTTGGAAGAATTCTGAAGAACTTGTCAAAAAACCTTGTTTGCAAGCCCAAGATGTTTCCTATAACTGATGTCTCACGCTAGTAACCTTTGTCATTACACATGTCTAGCACTTCCAGCACGAATTTTTTCAGGAAAATCCGTGCTGGTCATCTTCAAGCATTTTTTCCCAAAATGGAGGAGAAGCTTCTCTTACTAGAAATCTCAAGAACGGCGATGTGGTTTCAAGTAATTGAAGATTGGAACGAGACGTCCCATTCATGGCCCATTAGGGGATTTTTGAGGTCTGAAATGGACCTCCTAAGAAAAATGCACAACCAAAATAAACTTTATAAGAACCAGTAGGATTCAAGCTGATGATGTCAACCATAGGGATGATTCACCATTTTTGGAGTAAAAAAGTACAAAGATTAAAAAATAATAAAATAATAAAACTACTTTTTCAACTCTTATTTTCAAATTATCTCCCTAAGTATTTACTCGAATTTCGAGCGGAAGTACTCGTTAGATGAAAAATTTAATTCCTCATCCAAGGAGTACCCATGTTGCATACTTTCGATGGACCCTACCACACGAAAAATGAGAAATACATGAAAAAACGTTATTGCAATTACGTTTTTCATGTATTTCTCATTTTTTGTGTAGCAAGGTCAATCGAAAGTATGCAACATGGGTACTCCTTGGATGAGGAATCAAAGATGGCATCCAACGAGTGTTTCCGCTCGAAATTTGAGTAAACCCATACAAAGATAAGTTGAAAATACGAGTTGAACAAATAGTTTTGTCTTTTTTTCCCTCTAAAATTTGATGATGTAATCTCATCTTATTTTATTATTTCCACTATTATTTTATAATTTCCTTAGGAGGCCTATTTTATACCTCAAAAATACCCTAATGTTTGATCCTAATTTCCATGGATCTCTCCCTTGAGATGTGGAACTCATCCCTCTTTTCATGGATCCTAAAATTCCTCTCCTTCCCTATAAATGAATTTACCACCATCCACTAATGGTTGGCTGTTGGTTGAATTGCGCCCAAATTCCGCCCATTTGCAAAGGAGATAAAGTGTTTGAAGGCTAAGGCTTGGACTTGGAATCTCACTTAAAGGAGGCTTCCAACATCAAGGCTTCATTGGTTGTAATGCTCCCTTTTTCATCTATTAATAATAAAATATATGCTTTCTTTCCATAAATGTGTCAATTATTGTCCATTTATTGTAATGCTCCTTGTTATGTTACATTATTTGTATTAGAAAATGTATGTTATGCATAGTTTTTTTGTCTCCACTTGATCTTTCTTGCAGGCACTCATCTACACCAGCGAAGAAGAGATCGTGAGCTTGGAAGCCAAAGACTCAAGGTCAACATCAAGGGTATTAGCATTAGAGAGAGGTAGGATACCTATCCTCCTTTGTATTTTCTAGTATGAATTAGGAAATATTGCATGTAGTTGCTAGGTCCTCCCATAGGACTAGAGGGATCGTTTATGTTCACAAAAAGGATTTCCTGCACAACGAAATGGAAACTCCATTGGGGAGTACATGATCCTTCAAACCTCCTTTTCCTTTGGTCTCTTTTGATAGGTTTGTCCAACCTCTTAGTGATCCATAACTTTTCTTGATTGTGGATCCACATTTTGAGTGGGGTGAGGTTTAGAGTGCCAAATCTAGGTCTATGTTCAACTTTCTTTGTTTTCTCCTAAGTTTTTCTCACCTATCACCCTTTTCCTAAGAAATAAAGCACTATTAGTGCAGATGTTTCTCATTATAGTCGTGTTGAAGACCTTGTCAACACAGATTTTTACCATTACAGTCACGCTCGTCCAAAAAATGAGATTTTTTAGGGTTTTTTTTAGAATATATAGAATTCCTTGATCTCTAAAGTTTTTCTCCTACTCTGTGTGCATAGAATTTTGAATTATTGTTGTTAGATTCGTTTTGGTTTGAAAAAGCATGTTCCATGTTTAAGTAGTGAAAACGAACTTTAGTTGAATCTTTAGTTCTTTAGGTAATTGAATTTACTGTTTTGTTGCTTGCATGTGTCACTAATTTGTTGTATGATAAGCATTTTTAGTTCTTTTGGAAACCACAAAGAAATTGCACTTGCATTTTTTAAGACTTCATCTCAAAATCAATCATTACTTATGGAAATTACATTAGATTACATTGCACTAGAAAGGTGTTTTTAAGATTATCATTGCACATATATTACTTGCTTGGCGTTGAAAGATCATAAGTGCATCTTCATTCATTTGAAAAGAAAGAAAATTATGTAGGTGAACTTTAGTGAATAAAAATTCATTTACCTTTTTATCGTTGCATTGAAATTGTGGAATTGAAATATCTTGTTAGGAAGCTATTGTTGGTTGCATATCTGAGTGTTTCATCATTGTTTTCACTTCTTCCCTATAATAGATAACTTTCATTGAAATGAAAAGAACCATTTTTTCATATTAGTTTCATCATAGGTGTGTTCAAGTGACATCGATTTTTGACCCTTGAAACCGAAACATAATTCAAGATCAACTTTAAAATTCATCTCAATTAACCTAAGGAGCATTTGGAACATTAACGCAAACATCTAGAAGTCTAGGCTAGAGACATGTTCCGACATTTTTAAACGTAGGAACTATCATTGTTTGCCAGCATTACATCCCGAGGGTGAAATCATGTTCCACATAAGCAATCATATAAGATATTTCTCCATGTAACTTCGGGTATATAGTATGATGCTCCATGCATGAAAAGTATAAAGGAATTCTCTCATCGAACGATTACACATTAGACAACACTACTACGGATTGCACTCCCATGTACCATCGAGTATATTTTGGGAGTCCCCTATAGGTTGTTATCCATCCATAGGTACCGATTCTTCCACCTTGTATACCGTGATACATCAAACACAACATTCAGGGAGATTGGCTACCGTATGTTAAGTCCTTGTTTCACCAAGGTGTATATTGAATTTCACGGTTGCTTGGTAAACCCTTTTGCCTAGTTACCCCTTTCTTTTGTTTGTGTTTTTTATTTCTAAAATCAATTAATTGACCGCAAAATAACATCCTCTTCATGGAATACCTCCTTAGTAGATCGTAGGTTGAGACTAATGGAAATTTCTCCTGAGTCCACCCATCAAGGAAAGCCCTCTGACGGGAATCCTGGTCCTTTTCTTTCTTTTGGGAATTTTGGTGCTCCTTATATGGTAACATTGTCCCTTCCGGGATTTACCATTGGTTTGCCAGTTTGGTTATTTTTTACCCCTATGGTTCTAAATGTCCAAATTGCTTCTCAACCGGGGTCTCCTTTGCCTGAACAATATCAACCTCCAGTTGATCCTAAAGTTGATTCTTTGCCTTCTGCACCTATTTGGTCTTCTCCCTCTTCTTCCTCTTCATCCAGTGAAAGCCTGCAAGCTAGTAACTAGGTGGACAAGAAGAAGAAGAAAATGGAGATTAAGAAGAAGAAAAATAAGCAAGGGGACAAACAAGCAGCCATTGCTATCGATGCAACTAGTATAGAGAATCCTTCCAATCAGCCCCACAAAGTCAAATTCCCTTGTAATTTATGTAAGGGTGACAACCTTCTTAGAGATTTTCCTAGTATTCCTAAGGTATTAGAAGTGTGTTCCACAAGCTTACATCAACCTTTGTCATCAGCCTATGGAGATCATGCTCATGATAAACCCTCAACTAGTGATAGCAAGGTCCATGGTAAAAAGGGTAAAGTCAAATTTTCCTATAGGTTATGTGAAGGGAATCATCATATTCACCTTTATCCTTATATGGATGAAGCATCAAAATTGTTAGATAACCTTACAACTTATCAAATTCGTCTTTTGATTGGTTATCGAAATATTTCCCCTGATCCTCCTCTAGTTGTTCAAGTAATTGATCATAATTCGTATCTAGTCAATCCCACTCTCTCTGAAAATGAATCCCATGAGCCTGTTCCTGATCAACCAATAGTTGAGAAAATGGTTAACTCGATTCCACCTTTAGTTGATCATACCCTTCCTGTAGAGAGTGAAATTCATATCACTCATATTCTTCTTGTTTCTACAGATTCTAATGAATTGGGGAAATCTCTCGTTCCCACAGCACAGGGGGGGAATCCTCCCATTCCCATAACACAAGGGGCCAATTCTCCCATTCCCATGGCACCCCCTACAAGTAGTATGTTCACTTATTTTGATCGGAGTCAACTTACAGGATATCATCTTCCTCCTTATGTGCCCTTCCAAATCATAGTACAAGCTTATAATATAATTGTACCTGGAACCATCATAGATGAAGGCACGTCGATTAGTATTTTGTCCTCAACTACTCGTCAAGATTTAGGTTCTCCACATCTTGTTCCCATCACCCAAAATCTGTTATCTTTTAACAGAGGAACCAGTCAACCATTAGGGATCCTTCCTAAATTCCCTATTACTTTGGGAGGAAAAATTGTCTATATCGATGTAATGGTTGTCCAAGGTCCTTGGGATTTTAATTTACTCCTTGTCCATGACTATTATTATGTCATGGGAGCTCTTGTATCTTATCTCTTTTGTGTGATATGTTTCCTGCATGAAGGAATAATCATGACCATTGATCAACTTTCATTCGTTGGTCCTAATTTGACTCCCAATCAACCATCTTCCCTAAATGGTATTTTTATGCAAGTGGTATCACCCCTGTGACAGGTTAATTATGTGCTCACCTATTCCATTCCTGCATCTACTGATGATCTAGTCAGTGGTATAGTGCATCATGTATTGGGGGCATTGGATCCTGATATTTCCATTAGATCCCTTGACATGTATCCCTTCTAGAGCGTTTTTCTCCCATCTAATGATAACCTCTTGGAATCCATGGCCTCTTATGGGTCATGATCAAGGTTATCGAAGCAGATTTCTTTGACTTGTGTTAATCTCCTTAAAAAATGAATCAAGGTTCTCAGAGCAGAGTTCCTTGTCTTGTGCCAAGCTCCTTAAAAAATGAAACAAGGTGTCAGAGCAGAGTTCCTTGTCTTGTATCAAGCTCCTTAAAAAATGAAACAAGGTGTCAGAGAAGAGTTCCTTTACTTCTGTCAAGCTCGTTAAAAAATGAAACAAGGTGTCATGAGCATGGTTCTTTTCCTGTGTCAAGCTCATTAAAAAGGGAAAAAAATCTAAGCATAGTTTGTCTCTGTTTCAAGCTTGTGTAAAAATGAAACCAAATCCAAGCATAGTTTTTTCTCATGTTTCAAGCTGGTGAAAAATTGAGACTATCTTCAAGTGTCCTCAAGCATAGTTTCCCATGTTTCAAGATTGTGTAAAAATGAAACCATTCCCACTTTACCTCTCGTGGTTTCCATTTTTATCAACCTGTTTTTGTTATATAAGCCTTTGTTTTTTTCATTCCATCTTCACCATCTCTTTTGTCGATCATACGGTTTCACTTGGTTGTTTTACCCTTTCCTCGGTAATAATTGCAATGAGTGGTATTATTAGCTAGCCTTTTAACCTCTGTGAGTTTTGAGAAATTCCATCATGACCAGAACTAGTTGCTACCCTTTATACCACTCGTTCCTCTAGGTGGAGTCCTCTTTCAGCTCTTTTCAGACTCCAAAAATATGAAAGGATTGTCGATCACTTGTCTTTTCGACGTCATTAAAGTAAATGAAAAGAATTCTACTAATTTTAACCCTTTTCTGGACTGAGATAAACTAGCTACAAAAAAGGAATACCTTAGTCAAACATGGGTAAGAGGTTCTCTTGAGTATTGTTTTCTACATTTTTGGACTTAAGAGACTATCCATGAAAAGGGAAATTTGGAGTTTTCTTTTTGCTACTTTTAATAACTCTCTAAACATGAAAAATATGTTGAGCTACCCCTTCGTCAGACTTGTAAAACTGAAACGGCGAAGGAGTTGTCACCATGATGAGACCGAGCTACTCCTTCCTAGGGCTCGTTATAAATACTAGCATGGATTCATCCTAAGGATGAACTTATATGATAAGCATATGGTATCCTCTTCAAGAATGAGATTAAAAATAAAGAGGTACTCGCTAGAAATAGTGGGGGAAAATGGAAAGAAACATATATTTTGTATTTTGAGTGAAAGGAAGTATGTCACTCTTGAATATGGCACTTATCTGTATCTCGTGTTGGGTTTGGGTTATCCTCACTTTGTCACTTTCCTTAATGGGTTTAATCCATTTGCCTCTCATCTGATTATATCCTACTATCACCATGACCTCTGATCCTATTTTGAGTCAAATGCTGCCAAATTCTGGAGACGTGTCACCGATATGTTCAAGAGAAGTCCCATTTGAAAATTCAAACCACTTATATCTTGTTTGACTTTTTCTGCATCAATCCAGAATCACTCTTACCAACTTTGAAAAATACTATGTTTCGTGTCGATGATGTGGGAAACATTATGACCCTCCTTCGATGGATCACTTCCTGTCGACTCCAACTCATTATCCATGAAGATGTTCTAAGAACTCCCTTTAGTACCTTGGAGCTTGCATGCCTCAATGGTGGGTTCTTCACATTTGATGATAGGTTCAAATCACTAGCCTTTGATCGAATGATTCTGCGAGTGTTCAAATTCAACTTCATTGTTCACATTCATGGATTGTGATGTTGTACCTTGATCTGATAATCACCCTGTGAGTGATCTCAGTTAAAGATTTATTAAATTAAGGTATTACAGACTCATGTGCTGGTGTGTGTCTATGTTATTTAGGCAACAGATCGATTAGATTGCAAATACACAAACACTTGAAATGGAAGATAGCAGAGAAACACAGTAAGAAAACACAAGAACACAAGAAATTTACAAGGAGTTCACCCTATCCTCCAGGGCTACATCTCCGCTCTAGCTCTCAGTGGTGGCCTTATTTTATTGTGTCTTGAAGCAGAAAATTACAATGAAGGAGCTCGATATGAGTCTCTTGAATAGAATGCTTGGTAGGGTGGTTCTTGGATTCCCCAAGCCACTAGAGTACACAGACTCTTTTCCTTACTAGCTCTTTGACCTTTCTGGTCGTTAATGGAAGGAGCCCAATGTGGTGCTCAATCCTTGACAGAACCTCTTAGGGTTTTCTCTATGCTGCCTTATGCTGCAGGTCAGCTTGACTCTCTGTCTCTTCTGCTCTTTGCTTCACTGTTTCTTCCCTTCTCTGTCTCTGTCTTCTTCTTATGGTTCTTCCTTTCTGTGCCCTCTCTGTCTTCTCTCTGTTCTTTTTTCATGGATTTAAAGCCATTCAAGCTCATGGCTATTCGATTCCCCTTCCACTTCTGTCGGATCACCTACTGCAGCTTTGCTTGGAGTTCCCTGTCTTGGCGTCATCATCAGGCTCACAGGGAGTGGCCACTTGTCCTCCTACAATTGCGCCAACTTGCTTCGTCGGTTCGATTTTTCAGTTATGTCGTGGAATGAGTCATCCGCCACCTTGGCGGTCAAATTGGACTTCAAATTCTTTCATATCGTGGCTTAATCCCCCGTCAATTCCGTCTCCTCCATCGGGCGCGATCTCAGCCATTAGATCTGGATCCCCCAGATCCGACACCATTCGCTCATTTCACGCGGTTGACTTGCTTGATTGTTAACACGCGACGAGTGGCGTTTTTCTCTCTCCTCTGCTTGCCACGCATCAGGCACTGAGTGGAATTGCTCCATTTTCGTCGAAACTGCTTACCGCCCAAGGGTACCCTCGATTAATACCGCCAGTTTTTGGAGCGCGGGTCTCGCCTTAGCCTTTAGCCTTTTCCCCATGGTTTTCTCGGCTCCCATGTGACCGAGCGCTCGGGGCCTCACCTTCTCGAGGGGTTTTTCCCAGTGAATCATGCATCAAAAACTGCCTCCTTTTCCCAATTCGAGCTTCACATGGGGCTAGTTTTGCCTCTTGTGCAGTCTCCATGAGCCTCGGTCAGCGCGCCTTGACCGAGGTCCTCATCGTTCCACGTTAGCTGCCAACTGCCACTATTTTTAGAGGTGTTTCTGATTGCTTCTCTCAATTCTTTGAAGTCTGTCCCGACCTGATACAGTCATGGTTCGCTGATTTTTCTTCATGGATCCAATTCGGATCACGACCTTCCCACTAAAAAAGATTTTGGACCACCAAAAGTTGGTTTTTCAAGCATCGACTAAGTGAGGGTACCATTTTCTCACTTGTCCAATCTCAATCCACTTTGCACTGCTCGGCTTTGAACCTTTGAGCCTAATTTTGAGGTACTCAACTTCTCCTCTATGCGTCGTCCTCACCTTCCTGTCCAGCATTGCGTCTTCTTGCAATTCATTAAGATATTCAGGTAGCAGGTCATCAATAGAAGGCAATTGACTCTGCTCTTCAGGATCCTCAATCATTGAAGGTTCAAACAACCTCAAGCAGTATGCATTTGCGACTGAGTAGATGTGCATGTAAGCTGGTAGATCAAGGCGAAAAGCATTCTCACCAATCTTCTCAAGTATTTTGAAGGGTCCATACCTAATAGGCTTTAGCTTCTTACCTTCACCTTGCATCTTGTCCTTGCTAATATATAACCAGACCTAGTCACCAACTTGAAAACTATGCTCCATCCTATGCTTGTTATGCCTAGCCTTCTATTTGGCTTGGCTCCTTTCCAGCTGTTCCTATACTGCTTGGTGGATCTCCTGGATCTGTTCAATGAACATAGTTGCCTTGTCCACATCACTGTGTCCATCAACCATGGTATATTTACCAAAGACAAAATCCAAAGGAGACCTTGGTGTGAAACCAAAACAAGTCTCAAAAGGAGATCTCTATGTAGAAGAATGTTTTGCTCTGTTGTAAGCGTGCTACACATAACACAAGTGTTTATCCCAAAGCTTAGGATGTTTGCTGCAATATCCTCTGAGTAATTGGATCACTGTCCTGTTAACTACTTCTGTTTGGCCATCAGTTTGTGGATGAAAAGTTGTGCTTTTCTTCAGTTTGGTGTCCATAAGTTCCCACAGACTTGACCAAAACTTCCCCACAAATCTGGTGTCTCGATCAGATACAATGGAAGTGGGCAATCCAAAATGAACCCATACATGTTCAAAGAACAGTTTTGCAGTTTCTTCAGCTGTAATTTGTTTATTACAAGGTATCAAAATACACATTTTGTTGAACCTATCTACAACAACATATAGATAATCATGACCTTTTCTACATTTAAGCAGTCCTCCAACAAAATCGATGGAAACACTTTCCCAAAGGCGAGAAGGTACTGGTAATGGAGTGTACAAGCCTAGTTTTCTGTTGCTGGGCTTGCTTTTAGCACACATAGTACACCCTCTTACATATCTAGAAACTGTCTCATTCATTTTTTGCCAATAACAAAATCTTTGCAGCTGTGCAACTGTTTTACTTATCCCAAAGTGACTTGATATCGGAGAAGTGCATGCCTCTCTAATTATCTTCACTCTCTCAGTTTGTGTAATGCAGAGTTTCCCACAATGATATAAGAGTCGGTCCTCTACATGATAATCCAATTCTTCTACCCTTTTGCCTTGACTCAAAGTTGCATATACATCTTTAAAGTCTATATCTTGAGCATATTGTTCAATGTAGCTTTCGTGTAGCACAAAATTATGCTTAAGTATAGTAGATGCATTTATAATGGGTCTAGATAACATATCTGCAACTTTATTATGTATGCCCTTTTTTATATTTGATGACTAAATGAAACTGTTGTGGAAAACCCGTCCATCTGTAGTGTCTTGATTGCTGCAACTTAGTTTGGGAGTGTAGATATTGAAGTGGTTGATGATCAGTATGTATTACTATCTCTTTTCCCATTAAGTAATGTTTCCACTTTTTCACACTCTGAACTAATGCATACAATTCTTTATCATATGTAGGATAGTTAACTGTTGCCGGATTAAAAGTCTCAGAATAATAACATATGGGTTTACCGTGCTATGTCAACATTGCTCCCATGGCATGGTCACTGGCATCTGTTTGGATCTCAAATGGTCTTTGTAGATCAGGCAGTGCTGGTACAGGTGTTGTACTAATTTTCTCTTTCAAGGTGTCGAAGGCTTTCTGATGTTTGCCTCCCCACTAAAACACCTCGTTCAATCCTGTTAAAGCATGTAAGGGAGCTGCAATTGAGGAAAAGTTAGAAATGAACTTCCTCCAATATTGTGCTGCTCCTAAGAAGCTTCTCACTTCTGTAGCAGACTTGGGTTTAGGCCAGTTTACAATGACTTCCACTTTAGATGGATCTATTTTCAATTCACCACCCCCTACTATATGACCCAAATAATTTAGAGATGTTTTGCCAAATTCACATTTTGAGAGTTTAACATGAATTTTTTCTCTTTTCAAAACATCTAATGTCTGCTTAACATGCTTTAAGTGTTCTTCCCACGTTTTAATAAAAATCAGAATGTCATCCAGATACACAGTGACAAAATCATTAAGAAAAGGTCTGGTACATCATTCATTAATCTCATGAAATTAGCAAGAACATTAGTTAAGCCAAAAGGCATAACCAGCCACTCATACAATCCCTGCTTCGTTTTGAAAGTAGTCTTCCATGCATCTTGCTCTGCAACTCTGACCTGGTGGTATCCATTGTGCAAGTCTAGCTTGGTGAAATAAACAACTTCCTTCAATTGATCTAAAAGATCATCTATGCGAGGAAGGGGATAACGATTTTTTATTGTTATCTTATTCAATGCTCGGTAATCAATGCACATTCTCCACGAGCCATATTTCTTTCTCACTGAAACAATTGGTGACCCACATGGTGATGTGCTAGGCCTGATGAACCCTTTCTTGAGCAACTCCTACACCTGCTTCTTGATTTCAGCATCCTCTAAAGTAGACAACTTGTACATTCGAATGTTAGGCAATGGAGCATCTTGCCGCAAAATAATATCATGTACTATTTCCTTTTCGGGTGGCATACCTTTAGGTTCTTGAAACAAGACATCATACTCTGAAACAACCTTTTCTATATCAGCTTGTTGTTTAGCATTACAACCCTCAAATACATTGGTTTTATTAGGTTTCTTTTCCTTTACAACCATCAGTAAGAATTGTTTGCATGAATTTATCATTCTTTTCATCTGCCCTGAGTTTATGAGAGTATAATTATTCTTGAGCTTATGAGCTCTTACAAAGTATTCGATTCCATCTTTAACAAGTAGATACTTGTTCTCAGCTCTATAGAAAACAACTTTTCTATCATACAAGTAAGGACTTCCTAAAACAATTCCACATATATCCAAAGGAATTATGTCTAACTCAACCTCATCTACAAATGCTGACCCAAAATAAAACTTGAGTTTGCACTGTCTAGTCACTTCTAGTTGTGCTTTATCATTCAACTATCCTAATGGGTATGGTTTCTTGTGAGGTGTAGTTGCTAATCCCAATTTTTTTACAATTGCTTCAGAAATTAAATTTACTTGTGAGCCACTATCAAACAAAGTATCAATCTTTTGATATTTGGAAACAACTCGAATATGGAAAATCTCATGTGTTTTTCTCTCATTCTCTTCATCAATAATAGATTTTGCAGAATTACTAGTAGATGCTTTAGAATTCTTACCTTTTATACCTATGGTTGCAATGGTTGTTTCATCTCCTGAGTCTGACCCCAAATCTTTTTGAATAGCTGCAGTAGTCTTCTTCTTCTTGCCCTTGAACTTCTTAGGTCTCAGCTCTGGATGTAGAATCTAGCAATGCTCATCATCATGCCCATCCTTTTTACAGTGAGTGCATGAAGCTTTGTTTTTTTATGCAGTGTTAGCCTTCCTTGCTTTCCACTTCTGCTTTATTTTCTCCTTGCTCTTGCTTGTAGTAGGTTGGGATGGTCCCCCAACTTTTGGATTTCCATTCTTTCCTCTAGCTTCTAGATGAGTAGCTTGTATAGATACCTCATCTATACTGGTGGGATTAAACATGAGGATGGTATGCCTCATGTAACTGTGTAGACCACCAATGTACTTCAAAAGAGTCTTTGGTGAGTCTAATGAGATTCCTAGAATTAATGCTCTCTTTCTAAATTCTTGAGTGTACCCTTGCAAACTTTTCCCTTTCAACTGCCGAAGAGTTTGCCAACTCATCATGGCTTGTTGCATGTAGGCCAATGGATAGAATTTCTTTTTGATTGCAGAAACAAATTCACTCCAGACAGAGACGGTCTTACCATGTCTTTTCATGTTAGCTTGGGTTCTGCCTTCCCACCAAATCAAGGTAGTGCCTCCTAGGCGTAGGCTTGCCAGCTGAATCTTACTATGGTCTCAGTTGATGTTCTGTACTATACAATAAACATCAATTTGTCTAATCCAATTGTCCAACTTTTCAGCATTTAGCTCTCCATCATATATAGGCAAATCAAATTTAACATCTAGTTTGATCAAAGATGCTTTCTTGTTATGCATAGGGATATTAGGAGGCGTGAGAAATTTTTCCTCTTTCCCTTTTCCTTTGGAGTGGTCATGGAAGTGAGACTCATCTTCTTTTTTGTCTTGTCTAGAACCTGATGAATCTTCATCCTTATGCTTTCTAAAGTCCCTATACATTTCTTCTACCATAGACTTTATAGCTAGGAAACTTTCTATGAATTGAGGGTTTGGTCCCACAGAACCTTCCTCCGACATTGTCTTCCAAGGATAGACTCTCCAAATTTCAGGATTAGTTTCTACCAACTCTCCTTCTCCTAATTTGAGATTTGATCTAGTAAGCATTCAACAGCTAAACCAACACAAGCTTGTCTAACCTTACAACCTAAAGCTCTGATACCACTTGATCTGATAATCACCCTATGAGTGATCTCAGCTAAAGGTTTATTAAATGAAGGTATTACAGACTCATGTGTTGGTGTGCATCTATGTTATTTAGGCAACGAATCGATCAGATTGCAAATACATAGACACTTGAAAGGGAAGATAACAGAGAAACACAGTAAGCAAATACAAGAACAAAAGAAATTTACAAGGAGTTCACCCTATCCTCCAGGGCTACATCTCTGGTCCAGCTCTCAGTGGTCACCTTATTTTATTGTTTCTTGAAGTAGAGAATTACAATGAAGGAGCTCGATCTGAGTCTCCTGAATAGAATGCTTGGTAGGGTGGTTCTTGGATTCCCCAAGCCACTAGAGTACACAGACTCTTTTCCTTACCAGCTCTTTGAGCTTTTTGGTCATTAATGGAAGGAGCCCAATGTGGTGCTCAGTCCTCGACAAAACCTCTCAGGGTTTTCTCGATGCTGCCTTATGCTGCAGGTCAGCTCAGCTCTCTGTCTCTTCTGCTCTTTGCTTCACTGTTTCTTCCCTTCTCTGTCTCTGCCTTCTTCTTCTGGTTCTTCCTTTCTGTGCCCTCTCTGTCTTCTCTCTGTTCTCTGTTCATGGCTTTAAAGCCATTCGAGCTCACGGTTGTTTGATTCCCCTTCCACTTCCGTCGGATCACCTGCTACAGCTTCGCTTGGAGTTCCCTGTCTTGGCGTCATCATCAGGCTCACAGGGAGTGGCCACTTGTCCTCCTGCAACTGCGCCAACTTGCTTCGTCGGTTCAGTTTTTCAGTTATGTCATGGAATGAGTCATCCACCACCTTGGAGGTTAAATTGGACTTCAAATTCTTTCATTTCATGGCTTAATCCCTCGTCAATTCCGTCTCCTCCATCGGGCGCAATCTCAGTCGTTAGATCTGGATCCCCCAGATCTAACGCCATTCACTCATTTCGCGCGGTGACTTGCTCGACTGTTAGCACGCGATGAGTGGTGGTTTTCTCTCTCCTCTGCTTGCCATGCATCGGGCGCTGAGTGGAATCGCTCCGTTTTCGTCGAAACTGCTTACCGCCTAAGGGTGCCTTCGATAAATACTACCAGTTTTTGGAGCGCGGGTCTCGCCTTACCCTTTAGCCTTTTCCCCACATTTTTCTCGGCTCCCATGTGATTGAGCACTCGGGGCCTCTCCTTCTCGAGCGGTTTTTCCCGATAATGCGCGATTAGTGCTAATCGCGCATAAAAAACTGCCTCCTTTTCCCGATTCGGGCTTCCCAGGGGCTAGTTTTGCCTCCTGCGCAGTCTCCATGGGTCTCGGTCAGCGCGCCTTGATTGAGGTCCTCATCATTCCATGCTGGCTGCCAACTGCCACTGTTTTTAGAGGTGTTTCTGACCACTTCTCTCAATTCTTTGAAGTCTGTCCCAACCTGATACAGTCATGGTTCGCTGATATTTCTTCATGGATCTAATTCAGATCATACCTTGAGAGCCATCATCATCATTGGTGGTTTGTCTCGTGCTTGTTAACATTTTACATCATTGACTGATAATCAGGTGGTTTCTACCATGTTCGAGTCTATCACATCCATTCACATGGTGATATTCGTACTTTGGTTGGATCAAGACAGAAATGAATACCCTGGGTTTCGTTTGGTAAATCCAAGCTGCATGGAGTAATTAGGTATTCATGATTGTAAACATGATCCTTTCTAGTCGGATGGATGCGTCCATTCCATGGACCCATGTGTTAGATGCTTACTATTTAGGCATACTTACATAAGAGATGTTAGATATATTGTATCCTTTCTATTTGGATGGCTACGTCCATGTCATAGATCCTTGCATTATTATATGCCTACCCTTTAGGCATACTTACATCAGATATGTTAGCTATATTGCATTATGTTTGATCTACAGGGATCCTAATGGTGGTTCTCTAAGTCCTTTCCCTTGCTTGTAAATCACTTCATCCATCACTTCCCGTTCTGACTTCACACTTTAGGGGGGCATCTGTTATATAATATTTTGTCACACTCCCAGTATCATATCCTGAAGTGTCGCACTTTATGTTGTCAATGTCGCAAGTGTCACTAAGTGATGAAAGTTGTCACAAACAATGTATTCACCATGAAATATATTTGTGAAAATCAGAAGAATATCCCTGAAGAAAAAGAGGAAAACTTGCCTTGGAAGAATTCTGAAGAACTTTTCATAAAAACTTGTTTGCAAGCCCATCATGTTTCCTATAACTGATGTCTCATACTAGTAACCTATGGAATTACACATGTCTAGCGCTGCTAGCGTGACTTTTATCAGTAAAATCCACGATGGTCCTCTTCAGGCAGTTTTTCCCAAAATGGAGGAGAAAATTCTCTTACTAGAAAGCTTGAGAATGACGATGTGGTTTCAGGTAGATGAATATTGGAACGAGACCTCCCATTCCTGGCCTTTGATCCTATTTCCATGGATCTCTCCCTTGAGATGTGGAACTCCTCCCTCTTTTCATGGATCCTCAACTCCCTCTCCTTCCCTATAAATGAATTTCCCACCATCCACTAATGGTTGGCTGTTGGCTGGTTCGTTTCCATCCTAGTGTCGAATTGTGCCCAAATGCTGCTCATTTGAAAAGGAGACAAAGTGTTTGAAGGCTAACGCTTGGACTTGGAATATCACTTGAAGGAGGCTTCCAACATCAAGGCTTCATTGGTTGTAATGCTCCATTTTTCATCTATTAATAATACAATATATGTTTTCTTTCCATAAATGTGTCAATTATTGTCCATTTATTGTAACACTCCTTGATCTGGATTTAAGAATTCTGTGGTTTATATCTTCTAACTTAGTAACAGGAGAACCCACAGAAAAAACCATTTTTCATCAACGTTTCAAATCCCAAAAGGTATGAAAATGTTATGCTTTGCATAGTTTTTTTGTCTCCACGTGGTCTTTATTTCATGCACTCATCTACACCAATGAAGAAGATATCATGAGCTTGGAAGCCAAAGAGTCAAGGTCGACATCAAGGGTATTAACATTAGAGAGAGGTAGGAGTTCTATCATCCTTTGTATTTTCTAGTATGAATTAGGAAATATTGCATGTAGTCGTTTTCTGTAGTTGGTAGATCCTCCCATAGGATTAGAGGGATCATTTCTTTCCACAAAAAGGATTGCCTACACAAAAAATCCCTCATAACTTACATTCTCAAACAATCATGTTATTTAAATAAAAATAACCCAAGTAATAAGGCTAAAATCCAAAACCCTTTGGTTTCGATCTATGATCTAAATCACATACACTCTGATCCAATTTTTCATGTATTCAATCTTGGCACTAATAATATCATATCAAAAGAAACAATCCAAATAAGATCAACAACACATTGCAATTTTCCATCACTTACTAGATTTCAAATTTGCGAAACAACACAAGTTGTATTTGAACCAGAGCTAAAGCATGTAGATATATGCTAAGCACACTCATATCTAATCATAGAATTATTTAAAGCACAAGGAGGAGACATGCTAGGTTGGTGGGACCAAGCCAACCAACAACATTGCCTCTCTAGTAAATTAGATCACAAAGAGGAAGCTTAAAACAACGAGTAACAAAACTTGAGTATTAACATTGATTATTGAAAAATCCATGGTCTTTTACATCAAAAATTACACAACAAAGCTTGATCCCAATGGTCACCACATTGGATGATCCCACATCCTTGAAACAATGACAAAATTTACCCTTTAACGACCACCGATCTTATTTTTTGTTGATGAATTTGTACATAAAATATCAGGGGCAAGTTGGAACCAAATCCCCCAAAAATGGTATGCTAAATCATTACTAATCTACAAAGGATTGGATTTAATACATTCTTAGATGAAGATATAATCATATGGGGTCTATTTCACATGAAATATTCTGATTATAGCTTACTCTTGTGCATTTTTCTAATTGATTGCCCAATTTAGGTTGTAGCTAGTCATTGGTGCAACCATAAACATGTCCTTGAAAGAATGGAGGGTATCTCCCAAACTATGCACTTTCTGGAGGAAATTATCATAATTAACCTAATTAGGGATTTCATGAACAAAAATATATTTTATTTTTTCCAAATCCTGCTCAATTTTCCTAGAAATCACACTCGAAGTTTATGACTCAATTCTATTTGGAAAAATCTATCCCGACTATTGACGATTTCCTGGAGGCTTCTAGAGCCAACCTGTGTGTGAATTAAACAACAAGGAACCATGTCATTGGTTCTAGGAGAAAAACCCATGTCTAGAAAGTTTCCATAGAGTCACGTAGATATGCCAAACACAGAGGCTGGCTACTTGACCTACATATAAGTTATAGGAACTAAATGGGAAAACCATCGTTAGTAAAATCAAGGTTTTCTTGTATTATTCTTCAATGGAAGTGAAACTAAATCCTACAATACTCTAATAGTTGTTTCTAGTGGTTTTGCCTTTGCATATATCCAATATAATTCACCCTTGATAATGAAATTTGTGATGAAATTTTATGTTGTTGTTCCATTTCTGGGAGGTTATATGATTTTTATAGAGGTAAGGCTTATGATATAACCTATTATGGGCAAATATTTTTCAAATTTCAGAGTTAAATTACACGTAAGCTCCTTTTACTCTAAGCCTCCACATCAACGCATGTATCTCTCCTATTTCAATATTAAATCTTATTTTAGGCTCCCTGCAAATTCCTTTTCTTTATCATATCATTGGAAATCATATCCAGTCTTTGGAAAATTCCAATCATATTATGTTGAATCCAAAACTGATCTTGAAATGGGTAGAAATCTATCTATATTTGTGTTTGTGCCATTTGTAGTAGCATATTTACCATTTTTCTCCCATCTAAAATTCCAAATTGAAAAACATGACACAACTTCAATAAAAATAGAATTAGGTGGTAACTGCAAGACTCAAGATGTACTCCACATTAGGTTTATCAAAAACATTCACAAAAAAAATGGAAGAGAGACAATATGAGCTTGATAAAATACTCCTCAAGATGCCCATGCTTGTAACAATTATCCCATTGAATATCTGTATCTTAGAAAATGTTAGTTTTGGTTGAGTAGAGTTCCTTATTTCCAAACTCGTGATAACTAATGGTCATCGAAAAAATCATATTTTAGAATCTGAAAATTGGTTAATTGATATAGCTCATTATGTATGCCTATGTTTGAGCGTTAAATGGTTGCACATTACACCTTATGCTTCTAAAGTAATAATGCTTTGAATAAAATACTCCTCGCCTTCTATCAAGAATGATGCTTTGTTCTAATGTCCCTATGTAATCAAACTTTCTATGATGCTCTTTACCATCTCCTTCCCCCCTTTTTTTGTTTTTGTTTGTTTGTTTTGTTTTGTTTTTTGTTTTTTTGTTTTTTGTTTTTGTTTTTGTTTTTTGTTTTGTTTGTTTGTTTGTTTTTTTTTTGTCTTTTTGTTTTTGTTTTTGTTTTGTTTTGTTTTGTTTTGTTTTGTTTTGTTTTGTTTTTTTTTTTGTTTTTTGTTTTTTGTTTTTTGTTTTGTTTTTTGTTTTTTTGTTTTTTGTTTTTTGTTTTTTGTTTGTTGTTGTTGTTGTTTTTTTTTGCTAATTGCAATTAAGTATACCCATTATTAGATCATACAGTGTAATGGATGGTGGAGGTGAGAGATGGAAACAGACTGAGAAGAAATTGGAAGGAGGCAAAGAGAAAAAAAATGGAATGGTAGGGTAAGAATGACAATATTTTTCTTATCATCACGCCTAAATATATAACAAAATTAAATATTTCAAGTTGATTTTTACCTGAAGATTTACCTTTTGAAGTTACTAGGCATGCTAGTGAAGGGACTAGTGCCATTGAGCTAATAACTTCAAGAAAGCTCTAAGGATATGATTGTTGAGAGAAGGAGAGGGGAAGAGGTATAATATCATTAATACTAATATTCTTAATATTAATGTAATTAATAATATCCTAAATGATTATATCATTACGATGGGTCCTATTCTAGAATCGAAACATTGATTAAAAATGATTACCATGGATACAATTCCATAAACAAAAATCTTCAAATTCTAACCACCATAGAAAATTACAAACAAGGATGATGAAGGCTATTATTGAAGGCTTGGGAAATATAGGTGAAGAAACTTAGGGGTGCTTGGTAGCTCTAAGTATTTTTCCTAAATCCAATTACTGTTGTGTAAATATTAATCTACAAGGTGGACTGACATAGGGCACAATACCGGTCTTCTTCCAACCCTTTAGTGATCCCACAACTGAGTTGTAGGACTGTGTGGTGGTTGTAAGGAAACCTATAAGTGCACGAAAAATATTGTTGATTCAACTTCTATCAACTTTATTGAGTTCAATCACATGTTGTTTTCTACCTTTTAGATCCCACAATCCTATTAGAATTGAACATTGATGTTGAGGGTGATCATATAGAATAATTCATGGCTAAAAGAAATGAAAACCCCATACCTTTGCTTTGTCTTTTTGGAGAATTTATTTCAAATGGTGGAATCTTCTGCAAAATAGGTGCTATAAAATTGGTCTGCTACTACCCAAATTATTCTATAATCGGTCATCCCCCGCCCCCTTTATCTGGTACAATTGTTCATTGTGTAGGGATAATTACTGCTAATTGTATGAGGCTGATTCACTGTATTGGACCTGAAATCAAGAGTGATGGAGGATGCTGACAAATCTAATGACTGATGAAGGTTGAATCTGAAATCTACAAGACTACAATTGTTGTTGAATACTTCACAAAATCTTCATCAAATCCTGATCTCGTGGTGCAACTCTCTGCCATGCAAATAAATGTGATGGAGTCGAGCATGGAAATAGATCATTGGATTACCGACCATTAATGTATGCCATTAACCAATTCCATACAAACCACTGGTGATGTCAATGTGCATTAAGGAACCCCTATACATCTTTCTCGCAACAAACGAATGTACTGAGGTCAAATTATCTACAAGATTTGACAACGAGGGAGAATTGATGTATTCCCACTATCATCAGAGAGAGAGCCTACCATTGATGAATGCATGCCTCAAGGTATTGAAATAGGTCTCTAGCCTTGAACCTAGATGATGTGATGATGTTGATGGGTTAAGACTTGTTGGTAGGAGGGAATTAATGCATTCCACATCAACTAACATGAGAATATACAAAAATTTGTAGAGAACCAACAACATAATGAAAATACTTGTTGGGTAGGTGTTATATTATTTCCACGACTAGCCCCAGGCATTGTGTGTTGCGCTAGGTGCAAAGGGGGGAAATAACCCCCCCTTTTGGTACTGCCCCGTTGCATGGGGTCTGACACAGTGCTCGGTGAATTTTTTTATGTGGACACAAGGTTGGGGGGCAGACCCAAAGATGGTGGGTGAACCTACCCATGGTTTTGGGCATGGTTTTTGCACATGGTTTTGGGCATGATGGTTTTCTTCCTATGGTATTTTGTAGGTTTGGTCAAGGAAACTACGATTATGTTATAATCCAGGGTTAATGGATTGGGTTTATAAATGCTTCGACTTGTATATATAGGTATTGTAACATTGAAAGGAATATCATGAAAAATCAATCTGGTGGTTCCGATTTTGGGATCTGTGGGAAAATCTTTGTGTATATTTTGTTTTCTATTCTTTCCATTGTTTATTTTTCTATTTGAAGAATTCATTTGTGGGTAATTTATGTACAGGGTTAAAACCTACATTTGGTATCGACGATGTTTTGGCTTCAAGTGGACGCCTTTTTTGCCGAGGGGTTTTGCTCGAGCCTATGGTAGACTCTGTTTAGTGGGAGATCTGTCGGATCGATTCTTGTGGTGAAAGAAGATGGCGAGTAGTGGAAAGATAGAGATCGAGAAATTTAATGGTCAAAGTTTTGAGCTGTGGAAGCTCAATATGGATGATTTGTTGGTGGATCAAGATGAGTGGATTACAGTAGATTTAGGCACAACACCGACAGGAATGTTGGCATAATACTAGGAAAATTTAGGTCGGAAGATGAAGAGAACAATATTATTGTGTCTCTCAGATTCAGTATTGTTGAATGTATCAAGGGAAGCTATGACGAAGGATTTATGGGTGAAGTTAAGGACTTTGTACCACTAGAAGCCTCTGGTGAACAAACTGTTCTTGTAGAAAAAGATATAACTTGAGGATGAATGATGGAGACTCAGTGATAGAGAATTTAAACATATTTAATACTATGGTAAGATAGTTGTTATATGTTGATATAAAAATTTCAGACGAAGATAAGTGCATCAATTTCCTATTTTCTCTGCCAGATTCGTGGGATAGTTTGGTCATTGCAATATGTAGCTATACAACTACCTTGAAGTTTGTTGAAATAGTCTCATCCTTGTTATTGGAGGATATGAGACAAAAAAATATGGAGAGTCAGAAGGGAGATGCCTTTTCTATATGAGGATGGTCCCAGAACAAAAACAAAAATAAGTCCTCGAGTGGGAGATATAAATCTAGAGGGAGATCTAAATCTCTAGGAAATTTTGTAAAGGTGTGCTGGAAATGCGGTAAGGAAAGGCACTACAAAAAGGACTATAGATCTAAATTTCTTGAGAAATGAAAGGGATATGTTGATGCTCCTTTTGTAGAGGTAAAATTCACCTCATATGAAGATGGGGATGTGTACTTGGCTTCTTCTTCAAGTACACATGTAGATCATGAGGCATGGTTGATTAACTCAGGTGCATCCTTTCATTTTATTACCCATAGGGAGTGGTTCTGCGAGTACGAGAAATATGATGGTGGTCATGTCATCTTAGAGGATGAAAAGAAGGCCATAATCATCAGATGCGGAAAAGTTGAGCTGAAATTGCAAGTAGAAGGCTTAGAACACTTCTTGGTGTTCTGCATATTCCTACATTGGACAAAAATATGATTTCTGTAAGCAAGATGGATGATGCAAGTGTAAAAATAGTGTTCGAGAAAGATACATGCAAGATGGTTTAGGGAGCATTGGTATTGATGTGGGGAGTTTGGATTGGAACTCTGTATAGGATTCTATGTAGCACTATTATTGATGGGTGCAACAATTTTGTGGTTCTTAAAAGTGGAGCAGTAAACATAGTGGTCTTTGGAGAAAAGATCATGCTATGGCATCAAAGGCTTGGAAATATTAGAGAGAAGGGTCTTTGAATACTACAAGGTATTGGTATGGTAGAAGGTATGCCTAATTTCTCTTTGGATTTCGATCTTTGTGAACATTATGTATATGGGAAGTAGAATTGAGTGAGTTTCCCCTTTGGTGCTAAGAGGGTGAAAGGGATGTTGGAGCTTATGCACAATGATGTGTTTGGACCTGTGTCAGTTTCATCACTGGGAAATATGTGTATTATGTCTCATTCATAGATGACTTCTCAAGGAATACATGGATATATTTCCTCAGGAAGAAATATTGAGTCCTTAACAAGTTTAAATAATTTAAGGCTCTGGTGGAAAATCAGACAGAGAAGAAGATCAAGGTGTTAAGGAAAAAAAATGGTGGAGAGTTTTGCAAGAAGGAATTTGAAGAGTTATGTAAGAAATGTGGTACAACATGGTAGAAGAATAATCCATACACACAAAAAAATGGAGTTGTAGAAAGAATGAACAGGACATTGATGGAAAAGGCAAGAAGCATGCTCAATGGTGTCGGGTTAAGACAAGAATTATGGGCAGAGGTAGTGGAGACTGCATGTTACTTGTTTAATTGATAACCTTCATTAGCGTTGGAGGATAAGACCCCACATGAGGTATAGACTGGTAAGAAAAAATCTCTTTCACATATGAGGGTATTTGGTTGTGATGCATATGTACATGTTCCATAGGAGAAAAGAACCAAGTTTGACAGTAAATCTAAAAGGTGCATCTTTATTGGGTATAAGGATGGTTTAAAAGGTTATAAGCTTTGGAACCCATAAACAAGGAAGGTTGTGTACAACCGAAATGTAGTATTTAGAGAGGTGAAATATGCTATTAAACATGAAGTCATACCAAAGGAATGTGAGAAGATAGATTTTGACCTAATGGAGGAAGAATCAAACTCTACAAGAGAACAAGAATCAAAAGAGGAAGAGCCACAAACTCCAGTTTTGAGAATATCAATTCGAGAGAGAAGGAATCTAGAAAGATAGAGTCCATATGCTTTCTGTTCAAAATTATATTTATCTTTTACTAACGATGATCCCAGAACTGTCAGGGAGGTAATAGATTCATAGGATGGTAAACTTTGGAAAGAGGCCATGGTTGATGAAGTGACGTCTTTGGACAAAAATAAGGCTTGGGATCTGGTAGATTTGTTGGCTGGAAGGAAACCCATTGGAAGAAAATGGGTGTTTAAGAAGAAGATGAATGCAAAAGGTAAGGTGGAGAAATACAAATCTTGGTTGGTAGCAACTAGTTATTCCCACGTGTCGGGGATTGAATTTCATGATATTTTTTCTCCTGTTACCAAGTTAGCTTCTATTAGATTACTTTTATCTATTGTTGTTTCTTTTTAGTTTGAGCTATGACAGATGGATGTGAAGTCAAAGTTTTTTCACGGGGATTTGGAAGAAGCGATCTACATGAAGCAACTTGAAGGTTTTGTGGTGAAGGGTAAGAAAGAACTGGTATGCAGGTTAAAATAGTCTTTGTATAGGTTAAAATAGTCACCAAGGATGTGGTATCATAAATTTGAAACATATATACGGGGACTTGGATTCACCATAAGAAAATAAAATCACTATGTGGATTTTAAATTAATTGGTGACCATGTTATTTATTTGGTCTTGTATGTGGATGATATGTTGTTGATTGAAAATGAAAAATAAATTATCCAGGATTTGAAGACCCAATTCTCCTCCAAATTCAACATGAAGGATCTTGGTGCTACAAACTATATTTTAGGAATGAAAATTAAACAAGATCGGGAAAAGAGGAAGCTCTGGTTAAACCAGAGGAAGTACGTTGAGACAATCTTGTATGGGTTTAATATGCAAGATAGTAAACCGATGAAGGTTCCTATTCTTCTAGGTGTAAAGTTATATGTTGAACAATTTCCTAAGACACAAGAAGGGAAGAGGACATGTCCCATGTTCCACATGTGAGTGAAGTTGGTAGCCTGATGCATGCAATGGTTTTCACCAGTCTAGCCATTTCACATGCAATTGGAGTAGTGAGCAAGTTTATGTCAAAACCAAGGAATGAGAATTGGGCATTAGTGAAGCGGGATTTTAGGTATTTGTGTGGAATAGTGATTATGGTTTGTGATACCAAGGAAGACCAGGATTGGACAAAGTTTTGGATATTTGTGTCTTTGTTGATGCAGTCTGGGTTGGAGAACTCGATCAACGAATATCTACAAGTGGGTATGTGTTTAACCTATTTGGAAGAGGAGTCAGTTGGATGAGTAAGAGGCAATCTGTACTGGCACTTTCAACTTCATAGGTGAAATATGTGACAACCACTCATGTAAGCAAGAAAATAGTTTGGTTGCAAAGAATGTGTTCAAGTATGGGGTTGGTGCAGTGAGCTATAGGGATAGATTGTGACAGCCAAAGTTCAATTTTCCTATCTAAGAACCCTCCTTATCATTCAAAGATAAAGCACATTGATGTTCAATATCACTTTGTGAGGGATACAGTTGAGGACAAAACGGTGTTGCTGGTAAAGGTGGACACTTTAAAGAATGTTGAAGATGCATTAATGAAGTTTGTGAGCACTGAGATTTTTTTTGGTGTAGAGAAAAAATGGGTGTTGCAGGGCTAGACTAATGATTAAGCTCTCCTGTAACCCCCTATGTGGAAAGAAAAAAAAAGTTGGGAGAATGTTGCGCTCTTTAAACAAGAAGAAGTTAAATTGGTCAACTACTGATAGGAAGGAAAACTATATAAAAAAATTACAGTATAACTGAAACTATCTATCCTTACAACTCTCTGGGGGGGCTCTCGTTGAGCATAAGTTCATTATTGATTTAATCAATGTACTTAGCCATGCATTGATTCAAAACAGAGTATTCTATTAATCACATAGGTTTTTAACAAAGCTTGTAGATAATTATCAATAACAAATACTACCTTTTGGTGTCACCTCAAGTATTTTTATACATTTCTTATCTAAAACTGATTTAAGAGTTTTATGCTGAGAGGAAACTTAATGAAATTGAAAAATAAGAATTGACATTAAATTGAAAGTTTATATCCTTGTGATTTTCTACCAGAAGAGAAAATCATGAGGGATCTTAATTGACACATCAACTCCCGATCAAACAAATAATTTCCATGCTCACTTGATCTCGCCATGATATTTTATCGAAATCTGCTTGACCGTTGGAACATCATAGTGATAGTTCACTTTTAGTTTGAATTCCAGATCTTTCATCCTCTATATCTTGCCAGATCATGAAGAGAAGACATCCATGTTTGGAAAAATTTCTATATATTGGTACCTTTCATTCGTCCTCTGGTGCATTGAAACCTATCTAACCATGAAGATAGCTGCAAAATTATACATTAGTTGCAGAATGAGCAAGATTTTGTAGTTTTAGATATGTTTTAATTATATTTCTCAAAGAAAAAATAGATTCTAAAACATGGATTATCAATACATTTTGAATGCTTGAATATGTCTATGATGATCTTATTTAGACTGAAACTGCAACGAAAATGATCATAGAAAAGGTGAAGGAGAGGAAAGAGGGTTTTCAAAAAGAGAACAATTTCAGACTTCAACATTCCCCACACCAAAGGTTTTGCACGTCCTCATGCATACAAAAATTCAAAATCAGTCCTTCCTTGCTTCAATGTATGATCTTAGAAGCTTGTGCAAGCACATCCAGACTAGTTCTTTTCTTTTTCTTTTTGGTGCCAAATATTGCCCTTGGTTTCTTCATTAGGATTTTTCTTTGTAACCCCCTGATTCTATTTTTGAGGAATCTATTATTTGCTTTGAGTTTCTTATTCTTCTTATACAAATGACATAGATGCAACAATATATTGTCATTCTGAGTCCTTAATATTTCATTTTGTATCTTTTCTTCTTCTCGTTCATGTGTAAGATGTTTATTGAGAACTTCTAGCTCATATATATCCTGTTTCAAATCATGCTCGATTGTATATTATTTTTTAGGAATATGATATGATATAGGGGTTTCTTCATTGAATTTAGTTTCTTGATTCTGAGAAGTTAAATTTGCCTTTCATTGTATTGGATCAATCTCTGGTGTCTTCCTTGTCGAGATTTGTGTATGAGGTGCTAATCTATAACTTTCTTCCTCATCAAGGTCAACAAATTCTTGAGATTTCACATTTTAAAGTTTAGAAATTCTCCTGCTTCTTCTCAATTTTACCCCTAGATCTTCAATGTTATGGGTAATTTTCCTTTTGTTGGTTTGTTCTGGCTTCTTATTTTCTATCTTTTCACTTTCTTTAGGCAATTTGGTACTTGAACTAGCTTTCTTTCTTCTAACATTCTCTTTTCCTTTTTTTTTTACATTTTTCAAAATACTGGTAAAGAGGAGTGTCATCTTCAAGTGGGTCTTCTAATACCTCTATATCATTCTGATCCAAAACCTCCTTTTCATTTTCTTCTTCATGCTTAGGGTTTGAGAGTGACCTGCGTCGACTTCTTTTAACCTTTTTACTAGTTTCCTCTTCCTGAACTTCTACAAAATGGTTTCAGACTAGAAAATCCTACCAAATATCTCCTTTGGCTTCTAGATGTGCTTTTATGAGGATTTTAATAAGTCCATGATAATAGAGGGCACTATCGAAGGTTTTTGACTATATTTACACACTAAAGGCCATCTTGTTAAGACTAAAAAGCAATAAATATGGCAAATTTATTCCATTCCCAACAAAAAAATGCATTAGGAGTCGAGCACGGTAAAAGAACATGGTTTTGAACCATCCTTCACATGTTAAAAATTTCTAAATAACTAATAGTGAATTCCTACATTTTCCTTTCAATGTTGTGACTGGAATTCCCTTTTTAAAGATAGAAATATCCATACCTGGATCCCTGAGGAAGTTTACCCAGTCTTTCTATTTGATTTTCCTATTCTTAAACCAACTCTCTCAGTTTCTAGGTAACTTTGTAGCTTCTTCCATTACAGACTCTGTCAATATAAGTCTAATGTTGCCAATTTCTACCTCGACCCCATCAAAATCCCGATCAAAATATTTGGTCACCTCTATCTCGTGCCCATCAAAATTTTCAAAGAATCTGAGCCAGCGCACTTGCTACAACTGTTCTCTGACTCGTGGATATGCTTGAAGGAACTTGGCTCCATTAGGTTTTGATCGGACAATGATACCCATGGTGGAGAGAAGTCTCAGTCCTGAACTGTTTCTTTATTGACAAAGGTGATGGAGGTTTGACAAGAGAAATGTTAGGTAGACTAGATGGCGAGGGGTATGAAATGAAGTGAAATGATAATGGACTGAGGTGCTCATGGGGTGTTTAACTTATAATGGGACTAAACCATTTCTCATGATTCCCATGATTTTTAGATCCGACTTCTTAGGATCACTGAGATTTATGTGATTTCAAATAGATTTGATGTGATAGGTTATGCCATAATAATGGAATAAGGATATAATGGTTAAGAATAGCAATATATTATGTCAAACAATTTGTAAGGTCCTTTATTTTTCCAAGCCTTATATTGAAATCATCCAATGTATTAAAATCTAATGCTCTTATATGAAAATAATTTTAACATCCTACATACCTCATATGCCTTTGTTGTAGGTTCTCTGAATGTATACTGTTGGATAGTTCTGGCTGTAGAAATTGAGATCAGCTGCAGAATTGAGGATTAGCTTCAGAATGACATTGATTATGTTGTTGCTTATTCTTTGAGATTTTCTACTTGATCAGAGGAGAATTTTTATTCCTGTTGCTTCCTTGGTGATTTTTGAAGAAATATGGTCTTCAAAAATGTTGCTTTATCACCTGTAGATTTATTTGAAAATAAATAAGAGAGATAAAAAGAAATGGGAAACAGACAGGGAAATTGTGAAGACAAAACTGCCAAGAATTCTTGGTTTTCAGTTAAGATTTTTTGTATAAGCATGCCAACATTGTTGGTTTTCATGATTATACCTTTATTATTATTATTATTATTCATTTTTATGATAAGAAAAACTACAATGCAGTTGGAGAATGGGGAGAAAAATCTCCTTTCTTGACCAACTTGAATTCAAAATTTTCATGCAAATGTTTGACAAACTCTTCCTTTGTTAGTGGTTTATGATATAATATTAATCTATGACCATTAACAAGGAAAGTAACTTGTTCATCATCAATAGTTTTGATCTTCACTACCCCATTATAAAAAACAATATCAATCTCATAAGGACCAAGCCAATGAGTCTAAAATTCCCTTGAAATTAATTGAATTTGGAATAAAAAATAAGAGCTTAGTCACCTTTCTTGAATTTTTTAGCTTTGATAATTTTTTCATGCCATCTTGATCTTTGCTACTGAACTATGATGGTTCTTGGATAACGTCTTGCCAGATCTCTTTTTAACTCATTCAATTATGCTAGTCTTTGTTTTTGAGCTTTTGATGAATCAAGGCCCAATTTAGTTGTTTTCCTAAAGGTCTCCACTTGGAACTCAATTGGAAGAAAAAATTGCTTCACATAGATAAGCTTTTAAGTAGTATGTCCAATTATATTTCTCCATGTGGTTTGATATGCCCATTTTTCTCTGGAAGCTTTTCTGCCCAATCTCTTCTATGCAAATGCACAATTTTGTTTAAAATTGCTTCAAGTAGCTTATTGGCAGATTCCACTTGTCCATTGGCTTGTGGATGATATGGAGTAGACTTTCTATGCTTTATCTTATATTTCTCCATGATCTTTTGCATCACCTTGGATGTGAATTGAGTACCTTGATCTATTACAATTTCTCTTGGAACACCAAAATGAGTAAATATATCTTCAGAAATAAATGTAACTACAAAATTTTTAGTTGAAAATAAAAGAGGTTTAGTTTCTATCCATTTTGTAACATAATCTGTACAAACAGGTATATACCTCTCCTGTTTAGATGGAGGATTTATTGGCCCAACAAAATCTAGAGCCCATTTTTTGAAAGGCTCTACAAGTACTTGTTGTTGTAGAGGCATCTCATTTGATGGAACAGGCTTCCCCATTCTTTGACAACTATCACATCTTTTGACATATTCCTTGGTATCCTTAAAAAGAGAAGGAAAATAATATCCCAAAAGAAGGATCTTGTAAGAAATTTTTCTGTGAGCAAAATTTCCTCCGCATGGTTCATCAGGACAAGATTTCAACATTTCTGGTACTTCATCTTCTTGAACACACCTTTGAACGATCAAATAAAGTCCATTTTTGTATAATTCTCCATCTATCCAAGAATAAGGTGCACTGGTTATGATAACTTTTTTCTTTTCCCTTACTGATAGTTGTGGTGGTAACTTTCCTGTAGTCAAATAATTAGCAATATCTCCAAACCAAGATGTTTTAATAGATACTGCAAAAAGATATTCATCAGGAAAGTTATCATTTACAGGAACATCATCATTGTTATTCTACATTCTAGAAATAAAATCAACAACTTGGTTTTCTTTTCCTGGTTTAACAAGAATAACAACGTTAAATTCTTGTAATAATAATAACCATCTTGTAATTATGCCATTAGTAATTAGTTTGTTCATTAGATATTTAATAGAAGAATCGTCTGTATGAATGAAAGTTTCATAACTAGTGATATAATGTCGAAACTTATTGATAACATGCACAATAAATACAAACTCCTTTTCCGTTACAGTATAATTTAACTCTACTGGAGTCAAATTTTTTCTTGTATAATAAATAACATAAGGACTTAGATAATTTTTGTCCCAGTACAACTCCTAAATATATATTTTAAGCATCGATAGAGATGTGAAAAGGAAGAGACAAATTAGGTCTTAAAATTGGTGCTTCAGTCATCAGTTGTTTCAATGACTCAAATGCTTTTTGGCAGTCATAATTCCAAACAAATTCACAATATTTTGTAAGAAATTTGAAAAGTGGAGAGAGTATTTTTGTGAAATTTTCTATAAATCTTCTATAATAACCAGTGAATCCAAGAAAACTTCCAACATCTCTTTGACAAACAGGAATTGAAATTTTAGAAATTACTTCTACTTTATATGTATCCACTTTAATTCCATTACTTGAAATATGGTGGTGTTGTGGTGAAAACACAACCCCCCATTATTGATTTGCTCGACTCAAATAATGGGGACCCTTTCTATAAAAATTTTTTGGCTAAACACCTTTTAAGATTTTTATTTAGTTGATTATCATACGCTTTTGTTAATTTTTCATTTTCTTTGGATTCTTGTTTTGATTGCTTTGTTAGAATCGATTTTTTATAAGCTTCACATTGACGCTTGTTTCGCCTCATTTGGTCAACTGGTTTGAAAATGACACTCCTTTGAAGTCTCATCATTTATCTAGCCTGAGTTAAAAATGCATAAAATGTACAATATTGCATTTTGTAAATAAATTAGTTCAATAACCCATTCATTTTAAATATTAACCCATAGCGAGTTTTTACTAACATTTTTCCATTTTTAGTTATGCGGCCAAATCAATAATTATTGAGATTTTAAGAAATTCACTCTAATTTCCAAATCAAATCATAATCTCGAAAACCCAAACATTTAAGTGGCTGTAGTTTTATTTTTATTTTCATTAAAGTGGCAGTAGTTTAGAAACTTAAATTCATAAAAATAAAACCAAAATAAAAATTTATGTTTAAAATTAAATTTTAAATTAATTAAATTAATTTATATATTATATATAATTAATTTAATTAAATTCAAATTTAAAACAAAAAAAAAACATATAATAAAATTGTTCTGATCACATCGGGGCTTTTAATCGGATCGGAAGATTTAAATGCAACTTGTTTAACAAAAGCCCCGACACCACACCATACCCCGATGCCGATATCGAATCGGGGATTTTACATTGTACCAAAGTTTAAAAACCCCGATATGATATCCTCCCGATTTGCCGATGCAAACGGGCATTAACTAAGTCTTATTATAAGGCTTATGTTATGTTTTGTTTTCAAAACTCATTCGAAATAGGTTAAAAGAAATGGAGTTAATAAAAGGTAATGGAGGTAGGTATATATTTATTATTTTTAAATATTAGTTTATATTAATATTTTATATGTAATATATTATATTAATTAAATTTAAATTTAAATATCATTTAAATTAATATTAATTAGTTTTTAATTAGATTAAATTTGTTTATAAATAACTAATTACATATCAGTTAATTAGATTAATAAATAGTTTATTAATAATTAGTTTAGCTTATTGACTTAGAATTAATTAGAGACTAATTTAGGATTAGTTTTTAATTACAATATTTTTAGCCCAACAACAGAATTTCCAGATTCATGCCAGATTTGACCCATCAACTTTGGAGGCTCATAGATTGAGTTATACTTGGCCAAATGAGGCCTAGGACGACTCATTGGAAAGAGAAAATCAAGGAGAACATTTTTAAGGAGGTTTCACTAACAGATTTAATCATTTATTGCGTCAAAAATCATGAAGAAGATCAAGCTCCGAATTTCGAAAACAAAATCAATTTTCTGAGTTATTTTCTTCATTTTCATTTGTCCAAAGCCTCTTCTAATTACAGATCCATTGGTTAATAATATCTTTGGCCAATTAAACCACCCCAAACATTAATAGAGAGCTTATATTTTATTTTTAATTATTTATTTAAATAGAATTTGATTGGATTTGATTTAATTGGCAGAAATAATATTTTGATTGCATCTTAATTTATTTTGATTTCTTTTTGCAGGAAAACAGTGGAAGAAATATGGAGAAAAGGATCTCAATCAATGAGAATGCTCCAGCAATTGAAGATCAGGATTTTTGAGCAAATAAAATTGGATTTGACAGATTTCTCTTCAACAAACTTTTCTCTCAAGAATTCCTTTGCAAATAGTATAAATGATAGATTGCAGAATGTAATAGGGGGTTGCTCTCCTCTGCAATTCTAGACTTCTAAAAGGACTACTGTAATTGGAATTTAGAGTTGTAGAAGGGAGGAGAGAAAATCTCAGATCTGGGGATTATTGAGGATTTTCTTTTTGTATCTTGAATTATGCATGAAGAGCAAAGCTTGCACTATTGTGGCTTTAGCTTTGAAAGTAGAAGTTCAAGCAATGTAAAGAGCTGTTGAAGACCAGGGACAGAGAAATGGATGCAATAAATTGGTATTTCTAATACTACTGTTTCAAATATTAGTTTCATTTTTATGGTAACACAAATGTCTCATTTTATTCATGTTTGTGCACTATTGTCAACATGGGTAATTTGTCTCAATATTGTTATTAGGTATCTCTGTTCTTATGAATTAAAATCTGATTTCTGAGTAACTATTTACTCAGAAATATGTTTTATAAAACTAATTTATTGAATGGTAATGTGTTGTGAACTATTTCCACATATCATTATTCAATTATTGGATTTACTGATTTGATAATTAATATCATTTTTGTGAACTACTTCCTGAATGATGTTGGTTTATTATTTCAGTTAAGAGGTCTCAATAGGATGTGTTTTGGTAACCATAATATCAGTTAATTGAGCTACTTCATTGACTTGATATTCATTATAAACAAGACATATTTAAATCCCAATACTTTAATTATCTTGCTCTTAGTTGGGTTATATCTATATCTGCCTAATTAAGATAGAATTTAGATTAGTTTCTTTTGCTTGCATCATAGAATAAGCTTGCATTTAGAGTAATTTCTACATTCTTTTAAATCCTCTTCTCAAAGAGGCAAAACTTTAGTTGTGGCTTGGCTGAACCCAAATCAGCTTAAAGGTCATTCTCTTGCCTGATCAGCAAGAAGAAGTGATCTGATATCCCTGTCTATTGGTAGTTAAATAAGCATCATAAACCAATAGCAATAGGGAGAAGGTAACTGGACCTAGTTAAACTAGTCGGAGCCACCACACCAAACGGAAAAGGAGCTGCTTTAAGGCCCGGACTGGGTGGTTATCCCCCATTGTTGTTGCAGTGATTTTCGAGGCATCAACATTTTTGGCGCTAGAAGGAGGGCCTAGGATTTTTTGTCTATTGGAGTCTTTTCAATTTTAATATTTTATTTATTGTGATGATTCATCTTAAAGTTCCAATTTGGAGTTGTATCCATGGACGTGCATCCTCCAATACTCCATCCGAAGTGGTAAGACTCTTGTCTCAGGAAAAGTTCAATGGTAAGATAAATTCTTCTGCTTTTAATCATGTCATTCAATTTATTCAAAATGTTTCAAATTATGATTTTCAAGGAATTGATGAAGGCATCTTATGCAGAATTTTTACTCTCACATTTACGGCAAAAGCTAGAAACTGGTGTAGAACTCTTCCAGTTGCTTCAATCCACAGCTGGGATCAATTTGTTACAATTTTCATTTGTAAATTTGACGGCTATGATTATGAAGGTATGTGAATAAATTGAATATCTACGAAGGTTTGAAAATGAGTCTGTTAATGATTTTAATATTCGATTTCATTTGAATTGCTTAAGATTTAAAGATGAAGATAAACCTACGGAGGAAGAATCATTAGATTGGTTTGAATATATTTGTTCTCTTCCACCCATTCCCAATCCATATGAAATTAATTCAAGCTTTGTTCCATCCCATTACAATATAAATGAGAATTCCAACATGGATGTGCAAATCAATTGTGATGAAGTGGTTTCACAAAGCTTGAAAAATATTTCTATTCAAATGCAAGAAGACAACAACAGAAATTTTGAAGAAAGAGCTGCCTTAGAATCTGAAAATTACTTTGCAGTCAATTTAGAAAATCAGATCGCAAATCAACAAGTACAAGCAGAAATCAAAGTAAATAATAAAATGCAAACTGCTGTACAAATTTCTGAATTTTTCTATGATGAACAAATGCCGAAATCAGAGCAGCAAAGCAGCCTTCTTCAAGAAAGCATGAACACGCAAAGGAATGATCTGCAATCTGAAATTTACAATGAGCATAATGCACAAGAATTCTCAAATAGAGACACTTTTAAATGCATTGTTTCAGGTTCACATTTTTCCCTTTATCCTGATATTTTTAATGATGGTAATTTTTCCCCTCTTGGTGGTAATGATATTTCAGAAAAAACAGAGGCTGATCTAAATGAATTACCATTAAGTTTTTATCAAGATAGAGAAGCAATTAACGATCATTCTTTTGCCATTAATGAACATGAAATTCTTGTCCCTCCTGGTTTTGGTATATTGGATGAGATCAAAGGGAATTCTAGAGAATCTTGTGAAGTCGTTTATGATAATTACTCTGACATTGAGGATGTTGATTTCTATTCTTCTCAAGAGAATCCTCATGATAAAATTCAAATAATATCTGAGAATGAGGAACATTTCAATTTAGAAATTATTCCAACCTATCCTCATTGTAGAGTAGCAAATTATCTTCATGATTTCACCATTCAATAAAACATTCCAATTTATGATTCATATCATGATCAAGCTCTCATTCCTACTCATAATCATAATTCGTTTTCTAATTCACAAGTTGGAATTCAAAATTACTCAAATTCCATAATTATGACCAATCCTTGTGAAAAAGAAATCATTTCAAAACAATCCCAATTGTGCTGTAACATTAGTTGTAAAAATAGTGATTTGATTTTAGTTTTTCTTTCACACTTATTTTGTTTAAATTTAGATTTATTTTTTGATTTTATTTTTTAGAATTTTAACATTTTATGCTGCCATATTGAACACTTTACTGTCAAATACTCAATTGATGAATTGCTTTATTGGGAAATTGAAGTTTCATGCTATAACCATGAACATCAAGAGCTGTTAACACGTCAATATCAATTGATGTTCATTTCTTATCAAAAGCTTCTATTTCCTCAAAGACAATCTCAACTAGAGGATATATTTTTACAATCTGGCCAACATTTTAATTCAATTAATAATTCTCAATTGTATTTAACAGATTTCCATTCATTTTTCATTAACTCATTTGAAAAATATTTGGAAACTTTTCCTTCATGGAAGATCGTCAATAATTTAACATTTGCATATAACACTAACGATTTTTTCCAGGCCTTTGAATTTAAAAGTTCATCTTCACAATCTGGCCTGTTATCTCTTCCTTTGAACATTTCCCAATCATTACTAGAGATCCATCCAGATTTCTATGATCCAATTGGTATTCAATTGGAAAGGAAAATTCAAGAGAAAGAGATTTTAAATAAGTTACTAACAATAACAATAACTGTACATTCTGATTTCATATTTAATTTTCCTAGTTCAATAAGATTTCTATTTTTATTACTAACATTTGAACTGTACATACATGCAGGAATTAAAATGAGAAAATGGTTACACTGGAAATATGACTATACCTAGTCATTTTCATGTATATGGTTAGAATAGGAGTAGAATTAAATTAGTTAGTTTGTTTTATGTAGTTAATTTATTTTCAACAGTTCTGTAGATTAAAAATAAAACAAAGCAATCAGCCATTCTCATACATGTTCAGTGAAAACATTTTTCCTTATCAGAAAATTTTAATTCTTGCTTTCCTTTTTAAAATTTCTTACAGCAATATCTCTACTCTACTTATTTTGAATAATGTCTTGATTAAATTCAATTAAGATTGCACTTGGCATCAATCGCCTCAAAGCCACTCTTCTTCATTTCAGGATTTCCTTCTAAGATTTTCTTTTGAAATTTATATGATAAAGGTTTTGAGGATATAAAAGCTTCATGATCCCATTATCCCATGAAATGTGTGACTGTCTATGATAAGCTTAATTCTAATTCAATCATTATTAGTCAGTCTAACCTTTCACAGTAATAATATGAAGTTCATATTATCTTCCTTGAAATTTGCTAAGGATGTCCATTCGGCTGTGTGCACACACTCAAATCTGTGTTGATATTCTTCCACAATTTGTGGCTTTATCCCATTCTGATCTTTAGTTTATTATTTGATGTCACAATACGCATCATATTCATTTACTAAAGGCATTATTGAACAGTCGCTATAACAATACAGATTCTTCTCAAGTTATTCAAAATAAACAGAGGTAATAAATTGTTGTTTCAATTCAAAAGGGAAGCCTATTTTTATATTTATTTCTGATAAATTATATATTTCCTGAACATGAATAGACAGATTTTATTTAGGCTGATTGCACACTTAGATTTAGAATAAATGATGAGATGATTTTGAACAAAGTCAAAATTTTGATAAATCGAAAGAATAATTTGAAGATTCATAAGGTAAAATCTACAGACAAATTCCTTCCAGGTACGCATTTACAAGTTTATTCTCATCCATTAATAGTTCATCTTTTCCTTAATTTATTTTTTATCCTGTTCTGTTTTATTTGCAGGTTTTCATTTTGTTTTCAAAACTTGAAGCAGCAAACCCATTTCAAATTTGCAACAGGTTCAGGGAAATTTTGTTTCTGATTCATTAGAATGTAAGCATTTTTGTAGCTTTGCTTTCATTCATTAGAAAACCCAAGTGAAATTTAAAACATTATCGTAAGATTCATGTTTGAAATGTTTCAACCTGATTTTCATATTGCTAATAAAAGATCTCTGATGTGTTACCTTGCTCATATGCCATATCGCATTTCGCATATCGGAGGTTTGCAAGTGAAGTATACTTCCATTATCATGAATCGTCGATCTCCGATAAATGACTTTACCGATATTGCAATAATTCCGGACCCGATATGAAATTCAAATCAAATGCATAAAAAATATCGCGTCTGTTTAATCGCAATAATGGTAGGAGCACAACTTTAAAAGGGCCGATGTCTCGGATCTGATATGTTATTAAAATCCCATCATAAAAGTTATCGGGTCCACTCTTCATCACATATCGGCGAATCGAGAATTGTTACATCAGGTGCCTAAGATTGCCGATCGCGATCGCCAACTAGCCACGTCATTCATCGCATATTGACATCGCAAGAAACATTGTGTTACATCAGATGCTTAAGATTGCCGATCGCCGATTAGTTACGTCATTCATCGCAATCGCCTCCTCGCATTTTTATTTATGGCCATACCATTATTCTGAATCTGCAATGCGCAATGTGCAAAATACAAATCGCGAGATGCGGTGTGCGATCTGAGAATTACAGCATGACTGTCCCCGATTCGCAATATAACAGCTCTTCAATAATGTGATTGCTACATCTCATCACACATATTTTCTTCACATGATCTCATATCGGAAATTTGCTATTTCAACCACCAATGCGATAAACTCCAACGCATGCCTCTACATGCAATGCAAATCATTTGATAAGGCATTGTGTTATTTTAAAAAAAAGCTTGGGTAACCACTATGGTAAAAAGCGGTTAATGACAAATTTGCAGCGTATTCAAATCATTTTAATTTCTCATACATTTTAGTTTAAATATATAATTCCATAATTAAAAATGGAATTCAAGACCTCTCTATCTTCATATTTAAATTTTATTATTTTGGATTTGGTCTTGATTCTGGAAAATTTATAAAATCATGGAGTTTATATGAAACTTATAGTATTTTGAGAAACATTCGTTACTGCAAATTCTCACTCTCATTTCTGATGCATTTTTTCAAATTTCAATTCCCTTGAGCACTAAGCATTCCATTTTTACATTTTATTGCTTTCTTTAGTGTAAATAAAATAAATAATGATTTTGGGTTACAGGATTTTGGTTAGTTTGACTTCTTTATGTTTTAATGTTAATTAAAATAAGAATTCAAATAGTTTGGAGAAACTGATACCTTTCAGGTAAGATCAAAAGAAATTATCCAATGGTAAGATTCATGTACCTACTTTCGTTAATTTCCATTTCGTTACTTTAGTTTCAGTTTTGTTTTTGCTGATATAAAAAATCTGTTTTGCAGTTCTCCATTTGAAGCTTTCAATCCTCTGTCGAATCAGATTTTCAAGGTCTTATACTCTTCTCCTCGCTTTATTTCAAGAAGCAGCGATAATCTTCGTCAAAACAACTATACCAGGAAGTTTCTGAACCTTTAGTTTGTTTCTTTAAGCATTCCTTTTATTAGAAAATGATTAAGATGATGCTTTGAAACAAGAAGAATAATATCAGACAGAAAGTTTTCATTGTGGCTGAATTTTAATCGTCACTGCTATCCAAAAAGCCTAAAGCATTTACAACCCTGCAAGGTATGATTTTTCTAAATCTTGACATAAGAAGAAATGATTACGCGATTACTTTCTTTTTCTTCATATTGTTGAGACATTGGTATAAACATTCTTGTTTGAGTTTATCTTTCGAAACTGGGATTTTCCTTTCCATTTTTAAGATTTCTTTGTTTTTATTTTTGTTTACTGATTTCTTTCTCATTTTAGCATAAGAATTCTTTTCCTTAGGATTTCAATTTTGATTTTGGTAACTTTGCCATTATTTATATGGAAGGCCTACTTGTTACCTAACAATGGTTAGCATACATGGAGAAAAATGGTTAATAGTCACCTATTAGCTTTTTCTTAAATCTCTTAGTAAAGTTTGATTTTCTTATTATAAAAGTAGACATACTTAAGGAAGAGGGTACCAATTCAGAGAAGTTGACAAAGTATCATAAAATCTGCAAAAAATTCATTTTTCATCAAAATTGTAATCATTTTGAGATTCCAAAATTTTATTAAAATCTTTCAAAGTTCTATTATCAGTCAAGAAAAGTTATTTTTAACCAAGTAAAGACACTTTACAGCAAAGCACCTTTAACTCTAAAATTGTCATTCTTAACTCTTAAGGAGTCAATGATTCTCCCTGTCCCAAAGAGTTTTATTTTTCTAGAGTGTAATCCAAAAATATATTTGAACTTAAAAGATAAGAGGTCTCATCATGAGTCTGCTTACCATGATCATAGGAGAAAAATAGGCTGACATTACCAACACTGCTAAACAAACCAGGGTAATGGCTTATGATTGCAAACAATTATAAGACAAGGGGTCTCATCTCGAGCCAGCTTGTTCGGTCTAATTATAACTAGTGAATGGCATTGTCAACTATCTGGCTATCAAACTAGGACAATGACTTTTAAGAATTAAAAAATAAAAATAAAAAAGAAAATAAACATATAAATGGATTTATCTCTAGATCAATAATTCTTAAATAGATGGGATTCTGAATCATTGATGATTAAAAGGTAACCCTGTCGAGACTATAGATGTTTGCCGGCAGCAGTGGCTCTACCTGTGACAAATGAGTATATTTGAAAAGCTAAGTTGTAAAGTGACCCCTGCTTTATCTCTACAACTAATTAAGGATTGATATAGGGTTTTTAAATATTTTAATTTATGAGAAGTTTTAAGAAAAGTTACAATTAGATGATTTTTGCTTTTATTCAGACTAATGAACCTAGTTAAGCATTTCAAACATAATTTTCTCTTCTTTAATTATTTTTGCTTTAATTTTAGGAAAATCTCATTCATATCAAACAGAGATAACTGGTTCTTCTCCCGTGTGTCGCCATTGTTGTGGTAAAAACACAACCTCCCCATTATTGATTTGCTCGACTCAAATAATGGGGACCCTTTCTATAAAAAAAAATTGGCTAAACACCTTTTAAGATTTTTATTTAGTTGATTATCATACGCTTTTGTTAATTTTTCATTTTCTTTGGATTCTTGTTTTGATTACTTTGTTAGAATCGATTTTTTATAAGCTTCACATTGACGCTTGTTTTGCCTCATTTGGTCAACTGGTTTGAAAATGGCACTCCTTTGAAGTCTCATCATTTATCTAGCATGGGTTAAAAATGCATAAAATGTACAATATTGCATTTTGTAAATAAATTAGTTCAATAACACATTTATTTTAAATATTAACCCACAGCGAGTTTTTACTAACATTTTTCCCTTTTTAGTTATGCAGCCAAATCATTAATTATCGAGATTTTAAGAAATTCACTCTAATTTCCAAATCAAATCCTAATCTCGAAAACCCAAACATTTAAGTGACTGTAGTTTTATTTTTATTTTCATTGAAGTGGTTGTAGTTTAGAAACTTAAATTCATAAAAATAAAACCAAAATAAAAATTTATGTTTAAAATTAAATTTTAAATTAATTAATATATTAAATATAATTAATTTAATTAAATTCAAATTTAAAACAAAAAAAAACATATAATAAAATTGCTCTGATCGCATCGGGGCTTTTAATCGGATCGGAAGATTTAAACGCAACTTGTTTAAAAAAAGCCCCGACACCACACCATACCCCGATGCCGATATCGGATCAGGGATTTTGCATTGTGCCAAAGTTTAAAAACCCTGATACCATATCCTCCCGATTTGCCAATGCAAAGGGGCATTAACTAAGTCTTATTATAAGGCTTATGTTATGTTTTGTTTTCAAAACTCATTCGAAATAGGTTAAAAGGTAATGGAGGTAAGTATATATTTATTATTTTTAAATATTAGTTTATATTAATATTTAATATGTAATATATCATATTAATTAAATTAATGTAATATTTAATTAATTTAATTTTAATTTAAATATCATTTAAATTAATATTAATATTAATTAGTTTTTAATTAGATTAAATTTGTTTATAAATAACTAATTAGATATCAGTTAATTAGATTAATAAGTAGTTTATTAATAATTAGTTTACTTTATTGAATTAGAATTAATTAGAGACTAATTTAGGATTAGTTTTTAATTACAATATTTTTAGCCCAGCAACAGAATTTCCAGATTCATGCCAGATTTGACCCATCAACTTTGGAGGCTCATAGATTGAGTTATACTTGGCCAAATGAGGCCCAGGACGGCTCATTGGAAAGAGAAAATCAAGGAGAACATTTTTGAGGAGGTTTCACTAACATATTTAATCATTTATTGGGTCAAAAATCAGGCAGAAGATCAAGCTCCGAATTTTGAAAACAAAATCAATTTTCTGAGTTATTTTCTTCATTTTCATTTGTCCAAAACCTCTTCTAATTACAGATCCATTGGTTAATAATATATTTGGCCAATTAAACCACCCCAAACATCAATAGAGAGCTTACATTTTATTTTTAATTATTTATTTAAATAGAATTTGATTGGATTTGATTTAATTGCTAGAAATGATATTTTGATTGCATCTTAATTTATTTTGATTTCTTTTTGCAGGAAAACAGTGGAAGAAATATGGAGAAAAAGATCTCAATCAATGAGAATGCTTCAACAATTGAAGATCAGGATTTTTGAGCAAATAAAATTGGATTTGACATATTTCTCTTCAACAAACTTTCCTCTCAAGAATTCCTTTGAAAATAGTATAAATAATAGATTGCAGAATGTAATAGGGGGCTGCTCTCCTCTGCAATTTTAGACTTCTAAAAGCACTACTGTAATTGGAATTTAGAGTTGTAGGAGGGAGGAGAGAAAATCTCAGATCTGGGGATTATTGAGGATTTTCCTTTTGTATCTTGAATTATGCATGAAGGGCAAAGCTTGCACTATTGTGGCTTTAGCTTTGAAAGTAGAAGTTCAAGCAATGTAAAGAGCTGTTGGAGACCAAGGACAGAGAAATGGATGCAATAAATTGGTATTTCTAATACTACTGTTTCAAATATCAGTTTCATTTTTATGGTAACATGAATGTCTCATTTTATTCATGTTTGTGCACTATTGTCAACATGGGTAATTTGTCTCAATATTGTTATTAGGTATCTCTGTTCTTATGAATTAAAATCTGATTTCTAAGTAACTATTTCTCAGAAATCTATCTTATAAAACTGATTTATTGAATGGTAATGTGTTGTGAACTATTTCCACATATCATTATTCAATTATTGGATTTACTGATTTGATAATTAATATCATTTTTGTGAACTACTTCCTGAATGTTGTTGGTTTATTATTTCAGTTAAGAGGTCTCAATAGGATGTGTTTTGGTAACCATAATATCAGTTAATTGAACTACTTCATTGACTTGATATTCATTATAAACAAGACATATTTAAATCCCAATACTTTAATTATCTTGCTCTTAGTTGGGTTAGATCTATATCTGCCTAATTAAGATAGGATTTAGATTAGTTTCTTTTGCTTGCATCATAGAATAAGTTTGCATTTAGAGTAATTTCTACATTCTTTTAAGTCCTCTTCTCAAAGAGGCAAAACTTTAGTTGTGGCTTGGCTGAACCCAAATCAGCTTAAGGGTCATTCTCTTGCCTAATCAGCAAGAAGAAGTGACATGATATCCCTGTCTATTGGTAGTTAAAGAAACATCATAAACCAATAGCAATAATGAAGGTAACTAGACCTAGTTAAACCAGTCGGAGCCACCACACCAAACTGAAAAGGAGCTGCTTTAAGGTCCGGACCGGGTGGTTATCCTCCATTGTTGTTGTAGCGATTTTTGAGGCATCAACAGGTGGCCTAGAACAATCCCTTCATTTAACATCATAAACACTTTTCATGTCTTAATGAAAGGTTTTCTTCTTTACATCTAATAAGAAAATTTTTCCATAAATAGTGAAGTCATCCATATAGATATCCACACAATCATGTATTAGATAAGAAAAGATACCTAAAACAACTCTTTTAAATGTTGCAGGTGCATTACATAATCCGAAGGGAAGTTCCCCTATATGCATATGTTCCCTGTTGATATTCTTATGCTAGTTGAATTTGGTTATATCCACTAAAACCATCAAGAAATTAAAAATATTTCTTCCCTGCCAAGGTATCTAATACTTGATTTATAAAAGGTAGTGGGAAATGATCCTTCAAAGTAGCTTTCCTCAATTTCCTGTAATCGATATACACTCTCCATTTTCCATTTTTCTTTGGGAAAATTACCAAAGGTGACACCCATTGACTATCTGATATTGGATAGATGAAATTCAAATTAAGTGACATTTGTAATTCCTCCTTAAAAATTTCTTTCAGATTAAGATTCATGTTTATCTAAGGTTGTCTATCTGGTTTGATATATTCCTAGATATAAATATGATGGATACAAGTTTTATGATCAATCATTTTCATATCAGTATATTCCCATGCATAAGTAGAGGAATGTTTTTGCAGCGTCTTTATTAATTTCCTCTTTTGAAATTCTTCCAAGTTATCATTAATGTTTAATGTTTTTCTTGGAAATATTTCTACTTGAGAATTGCCAAACTTTTCCATAGAATGTAAAGCCATTTGATGAAATGATAGATATTCAATATTGTATTGTTCCTGAAAACTTTGATCTTGCTCATGATATGAAGAAGAATCATTATTATTCCTTAAATTTATCAATTTATCTTCTTCATCTATTTTTGAAAGAGTAAACACTAGTTGAATATCATCGAAGTCTTCATTGTCATCATCTATCCAAATTTCTCTTTCTTTAGTTATTGTTTTTGTAAGTTGATATAATGTGAATTTCTTAGTGGAGTTTCCATCAAAAAGATGCATATCACTATATATACAACTTATGAATGCATTAGTTGTAGCTAGCCAAGGTCTACCAAGGATCAATGGATGGCCTCCTAAATGATTCTTGGGAGTTATGATAATGAAAGCAATAAGATATTCCCAAGAATCTAGAGAAGCATATACATCTTATAATATACCATCTGGTTTGATAATAGAACTATCTGCTAATTGTAACAATGTAGGGTTTGATAATATACCATTTGTTATTTACTCATGATATTGCTAACTACTCCTAAATCAATCAAAGTGTTTGGAATCTCGACACCATTGATGTGAATTTTTACAATGGGGCTACTTGGATCTACATATTTTCGAACGATTGTTTTCCCCATCATAATATCAACAATTTTCCTACAAGTTGGATTTTCTTGATATCTTTTCTTTTTCTTCCTAGTTTTCTAATGCACATCTCCTTAATAGTTTTTGCAAATATTGGCATTTCCTTTCTAGCTTGAAGAAACGAAATTTTGATGCAAATATTCTTAAGTTCATCTAGCATATCATAATTTGGTAAAACAATTTGCCTTTCTATTCCTTTATCAATTTTGAGCCTTTCAGGAAAAGGTGGAACTTGTAGGGAAATAGAAGGTTGTTCTACTAGAGGAACTATAGGAGCTTGTTTTGTTTGCTCATCTTTCAATTGTATGTATTTTCTTGATTAAGATTTGCATCTTTTTCATGAACTTTATCCTCTTTAGATTTTTGGATGGAAATCGTTGGTGACTTCTTTTACAAAACTCTACCAGATCTAAGTTGAACAACATTTAGACCTAATGCGGTTATCATACAAGCTTGGAAATTTTGACCTTCAATATTATAAACAACTTGTTGATTTTTATTATATGGATTTGGGAGTGGTTGAGAAGGTATTTGATTGGATTTTTGAGGGAATGATGTGGATGGTAATGAAATTTGTTGATTTGGGTTTTGAACTTAGAATTGAGGGGATTGGTTTGGTTGAGGAGGGAAATATTGTGGTGGAAAAGAGTAGGATGGTTGGAATTGAGGATATTGAGGAGTTTTTCCATAAGGGTCTTTCCAACCTTATGACCAATATGTATTTTTAGGTCGTGGGGGCCAAGGTTTCCAAGGGATAGGTGCAGTCCAATTATTTTGTGGTTGTGCATATGACTGAAATTGAGTATTGAAACCTTGAGTCATATTTGATTACTGATTTTTCCATGGCCTTTTAACAATAAAACAAAGTGATTCAGCCTGGCTCGTTCCAGCCTCATCTTGAAAAACAACTTTAAGACCAATTATTGAGGGACATTCTCTTGTCTCATAATTTTCAGTGCATATGACACAAATTTCTACACTATCAAGAGGACATTCTCTCAAGGCATGTTTCTTTCTACATTTGGGACACAAAATAGATAATGAAACATTCTCATCTTTTTTCTTGTTTTGTATGTTGAGAGTTTATAGTTGTTCACTATTATTCCCATGAATATATGTTTTGAAGTTATCAAGAAAATTACCTATTTCAACTCTACTTACTGTTCCAGTTGTAGATTTACTAATTCTTGACATGACAAGATCTCTTAGAGTTTTACCAGTTCTAGCCTTTCCTCTTGAAATATGTTTACAAAAATCACAAATTTCACCAAATGAAAGTTGAAAAACATCTCCTTTTCCAATTAAATTGAGAATATCAATCCACTCATCTTTTATAGATTTCAACAAAAGAGTTTTTAATGTCTCATCATCTAGTTCATGAATCCTAGCCCTTTTAACATTGTAAGAAAATATTTGGACTAGATGATCTTCAAGGATTTCATCCTCTCTTTGCATCATCTTAAAGACTTCATCCTGAAGGTTAGGGGGCACTAATCCTTATATTTTCAAAGAACACTCTTTTCATTTCTTCCCATGTTCTAATAGTATGTGTTCCTAGTCCCATAAACCATTTAAGTGCTCCTTCATTAAGAGTAGCTAGAAATAGTTTCAATTTTTAGTATAAAGTAAGTAGTCATAAGACATACACAAGACTTCAAACTTAAAAAGAGATGTTTATGGATCCTCGGTTCTTAAACCATGGAAATTACGAAGAATAGAAGGTGATGTGTTTTTCATTTTGGTTGTGGTTTCTTCAGTAAAGATAGGAAATACATAAGGATTTGGTTCTCCCCTACCTCCTCTACCACCTCCATCACCTCATCCTCTATTTCCTCCTCTGCCTCTTCCACCTCCAATCCTAGGTTCACCATTTACATTATGTACTTCTCCTTCTCCTTCCGTTGTAATTGTATATTCTTTGGAGCTAATATAAGGTTCAATGATGGGATTATATAAATCTTCTTCTAGTTCCTCTACTAATGGTATATAAGAATAAACTTCCTCTTCGTCACTAGGTACCTCTAGTTCTTGTCCTAAGAGTTGTTCTCTTGTTGAAGAGAGAAATATTATTCCTTCTATTGGGGGTGTAGTTTCATGAACTAATACTTCATTAGAAGAATTTGGTGAATTTATAGGTTGGAATTCATACCTATACACCTCAGGGATTCTATGTCTACCTTTTGTGAATGGAATGTGAGTGTTAGTGGATGGTGTGGCACTATGAGGACTAGTGGGAGCGAGTGATGATATTGGAATTCTACTTACAAATCTACCCCTAGAATCTCTTTCTTTATGCATAAATGATTTTTTATCATTCTTTCATTATGCATCTATAAGATTGAATGCATCTAAAATGAAATGCAGACCAAGAATGGAATCCTATATACACTTCCCCGATAATGGAGCCAAAATTTTGGGTGATTTAATTGATCTTAAATTACTTCATTACTTAATTTAAAGCATAGATGAATGTTTAGATTAGATCAATGTTAGGTCCCTATAATACTAGTGTATACCCCTTATTGTTATTGTTAGTGTAGCCTCGTTATTGTTATTGTTGTGCCCATGTAGCCCCTATATTTTTATTGTGGTGTTGTTACACAACATTTTGTCATTGTCCCTGTACTCCCCATTCCTTGATCCTGGAGGACCTATATAGTCAACCCTGCATGCTTTGCCTTCATGGAGAAACTCCCATTACGTCCCTCTTCATGAACAGATCAATTCCCTTTTGCACCATTTCCCCTGAAACTTCTGTTTTGCGCAGTTTATAGGACCGATGCTAATGACCTTTATCTCCCCTGCGCCGATGTGTAGAGATTAGCACTACTCCACGTGCTGGCCGGAGCGACTGAGCTGTGTTCCAGTCGCGTTGGTCCTGTTATGGAAAGTTTTTTAAATTAGGAGCCGAAGCTTCCAGCTCTAGAAGCTTCGTAACATAAGTCTGGTAAATGGTTTGTCCGGATGGGGTCGAGGATGTCAGTTTGTGCTCCTTTCCCCTATAATGATGGAACTACCTCAAGGGATAAGCCCTTCTCCCATGAGAAGAGGATCTACCTCCCATCCATTTTTCCTATATAAATTGCCCTTCTTCCCAAGCACAGGATAGTGTTGATGTTGGTGTGCTTATGCTATTTTGGTTTGAAGTAGACAACAAGATATTACTAGTCGTAGCTATCTAGTTGTGAGAGGGAGAAGTGTGATTTGGTTTGGAGTGAAGCCTAAAGGGAAGTAGCCTTAAAACTATTGTTGATTGAGGCCATCATGGAATGCTAGCAGAAGTGTGCGGGAACCTGGTCTTGTCAGAGGAGGACTACAACTTCAAGACAAATGGTTGTAATCTCTCTTTGATATTAATATATGCAATTATCGATTGATTACCTACATGTTTTGTCATATTATACATTCATGGCTTAATGTTTCTTGACTTGTTGAGTAGGTTGAATTACAATTTGTCTATTATCATGTTTGTTGTTTGTTGTTGTTTACTTGTTTCAAGTGCTTGAAGAAGGAAGCGAGAGATAGTTGGAGCGAGCAAGCAAGGACATCATCAAATAGGATAAAAGGACTAAGAGGTAGGCCCTCTTATTTGGTTCTAACCTAATGAAATCTTCCATAGAATGTATCTGTTGTGGCTAGACCCATTATCGGGCTAGAGGAATTCGTTCGTGTCCCCACTTATAATTTTACTTCACCACAAATTGGTGACCATACTAGGGAATCCCAATCCTTTTGTTTGTTTTGGATTTCATGATTTCGTGAGAAATTTTCTAGTTCCACTTTTTCCCTTTGGTTCTGTTTCTTTTCTCCTACTTACTAGTCTGAGTCTAAAATCCATAATAGTTGATCTGGTCTCTGTTTCAAAAACAAATTATTTTTCCTTAGCTCCCTCGATCAGCGCACTTAATCCATTGATAGTCACACCAACCAGCACGATTTGGTGATAAACAGTCGCGCTGACCAGCCTCTGGCGCTTGTTGTCAGTTAGACAGTCATGTTGATGCCTGTAAGTGAAGATTAGGGCTTGATCTCAATCTTGTCCACTGTGTTCTACTCCTGTGGTTTTGACCCCGTAAGCTTACTTTTCATTTGGTTTTGTTTGCTTGTTTGCTTATCGTCTTTCTGCTTGATTGATTGAGTCATTGAGTGGCTAGTGACACGAGGGCATCTAGTTAGTCATCCATTTAGTAGTTTACGAACTCAGTAAGTTGGGTTGTAGGTGTACTTACTCTTTGCATTTCAGTTTTTGGTCATTTTACATCTTTGACATCCTTTACACAGGTTTGAAAAGTTTTCGTTTGCTTTCCTAAAAGTTTCTTTTCTAGCATAGATTACATTGTTGGTCTTTTTATTGGTAAATTCGGTGTTTCATTAGTCTGAATGAGTTTCTCTTTTCATGTGTTCATTTTCTTGAAGAGCTTATTGTCTTGAGAATTTTTTTCACTGAAAGATTAATATGTGAAAAGTTTGTTTCGTGGTTTCATGAAAGAGTATGAAATTCTAGCCTGTTGCATCATTATGCTATGATAACTTGCATCATTGAAAGACTATGATTGCATCAACATTTGAAAAATGAAGAGAACTTGTTTTCTTTTGAAAGGACTAATAGATAAGTGCTTATTAGGAAATTAGGAATTGGAATGCATTTTTCATCAGTTTATTTTTTGAAAAAGTAAGGTAGTTGAAGATAATGTCATTTTCAGTTGCTTGATTGTTTGCATTTGATTGAGTAGTTTCTACCCTATCTAGTGTAGGCATCTCATCTAATTGAAAGGGTCTTGTCTCATTTAGCTGCATTTAAGGTTTTTCGATTCGCATCGCTAAGACCTAAAAAACTGAAACACAACTCAAGATCAACTTTAAAATGAATTCAATTAACCTAAGGCACATTTGACATTAACGATCATATCTAGAAGATCTAGGCTAGAGACGTGTTTTGGCATCTTTAAACCTAGCAGTTGTCGTTAGATTTGGAATTAGACAACACTAGTACAGATTTGTGCTCCCCATATTGTCGAGTATATAATGGGAGACCCCACTAGGCTGCAATCCTTTTATCCTTAGGAAGCCAAGTCGTCCTCCTTGCAAACATGATACACCGAACACAACATTTAGGGAGATTGCCTACTCGTACTTCTTGGTTCATCAGGAGGTATTCTGCAGTTCATGGTTCCCTGGTAATCATGTTTACCTAGATCATCTAGAGCATTCATTTTATCTTTTTGACTCATTAAACTTAAAATATCATTTGAGCACTTGTCCTTTCGAGCTCATTTCCATTCGAAAGCAATAAAGTCATCTTTGTTTCTTTCTCGGCTCTTAAAAAATGAAAGAGCACTAGTCTCTTATGCGTCTTAATAATTTATTGCCTACAATCCAAAAGCACCATGTAGTCTTTTCTGAGACCAATCATGAGTTTCCCTTAAAAGAACATTTTAAAGCCTTGAAGTTAATTGTTTTTTCGACTAAGACAAGGTCATTGTGGCTGAACCATCTGATTCACCCAATTCCTCTTCATATCCTTTGTCTGAAAGATTGTCTGAGGAGCCGTTTCCTTAGTTACCAGAGTCACTCAAGGACCAAGATGTTGAGCTCATAATTGTTCTGAGCATTCAACCCTTGTCATCTTGTCCTCCTCCTACTTTCGATACTGGGTCATCTGCAGATCTTGGCCCGAAATCTTCAGAAAATCCCATTCAAACTCTAGAGAACTTGCCAACCACTAACGATCGGCTTGGACTGGTTATCTACCCTTCGAACCCTCTATTTGACCTTGTTGTGATATCACCGCAACGTCTTTACAATCCGTACGACCAGCCGGGTGTTCCTTTGGAACTATCCCCTCGTAATCATTCAGCCATTCGTCATCATTTGTTTTCAGACATGGAACCCGAAGGAAATTCTCTAGTCACATCTTTGGATGAGCCCGAAGTTTCTACTCCACACACTGTTGAGGGGGAATAATTGAAATTGCAATTTCCTCTTGAGGGTTTCCATTTTTCAGAAGGTATTCCCACTAGTTTTCCACCTAACTATGTGTCTTTGGCGCAGTTGGTTTCAGGTACACCTAGTGCCTCATCACTTTACCATAACCCTGTATGGGCGTCAGGTGCCAAGCCTACTTCAAATCTGTTTGTTATGAACATGACTTACCAACAGGTTGTTACCTCACTCCCGATGCAACCCACCATTCTGAATATTCTTGTATCGTCGATCCCAGTTACCCATTAGGAACAACCGACAGTTTCAAAGATTGTCTTCGTCAGTTCCTTTGTCCCGCTAGTCAGTGGCCAGATTGTGCCACCACTTGGGGGGCAGAACCTGAATGTTTCTATGGTGTCAGGTGCCACTAATGTGAGACGCTGACATGCTTGGTATAAACTAGCCTTCTTCTGGTATTATTTATAACCCTAATGACCGTACTAAATCAAGCAATGTCCAGTACCAACAGGTTTAGAATCCCATTGGTCCATCTGGATCAAGCAATGTTCAGTATCAGCAGCCCTATGGGGCTCAGGTCCAATACCAAAATCCTTATATTCCATATGGTTATCAAGGAATGGTTAATCAACCTTACACCCTCCAATCTGGGCAGTATATCCAGCCTGGCTATGGCCAGATTCAGTTCGGTAATTTCCCGAGCACTATTCAAGTACCCTTACAACAGCACGGATAGCCTCTACAAGAACAAGGGTAGCCTTTGTTACTACAAGGGCAACCTTTGTTGCAGCAAGGGCTCTCCGCGCAACAACAAGGGCAAATTATCTCGCAGCAAGGTCAACTGCAACAACCAGAAGGTCAATCCTTGCAACAGTTGCAGCAAACCATGCAGTAGCAGATGAAATATGATCTACACACCTCTCAACCCATGTCCTCGCAAGGCAAACCTTTGCATCCCCAGGGACAAATTTTTCAACCACAAGGTCAACCCTTGCAACAAAAAAACCAACCAGGGCAGCAACAACCCTTGTATACATATCAAAAAGGTCAACCCTTACAGGGGTAGGGTCAAGGTCAAGTCCTGCAGCAGCAAGCTCAAAATCCTCATGTCCTATGTCAAGAGGTTCAAAATCCTACCATCCAAGCGCATCAGGTACAAAATCCCTATGTCCAAGGGCAACAAGTGTATCAACCTTATGCCCAAGGGCCGTAGGTCCAAAACCCTCTTGTTCAGGGGCAACAGGTTCATCAACCATATGTTCAAGGAAAACAAGTCCCATATCCATATGTCCAAGGTCAACAGGCTCAACATCCTTTTTAACCCATACTTTTCTTATCAGCAACCTATGCCTAGACAGTTCCAAGGTATTCAGGGTCAAAATCCTCCCTATGGGGTAGGTAGTCCGCAATGGGGGTAGCCTCAGGTGCCATATGGCTAAAATCCCCCACTATGGGGCCAAAATCCTTACCAAAAGGGATGGGCTCCTCCCTATGGGCCCACTTATTGACCTCCCATGCCTTTTAACACCTAATTGCCATTCTTGGCTAAATTCAAGTTTCCAGATGTATCTTGCCTTACGAATGATCCGATCCTTCATTCGTCCTACTGGCCTCTAGTGTCGTCCAAGATACCAAGTGATTGCCCAAATTTTGATGGAAAAGGTAAAGAAGATCCTCAGGCCCATGTGATAACATATCACCTCTAGTGCTCGTCGAACTTGTACGTGGAAGATTCCATTCATCTCTGTCTTTTCCAATGAACCCTCGCGAGTGTTGCAACAAAGTGGTACATCGCGCTACCTCGAAGTACTTACCATGACCTTAACTCTTTAGCCATGGCTTTCCTCACACATTTTCAACTGTCGGTTCGCTATGAAACTTACACCTATTTGCTCACATCGCTTAAGTAAGATATTGCGACACACATCTCTAATCACATCCATGAATGGAGACGCAGACGTCGCCTGATCAAATTCGAGATTGTTGATCACTTGCTCACTGAATGGTTTACCAAATCATTCGTAGCCCCAATTGCTCATGATATAGCTATGGGTGGATGCGTCACTGAAGAGAAGGCCATCGCTCGTGCCCAGTACTTGGATCTAGTTTACTCTTAGTCTGGCACTTTGTATGAGTTATTACCTAATGCTCCACGGCCATCATCTGATCTTGTAGCATCAAAGTCACTAGTTGTCCCTCCCGTCGATGGAGTTATTGGTTCAATATCCCAGACCCCTGCTAAAACTTCTTCCAAACAGAAGTAGATCTCAATTGTTGTTCCTAATAGTTCATCTCAGAATCCACCTTGCCCTGGTAAAACCTCAGAGGTCCATGCTATCTAGTCTACCGCAGTGGAAAAATCCTCAAAAGGAAAGAAGAAAGGCAAAGGAAAAGCTAGAGATGATGCCTCGAAACAGGGTCCTTTCAAATCGTTTGTTGGCGAATCTTCACGACGGAAACCTAAGTATCCCTGCCTCATTTTTAAGGAAGATCACTACACTAAGGATTGTCCCTGAAAATCTGAAGTTAGTCGCCTGCTCAAAGGGACCCCTGCTGTCCTCAAAGAGCCATTTCTGTCTCAGCAGAACCAAATGGTAGACCAACCCCAATCTGCTTCCTCCAGATCTCAAGTGTTCATGATGAGTACGCCTGGCTACTAGGTCAAAGGACTATCAAACTCCTGCTCGAGCAGCAGGGAAATAGAAAGAATCTGCACCTTCTTCTTCTACCCCAAGTTCTGGCCCTCTGCGTATTGAGCGCCCTAACCCTGATTTTGCTATGCGGCCACCCTCTCGAGGTGTACTACGGAAATACTCATATAATTCCAATGCCCGATTTGCTCAGCATTACAATATTATTGAGGATTTTGCTTAGGCGACGTCAACCATGTCGGCTCTCGAGGTACTCCAAAGCTTCCCATCACAACAGAAATCATTGTTGTTAGCTATCGGGGGCATCGATCCCACAGATTCCAATTTGATATGTTTTGATCTAGAAGACCATGTTCTGCGGCTCCCTCATCAAATTGCCTTTCTTATTCAGGTAATCATCAATGAGAAAACCATCCACCAAACTATCATTGATGAAGGTGCTTCCACCTGCATCATGCCAACCTGTTACAGGTCAAGTTGGGCACATCAACCCCGACTTCTAGATCCATATTATTAGGGTCCATCAATTCCTAATTCAGTTGTTTTCATTCCCTAATGAATTCAACCTACATCATGCTTGCCTCCCAAGAGTTTCCATGACACCATTGATCCAAAAAATTCCCCTAAGGAGATCAGCACAGGTGGCCCTTTATCAGGCTGCATTGCAATGCAGGAATTGCACTGTCTGGGTGCACTACAACACAATTGGCCTTTGTTTCACCTGTGCTGAGCAAGATTCATCAAATTTTTTAAATGAATCCATTGGATTCCCCATCCAATGGATGCTTCTGGAAGTTTCCCGATGGATTGAGCTCTCTTTTGGATGAGGAAGAGGATGAATGAACCTTAATCCATTATCCCTTCCTCCATGGAACCACTTCCCAATTTTGGCAAAGCATTCATGAGGGCCATTAATGGATTAACCTCCTCCATTCAGCTATAAATTGACCAAGAATTCAAAGGTTGGTCTAGGTTGGAATTTCTTGAGCTAAGGAAATGCTGTTTGAATGAGATTAGTAAGAGTATTGTAATGATGTCGAATTGTTGCTTCATGAGGAGAGAAGGGTTTGAAACTGGAAGGAAGACACTGAATCGAGCATGAATATTCATGGGTTGTAATCTTTCCTTTTATCAATAAAGAATTCTAAGCCTTTTCCATTCATGTGTTTATATGATGTATATCATATTCTGGATTCTATGATATGTTTAGTTAACAGATCGTTATTGTATGCTTTGATGGGTTTTTGTCTCAGCTTGTGTGCAGGTACTTTCCAAGCGAGTTAAGTATGGAAAGGAGCGGCGAAATTGGTCAAAGGAGAGAGGGATCGAGTGAAAGTTATAGGCTGGTTCATTTTTCCTCCTTCTCTTATCTGTTAACTATAGGAAAAACAGTGAATTACTTTGAATGTTGTTTCTAGACTAGCTACTAGGTCTAGAGGGTTAGGCGTTTGTAGAAACACTAAATTTCCCAAAAAAAAATGGTGACTCCACTGGGGAACAATCCTATCCCTTGTAGTAGCTTATCAATCTCTTAAAAAACTTTTACATACTGTAACTTCAGTCATTTATTGAATTCAAGTCCAATTCACTGAAAATTGAGTCAAATTTGAGCATAGAATTGTCTTGTTCTAATCAGCGCACCTCTGTGACTGACACAGTGCACTGTAGTGCACCTTATGCATAGACTCAGTGTGATTTAGTGCACTGTCTCTAACTGTGGCCTGCACTGATCCCTTTAGGGTCAGTTTTCCCATCTAGGAACTGAAAACTTTTGTCAATTTTCAGTAGTTTGAATTGCTTGTTGGATGTAAATGAGGTCCTATCTCTAAACATAGTTTTTGTTTCCTTATTTCGACCTGATTTAGATTGGATTTTTGGATTTTTTTATGTATTTGTTTTATCATTTGCAGTCCATTGTCGAAAAGTAGTTTTGATCGATTGTTTTGTCAAAAAACGAAGTGTCGTAAAGTCTTCCTTCATAAATAATCGATTGATCTATTTGTGCATTTGATTCATATTTTCATTTAAAGTGTCGAAAATATTTGTTTCTTTAAAGTTGAAAGTGTCATTCAGTCTTCCTTTCCCTTTAAGAGAAATTTTCATAAATCGACATTTTTTGTGAAAAGAGTTTCTGAATCGTTTGTGCATTAGTTTTTCTTATTGCATCATTCACATTAAGAGAAATTGAAAAGAAAAAGAAATACATGCAATTTTCATTTTAGAGTTTGAGTTTGTGTGTTCAAAAGGAATGGTTTAGGGAATTGCATTAGTTTGTGCTCTTTTTTGTTTGTTCAAAAAGTACTTGTATGCTCTATCCCTCATAGCTAGGATTTTCATTGCTGAAAATAAATGGAAAGAGTGCTTCTCATTCTAGTTGCATTCTTAGGAATTTTGAAAAACATCTCATGGTGAACCTTCAAAGGCAAATTCTCAAAAAGATCAACTTAAAATTTATCTTAATTAATCTAATAATGCATTGGAACTTAATGAAAAACATCTAGAGGTCTATGCTAGAGACATGTTTCGACATCTTTAAACCTAGTGGTTGTCGTTTTCACTGAGGTTGGGTGATTCCTCCTCTCTGATTCGATAAGTGATAGTACGGACTTGTGCTCCCTGTACCATCGAGTATATGGTGGGAGACACCAATAGGTTAAAATCCTTTATCCCTAGGAAGCTGAGTCTGTCTCCTTGTCGATCGCAACGCATCGAACAAAACATTCAGGAAGATTGACTGCCATACGTAAAATCCTTGGTAATTTCTCTTTCATTTATCACCAAGGTGTATATTACAGTTTTGCGATTTTTCTGGTAAACCCTCTTGTCTAAAATCTCCAGAGCAGTCACTTTCGTTCCTTTTTGACTCTTTAAAAGAAAAGGATCATCTGAGCACTTGTCCTTACAGGCTCATTAAACATCGAAAGTGACTAGAGTCTTCTTTTTTTTTTTCTCGAATCTTTAAAAATGAAAAAGCAAAGTTGTGTTCCAGTGTCATAAAAATCAATTGACCGCGGATGACATCCTCCACTCTCTCTCCTTAGTTGATCTTAGGTTGAAACATATGGTGACAAACCTGGAGTCAACCAATCAAGGAATTCCTCTTGATGGAAATCCTAGTCCTTTTCCTCCATTTGGAAATATTGGTGCTCCATATATGGCTACATTTTCCTTTCCAGGATTTACCATTGGCTTGCTAGTATGGTTGTTTTCAACCTCCTTGGTTCAAAATGTCGTGATTTCTCCGCAATTGAGTACACCTCGAACTGGACAAAATCAATCTCCAGTTGATCCTAAAGTTGACCCTTTTCCTTCTTCCTCGATTGTTTCTTCCTCCCCTTCTTCCTCTTCGCCTGGTGAAAGTATTGGTACTAGTAACTAGGTGGCTAAGAAGAAGAATAAAGGGAAGAAGAAGAAGGAAAAGCAAATTTAGCACAGGGGCAACCAAGCAACCATTGTTTTGAATGCAACATTAGATGAGAAACCATCCATCAAGCCTCACAAAGTTCGATATCCATGCAAACTTTGTGCGGGAGACCATCTTCTTTGAAATTGTCCTGATATTCCTCAGATCTTAGAACGTTCACACCATCCTGTGTCATCAACTTATGGAGATCATGTTGGTGACACACCATCAACTAGTGGTAGTAAAGTTCATGGAAAGAAGGGTCAAGTTAAGTTTCCTTATAGGTTATGTGAAGGGAATCATCCCATTCACATTTGTCCCTATCTGGATGAAGCCAAAAGAGTGTTGGATAATCGTCCTGCTTCCTAAATCCTTCACTATTTGATGAATTGACTGACCAAAATAAACCATTGGTCGAAACCACTCTCTCTGAAAGTGAATCCTATGAGTCTAAACCCGACCCAAAACAACAGGTTGAGGTAATAGTTGACACGATTTCACCTTTAGTAAATCGTACTTTTCCCGAAGAGAGTGAACATGATACCACTTAGGTTTTTTTTGTGTCTTCAAATTCTAATAAGATTGGGGGCAGTCCTCTTGTTCCATCAAGACAAGAGGAAAATCCTCCCATTCTCTTAACTCAAGGGGTTAATCCTCCCGTTTCTATAATACCCCCTCCAAAGTAGTCTAGTCACTTCCTTTGATTGGAATCAACTGGCAGGATTACTTCTTCCTTCTTATGTGCCCTTCCAGATCATAGTGCAAGTTTGTAATATGGTTGTATCTGGTACTATTATAGATGAAGGTGCATCAGTGAGCATCCTTCCCTCAACTGCTTGGCAAGCACTCGGTTCGCCGCTGCTTGTGCCTGTTTCCCAGAATCTTTAGGCTTTTAACAGAGGAACCAATCGACCATTAGGGATCCTCCCTCAATTACCTATTACATTGGGAGGAAAAATCATTTATCTAAACGTGATGGTAGTCCCAGGCCCTTTATATTATAACTTACTACTTGGGCGCGACTATGTTTATGGCATGGGAGCTATTGTTTCAACACTCTTTCGAGTGATTTGTTTCCCACATGAAGGCAGAATTGTCATCGTTGACCAGCTTTCATTTCCTGGTCCAAATATAGCTCCTAGTCAACCATCTTCCCTAAGTGGTCCTTTTATACCAATGGTATCATCCTCGCCACGGGTTAATTATGTGGCAACTTGTTCCATACCTACATCAACTGAAAATCAATTCAGTGATGTTATACAACATGTACTGGGGGCATTGGAATCAAAACTCTTCTTCATGACCTCTTATGAGTTGTGATCAAGGAGTTCGAGGATAGTTCCTTGTCTTGTGTCAACCTCGTTAAAAAATGAAATAAGGAATATGAGGATAGTTCTTTTACTGTGTCAACCTCATTAAAAAAATGAAACAACTCCCATGAAGACAGTTCGTGATCTTATGTCAACCTCGTTAAAAAATGAAACAAAGGGTATGAGGATAGTTCCTTGTCTTGTGTCAACCTCATTAAAAAATGAACCCAAGGGTATGAGGATAGTTCTTTTACTGTGTCAACCTCATTAAAAAATGAAATAGTTCCATGAGGATAGTTCCTGGTCTTGTGTCAACCTTGTTAAAAAATGAAACAAGGAATTTGAGCAAAGTTCCTTGTCTTGTGTCAAGCTCATTAAAAAATGAAACAAGGTCCTCTGGAGCAAAGTTACAAGTCAAGTCTTTGAGTAGATCTCATAAAATCCTAGTCGAGTCTTTCACTTGATCTCGTAAAAGAACCTTCATTCCATCCACCTGATAGCCACGAGTATTCTACTTAGGTGAATGTAATGAAGCTTGGGAGGCATGCACCTAGTGGTAAAGTTAAGTTTCCCTGTAGGTTATGTAAAGGGAATCACCCCATTCACCTTTGTCCCTATCTAGATGAAGCCAAAAAGGTGTTGGATAACTGTCCTGCTTCACTGCAATGACTTCCATCTGGTTACCGAAGACTCTCCCTTTCATCATGCTGGGGGCATGTAAACCAATTCAAGCATAGTTTTTCATTTTAAGCTTGTGTAAAAATGAAACTAAATTCAAGCATAGTTTTTTGTTTTAAGCTTGTGTAAAAATGAAACTGAATCCAAGCATAGTTTGTCGTTTCAAGCTTGTGTAAAAATGAAAATGAATCCAAGCATAGTTCCCTATGGTTCAAGCTTATCTAAAAATGAACCCATTTCCATTTTAACCCTCGTGATTTCCGTTTTATCAACCTCCTTCATCAGATGAGCCTTGGTTGTTTTCATCCCATCGCCACCATCCCTTTGGCTGATCATACGCTTTCACTTGGTTCTTTTATCCTTTTTGAGGAACAATTGCAATGAGTGGTCTTATTAGCCAGCCTCTTCACATAAATCAACATGTTTTGAGAAGTTCCCACATCACCGGAACCAGTTGCTACCCTAGACACCACTCGTTCCTCAAAATGGAGTTCTCTTTAAGCTCTTTTCAGGCTCTCTAAACATGAAAAGATTGTCGAGTGCTTGTTGTTTCTAGCTCATTAATGGATTAGAATCGATATCTACTCAGTATAGTTTTACCCCTTCTTCGGGCTGAGATAGATTAACTACGAAAAAGGTACTCGTTGATCGAACATGGTCAATAGGTTCTCTCTTGTATTGTTTTATGCTTTTTCAGACTTGAGAGAAAAATTTGTGAAAAGAACTTGTGGAGTTTCCTTTTAGTCCCTTTTCAGACTCTCTAAATGTGAAAAGGATTGAGTTATCCTTGTCGTTAAACTTGTTAAAAACATTAAATAGCGACAAACTTGTCCATCTACACAAGACCGATTTTCACCTTCGCTAGACTCATTAAAACATCAAATAGCGATGGATTCACCCAAAGGGTGGAATTATACAACAAACATATGTTATCCTCCTCAAGCTTGATAAAAAATAAAGAGGTACTGGTCAGAAATGACTAGCGAAAATGGGAAAAGCTGAGAAAAATTTATGGTAGCAGGTCTCTCTTGAACATGACACTTTCACCTCATCACCGTGACTATGTGGGTTGGGTCATTCAGCTTGATGGTTATCACACTGTTGGTATATCATACCATCCATTACTTTTTTTTGGGTCAATGCTACCAATTCACTTCAGTGTCGCTGATATGTTCAAGAGAAGTCATTCAGTTAAAAACTTCACCCTTTACAATACAGTAATCCTTCATTTTTATGTCTTCCATTCCTGAACCTTGTTTTGTCAGTTGATGTTTCATCTCTAAAATCATTTACCTCGTTTTGTGTCGTTGATGTGGGATACATCAAGGCCCTCCTGCGACGAGTCGCTTCTTGTTGACATTAGCACATCATCCAAGAAGTTGACTTAGAAACACCCCTTCAGTACCTTGAAGCTTGCATACATCAATGGCAAGTTTCTCACTTCTGGCGATAGGTTGACATCACTGGCCTTCGATTGAAAGACTTCGTATGGTGTTCAACATCAAATCATTTATTCACACCTTGCGAAATATACTGCAATACCTTAAGGGTCATTATCATTATCGGTGATTCCTCTCGTGTCTATTAACAGCTTACATCATTAGCTGGTAATCAGACGACGTCTCTCCATGTTCAACTTCAGATCATCTATTCACATGGTTAGACTTGTACATCGAGTGAAGATTGAACAAGATTGAAGACCCTGTATCTAGTTTCATCCATCCAAGCTACGATATATTTCAGGAGTACTATATCAAATGTACAATGGCCTTACATTCATGGTCATCCATTCATGGGTCTATATCTGTAGACGACTATATTTGTACATGTAATGAATGTTTATAAGATGAGCATGGGTATGCCTTCCCTCAGCTAGTTTGTGAAAAAAATCAAAGTATCATGATATATGTATTGTAACTGATGCAGGTCTCCTTCCATTTCAAAACCTTCTCTCCAAGTGGTAAAGCATCTCACTCGACATGTTTATTTTCGACTTCATGCTTTAGGGGGAAACTATTATAGGTCAATTTGGGCACATCAACCCCGACTTCCACTTCCGTATTATTAGGGTCCATCAATCCCTAATTCAATTGTTTTCATTCCCTAATGAAGTCAACCTACATCATGCTTGCCTCCCAAGAGTTTCCATGACACCATTCATCCAAAAAATGCCCCTAGGGAGATCAGCGTAGGTGGCCCTTTATCAGGCTGCATTGCAATGTAGGAACTGCACTGTCTGGGTGCACTGCAGCGCAGTTGGCCTTTGTTTCACCTGCGCTGAGCGAGATTCATCGAATTTTTTAAATGAATCCATTGGATTCCCCATCCAATGGATGTTTATGGGAGTTTCTACATGGATTGAGCTCGGATTTTGATGAGGAAGAGGATGAATGAACCTTAATACATTATCCCTTCCTCCATCGAACCACTTCCCAATTTTGGCAAAGAATTCATGAGGGCCATTAATGGCTTGACCTCCTCCATTTAGCTATAAATTGACCAAGCATTCAAAGACTGGTCTAGGTTGGAATTTCTTGAGCTAAGGAAATGCTGTTTGAATGAGATTAGTAAGAGTATTGTAATGATGTCGAATTGTTGCTTCATGAGGAGAGAAGGGTTTGAAAATGGAAGGAAGACACTGAATCGAGCATGAATCTTAATGGGTTGTAATCTTTCCTTTTATCAATAAAGAATTCTAAGCTTTTTCCATTCATGTGTTTATATGATGTATATCGTATTCTGGATTTTATGATATGCTTAGTTAACAGATCCTTATTGTATGCTTTGATGGGTTTCTGTCTCGGATTCTGTGCAGGTACTTTCCAAGCGAGTTAAGTACGGAAAGGAGCAGCGAAATTGGTCAAAGGAGAGAGGGATCAAGTGAAAGTTACAGGTTGGTTCCTTTTTCCTCCTTCTCTTATCTATTAACTATAGGAAAAGCAACGAATTACTTTGTCTGTTGTTTCTAGACTAGCTACTAGGTCTAGAGGGTTAGGCATTTGTAAAAACACTAAATTTTCCCAAAAAACAACCGCATGTTGCAAGGCTATTGGTTCTCCTACACTAAACCAATCTCCAAACACTTTGGAAGCTTTCGATGGGCATGATTTGCGACCCTTCGATGTCTTACCTAACCTTGCCATCACCCTGGAAGGCAAGACAATGCAAGTCGAAGTAGAAATTATTGACGCCAATCTCAATTATAATCTTCTACTTTGCCGAAGTTGGACTCATGCCATGCATGCCATGGCCTCTGTTAGCACCTAAATCTGCCTTAGGCTGAAGGAAGGCAAAAATTAGGGTAACCACAAACCATGCTCAGTCTGGTAGCTAGCCCTACCAGAGCAGGAGAGGGCTCTCTCCGAGTCACGCTCAGCGAATGGATAGGAAAAATGGTCTGAGATGACTTCCAATGCAATATTTACCTTAGGCTAGTAAGTGAAAAGGGATTTTGGAAAAGATTTTATGAAGTGACCGAGCTTCTGGGATGTATATGGGACTGACGCTCAGTAAAGAACAGAGAATTGAAAATGAAAGCACAGATTATTCCGTGAGGCAAGGTAGGCAGCAAGCGCAACAATTTCAGCTTAAGGCAACGTGGAATGGAAAGATTGCTGAAGAGAGTGAAAAGGGAATGTTCACATGAATCCTTTTCAACAGAAGAATAACACTGCACACAAAATTTTCCCACAGGAAGAGCAATATAAATTGAATTCTACCTAATCTCACTTAGAAAATTTCGTTGAAATGAAGCATGAAATGAAATATGAAACATAACAAGATACATATGGAACATAAGAACACATTTTCTACACTCACGACCACAAGAATCTCATGAAACAGAGCCGTTGCCTTTCATTAATCCTCTGTCAAAAATACACAGTGCAGAAACAGAGTTTCTTTCCCACAGTCTCCCAGAAGTTACAAGCTAGCCAACCCTTTGCAAATAACTTGTATACAATATATAGAAAGTGTAGAGAAGATATGGAACACCCAGGGGTTGGGAAGTTACTCAAATCATTTCGAAAAGGAGATGGAGAGCCAACCATCAGCGACAGGTGCAACGCTCTCAAGCATGACATTTGGCTTGGGTGACCCTTTGCATTCTTTTGCCACTTGGATAGATGCCCACCTGGAGAGAAAACTCTTTAAAAGCCACCTTTGGTGCCAAAAAACCGAAGTGTAGATGACCGGGCCCACTTGGAGAAGTCGCGACCCGAAATTTCGCGAAACGGGGGCAAATTGGCCGTTTTTTCCCCTATGCGCCGCGCCAAATTCTCTGTGCGTTGCGCCACTTTGGAGCCTGTTTTGGGGCACTTGTAGGTGTCAAAAGTGTGCCCAAGTGGGCTTGTTGGAAATCCTATCCTGTCTACTTTCCGTCCCAACTGGAATTTTTGAATTTGAAGCTCATTTGCCCCTCCAAATATTCATTCTCCCAAGACTGCTTTCTGTGTGTCCAAAAAGTGGCAGAGAGGCCATTTTTGGGTGTTTTTTGACCTTTAAGAGACCCAAAACTTGTCAAAATTTCTTGCCCGGACACCAGTAGACATATTTTTCAATGCTGAATCCAAATATACAAGCTGTTCCTCGATTGGAGTGCTAAAATTTTAGCGTCGTGCCAGTGGCGCGGCACACAGGGAGGAATTTCCTGTTCTTTGTCCAAAAAATTTGCCTGTGACCAAAATTTGCCCAAATTCCTTGAAATTTGGGCTGGATGTCCCTATGAAGTGCTTTGCTATGCCAAGGAAGCCTTAGCCAAGATTTGAAGCCGATCTTGCTCCTTTGCCTCCTTTGCCTCCTTTGCCTCTTTTGTCGCTTTGCTCAATTTTGCCTTTAGGCTTCTGATTCTCGCTTTGGGACTCATGTTTCGGGCCCGGTAGTGATGAGTCATGCACCTCAGCATGTCTTTCTCCCTATTTTCTTTGTCCAATAGCCTCTCCAAATGCGTGTTGACCCTCTCAAGGTTGGACTCCCGGTCTTCATTGATTTCTTGCTCCAAAGAGGTGAGCGGAACTCTTCTTCTTTGAGAAGCTTGGCGCTGCTCACGGATGTTCTGCAGCTCCATGATCATCTGTTGGTGCTCAAGCTATTTGTTTCTACGCTCCAGGTAGTTCATGTTCCACTTGGCCCTTTCTAAATCAATGGTCAAGTCTTCAATCTATGATTGTTGCTCCCTGATGATCTCTATAAGCTTCTCATTGGTTGGTTCTGCATCTGTCTCATCATCCTGGAGGAGAACAAACTCGGTCTCTTGCTCACCTGATTTCCCTTCCTCTTGCACTGAATCTTTGCCCTTACCCTACTCCTGTGATGCTGATGGTGGAAGCGAGGCCCCTTCCACCCCGGGTGGAGATAACACTCGCTTTTCTGCTGCAAGCAACGGTCTGGTGCCTTTCGGATAACCTCTCTGATATGTGATGAAAACTAGCATGGTGGCAGTCTCATGGCTCTCAAACTGATGTGAAGGACTTCCCATCTTAGGCTCAAACTGATGTGAAGGACCTCCCAGCTCATGCTCAGATTGATGTGAAGGACCTCCCATCTCATGTTCTGCCTCTGATATCACTGGTGGAGCGCTGAAGAAATCACGGGAGATGAAGTCCTCCCAAGCAATACCCTGCAATCCCAACTGATGGTCCACCAAAATCCGGATGAGAGAAAAATGATAGACACTATTTAGTTGCTGTCGTGGGGTCTTGCGTTGCATGAAGTTTTTCATCTTCTCAATGTTATTGCAGATGAAAAATGGGAGGCTCATCATCCTCACCCTGGTGAAGTGCATGAGCAAGCGGATGTGATATGCATAAAGGCAAGAAAACCTCCCCTCGCGACTGAAATACTTCATGATCAATCTCATGAGTGGGGCATACTCATCCCTCAATGAATGGAAAAACTCTGGTGAGCTGGCTCAAGCAGCTGTCCTTGATGTAAGGCTCATAGTGATGCCTCTGCACCTTGTTCTTCTTATGCCACTGCTCCCCAATGTTTGGTATCCCTGTAGCTACTGATATAGCCTCCGGTGTCAAGGTGAAAGTGACCCCAGCCAGGACAGATTGGCCTCCCTGTAGATGAAGTGCAAAAAGGCGGGCCAACTCACAATGGACTTTGACATTCGACACCCTTTGACAAAATTCATAACATGCCAAGTGCTCGAAATAAGACATGGCAAGTGGGCATGCCTGCAGCTCAGTGAGGGTGCTTGGCTCATCTCTAAGATGTCTGCCACTCTGATGATGTCTCCTATGGGTCCTCTCTCCTGAAGATGTGTCACTGTGGGTACCCTCCTCATACTCTAATGAATTTTCTGATGCCATTACTGCAGCTTGTACCTTGAGTTTTATGCTGCCCTCTGAATCCAATGAAACTGATAGATGCTCTGAAAATCTGTTGTTGGGCCATGAATACGACCACTTTGTAACACTTATTTTATCCATTTTTACTCTTCTCTATTATATCATCTATTATAATTTATCATTTAAATCCATTTTATAAATGATTTATGCTCTTATGGATGAATATTATTTATTCTCCTTTATTTCTAATAAATTGATGATTATGCGTGATTTTATCAATGATAGTTTTAATAAATCAGTTGTAACATTATTCGCCATTTTTAGCCTCCAAGATAATTTCCAGATTGAAGACTTGATCATTAAAAGTGCCAACTCAGAAATTCGCTGGAATAAGAAGCGACAGTTTTGCGGTTGAGATTCTGAGCAATTGAAGCAGAATCTGGAAAATCTGGAACATGGGTTTTGTCCAGAACGGACCCAAATAACTTTAGTAATGAACAGTTTGCCCAAATTCGGCTTGTACTGAGAGAAACGCAGGGTTCTTTGAGCACGATTTGCTCAGATTTGTTGTGTGGCCGTTTTCCAAATCTCAGCTGCAAAAGCTAAATTCGTCTTGCTCTTGTTGAAAGCTGGATGGAAATATATCTTCTTGTTTATCAATTGGTTGGAAACAATCTAATTTTGTAATAGAAATCATGTTGTACTTATCTTGATTGTAACTGCTCTCTGATCTCTCTTTATTTAAATCACAACAGAGATCAGAGAGAGGGTGATTTCAGGGTGATTTCAGAGGGATTCGAATGATGGAATTGAGGATGAATTAGAGATTCAGAATTGAGGATGGTAGAGAGAATGGATAATGGCTGAGAGATTGAGAGATTTCTTGTTGTAATCCACTGTAACTCTGCTTTGATATTTTAATATAAATCTAGTTGCCATTTCATCTTTGATCCTGAAGTAACCCAGCAGCATCCGCTGGCGGCTAAGGGCCCAGCCTCTGGTAGAGTACGCTACTGCTGTATTATATCTTTATGCTTCATATTGTCATTCGATTATAGATTAACCGCGCTGTATGTTCCTAAATCAGTACAACTGTATGATGTATCCTTAAATTGTGACTGTTGTTTATTCGGGATTGTTGTCCCGTTACACTTGCTGTTACTTTATAGTTATGATTCATGCATATTGTATCGAAGCTCGGATTATTGTCCCTTTTAATGATAAGCGTGTTGCATGCTTGATTTGGATTGTTGTACATTCATATTTAGTTGTTGTTCCATTTCTGAATTGTTGTTTCATTTCAATTGCTGGTCTATTTCAAGATTGTTGATTTGTTGTTTCATTTACTTGCCATTTCTTAAGGACAGACTCAGGCTATAGTGAGTGTCAGCTCCTGCTATTTGGCTCCCAGACCTCTGATCTGCTCCCATCAGTTATGAAAGGGATAGGTTATTGCCACCAAACCCTTGGCTGATGTGTTGTTCTATTTCATTGTTATTTCCTTTACTTGCCATTTCATTTATATTCATCAAGGACGATCTCAGGCTGTAGTAAGCCCCAGCATCTGCTACCTAGCTCCCAAACCTCGGATTTGTTCTCATCAGTTATGAAAAGGATGGGTTATTGCTACTGAACCTTTGACTGATGCAATGCTTGGTGTGATTTAGCCTTTTGAAGTAGTTAAGTTGTAGACATGAACCCATTTACTTTGTTGTTCATTTCTATTGATTAATTCCACTAGTTTGCTTTTAAAGAGTTTTCCTAGTTTACTTTCAATGGCAGCTTTAGTTCAAGTTCGATTTCATTTTGATTGCTTTAAAGCAGGACTGTCAGCTGTAGAGAACATTGGTTATTTCTTCCTCGTTCCCAGATTGATTGTATTGTTCCGGTTTGATTTCAATTGCATCAATCTCTAGAGGAATGAGTTTTTGCTACTGTATCCTCAATTGATGTTTGCTGAGTGAATAGTTAGATTTCAGAGCATTTGAGTTTATGTTATTGTTAGATTTCTTTTTCAAGCATTCATGTACTTTTTTAGCTTTTAAGCACTATACTACAAAAAATTACTCTTGAGTAAATAGCCGCCTCAGACTGAGTACACTCTTGAAATAAAAAGTCGTCCCTGGGTTGATAATTAATGTGAAGGTAATTAGGAGTTTAAAAGACACCTTTTTATCGCTCCACATTTGTCACCAAGGGGACAATAAAATAGGGGAGTGTCAGGAGGGGAATTATGAAAAGGCGAATAGGGGTTTAAAGGAGAAATTTATCAGGGATTTGGGAGTGTTTGGGGTATGGTTTTGATCGGGTAGGGTTTGGGATATTTTGAGCTATGGGAATAAAGGGGATGAATGGATATGATTGCAATGTAGCTAGGGTAACTATTAGGGGAAACTTCTCCAGGGGAATTAGCTGATCGAGGTAAGGTAGGAGCATATTTAGCAATCATGTTACTGTAGCAAAACCCTAGCTTTTTACCCTTTTTCCTGTCATTTTTGTGTTTGCTTAATAAAAGTTTTGTCTTTGATTTCATGGTCACCAAAATCATCTTTTTCTTTGAGTTAAGGATCAATGGTGAAAGTATCTAGGGCAAACTTTGCAATTTGGAGAGCCATTTATAAGAATTTGGGTGATTCGGTGCTTTTTTAGGCTCACAGGCCTATGCGCCGCGCGCTGGGTATGTGCCGCGCCAGTGCATTATTAACACGGTGTCGGGCTCCCAGTGCGCCACGCACATGTTATTTTAACACAATGTGATAGCGCCCAACGCGCCGCGCCCCTCCGCCTGTGCGCCGCGTTGAATGTCAACACACCATCGGCCCTCTAAAATCACAGCTCCGTTCCTCCAACTTCAACGCGACTTCTCCTTTGGATTTTTTTTTTATGTCCTTTGATGCAAATGGACTAATAACTTATATAGACATGGAGAAATATCATATATAGACATGGATTCAACTTTTGTTTCTCACTTTGTAATGTTTTTCTTGGCTTTGGCACTTTTATATTTAATACAACTCTGACATTTGTTTCCTCACTGATCTTCTGAGCTTGAATGATGAAATTATTCTTGTTCTTTGCAGGGCTGACTGATGTTGAATTCGGCAAAGGATCATGGCGAGGCTGCATGTGAACATCTTCAACTGAAAAAACTTTGAATAATTTCATATTTGAAAGCGAATTTAATGATTTCTTCTTCAAAACAGAGTTTTGAAGAAGAATCTCTCTTGAGCATTATTTGATGATGAAATTTTGTACTGGAAACTGATTTGGAACCTCTCATGCAGACTCAGTCGACAAAACCCTGGACTCAAGAATTAAAATGACTCTTTTTGACCAAAATGGCATTTGATGACTGCAAATGACGAGAAATGAACCTTGGTGAATTTGACTCTGATAGAGGACTGACAAGACTGAGTCTAACATTGGCTCCAATTGGGATGGCAGCTGTCGCTCCGTGGAGGTGCCAAGCACATCAGATCTCTGGGAGAGCTAGATAGTGCCTTCATCCATTGGGCTATGGAGTCCATTATTCCGACAAACCAACATGACTCAATTTATTGACTGAAACTTGACTCAAATTGACTCAATGCAAACTGAAATGACTGAACAACTTGACTCTAACAAACTAACTCAAAATGACAAAGACCTGGACTTAAAACTTAAAGCTTGGTGGCAGTACATGGCCACCTGTGTTTCTTACAAGACAATATATCCTCAAACTATATCAAAATGCCAATGCAACCACTCAAGAAGATGGCTTCTTGACTGATTCTTCCTATCAGATCTTCTGGTCAACAGTACAAACTGATCACTGGGCATCCAAAAACATAGTTGACCATGATCTCCTTCATCACTGAACACTGCAATAAACACTTTCACAGCTGACTGCAACAGATTGGCCATTGGATCCTGAAAAACATGAAGATTTACCTCTTGCTGAAAGAACAAGGTGTCCTTTTCACCTGCTTCTGATCTTTCTTCAAAATGTACTTCAATGAAAATATGCTCTTGGTCCCCAAAAAATTCTGAACAAATAGATGAGCAGATCTCTTCTTGGAAAAACATTTCAACACATGAAACATATGAAGAAGAATCTGAAATGGAATCCATAATGGCCTGGTCGGCTATAGTATGACTATATTTCTGATCATCTTGGCATGATATGATAGCCAGATTCTCATGTTCCTTATTACATTCATTAATCATAAGAAGAGAAACTTCATATGATTCTTGAAACTCAAGCATGACATTTCTATCATCCATCATAAATTCATCCAGAGAAACTTTTTCACCTACTTGAACAAAGATATCCTCCTGTTGTTCATGAATTGGCTGGATTACCTTGGTCGGAAGGCTGTGTTATAATGGGATGAGGGCAGTTAGGCCTATAACTCTGCCTTCTTCGTTTAAGGCAGCCTCAACAATGCATTTCTCTTCTATGGGATCCGGAACAACCTGTTTCTCCTCATCACAATCCGTCTCTCGATCTGGTTTATCATCATCATTTTTAGAGATTGGAACATCATTTTCCTGTGTATCCTCATTTATTTCAACCAGATTTGAAATAGTACTTCTTTTTTCATCATTTTCAGTCATATGGAAATCTTTAACCTGCTGATTTTGATCTTGCTGCAAAGATTCCTCTAAGAGTTTTGTAGGCTGCTGAAACAGATTTTCATACAATGCTTCCATGATTTCTTCGTCCATAAAATTATCATCCTCATAGTATTTTTCAAGGTTCTCAATAAAACCATAAGCATGCTTTCAACAATCCTGAACTAAATTTAATGATGGATAAGATTCTTTATACTTCTCAAAGAATATCAAATGAAAATTCTTTAGACAATAAATGGAAGCAGGTGGCAAGCTTTCATACCAAGACCGAGCTTCGTCTTCCAGAGTAGCCATAAACATTTTCATCAAACAGTCCTCAGGAAAATTGATCTTTAATCTATGCACATGAATGTGAAATTTCACCAGATGAAGAGCAGCGTCATTTCCTTCCACATTTCTGAACACAGGAAAAATATTTGACCAATCTACCTTGGGCATTTTATTTGGAAAACCTGGGATGTGATCTCGGCTCATGGGAGCGTATCTTCTTGCAATCCGATCCATCTTGAAAATCTTACCGCTACTGATCTCTCTGCAGTGGAGTCACCATGAAGGATTGATTGCTGGATTCTTCAGTGAATGGAGTCGCCAGGTGAATGATTTCAGTCGTCTTCTTATGTCTGATCATTGTTCACCATCAACAATCAGCTCTGAACTTGAGATATGTACTGGGGCAGAACAATCTTCAAGCAAACCATTTTATTCCCCAGTATGGTCGCCACTATGTTAGCACCTAAATCTGCCTTAGGTTGAAGGAAGGCAAAAATTAGGGTAACCACAAACCACACTCAGTCTGGTAGCTAGCCCTACCAGAGCAGGAGAGGGCTCTCTCCGAGTCACACTCAGCGAACGGATAGGAAAAATGGTCTGAGATGACTTCCAATGCAATATTTACCATAGGCTAGTAAGTGCAAAGGGATTTTGGAAAAGATTTTATGAAGTGACCGAGCTTCTGGGATGTATATGGGACTGGCGCTTAGCAAAGAAAAGAGAATTGAAAATGAAGGCACAGATTATTCTGTGAGGCAAGGTAGGCGGCAAGTGCAGCAATTTCGGCTTAAGGTAACGCGGAATGGAAAGATTGCTGAAGAGAGTGAAAAGGGCATGTTCGCATGAATCCTTTTCAACAGAAGAATAACAATGCACATGAAATTTTCCCACAGGCAGAGCAATATAAATTGAATTCTACCTAATCTCACTAAGAAAATTTCATTGAAATGAAGCATGAAATGAAATATGAAACATAACAAGATACATATAGAACATAAGAACACATTTGCTACACTCACGACCACAAGAATCTCATGAAACAGAGCCGCTGCCTTTCATTAATCCTCTGTCAAAAATACACAGTGCAGAAACAGAGTTTCTTTCCCACAGTCTCCCAGAAGTTACAAGCCAGCCAACCCTTTGCAAATAACTTGCATACAATATATAGAAAGTGTAGAGAAGAGATGGAACGCCCAGGGGTTGGGAAGTTACTCAAATCATTTCGAAAAGGAGATGGAGAGCCAACCATCAGCTACAGGTGTAGCACTCTCAAGCATGACATTTGGCTTGGGTGACCCTTTGCATTCTTTTGCCACTTGGATAGATGCCCACCTGGAGAGAAAACTCTTTGAAAGTCGCCTTTGGTGCCAAAAAACCGAAGTGTAGATGACCGGGCCCACTTGGAGAAGTTGCGACCCGAAATTTCGTGAAACGGGAGAAAATTGGCCGTTTTTTCCCCTGTGCGTTGCGCCAAATTCTCTGTGTGTCACGCCACTTTGGAGCCTATTTTGGGGCACTTGCAGGTGTCCAAAATGTGCCTAAGTGGGCTTGTTGGAAAGCCTGTCCAGTCTACTTTCCAACCCAACTAGAATTTCTGATTTGAAGCTCATTTTCCCCTCCAAATATTCATTCTCCCAAGATTTCTTTCTGTGTGTCCAAAAAGTGGCAGAGAGGTCATTTTTGGGTGTTTTTTGACCTTTAGGAGACCCAAAAATTGTCAAAATTTCTTGCCCGGACACCAGTAGACCTATTTTTCAATGCTGAATCCAAATATGCAAGCCATTCCTCGATTGGAGTGCTATAATTTTAGCGTCGTGCCAGTGGCGCAGCGCACAGGGGGGAATTTCCTGTTTTTTGTCCAAAAAATTTGCCTGTGACCAAAAACTACCATCCATGTGTACCAAGCACATGATGCTTGTTTTGATGATGTGTTTTATAGTGATGATTTGCCTCAGTATGATCAGTATGATGATGATTATGTTCTCCAAACAAAAGCTAATCTTACAAACAAACCAGCAGTTAGTTTGTGGGTGGAGGAAGTTCATTTTCAGCAGCTCGAATACAATGTTCAGCCATCACATATCAGCTATGACAGTGATGAGGAAAGTGCATCAAAGTTTGAAGTAAGTGAAGGATCTTTGCCTTTTTGTTTTGATTCATTTCAGTTCATCAGAGATAACTACCATGCTATCAGAAATCAAATGTCAACAAATCTTGATTTGAATCATCTTGAGAGCAATGAAAATTTTGTTCAAGACTTCTCATATTTAGATTTGCAGCCCCCAAATGCCATTGGTTGTCAAGTTGCAGATGAAAGCATGGAAGCTGGCATATTTGATCAAATGATACAAGAAGGTTCCCTACCTTTCTGTTTTGAATCATTTCAGTATTTGAAGGGAAATTTGCATAGTCCATCTTCAGTGAAGAATGAGCAGCATGTAGGCAATCATGTAATCACATTGGAACCAATAGAAAATGGGTTGCAGCAGTCTTTTCAAGATTTTCATGATCCAATAGTTGATGTTTTGGATGAGGTTTGCAGTCAAAGTCTATTTCCATTGATTACAGGTGAGCTTGAAACGTGTATTGATACAAATTTGATCCGGCAGCCGATTTCTTTGTCATTTTCAGCAGAGGTCTCGTCACAAGGCTCAGATCAAAGGTTGCATTCATGGTATGAGGAAATGAGAAGTAATCCATTGGATGAGCTAAGTTCCAGTGTGCTTGAATTTCAAGATCCTTATGCAGTGTTTTTGGAGGCGGATAGAGAATTCCTATCATTCAACAGATCTGTTTCTAAGTTGTCATGGGAGCTGCCTTTCAGTAGTTCTCTCTTGTTGTTCATAAGTGAGCACTTGCGGAGATTTCAAACAGCAGACGGAATACTTACTTGGTTGCATTGGTTGTTTCATTTCACTTGATCAGGTGATGAATGAAACTGTTAGATTAGGCTGTGATGAATAAGCTCCCCTTTGAGCATCTTTTCCAGTTTTTCGGTTGTGTTTAAGTGTTGAGTCAGTTTTTAGTTGAGTGAGAGTCAATTTGTGTCATCGAGTCATCAGTTTTCAGTCATGCATTTTAGTTTGAGTTTTTGACTCCATTGCCCAATGATTATAAAGCACTGGTCTGCTCTCCCAGAGGTCTAAGGTTCTTGGTACCTCCAAGGAGCTACCATCCCCATTGGAGCCAATGTTAGAGTCGGTCTAGTAGCCCTCCATCAGCGATCAAAGCTCTTTGCGTTTGCATAAGTAGGTGTCTTGCATTCCATTAGGCATGCCATAACCCTGATGGAGGAGCTGGTGTCTTTATTCCCCTCTTGGCACTGCTGGATCAAGTTGTTTTAGTCATTAAACTTTTTCAAGGTTACTTGTCTTGTCTTGAGGTCAAAATTTCTAGGTCTAGGGTTTTTGGTCAAATTTGTCTTCAAGGTCATGTCTCTGAAGGTCAATAAGTGCTCAGCAAGCCAGAGGGATGATTTTAAAGGTGTTTCTTCGCAAATTTCAATCTTGTACAGTTAATCTTTACCTTGGATTTAAAAACTCTGTTTTTAAAGCCAAGGTCATTTTTAAATTGTTGTAAAAAGTGATGAAATTTCAAAAAAACTTCCAGAGACAGCATGTAACCCTGGCTCCCTTGCCAAGATCCCTCAGATGCTGTCCCTGCAAAAATTATCAAAGAAAAGCGACAAATCAACCAATTTCAGGATAAAAGGAAACCATGTGGGTTGTGACATGAAATTAATTCAAACAAGGCTATAAAAGCCCTAATCTCCCTCTATCAAGCCTCATTATGCATCCAAAGTGATAAAGCAACTGATTGCAAGACAGTTTGAGTGAAATTTGTGAGCTTGACAGGCGCGCGACCTGTCAGACCAGGCGCGCGACCCGTCAGGCACCCTCCGCTAGTGCAAAATTATAACGGGCGCGACCCATCAGAGGCGCGCGACCCGTTGGGTGAGGCGCGCGACCCGTCAGCGCCCTCTTTGTAAAACCGCCTGAAAATTCACCAAGGAGCCACAAATTGCCAAATTTTTCAAGGTAGGCCCTCCATCATGAAAAATTATTGCTTGCTACAGTTCAAGAAGATCATGATTTTATTTTTAAAGGTCTTCATTTGCAAGTAAAAGTCTCCATTGTGCTTTTGGGATTAAAGTTGTCAAAATGCCAATTCATGTCACCATTTAGCTGAGTCTATCATCATTCAGAGGGTTGTCATCATCATGTCAAGTTCCATAGGGTCATTCTACAGCTTATTCATGCTTCAGTTGCGCCTAGGCAAGGTCATTTCCCTCTCCTAGGGTTTTGAAGGCAATTTCTCTTGGGCGGCCAAATCATCGGCAAAACTTGTTTCCTGATGTTCATACACCTTCCCCTATCCTTAAAGTACCTTATCAAACACTTCCCATCCCTTAGATCCGCCAAATTCCTCATTTTTGCACAAACCCTAGTTTCTAGCTACAACCTGGCAATTTTCTAGGTTTGGCCTGTGTTTTTCCCTTTTGGACCCCTTCCCCTCACTCAATCCCTGAGATTCCACTTTTCCCTGCTTCCTAACATCCCTGCCTACTTCCAAAAATTTCCCCAAGAATTTAGAAGCCCCTTATCCCCTTCATTTCGCTTCATTTCGACAAAATTCCTTGTTTCACACATCGGGACAAGTCGCACTCAAATGATGTTCCAGAGCAATCAAAGATGCATTTTGGAAAAATGAGAGAGGTTTTGTCCATAACATGCCAAATAAGAAAAACCTCCTTCACTTTTTTCACAGGTGTCATGGTTTTAGAGAAATGTCAAAATTACAATCGCCGGATCCAAGGCGGTTGACCGAGGCACTAAAACGGAGAAAGAGGCCCAATCCCCTCCGTATCTTGGCTGAGGCTTCACTTAAGGATCAAGGCACTAAATAGCCTAGCCACAACACAAATCCCAAGAAATTTTGAGAATTTTGGGTGAATTTTGGCATTTTCAGGCAATTTCCAGGTTTTTCCCATTAACGGGTCTCACCCCCCGCGCGACCCTTCATCATGGCAACTCCATTTGACAAAAAACTCAGCATTTCCAGATTTTTCATGCAAATTTACACATTCGCATGGATGGACTTGAGATTTGGTGAAGTTTTGGGCCTCCAGAAAGTCAAAAAACTAGCAAAAAATGACTTTCTGCCACTTTTTTGAATTGCAGAAAGCAATCTTGGGATATTTGATTTTTGACAGGGCAAATGAACTCCAAATTCAAAAATTCCAGTTGGGTTGGAAAGTAGACTCATAGAAATTTCCAACAAGCCTACTCTTGCCCAATTTTGACACCTGAAAGTGCCCCAAAAGTGGCTCCAAAGGCGCGCGACCCGTCAGGCAGGGGCGCGCGACCCGTCAGGCAGTTTTTTCAAAAATGCACTGTACAGCCTAGAAAACGCAGATTTGACTCAGTTTGACTTTTTGGGATGAATTGTGATCCTATTTGATGTAATTATTGTACTTTTTAGACACTTTTACTCTTATATAACATTTCTAGAAGATTCATTCATGAAAAGGGTAAATATTAAATGAATGAATTGGTTTCCTAGCTTATAGAGGCAAGTTGTTTTGACTACCTAGATTTTAGTGCTCAGTTTAGAATTAGTTGAAACAGCTCCTAGAAGGATGAGCTCGACCCCTAGAGGCAAGGGAAGAGGTTGGCTTGCCTATATTATGATTTTTCTTATTCATTTTGAGGGGTTGGAAGGTTGGACTCTTGAGGGGGAAGCTATCATTGTATTATTCACTGTATCTCTACAATTTTTGGCTAAGGAAGACCAGGGTTTTGCAGTCCTCTTTGGGATTCTTGTGGAATCATGTGTTGATGGTGTGTTTCTCAATGTACTTGTAAGCTTGTTATGTGACTCATTTCCTTTCTTTTACTTCTGCACATTAAACAAATGAAGTGTTAAAGTAAGAATTCATGCTTGCCATGCTCTGCTTTTAAGTTTGTTTAATTTCAATGTTTTCTACTGTCTAAAGAGAATTCAAAGTTATTGTTTGCTCTCTTTAGCTCTTCATCTTTCTTTTCCTGACCATCCACCTCAGTTAAAGACATCAACACTGTCTCCTACCTCGCCCCAAGGAACCCCCTGCAGAAACTGTGTCCAATCCCCGCACCCAAAATTGCCCTCTCCTCAATTTGCCACCAAAAACCCAAAAAACCCAAAATCAAACTCTTTGATCAGTTTACTAGCCTAATATCAGTGTTACCTTATTGGTCATCTCATCTATTGAAGATTTTACGAGATAGACTGGAGAGAGCCTTCTCCTGCCCCGTAGGGCTAGCTACGAGGCTAAATGGTTTGATGTTGCCTTGAGGTTTACCTTTCTCAGCTTGAGGTGAAATTTCAAGCGCTAACAGATTGGACGACTTTTGAAAGCAATGGGTCTTTCATCTTGCATTAAAATAACACCAATTCCATTTCCGGAAGCATCACATTCCACAATAAAGGTTTTTGTGAAGTCTGGTGTAGCTAAGATCAGTGCTTGGCACATTGCCTCTTTAAGATATTTGAAGGCCTTTGTTGCTTCTGGAGTCCATGAAAATGCATCTTTCTTCAACAGTGTTGTTAGAGGTGCTGCTATTTTCCCATAATTCTTAAAAAACTTGTGATAATACCCTGTCAACCCGAGAAATCCTCACAAATGCTTTATGGATGTGGGGATTTCCCATTCCTTAATGGCTTTAATTTTGCTAGGGTCTACCTTAACTCCTTCATGAGATACAATATGACCCAAATATTCCACCTCTTGTACTCCAAAGAAAAATTTGGATCTTTTTGCATATAATTGTTTCTCCTCCAATAGTTGTAGCACCCTGTCAACGTGTTCAACATGATCCTTCCAAGACTTGCTGTAGATTAGTATATCATCAAAAAATACTAACACAAAGTTTCTAAGGAAGGTTTTGAAAATGGAATTCATCAAACCTTGAAATGTAGAAGGTGCATTGGTAAGGCCAAAAGGCATGACCAAAAACTCATAGTGACCCTCATGAGTTCTAAATGTTGTTTTCGGAATGTCTTGAGTCATCATTCTGATTTGATGATATCCTGAATGAAGATCTAACTTGGTGAAGTAAATTGATCCATGCAATTCATCCAATAATTCATCAATGACAGGAATGGGAAAGTTATATTTAATAGTGAGCTTGTTGAGCTCCCTATAATCTGGACACATGCGCCATGATCCATCCTTCTTGTGCACCAATACTACTGGATCAGAGAAAGAACTTTGGCTAGGTTGAATTATACCAGCCTCAAGAATTTCTACAACCATACGTTCAATTTCACTCTTTTGGGCATAGGGATATCTATACGGAATGATGTTTAGAAGAACACTTCCTGGAATCAAATGAATAGCATGATCATGATCATCAATAGGTGGGAGACCTTTGGGAGTCTCAAATACCTTGGAATGATTATCCAAGAATTTTTGGATGTCTGGAGAAATAGATGATTTCAATGTGGAAACGTCTAGCGAACATAATTTTGCAATTACACATCGTTGTTCCTTTTTTAGAAGCTTTTTCATATCGTTAGAGCTTATTATCTTTCACAGTTTCCTTGCAATACCCATTAATTCAACTTCCTTTCCTTCCGCATAAAATTTCATGAAAATTTCTTGAAAGTTAAAAGCTATTGTACCCAAGGATTGTAGCCATTGGACTCCTAGTACAACATCAGCACCTCCCATTGGAATGGAAAGCATTGGGCTAGTCAATACATATTCTCCCATGGATAGCTTGATATTATGGCACATTTCAGAGCAATTTATCGTTCCTCCATTTGCAACCATTGTAGAAATTTTGAATAATAAACACTTATTCATAGAGATTATCTCGAGTATACACTATTGCGAAATACATGCATAATACATAACCTCCTCTACATTGATAATCAATTTTGCAGAATTAAAAACAATGAAACATCAATCACATGCACACATTAACGCAGTATGTAATCGGGGGAAAGCATACAGCTGAAAACCCCACACTATCTGTATGTTATAATGATAGAGAACATGTAACAATACATAGTACAATACTCCTCACAAGTACTCAGTACTATCTCCACCTGTTACACACAAACTAGCTCAGATCTGATGCCTCAAATCTCCTCCACTGTTTGCCTGCCTCCACTGTGCAATCTTGCATGAGAATAATGATGAATGGCTGAACCAAACTCATATTTCCTTGGATGAACCACGCAATCCTCATTGGAATTACTCAATCCCATTGATTGTGCAAGATCTCATGCACAACTATAGTCACAATTGTTAGCAATCTCTACCTCTAACACCTGTCTCCACTGAACTATCCATGCACTAATTTAACTGATGTATTCTTTAGTTGCTTTATGAGTTAATAATTAGTGAATTAATTAATAATTAATTCACACAACTCATCACTAGTGTATTCTTTAGTTAGACTAAAATACAACTAGTTTAACCAAGTCAAACTGAACAAAACTCCATCAACTCCACCAAACTCAACCACATGAGTTCTAACTGAAGTCCACCATGCAATAGCTCAAATGACTCATAAGAAAAGCGTATTTCCTTCTAACAGCTGCATGTGCCACATCTGTAGCTCAAACTAAATTGCTCCAAGAGGATAAGATAATGTTTATAGTCCAAATATTATTATGAACTAATAATATTTGACTTTTCTATTTTTAGCCTAGCAGTCTAAAAATAGAAACCGCCCATATGTCTAAAAATAGAAGTCCATCTATTTTTACCAACATGACCTATCATCCACAAATAGCATCCTGCAACTCATAGACCATGATCCTTATGTCTAAAAATAGGCATAGTCTAAAAATAGACTTTGCGCCAAAAATAGCTTGCGGGCCCACTTAGTGAAGGTGACTCCTTTCCACTAAGCTCCATCATCTTGTTGCATTCTCAACACTCCCTCTCAACAAGATATGGATTATCAGCAACCCCTATCCTGCCTCGGTGGTATTTGAATTCGCTCCTGGTGAGCGCCTTCGTCAAGATTTCAGCATCCTGATCCTCCGTTGGAATGTATGAAAGTAACATGATTCTCTGTTGCACACAATCTTTGATATGATGGTACCTGATGTCAATGTGCTTGTATCTATCATGAAATACTGGATTAGCCGAGAGTTTAATGCAACTCTGGTTATCACAATAAATCACAGTAGGCTCCAAGTGAGAACCAAACAAACCGACCAGGATCTTCCTCATCCATATAGCCTCGCATGCAGCCAAACTTGCTGCCATATACTCGGCCTTTGCTGAAATGAGTGCCATGGATCTCTGCTCCCTGTTGTACCAAGGAATTGTTTTCGACCCGATTCTGAAGATCCCTCCTGATGTGCTTTCTGTCCGTTGGGCTCCCTGCCCAATCTGCATCCGTGAAGCCACATAGCTTCACCTCATCCTCCTGTCTGTACCACAATCCATATCCTCATGTGCCTCTGAGATAACGCAATACATGCTTGCCTGCCTTCCAGAAGAGCTTGGTTGGCTTAACCATAGCTTGTGAAAGCTGGTTAACAGCATAGCATATATCGGGTCGTGTATTGACCAGATACATAAGCGACCCCACCAACTATCGATAAATAGTGGCATCCACTACTTCTGCTAAAGTAGCATCCTCCTTCCTCCAACCTCCATGAAGAGGAGTATCAACAGGCTTGCAGCCATGCATGTTGAACTTCTCCATTATCTCCCGAGCATACTTACCCTGAGAAACAAATAGTCCATCACTGCGCTGCCACATTTCCAATCCCAGGAAATAATGAAGGAGGCCCAAGTCCTTCATCTCAAACTCCTTAGCAAGATCATCCTTGCATGAAAGTATCAACAGCTCATCACCTGTTAGAATCAAATCATCTACATAAAGTACAATGATAAGCAGCTTACCCTCCACCACAATCTGGTATAGGTTAGGATCCGCCTCACTCTTGGAGAATCCAAGTCCGGTGAAATAACTGTCTATCCATGTGTACCAAGCACATGATGCTTGTTTCAACCCATACAATGCTCTCTTGAGCCTCCACATGTGACTCGCTGTTGAAGATCTTGAAACCTTCGGGCTGCTCTATGTACACCTCCTCCTCAATGACTCCATTGAGGAACGCAGTCTTCACATCCATCTAATGAATGTGCCACCCCATCTGCACTAAGAGAGAAAGAATCGTCCGTATGGAAGAATACCTTGTGACAGGTGCAAAGGTCTCCTCATAATCATTCCCATCTATCTGTGAAAAGCCTCAGGCAACAAATCTTGCCTTGTACTTCTCCACACCCCGTCAGCTGCCTGCTTAACTTTGTAGATCCATCTCGAACCCACCATTGATTTCCCTTCCGGTCTTGGGACAATCTCCCATGCACTGTTTCTGACAATCGAATCATACTCTTCCACCATGGCATCTACCCATGTGGGACCCTCCACAGCTTCCTCGAAAGAGGATGGCTCAGTCACAACACATTTGCTCACAAGAGCCATGTATCCATTGTACCGATCAGGTGACTGTCTCTGTCTACGTTGAGCTGTAGGTGGTCCTATATCCTTCTCTGCATCTTGAGCCATCAGCTTCTGTCAAGCGCTTTCGCCCTCTGATGGTTGGCGCTGCTTGAGTGGTCTCTTCCACTCCATGAACTTCATCCTGTGGCTAATCCACGTCCTGAAGCTCATCCTTAGGAACTAATAGCTCCTCATCTGCATGCAAGTGTGGCTCCCTCTCAAGTGAACACTTCATGGCTTTCTCCTCCTGAAATTTTATATCCCTTCGCACAACATTCTTGCAACTGTCTGGAAAATACACACGATAGTTGTGGGGCGTATCAGTGTACCCCACAAATATCCCAACCTCTGCAATCGGTTCCAGCTTCTTCCTGGCATCCTTCGTCACATTCATGTAAACATTAGAACCAAAAATCCTCAAATGAGAAATATCAGGCCTCTTACCAGAATAAGCCTCCTCAGGTGTACTCATGCCAAGTATCCTATGAGGACAACGGTTCTGCACATATACTGTAGTATTTCATGCTTCCGCCCACAAGTGAAGGGGTAGGCCCTGATCATGCAACATCGCTCGTGCAGCACCCACGATCGTTCTATTCTTCTGCTCAGCAACCCCGTTCTGTTGTGGGTTATGGGGAGCTATGAGCTCTCTTCGAATCCCTTCTGCGCTGTAGAAATCCTTGAACTCGCCAGAGATGAATTCACCACCATTTTCGCTCCTAAGAGCCTTCACCTTCTTCCCCGACTCCTTCTCGACCAGTGCTTTGAACTCACAGAACTTTGAGTATGTCTCGCTCTTCTTCTGCATGAATAAGATCCAACACTTTCTAGAGAAATCATCAACAAAGATCACATAATACCTGTGCTTTGATCTCAAAGCTACTAAGAAAGGTCCACACACGTCTATGTGAATTCTCTCAAGGATCGTCGTGGCATGACTATCCTTCTCGTGAAAGGTGGATTTCACAAATTTTCCCAAAGTACACGCCTTGCATTGATCTGACTACGCAAGAGTGCCTTTAGGAAGCCGAATAGTGATCTGCTGCAGTATCTTCAAGGCTCCATGGTGAAGGTGACCCAATCTCCTGTGCCACAGCTCGCCATCATCCCAGTTCACCAATCCTTCTGCCTTGCATGCCATTTCTGCGCAGCCATCTACATGCAACTGATAAAGGTTCCTGACTCGAACCCCTATCTTTCGGGTTTCTCCAGTTGTCTTACTGCGCAGGAAAGCCTTTCCCTCGCTGAAAACAACATATCCCTTGTCTTCTAACATCACCACAGAGATAATATTCTTCTTCAATCCTGGAACATGCATCACTTCCTTCAATACGAAGGGTTTACTAGACTCCCTCTCAAAGGAAATGGTACCGATACCGGTCGCACTGTATCTACCATCATCGCCCATCTCGATGTGCACTCCAAGATCTCTCTCCTCTAGATCAGAAAACAAATCTTGATCTCCTGTCATGTGAAAATACGCACCACTATCCAAGAACCATACTGATCCCATCACACTTGATACCAAGCATGCGATCAATGAAAAATCAAGCTCAAAGTGTGAGGCTAAGGCCTCTCCCACTGCAGATCTAGTAGCTTGCTTATTTTTCTTCTTCTGCGGACAATTTGTGGCATAATGTCCGTGCTGGTGACAGTGAAAGCACTTCACCTTGGACATGTCCTGCTTCTTGCCTTTTGCACCATAATGAGAAGCTTTATTGTTCTTCCCCTTCTTTGCTTTAGCAGCCAAAGCGTAATTTTCTTCATCAGTTTCCTTTGATGAAGATCCGTTCCTGGTATTCCGCCTGATCTCCTCCTGCACAAGATCTGAACAAAGTCTCTCCCATCCTACCAATTTCTCCTGACCATTGACGGAGTCCTGATAGGAATGCCAACTCTTTAGAAGACCAAGGAGAGCCAAGCTCACCAAGTCCTCATCATCGACAGTCACCCCCACACTTCCCAGCTCATCCCAGTATTGAGTGAACTTCGTGAGATACTTGGGCATACTGTCTCCCTTCTCACACTTAATGTTTCTGAGTTTATCCTTGAGCACCAACTTCCTCTGATTGCTCTTGCTTTGGAATAGATCTGTCAACACTTTCCACATCAAGTATGGAGAAGCCTTTCCATGCAGGCTGGACACAATGTGATCCTTCACGCCCTCCAACAGAATCCTTCGACACTTTGTTGTCTTCTTTTGCCAAACCTCAACTTGAGCAGCATCAGTAGGCTTTGGGACCTCAGCCTCTATGAACTCCTTCAGCCCATTATCATATAACACCGCCTCCATCCTGTCTTTCCATGTAATATAATTCGAGCTGCCCTCAAGAGCATACTCCAATCGTAATCCGTTGAAAGACATTTCAAGTTTGACACCAAGAAAACACTGCTGCAAATTCGAATTCCACCAGCTCAAAACTCAACCGCTTCTGATCTAAAATTTGTGAGAACAAAGTATTTCTCGTACAGAGATTTACTGTATGGGCTTTTACCGGATATCTCACCTTCCAAAGGAAGGATGAATCCAGAGGCTACCTGGCCCAATTACAAACTCTGCCTGAAGAAATAAAATGTAAACACTTTCTGAATAATAGATCTGATGATCAAATCTGCTCTGATACCATGTAGAAATTTTGAATAATAAGCACTTATTCATAGATATTATCCCGATTATACACTATTGCGGAATACATGCATAATACATAACCTCCTCTACATTGATCATCAATTTTGCGGAATTAAAAATAATGAAACATCAATCTCATGCACACATTAACACAGTATGTAACCCAGGGAAAGCATACAGCTGAAAACCCCACACTATCTGTATATTATAATGATAGAGAACATGTAACAATACATAGTACAATACTCCTCACAAGTACTCAGTACTATCTCCACCTGTTACACATAAACTAGCTCAGATCTGATGCCTCAAATCTCCTCCACTATTTGCCTGCCTCCATTGCGCAATCCTGCATGAGAATAATGATGAATGGCTGAACCAAACTCGTATTTCGTTGGCTGAACCACGCAATCCTCATTGGCATTACTCAATCCCATTGATTGTGCAAGATCTCATGCACAACTATAGTCACAACTGATAGCAATCTCAACCTCTAATACCTATCTCCACTGAACTGTCCATGCACTGAGTTAACTGATGTATTCTTTAGTTGCTTTATGAGTTAATAATTAGTGAATTAATTAATAATTAATTCACACAACTCATCACTAGTGTATTCTTTAGTTAGACTAAAATACAACTAGTTTAACCAAGTCAAACTGAACACAACTCCATCAACTCCACCAAACTCAACCACATGAGTTCTAACTGAAGTCCACCATGCAATAGCTCAACTGACTCATAAGAAAAGCATATTTCCTTCTGACAGCTGCATGTGCCACATCTGTAGCTCAAACTGAAGTGCTCCAAGAGGATAAGATAATGTTTATAGTCCAAATATTATTATGAACTAATAATATTTGACTTTTCTATTTTTAGCCTGGCAGTCTAAAAATAGAAACCGCCCATATGTCTAAAAATAGAAGTCCATCTATTTTTACCAACATGACCAATCATCCACAAATAGCATCTTGCAACTCATAGACCATGATCCTTATGTCTAAAAATAGACATAGTCTAAAAATAGACTTTGCGCCAAAAATAGCCTGCGGGCCCACTTAGTGAAGGCGACTCCTTTCCACTAAGCTCCATCATCTTGTTGCATTCTCAACAACCATCACTTGACACTCTAGTGCTAGATATAGGAAGCAATTCAGTTCTTTTGCTATCTTAGAATGAATAAAATTGTGGGTACTTCTTGAATCAATCAACACTATTACCTTTTTCTTCTTGATTTGTCCTTCTATCTTGATGGTTTGAGGAGTGGTAATTCCAGCCAATGCATTACAAGATATGGTCAGATTCATTTCTTCTTTATCTAGGCTTTGTTCCTAGAGTATATCCTCTTCTTTTGACCTTTCTTTCTCATTTTCTTCTTCCTCTTCACAATCTATGTAGAATAATTTCTTCTCAGCACACTTATGACCTTTAGTGTATTTGCTATCACAACTGTAACAAAGCCATTTTTCTCTTTTTTCTTCCAATTTTTGTGGTGTCAACCTTATAGGTTGTGGAAGGCTAGGGGAAACAACACTTCCATCTTTATAGTTGTGAGTGGTATGCTTCCTGGTTGCCATAATTTTGCTTTCCATTTTTCTTGCTAACCTGAATTCCTTCTCTAATGAATCAGGTTCCCAAAGGCGAACAGCATGTTGGATATTATCCTTTAAAGTCCCTATGAACACATCAATCCTATGCTCCTCTGGAATATTTTTTGCCCTTATGTTCAATTTTTGGAACTCCTCAATGTGCTCCATTATTGAACCCTTTTGTTTGAGACTTATCAATTGGCTAAAAAAAGTGTTTCTTTTTGTATCCTCATAATGTGCTGTCAATTCTTCTGTAAAAATTGCCCAAGTGATAATTTGTTTATGAGAGCAAAGCCATTGATACCATACAAACTAATTTGGTTCCAAATATAAAGTTTCAATACCTACCTTTTGTGTGTTTTGCACATTATTGAGATTGAAAAATTGCTTCATCTGTAATATCCATGTTGCGGGATCCTTGCCATCAAAATTCCTCATATCGATTTTTGGAATATGGTGGGTCTTCAATCCAACATTAGAGTCTATGAAATCATGATTAACATTTCTTTTGTTCTCATCATGAGTTTCTTTTACTACCCTTTCACCATTAGTGACCATTTCTTGTAGCAACTTATTCAAATTTATCTTCAATTATTCCATCTTATCATCCATGACATTCATCTTAGCTTCCATGCCATCCATCTTAGCTTCTACGCCTTTCCTCAAGCAATCCATCTTAGCTTCTACACCTTTCTTTAAACCATCCATCTTAGCTTCTACATCTTTCTTTAAACCATCCATCTTAGATTCTGTTACTTTTTGTGCAAGTGACACTTGTTGCACTTGGTCTCGTAATTTTGATATATCATGTTGCATTTCTTCCTCTTCTTCATGAGTCATGCTAGAGCTTTCAGGTTGCTTACTAGGTGTTTGAATTTTCTTTCCTTGGGGCATCAATTACCGATAATAATGCTTTACTATGCCCTTTGAATTCCTTCAAACTAATTTTTCAAACCAAGCTTATGCAAAAATTAAAAAAAAAAACTACACACCTTTTTTCACTTTGTATGAGCTTGATATTGAATCTGATGTATATCTGTAATTTTGGATCTTTAAGTTCTGAAATTGTGACCTGCAATAGCCCTCTGTGTCCTCTTTCCAATGCTACTATTATGATCCAAATTGGATTCTCCAAGGAAGAGTTATGCCAAATCTCCCACAGTGACCTGATTATAGACTAGTTCAGTAGAGTGAACTTGTATGTTGTGCCACGTGTCACTATTTCGACCTTTGGCTCTGAAAAATATATACAAGAAACTACAGTCCGTCCTCTTTCTGTACCTTCTTACAAAATTGCACAGGTCACCTATTTGGAATGTAATTCAAGACTCTACAAAAAGGCCAAATTCCTCAGATCATATCTCCGCAAGTATAGCGCGAAAAGCCCGGAAATTTGGACCCGAGGTTCAAAACAATTTCAGCCCAAATGGGTTCTTTTTGTAGCATCTGAAACGTCGCAGAAAAAAATTTATAGCACAAATGCCATGATGACCTATTTGGAGCAGCGAAACCCTAGAATCCAAAGCTTTGATACCAAATGTTATGAAACCAACTCACAAAAAGATAGAGAAGACATATGAACGCCTTAGAAATAAGCCTCTTCAAGGGGGCAACCTCCTTTACATTACACAAATGAACAATTCTTGGATGATTCAAATGACAAAACCTCCTTTCTATATATAGGAGTCTAAGGGTTTTGGCATTATGATACAAGTGTTTTCCTTGATGGCAACTCACTCAGAGGTTGATACAGGTGATGGTAACTCAATCAGAGGACAGATCTTAATACAACGGGTCAAGAGAGATATATACACAGGTTCATTGTGACAAAGCCGCGTATACATGCGGGTTAGACGTTCCGAAGACACGTATGCGTATACACGCACTTTCACGCAAGGAAAAGTGCCTACATGTGGGAGAACTTATGTTGTGGTCCGTGGTATTTAGTCCTTGGTATTTGAACCTATGGTTGTGGACCATGGTATCTCATCTAAAGTGTTGATCCCAAGTATTGGGTCCATGGTATTGTTTCTAGATGGTTTTGGACCATGGTATTGAGAGAAGCCTAAACCTATATAAGGAGAAGATCATTAGGCAAAGTGGGATGAGCAAGGAATGCATGTCTGATGAAGTGTGAAGATCTAGTATGCTGGTTATGGGTTTGTGATGCTTGGCTCAGGTTGGAAATGACAGCGAAGGTATAAGTAATTATCTTTAGATCTGTACGCGGGTTGTCTCTGGTGAAAGCGCGTATACACAGTTTTGATATAGTCAAGTAGTGTATGCTTTATGAGATTTGGTGTTTCAGGTTGTTGTTGGTTCTAGTGGTTGTTGCAGAGTTCTGGGCTCTGGTTTGCATTCTGGTAACTGTGTTTTTGATGACAGGGTTTCAGTGATTCAGTATTGGGTGATTTAGAGATTTATGATGCAAGTATAAGTTGATGATTGTATTGCAGTAGTGATTGTTTTGTACTTATGGATCCAGTCTGAAAATTGATGAAACGTGGTCCCTGGAAGAAAAGAAGGTTCTAGACTTCTGTAGGTCAGCACCTACGTACTAGTATATCAACTAGTACAAGAGCTAAGGGGGTTGTAGCTCCCTTCCAGAAGAAGCTGGAGAATGAGAGAGGGTTGTAGCCCTTTGCAGGTTGCAGCCTGCGTGCTGGTACTACACCAATACATTGTAAAAGAAGTTTCTGATTAAAGGAAGATAGAAACAAATTGCAGCAGGTGGTTTTCACCCACATTGGGTTTCCACCTTATATCATGGTGTTCATGTGTGCTCTTTATGTGTGATGATCTGTTATGTTTACTGTTCATATGGTTAATAATGTTCTGATGCATTCACTGAAGATGAACTAACTAAATCATAAAGTTTACTGGATGTACGCTAGTTTCTCTTAACACAGTCGCGTATATACGCAGATATAGTTAACTGAAGTAGCGTATATGAATCAGAATATGAAAATGGAAAAGTGTTTGATTTGCTAATACTGATTCACCCCCCCTCTCAATATTATTTCCAACAATTGGAATCAGAGTAGGTCCTTTAGAAGAAGCTTGATCGGTTGAAGGAAAGATCCATCAGAATGGCTAATCTAGAAAGAGAGGCACCCATCAAGCCACCAATCTTTGACGGGAACAACTTTACCCACTGGAAGATAAGAACCATGGCATATCTACAATCGCTTGGAGCAAAAGTTTTGGGAATCGTGGGAGGAGGATACAAATACCCATCAGCAACTCCTACAGATACAGCAGAGAGAAAGCAATATGAGCTCAATGCCAAAGTTGTTACTGTCTTATTGGGAAGTTTGTCACAATCAGAATTTATGAAGGTCATGCATTTCAAATCAGCTAAGGAAATATGGGACAAAATCATTCTAATCTACGAAGGAGATGAACACGTAAAAAGAGAAAAGCTTCAAACTCTCAGAATCCAGTATGAAAATCTTAAGATGCATAGTAATGAAAGCATAGCTAATTACTTCCTGCGTATAGATGAGATTGTAAATTGTATGAGGAATTTGGGTGAAGAATTTAAGGAAGTAGTCTTAGTTGAAAAGGTTTTGAGATCCCTGTCTGTTAAATTTGATTCCAAAGTGTTTTCCATAGAAGAAAAGGAGGACCTGCAGAAAATCACCATGTCGCAGCTTCACAGAATCTTAACTGCTTTTGAGATGAGAAAAGAGGGACCATCAAAAGCCGCATTCGAAGCATCAAGATACATGTCAAAAGAAGAATATGAGGTAAATTTTGTCAAGAATCTTGAACGGGGAACTGGACAGTTCAAAGGTAAGCTACCTTTCAAATGCTTTTCATGTGGTAGAGTTGGTCACTACGCTGCTAGATGCCCTCATAAAAAAGGAAAGATGTCTGAAAGAAGGTAATAGAAGCTATTATACTCATGTTAAAAGTAATGACTCATTCAATGGTAGTGAAGACATTAGAAGTCTCATGGCATATGAAAAGAAGGACGCAAAAACTGAAGAAGTTACCAAACTAAACGAACAATTGGAGTCAGTAACCAGAGTAAGGGAGAAATTGTAGGATATAGTAAAAGATCAGAGCATAACAATTCAGAGACTTGAATCAAAGATCCTCTCTCTAAAAGAAGATCTTGAAAAATCAAAGAAGCAGAATAGAGAAGCTCTTGAAGAACAAGAACATGAAGTGATCAAATTAAAGCAGCAAGTGGAAGAAGGAAGAAAAGCTGAAGAAGACATAAGGAAACAGTATCTGGAAAAGGAAGAACAACATCAGGTTGAGGTAAATATCTTAAAAGGTAAATTAGAAGAAAAGGATAAATTGTTATGATTTCAAGATAGTACTAAGATTTTGGATGACATTCTTGGTAGTCAAAGATCCCCTACTATCAAAACTGGTCTTGGCTTTTATGAATCTGTTGAAGGTGAATCTAGCTCACAAGGTGAGGCAAGGAACTCTAATGAGAAATCTGAAATGCTCAACAAGGAACAGCCAAGGAAAGAAATTCCTCAAAGACAATTCTTTGCTCCTAACTATGGAAGTGATAGACGGTTATTTCCTCCACTGAATAATGTTGAATGTTATGTATGTCATAATCTTGGACATGTTGCAGCCATATGTAGAAGTAGAATGGTTCAAGACCATCACACAAGATCATCACATTTCAGAGTATATTGTTTTGCCTGCAATGTGTTTGGACACAAAGCAATTGATTGCAATAGAAGGAACATGAAATATGTAAGATGTTATACATGCAACAAGCTTGGACATAAAGCAAGGGAATGCAGGAGAAAATTTCAAAATTCAAAGAAATAGGACCATACATCATCACAGTTCCAGGAATTGAAGAAGACTGAATTAGAGACAGAAAGGTGTGACATAACTCAATTAGCTGACATAACAGACAAGAGGAAACTGAAAGTGAAGACCTTCAATATTCCATCTTGCATACGCTTATATAATGAAGATAAGTCGCGTATAGACGCGAGTTAGAGGTTGCAGAGTCACATATATGGAGTTCAGAAGAAAAGGCAGCAAAACAAACTCAGAAAATGGTTCGGTCATGATATGTAATGGTTGGCACAGGCTCAGGGGGAGCATATACTTCAAATAATGCATTGTTGGCATTATGGTTAGAAGTCATTGATGAATTTTATGAAGCTAAATGATACATCTTGCTGTTTGATCAAAGGAATGGTATTGCAGGTTTGGATGCTGATGCTTATGGTGCAGATCATATGTGATGTATGATAGTGGCTAATGACTATCATGGTCTTGAATGGATTGTTGGTCTTTGAACTTGCATCTGCTCAGGGAGAGCATGGATGGATTGATACAACTTGGCATATACAAAGGGGGAGCCCAATCAAAGATTTCAACAGGTACTCAGGGGGAGTATGGACAACAGAGGGAAAGAACTTCTTGATCTGCCCTTTACCCTTGATGTCAAAGGGGGAGAGTGACTTGGTGTGGTGGTTGCCATCAAGTCCAAAGGGGGATATTGTTGGCATTATTATACAAGTGTTGTCCTTGATGGCAACTCACTCAGAGGTTGATACAGGTGATGGTAACTCAATCAGAGGAAAGATCTTAGTACAACAAGTCTAGAGAGATATATACACAGGTTCATTGTGACAAAGCCATGTATACACGTGGGTTAGACATTCCGAAGACGCGTATGCGTATACACGCACTTTCACGCAAGGAAAAGCGCGTACATGTGGGAGAACTTATGTTTTGGTCTGTGGTATTTAGTCCTTGGTATTTGAACCTATGGTTGTGGACCATGGTATCTCGTCTAAAGTGTTGATCCCAAGTATTGGTTCCATGGTATATTTTCTACATGGTTTTGGACCATGGTATTGAGAGAAGCCTAAACCTATATAAGGGGAAGATCATTAGACAAAGTGGGATGAGCAAGGAATGCATGTCTGACGAAGTGTGAAGATCTAGTATGCTGGTTATGGGTATGTGATGCTTGGCTCAGGTTGGAAATGACAGCGAAGGTATAAGTAATTATCTTTAGATCTATACATGGTTTGTCTCTGGTGAAAGCGCATATACACGCAATTTTGATATAGTCAAGTAGTTATGCTTTAAGAGATTTGGTGTTTCAGGTTGTTGTTGGTTCTAGTGGTTGTTGTAGAGTTCTGTGCTCTAGTCTGCGTTCTGGTAACTTTGTTTTTGATGACAGGGTTTCAGTGATTCAGCATTGGGTGATTTAGAGATTTATGATGCAAGTATAAGTTGATGATTGTATTGTAGCAATAATTGTTTTGTACATATGGATCCAGTCTGAAAATTGATGAAACGTGGTCCCTAGAAGAAAAGAAGGTTGTAGCCTTCTATAGGTAAGCACCTACATACTAGTATATCAGTTAGTACAAGAGCTAAGGGGGTTGTAGCTCCCTTCCAGAAGAAGCTGGAGAACGAGAGAGGGTTGTAGCCCTCTGCAGGTTGCAGCCTGCGTGCTGGTAAAGGACTGCACCAGTACATTGTAAAAGAAGTTTCTGATTAAAGGAAGATAGAAACAAATTACAGCAGGTGGTTTTCACACACATTGGGTTTCCACCTTATATCATGGTGTTCATGTGTGCTCTTTATGTGTGATGATATGTTCTATTTATTGTTCATATGGTTAATAATGTTCTGATGCATTCACTAAAGATGAACTAACTAAATCATAAAGTTTACTGGATGTACGCTAGTTTCACTTAACACAGTCACGTATATACGCGGATATATTTAACTGAAGTAGTGTATATGAATCAGAATATGAAAATGGAAAAGTGTTTGATTTGCTAATACTGATGCACCCCCCCCCCCCCCCCCCCCTTCTTAGTATTATTTCCAACAAAGGGGTCACAATATAACCAAGCCGACCTAACAATAATCATATAAAGGAACAAAAATAACAATAGAGGGATTCTATGGGGCATAGTAATAACAATATGGGGACAATAGGGGCACAAAAATATTAATAAGGGATACAACTACAATATTAATGGGGGAATCACTAGTATTATAGGGACCTAACACAACTGGTTTCACACCATTCCAGCTGGTCTATGGTCTGGAAGCAACATTGTCAATCGAATGCGAGATTCCTTCACTCAAGTTAGTTGTTGAACTCCTCCCTGAAACGTCACCTCAAGAGGAACGCCTCTTATATTTAGAACGACTGGATGAGACTCATTGTCTCGCTACCTTAGTCATCGAAGCACAAAAGAAATGGGTCAAATCGCATTTCAATCAGTCAGTCTCCCCTCGCGTGTTCTCTGAGGGTTATTTGGTCTTACTATATGACCAAGCTAACGATAAGCTAGGGGCGGGCAAGTTAGAACCTATGTGGCATGGGCCCTACATTGTGAAATTTGTTTTTCATAAAGGAGCCTATGAGCTTATTGATTATGAAGGAAATCCTCTTGATAAGCCTCGAAATGGGCTTTACCTCAAGAAGTACTATGCTTAGGTCATCTTGCATGGTTACTTGTGTACATTAGTGTGTGATTCATTTTTGTACAACATGGTTTTGTGTGATAGTTTTCAAACAACTTTCCCGTTTACTATTTTTTTCTTGCTTTGCAGATGTCTGTGACTCCTCAGGTTGGTTTCACTGATGGTGCTTGCCATAGTACCCGGAACCTATCATCCGCAGCATGGGCTATTTATGACCCTAACAGTGATTTGATTGACCTTCAAGTGTTGGCATTATGATACATATGTTGTACTTGATGGAAACCCACTCATCTCAGATGATAAATTATAGTGCAACAAAGTTCACGCACTTTCATGAAGATAAAAGTTTCTTTCATGTAGAGAAAAGTTCACGCACTTTCATGAAGATAAAAGTTTCTTTCATGTAGAGAAAAGTTCACGCACTTTCATGAAGATAAAAGTTTCTTTCTTGTAGAGAAAAGTTCATGCACTTTCATGCAGAGAAAAGTTTCTTTCATGTAGAGAAAAGTTCACGCACTTTCATGCAGAGAAAAGTTTCTTTCATGTAGAGAAAATTTCACTCACTTTCATGCAAAGAAAAGTTCCCTTCATTCAAGAGAAAAGTTCACGCACTTTCATGATTGGTTCATGGTATTAGTCCGACAGATTTTGATCCTATGGTTTTGGTCCTGGTATTGCATCCAAAAGTGTTGATCTCACACACTTTCATGGTTGGTTCATGGTATTAGTACGACAGTTTTTGATCCTATGGTTTTGGTCTGTGGTATTGCATCCAAAAGTGTTGATCCCAAGTATTGGGTCCGTGGTATTGTGTTATTATGGTTTTGGACCATGGTATTGTGAAAGGCCTAAGACTATAAAAGAGGAAGGAGATCATTTGGAAAAGCATCATTTGAATTATTGAATATCTGATAAAGTTCTAGATCTGGAATACTGTGATTGGGTTATGGTGCAGATCTGGATCTGAGCTAAAGAGGGATCTCACCGGTTGATGGAGAACAAGATCTAAGGATAGATTGGGATCAAATGGTTTGAAATGAACTATCTCTATATAGTTGATTATGCTTATTCTAGATCTGTATACTGACGCTTGTAATGATCTGAACTGGGTATAACTTAAGTTTGAAATCGCTGCAAGTCATGATTGAATATTTATAGATCTGTACACGGGTTGGCTTTGGTGAAAGCGCGTATGTACGCAGGTTTGGTTCATTGTAGTAGCGTATACCATTTGAGCTATGATGTTTAAAGTTACAGGTGGTTCAGGTTGTTGATGTGTTCTGATGACTGTTTAATGGTGTCAGTATTCTACATATTCAGTTTGATTGATTGTGTTGATGGATGAGATCTAATAATGGATCAGGATCATAATGACTCATATTTATGTGATCTAATGGACTAGATCGGGTTGCTAACACACATATTATCCTTGATCTGGTGATTGGGTGATTCAGAAGATTGATTGATTATGTGCTTCAATGATATTTTGATGAAACGTGGCCTTTCAGATTATGTGTTGTGCTTCAGGAGTATCCAGTCTGAAAATGTATGAAACGTGGTACCCGGAGGAGAGAAGATTGTAGGTCGGTGCCTACGTACTAGTATCTTAGCTAGTACAAGAGAAAAGGGGGTGGTAGCTCCCTTCCAGTAGCAGTTGAAAACTTTGGAGCATTGTAGCAGGTAGCAGCTTGCGTACTAGTAAATGGATCGGCTAGTACAAGAACTATGGGGGTTGTAGCTCCCTTCTAGGAGAGATTGGAGAACAAGAGAGGGTTGTATCTCTCTGCAGGTAGAAGCCTGCGCACTGGTATAAGACTGCACCAGTACAGAAATATTGTAAAAGGATTTTCTTATTAAGAAGAAGATTGAGATGACTTGCAGCAGGTGGTTTTCTCCCACATTGGGTTTCCATCTTATATCATGGTGTTCATGTGTGTGGCTTATGTGTGATGATCTGTTATATTTTACTGCACCTGTTTACTGTTAATATGGTTGATAATGTTTAATGCACTCATTGAAGATCAATTAACTAAATCATAAGTTCACTGAATATATGTGGGTATTCTTAACTGAAGCAGCATATATGAATCAGAGTATGGAAATGAAAAAGTTTTATTGACTTGATAATACTGATTCACCCCCCTCCTCTCAGTATTATTTCCAACATCAAGGTATCTGCCTAGGTGGCACAACCAATAACATTGTTGAATACAGTGCGGTGATCAAACTGTTGTCAGAAGCCATCACTCTGGGAATTAGAGAACTAGTTGTCAACCTAGATTCACAGCTTGTCATTCTTCAACTAAATGGGAAATATTCCTTCATAAACCCTCAAATATTAAGAATGTATCTCTGTATTCGTCTATTGGAAAGGAATTTTTTATTATATTGCATATCATCATATTCCTAGAAGCATGAATACATTAACAGATGCATTAGCTAATCATGTGTTGGACAGACATTTACGAAACATGTAAAAGATAAAACAAACCATTTGTACCATAGTAGACAGTAAAATACAACATATATATATATATATGGTGATAATGTTTGATACATCAAAACCCCAAAAAATAATATGTGTGTCTAAAATAACATCATTGGCTCGCAAACCTCAAAAAATATGTAAGTGATGGACCTAGGAACTAATTAGCATGGTGATTGTGGTAGCATGATACGGTTCGTGCAACACGAGTTAGCAATCGGAAGATCCGACGTGTGTCTCTGGTACTAATGAGGAATGTCTCCTACCCGAGCATACTCTGGGATACCACGAGTCAACCCCTGAAGGTTCATCACAATCTCCTCCTCATTGTCACTCCCCTCATGATAAGGAGTGACAACATCGATAGGGCGAGGGACACGCCTGGCTATTGGGGACATCCCAACAAGCTGTTCTGGTCCAACATTTGCATTAATAAGAGAAATTTTATAAGCACATATATACCAAAAGCAATTAAAAAATCTCAAAATTAAAAATTTTGGTTTTTTAACTTCGTCATCGAAGTCCTCTCCATCTGGTAAGGGCATGTCTGGATCTCCTCGGAAATCAGTACCATTGTATGGCCAGTCCTCCACGATGATCTTCTATCATCGTATCCATGAAAATAATGTAGGTCGATATGACATGTACTAACCCCTAGTGATCCTGGGCATCAAACGGATACAGCAAGCCATCTACAGATCACGTGGCATAGGAGGATATACCTCTGTCAGTTGATACTGGAACAGTGGTACTCGTTCCAGGAAGAAGGTCACAAGCACCGATCTCAAGCCAAATTGCTTCAGATTCTCTGCCTTAGCTTTGGACAGCTGGCACTTGATGTTCATCTTCATGGCCTCTGCCTAGTTGAAGATCATAGAAGTTGTGTAGTCAATAGCATAATGAAACTTCAACTTGTTAGTATCATGTTCCACCTGGGACCCCACCACTCTGTTGATAGTCAAAAAAATCACCCTCAGTGTCAGATCCCACACACTGGAAATCTCTATCTTCCCACTCTTGGATTTCAAGGCCTCACGACAGCGTTCGGCAAACAAGGAAGAGATGCTTGCCCCAATCGAATGTGACCCATACAAGTTCACCGGCTCCCCTCTGTCGGACAGTCCAATGATGAAGTATATATCTGAAGTTTCCAACTCCAGCTCCTAGTCGCTAATGGCAAGGATCTCCTGATTAATGTCCCAAAGACTAATCAGGTACCGAAGCAACTCGGGCTGGGCCCGCATCCTTGCCATAAGAAATAATTTGAGGAGCCCGCAAGCTCTCAAAGCCTCCAGGAAATTTGGGTCATTCATTGCCTAGGTGTCAACTCTTCATGTTCTCGTTCTTTCCAGTCCACCATTTTCAGCAATTCTCTCCTACAAAAGCCATTAATTTGAGTCAATAATCATCCTTGGTACATAAAATTTGAGTTTCAACGATCCATTTTTGAGAAAATAGGGTTTTTCCCTATCCATGGTGCCAACCGCGCCTGTTTTAAAAATAGTTGTGCCGATCAGCGCTGATGGCTTTGTTAATCACCCTCGGCTGGCGCGATTCCATGCCCGGAATTCTCACCGATCGAGGGCGAAAAAGATTTTCAAAAACCTCTTCAAAAATCTAAAAAGGTGGCTAAAAGCATAAATAAAGAACATGAAAATGGAGCTCAGGACTTCAGCTATTACCTGGAACTGGCGGCTTGTCGATTGACATCTCGGATTTCCCGCAATCTGCTCCAGAACAATTAGGGAAAAAGTGAGTAAAAATTCTTCACAACAAAGGTAAAATGGTAAATGGTAAAAATATATTTACTTTTCCCCTTTTTTTTCATTTTTTCATGAAAATATAAGATTTTTTGTAAATATTTTGACCTATTTTGCCTCAAGGACTCGATAATACACTTTACCTTACTTGTTCAGTGATAGGTGATGGATGTTTGACTATGATGATGAGTCACGTTTCAGCTCTTTTGTCGACTCGTTAAAATCATATGAAAAGTTGGCCGAGTATTTTTTCCATTTTTGACTCGTTAAAGAGAATAAAAACGGGGTCTGCTTTCAGCTCTTTTTTGACCCTTTAAAAGAGAAAAGATGGCCGAGCCCTTGTCATTTCTAACTCGTTAATGGATGTGAAACGTCATTCGCCTAGTATAAGTTTAGCCCTTTTTCGGCTGGGAAGCACTATTTATGAAAAAGGTACTCCTTGACTGAAATGGTCAAGCGGTTCTCTCAAGTGTTGTTTTCTACCTTTTCGAGCTCGAGAGACACAAATGTACAAAAAGGGACCATGTGGAGTTTTCTTTTACGTGTCCTTTTCAAACTCTCTAAACATGAAAAAGATACCGAGTTACACCTTTGTTGGACTCATTAAACTATTAAGCGACATCAAATTCATCACCATGACGAAAATGAGCTTCTCCTTCCTAGGGCTCGTTAAACTTACTAGGTCGGATTCGTCCGAAGGATGAACTTACAGTGCAAGCATATGATATCCCCTTCAAGCTTGCAATTAAAAAATAATTGGGGTACCTGCCAGAAATGGTGGGGGAAAATTTGGAAATCTATTAGTTGTGTCAGCAGCTCACTCTTGAACATGACACTCTTTGCTTCGTGTCAGGTTGGGATATCCTCCTTTGTATCATTGACCTTCCTGGGTTGGGCCGTTCATTTTTTCCTTCCATTTGATCTCTGCCATGTCATCATGACCACCAATCCTATGGATCCAAAAGCTACCAAACTTCCAGTTGTGTCGCCGATATGTTCAAGAGTTGTCCTTCTGCAGTTACACTTACCTCTGATTCTCTGTATCATCCAAAATTATTTTGCATCTTCTTGTATCACGTCAATGATGTGGGATTCATTATGGCCCTCCTTCAACATGGTCTCTTTCCATCGACTTCAGCTCATTATCCAGGAAGTTTACCAAGAGACTCGCTTCCAGTACCTTAGAGATTGCAGGCTCTAATGGCAAGTTCTTTGCACTCAACGACAAGTTCACATCATTGGCTTTCGATCAAGTGTTTTCACGAGTGTTTGACTTCAGTTCCTCTATTCACATTCCGTGAATTGTGTTGATAGTACCTTGAGGACCATTGTCATTATTTGTGTTTTCTCTTGCGCTTGTTAACAATTTACATCATTGACTAGTAATCAAGTGACTTTCTAGCATGTTTGACGTCAACACATCCATTCACATGTTAGAATTTGTACTTTTATCGGGTCGTGTTGAAGCACAAGACCCTGGACTCATATCACAAAAGTCCAGGTTGCGAAGTGATGTGACATGGTTATGTTGATATGCATGTCTCTATCAGATGGATGGCTACAACCAAACCATGAGTTATCATATGTGATCCTTCTCATTATTGGATGGCTACGACCATACCATGGTTTCATTATGATCCTCTTTGAAGGATGGTTGCGCCCATACTTGGATCCATTTACATTATCATTCTTTGGATGGCTTCATCCATGCCACGATTCATGTATCATTTGACAGAAATCTCAGTTTATGTATATGTACATGTACTTGCTTGTAGGTTTTTCGATGGCAGACCGGTTTCCCGCATTGATTTATAAAGCATTTCATCCCTCACTCCAGCTCAGCCTTCATGCTTTAGGGGGCATTTGTTACACAACATTTTGTCACTGTGCCTCTACTCCCCGTTCCTTGATCCTGGAGGACCTATACAGTGAACCCCACATGCTTTTCCTTCATGGAGAAACTCCCATTGTGTCCCTCTTCATGAGCATATCAATTCCATTTTGCACCATTTCCCCTGAAACTTTTGTTTTGCCCAGTTTACAAGACCAGTGCTAATGACCTTTGTCTCCCCCACACTGATGTGCAGAGATTAGCACTACTCCTCGCACCGACCGAAGTGAATGAGCTATGTTCCAGTCGCACCAGTCCTATTATGTAAAGTTTTTTAAATTAGGAGCCAAATCTTCCAGGTCTAGAAGCTTCGTAACGAAATTCTAGTAAATGGTTTGGCTAGATGGAGTCGAGGATGTCAGTTTGGGCTCCTTTCCCCTATAATTATGGAATTGCCTCACGGGATAAGCCCTTCTCCCATGAGAAGAGGATCCACCTCCCATCCATTTTTCCTATATAAACCTCCCTTCTTCCCAAGCACAAGCTAGTGTTGATGTTGGTGTGCTTATGCTATTTTGGTTTGGAGTAGACAACAAGCTATTACTAGGTGTATCTATCTAGTTGTGTGAGGGAAAAGTGTCTTTTGGTTTGGAGTGAAGCCTAAAGGGAAGTAGCCTTAAAACTATTGTTGATTGAGGCCATCATGGAATGCTAGTAGAAGTGTGTGGGAACCTGGGCTTGTCAGAGGAGGACTGCAACGTCAAGACAAATGGTTGTGATCTCTCTTTGATATTAATATATGCAACTATCAATTGATTACCTACATGTTTTTTCATATTATACATTCATGGATAAATGTTTCTTGACTTGTTAAGTAAGTTGAATTACAATTTGTCTATTATCATGTTTGTTGTTTGTTGTTGTTTACTTGTTTCAGGTGCTTGAAGAAGGAAGTGAGAGATAGCTGGAGTGAGCAAGCAAGGACATCATCAAATAGGATAAGTAGACTAAGAGGTAGGCCCTCTTATTTGGTTCTAACCTAAGGAAATCTTCCATAGAATGTATTTTTTGTGGCTAGAACCATTATCGGGATAAAGGAATTCGTTCGTGTCCGCACTTATAACTTTACTTTACCACATGTGCCCCATAAAATCCCACTATTGTTATTGTTGTGCCCTTACATTATTATTGTTATGTAGGCTCTGATTTTTCATTTATGTAATGTAAAGGAGGTTTGCCCCTATAGGATGATATTTTTTAAGTAGTTGATCTGTCTTTTTGTGATCTGGTTGCATAACATTTGGTATCAGAGCTTTGGATTCTACGGTTTCACTGCTTCAAACAGGTCATCGTGGAATTTTCACTATAATTTGTTTTATACAAAGCTTAAAAAGCTAAGATTGTGACCATGTGGAGATGAAATCTTGATGAGATTTGTGCCATAATTTCAGATCTTGGTTCGCTTTAGTTTCTAATATATGGTCCAAAGACATTAGGGTTTTTGCAGGCTCTAGAATTCAGTCTCAAAATGGTGACCTAGGGAAAATTGTCATAAATTTTGAGGAATTAGAAATGAATTTTGTAAAAGGTGGATGAAAGTGCATTGATTTTAATTTTTCATTAGAAATTTCAGGGCCAAAGGTTGAAAAAGTGACATGTGGCATCCCATACAACTTCGCTCTACGGAAATAGTCCATAATCAGGTCATCGTGGGAGATTTGGCATAACTATATATTTAAGAATCCAATATTAGTTTGAATTGTGGAATTGGAAATAATATTCATAGGGCTACCACAGGGCCAAATTTTAGACCTTGGAAATCTGAAATTACAAAGATACCACAATTTCAATATCAAGCTCCTAAAAAGCAAGAAAAAGGTGTGCAATTTTTAATTTTGGGTAACTTTTGTTTGAAAAATCAGTTTGACATGATTCAAAGGGAATATTTAAGCATATATATTAGTATTTGTTTCTAAAATGCCTCTAAAATAAAATAATTCTACACCCATTAAGCCCTCATAAATATCTACTATGACACATGAGAAGGAAGAATTGCAACATGATATATCAAAATTACGGGACCAAGTGCAACAAATTTCACTCTCACAAAGAGAAACCAAAGATGACATGGATGACTTAAAAGGGGACATGGATGGATTAAAAGGAAACATGGATGGTTTAAAGATATAAATAAAAGGTGACATGAATGGTTTAAAATTAGACATGGAAGTAATGATGAATGTCAAGATGGAAGGATTGACAAAGTTGTTGCAATAAAGGCTTCCGGGTGGTGAAGAGGTAATCCATGAAAATTGTGATGAGGACAAAAGGAATATGAATTATGATTTTATAGACTCTGATGTGGGGTTGAAGAACCACAACATTCCAAATAAATATATGAAGAATTTTTATGGAAAGGATCCGATAACATGGATACTACAGATAAATAAATATTTTGATCTACAAGATGTGAAACCCTCACAAAATGTAAGTATTGGATGTCTATATTTAGAACCCAATCAATTTGTATGGTATAGGTGGCTTTGTTCTGGTAAACCACTTGTCACCTGGTCAATTTTTAAGAAGGAAATTATAACACATTATGAATATACAAAGAGAAACACCCTCTTTATCCAATTGATAAATCTCAAACAAAAGGGTTCAATGGTGGAGCACATTGAAGACTTCAACAAATTTAATATTAGGGTAACTGATATTCCATAGGAGCATATGATTGATTTCTTCATAGGGAATTTAAAATATAGCATCCAATATGAGGATTGCCTTTGGGAACCTGATTCATTGGAGAAGGAATTCAGGGTGGCAAGAAAAATTGAAAGAAAAATTATGGCAACAAGGAAGTATACCACTCACAACTATAAAGATGGAAGTGTTGTATCTCCTAGTCTTCCAAAACCTACAAGGTTGACACCACAACAATTGGAGGAAAAAAGAGAAAAAATTATTTGTTACAGTTGTGATATAAAATACACTAAAGGTCATAAGTGTGCTGAGAAGAAATTATTCTACATAGATTGTGAAGAGGAACAAGAAACATCAAAAGAGGAGGATATACACAGGAACCAACCCTAGAGAAAGAATAAATGAATCTGACCATATATGATAATGCATTGGCAGGAATTACCACTACTCAAACTCTCAAGATAGAAGGATATATCAAGAAGAATAAGCATAATAATTCTAATTGATTCGGGTAGTACCTATAATTTTATTCATTCTAAGATAGCCAAGGAATTGAATTGCTTCCTATATCTAGCACTAGAGTGTCAAGTGATTGTTGCAAAGGGAGGAACTATAAATTGCTCTAGAAAGTGCCATAATATTAAGCTAACCATGGGGGAATATGTATTGAATAGTCCAATGCTTTCCATTCCAATGGGTGGTGTTGATGTTGTACTAGGATTCGAATGGTTACAATATTTTGGAATGATAGATTTCAATTTTCAAGAACTTTTCTTGAAAAAATTTTGGAAGTAAAGGAAGTTGAATTAAGGGGTATCACAGGGAAACTAGGACAGATAATCAAATCTAATGGCATGAACAAGCTTCTGAAAAAACAACAATGGGGCATAATTGCACAATTATGCTCACTAGAGGTTCAAACATCAAAATCATCTATTTCTCCAGATCTCCAAAAAGTCTTGGACAATCATTCCAAGGTGTTTGAGACCCCCAAAGGCCTCCCACCTATTCGTGATCATGATCATGCTATTAATTTAATTCCAGGAAGTGTTCCTCCAAACAAGCCTTATAGATATCCTTATGCCCAAAAGCGTGAAATTCAACATATGGTTGCAGAAATGTTAGAGGCTGGTATAATTCAACCTAGTCAAAGTTCTTTCTCTACTCCAGTTGTATTGGTGCATAATAAGTATGGATCATGGCGTATGTGTCTAGATTATAGGGAAATCAACAAGCTTACTATTAAAGATAAATTTCCCATTCATGTCATGGATGAATTATTGGATGAATTACATGAAGCAATTTACTTCACCAAGTTGGATCTTTTTTCAGGATATCATGAAATTAGAATGAAGACTGAATACATTCCGAAAACAACATTCAAAACTCATGAGGGTCATTATGAATTTTTGGTCATTCCTTTTAGCCTTACTAATGCACCTTACACATTTGAAGGCTTGATGAATTCGATTTTCAAACCCTTCCTTAGAAAATTTGTGTTAGTATTTTTGATGATATACTAATCTACAAAAAGGCTTGAAAGGATCATGTTTAACATGTTTACAGGGCACTCAAACTATTGGAGGAGAAACAATTATATGAAAAAACCTCCAAATTTTTCTTTAGAGTTCGGGAGGTGGAATACTTGGGTCATATTGTATCTCATGAGGGTGTTAAGGTAGACCCTAAAAAAATTAAAGTCAGTAAGGAATGGAAAATCCCCACAAACATAAAGCATCTTCGAGGATTTCTTGGGTTGACAGGGTATTATCGCAAGTTTTTTTAAGAATTATGGGAGAATATCAACACCTCTAACATCATTACTGAAGAAAGATGCATTTTCTTGGACTCCAAAAACAACAAAGGCCTTTGAACATCTTAAAGAGGAAATGTGTCAAGCACTAGTCTTAGCTATGCCAGACATCATAAAAAAATTTATTGTGGAATGTGATGCCTCAGGAAATGGAATTGGTTTTGTTTTAATGCAAGAAGGAAGACCCATTACTTTTGAAAGTCGTCCAATCAAAGGAAAGTATTTACACAAACCTAATTATGAGAAGGAAATGTTGGAAATACTACATACACTAAAACAATGGCGACCTTACCTAATGGGAAGACACTTCAAGGTAAAAATAGATCATGATAGTCTTAAATAATTTTTGGAATGAAAATTATCTTTAAAAGAGCGAAAAAATGGGTGACAAAGATGTTGGGTTATGACTTTGAAATCATCTACAAAAAAGGGAAGCAAAATGGTGTTGCAGATGCACTCTTCAGAAAGGATGAGGATGTGGAAGTATTTCTTTGTGCCATTTCTATTATCCAACCTGAGTGGATAACTAAAGAAAGGGATGAATGGAAGAATGATGAAGAGGTGTGGTCACTTATTCAAAAGTTGTAGAAAGATCCCAATACATCTGATACATTTAGTTGGAAAAATTATTCATTATGGTACAAAGATAGCTTATATCTTTGTAATAGTTCCCAACTGAAACAAAAGATTATTTTGGAATTGTACACCTCTCCCTTAGAAGGGCACTCAATACTTTTTAAAAAATTACCATATGGTCAAGAAGGAATTTTTTTGGGATGGCCTTAAATATGATATTCAAAAGGTTTGTGGCAGAATCTTTGGTTTTCCAACAAACTAAAGTTGAGACAATTAATACCCTAGGTTTGTTACAACCTTTAGTCATTCCAATTCAACATTGGGAGGATGTATCAAAGAATTTTATCATATATTTACCCAAGTATGAAGGAAATAGTGTCATCATGGTGGTAGTTGATAGACATACCAAGTATGCACACTTTTGTGCATTATCTCATCCTTTTAAAGTCAATACAATTGCTATTGCATTTATGGAAACAATTCAAAACCTTCGTGGAAACCCAAAGATTATAGTAAGTGACAAAGATCCCATTTTCACTCAAAATTTTTGGATGAAATTATTTTCTTGTCTTGGTACTCAATTATCTCATAGCTCAACTTATCATCCTCAATCTGAGGGGAAAACTGAGATAGTGAACAAATGTTTGGAAGGATATCTTTGTTTCTTTGTATTAAATAAAAAAACGCAATGGGTCAAGTGGTTACTTCTAGTTGAATGGTGGTATAAAAATTCCTTCCATATTGTAGCAAAAATGACCCCATTTATGGCACTTTATGGATATCATCCACCATCCATCACATCATATTTAAGAGAAAAGTCTAAGGTTTAAGCAGTGGAATATCACATCGAGCATCAAAAACAAGTTCTCCAACTCATAAAGGATAACCTCACTATGGAACAGAATCAAATGAAACAATAGGCATTTCATCGTCATAGTGAAAACATTTTTTTATGTAGGTGACTGGGTATTTTTACTGCTACAACAATACAAACAAATGTCTCTCAAGCAAGCTAAGGAGGATAATAAACTATCACCCAAGTACTATGGTCCTTATAAGGTGTTACAAAATATTGGTATTGTGGCATACAAATTGGAGCTGCATGTATCTTCTAGAGTACACCCAATTTTCCATTTTTCATGCTTAAAGAAGGTTATCAATGTAAAGCTTCCAGTTCAAATTGTGTTTCCAGAACTTGACGAAGAAGAAAAAATGATATTTGAGCCTGCAGTAGTGATGGAAACAAGAAACCGACAACTACGGAATCGATCAATTTTAGAGTATCTCATTAAGTGGAAGAACTTACCTGTTGAAGATTCCACATGGGAGGATGAGAATTTTATACAAAAGCATCCAAAACTACTCAAGTGTTGACGACATCACTTTTTGAAGGAGAGGGGCATGTTAGGTCCCTATAATACTATTGTAGCCCCCTTAATGTTTTTGTTAGTGTACCCCCTTATTTTTATTGTTGTTCCCATGTAGCCCCCATATTGTTATTGTGGTGCCCCATAGAAGCCCACTATTGTTATTGTTGTGCCCTTACATTATTATTGTTATGTAGACTTTGATTGTATTGTGACCCCTTAGACTCCTATATATACAAAGGAGGTCATGTCATTTTTATCATCCAAGAATTGTTCATTTATGTAATATAAAGGAGGTTTCCCCCTCGAAAAGGATACTTTTTAAGTCATTGATCTATCTTTTTGTGAGCTAGTTGCATAACAATCAAAGAGTTATTATACATATTATTTCACTAAAGCTACTTCAAAACCAAATGATGAATCAAATTGAAAATTAATCTAATTTAAATCAAAATGTATTCTAATTGCAGAATTAAAGATATATTTCTAATTTGCTTAAATAAATCCTAACGCTAATTGCAGGAAATAAATCTTAACACTATTTCTGGAAAGGAAAGATTAACACTAATTGTAGAAAAGAAAGATTAATGCTAATTGAAGAAATGAAATCACTTGCAGAAAGAAAATATATCAAATTAAAGTGTAATTTATAATGGTTACTAGTGTGCGCATTTAGTCTTTGAAAATCATCTATTCATCATCCTCAAAAAAGAACTGAGTTATGAAATTAAATTGCCGAACAAAAGACATTCTGGAAATATATATTTTTGGCATTTTTTATGAGCGCTCTACAAACAAGAATTTAAATTGATCATCTACTAAAAGAAATGAAAACTATATAAAAAATTTACAGTATAACTAAAATTATCTATCATTACAAATCTATAGGGGGGCCTTTCATTGAGCGAAGTTCATTACTGATTTAGTCAATTCACTTAGCCACACATTGATTTAAAATAGAGTATTATATTGATCACAAAGGTCTTTAACAATATTGTAGATAATTATCAATAAAAACTACTACCTTTTGGTTTTGCCTCAAGGATTTTTATACATTTCTTATCACAAATTGATCTAAGAGTTTTATGCCGAGAGGCAACTTAACAAAATTGACAAATAAGAAGTAACATTAAATTGAAAGTTTATATCCTTGTGATTTTCTACTGGAAGAGAAAATCATGAGGGATCTTAATTGACACGTCAACTCATGATCAAACAAATCATTTCCACTCTCGCTTGATCTCGTCATTATATTCTATCGATATTTTCTTGACTACTGGAACATCATAGCTAGAGTTAACTTTTAGTTTGACTTCCAGATCTTTCATCCTCTGTATCTTTCCAGATCATGAAGATATATGGACATCCATGTGCGAAACAATTTATATCTACTAGTACCTTTCATTCATCCTCTAGTGCATTGAAACCTGTCTAACCATGAAGATAACTGCAGAATTCTGCATTAGTTGTGGAATGAGAAAGATTTTGTAGTTGTAGAGTTGTTTTAATTATATTTCTCAGAGAAATAATATATTCTAAAACATGGATGATCAATACCTTTTGAATTCTTGAATATGTCTATGATGACCTTGTTTAGAATGAAATTGCAACAAAAATGATCATAGAAAAGGTAAAGGAGAGGAAAGAGGGTTTTCAAAAAGAGAACAATTTCGGACTTCAACAATGGCTATCAAGATTTTCTCTAGATATACCTTGGCTCAAAATTTGAGAGATATCTTGGAATGATATTTGCGTTCAAGTCTTATTATCACCCTTCTTCTGCTATTGGGCAGATCTTGTTGCACATGGATTAGCGTATAAGGGGGTTCTTACAACACCATGGAAATGAAAACCTTTTAGAGAAAAAAAAATATACAAAAAGGGAACAAATTCAAGGAGATATATGTCATGTATTTGGATTCTCTCATTTTGTCAAGGCTATGTTGACATGAGTTAGATTTTCCTTTCCATGAACTAGACACACTTTCCATAAAAATAAACTACAAGAGATAAAGGAATCAAACCAACCCACTATCTCCTGATGATTTTGACTAAATAGTGTCAATATAACTACATTTCCTTGTATCAAACCACTCTTTGAAACCAACACGACAAGGGAAAGTATTTTATTGTGAAACTATCTTTATATGTATAATACAATGTGCAAATGGGAAAAATTCTAAGTTGTAAAGTGATAGCTATATGTTGCATGATGTTGTAGCCTAGATAACATGGCTTGTTTCTATTTAAATTAAAGTATATGTACATGAATGTATTGATTGGTATTGGGAAGTTCCATTACAAAATTATTACATGCAAAAGAACCTCAGTAGAGGTTATTTTTTTTCTTTATGGTGATTGAGGTTTTCTTTATGAATGCTTGTCTTCATGGTCAATGCCTTCCTTGTTCAAGGAATGGGCGTGACATATGAAAATGGCTAGTTGAAGCCATGTAAAGGTTGTCATCTCACTATGAGATAGAACATCCATGTTCAATACTTGAACTAAGATGAGTTCAAAAGCAAAGGTCTTGTGTAGACCTTGTAGATGAAGGATTTGTAGCTCTATTAGAGAAAGAGACTGCAATGTTAGAGTTATCTTGAATTATCAGGAATCCCTAGTGTTTTGTCTTCCTTTTTCAATAAATTATTAGTTTGTTTGTATGAGGTACTCTTCTCATATAGTGGAAAAAGAAATTGAAGAAGGTGGCTCAGATAATTAGACATGGTTGAAGATGTCGATGATATTGTTGTTTATGACAATCAATTTTATGGGATGCATTGTTATCACTGGACTTGCATGAAGAGGCTGAATATACATGCTACTTTGGTTGCTTGTGGAAAAGGCTGACTTCTCAATTAGTGGTGATAGTCTCAGTAAAGAGACTGAATGAAGTTAATGAAGGCTAATGTTATTTTTAAATTTTGAAGGATGATTTTAACAAGTAATAATAGGGGTCTTGGTAAAGAGGATGATAATAATCAATGCTGATAATTTTGGGTAAAAATATGAAATTTAATCTAGTAAAGACATGATTATGCATGAAATAATGTCGATGTATTAAAGGGTTTCTAATTAATTTCCTTAAGGTTGTATATGCCTTGGTTACTATCCTTGGTATAAAGTATGAATTTGAATTGTTGTTTTGGTCTTGATACAAAGACTGAGTGAAATTAATGAGTTGATATGTGCTTGTGCATGTAGAAATTCTGGTTTTAGAAAAATTATGTTGAGATGTTTATGTCCTGGATTTTGAGACATGTGACTAATACGTAAAGTGAGACATGTGTTTTGTTGCAGGACAACTTTCCTAGCACAACAAGGCAAGGAAAATGGTATATTTTTTTATATCTATTAATAAACTAACAACTGAGTGTATGTGGTATCAAATAACGAGACTTAGTGGCAGCGAAAGGAAAAATGTATTGTGGCATGGTGTAGTAGGGGGACCAAGTCCACCGAGAATGAGAAAGAGGGGCATCCCTCCAAAGGGAGAGAACCTTCAGGAATTTGGAGGTTGAGATCAAAGACTTGGAAGATGAGATAAATATGTATAGGGCATAACTTAGAAAACTCACCAAGAAACAACAAGAATTGGCAGAGTGGAATGTTGAGCTCCAAAAGAAGTTACAAGAGAGGACATACCAAGATGAATCCTCTAAAAGGAAAAATGACACTGGTAGGAAGAGGCCTCCTGATGCTAAAAAGGAGAAGAAGATAATCTCCTATTGGTGCTATGAAGAAGAGCATATAAAAATGGATTGTCCCCACGGGAAGGAAAAGAAATAAATTAGCCCATGCGAACCACAAGGACATGAATCAATAATACATGACACTGAGAAGGAGGAGGGAGCATTCCCCCACGCTCTTTGACATACATATATATGTAGGTGTTGAAAATATCCCCTGTGAACTTATGGGAAATGCAAGACTTCAAGGTTGTTGTGAGCCTTGTGAAGAAGTCTTGAACTGATTTTGGTACATGAATATGCATATGTACATGCATACCTATGTGCATTGTATGAAGGCTGGAAGTACCATGAACGTTGAACTCAAGGGGATAAAATTTAATTTTGAAGATTTTTTTTTATGTTAATTCCTAAAAGTGGTGATTTTAATTTATAATTTTCAATATTCACATGATTTTAATTTCCGATTTGTACATGAACATGATATTGTGTGCATGGTTTCCTCTATGATTGCAATCATGGATTTTATTATTTTGTGGTGTTACCTCTAATTTTGCCTCTTGCGTTGCCTATTGATATTATTAAAAAACTTTGATTTGCATGCTCAATGCTTAGGGCCTAAGTCAAATCGATTGAAGGTGGCATGGATGCCACAAAGCTTGGAAAAGGAGAGCCGAAGAGAGCCGCATGTAAGGGACATGAATAATGATCAACTAAATGAGTTCCAGTCAATGAGGAACTTAGATCTGGGAAGATGGGTTGGGAAAAGAGCCAATGATGAAACATCTTGGGGAGTGTTGATGGTGTTGGACCTGCCAAAATGGCAGGGGATCTCCCTGGTAAGAAGTCCCAGCTAAACCTCAGACATTTTGGAGTAGGAATCCCATTAGTGGGTAGTACAGTAGTGCCTTGACTGCAGTAGTGCACAGAGGTACGTATGATGACTTTGTCAGAAGAAAGTGTGTGACCTTGCAGTGAGTCAAGTGAGATGCATGGGGGTTCTAACACACAGAGGGGAAAAGTAAGTGTGTCCTTTAGAAACCTGTAATAGTACGCAGCCTGAAAGGAACACATGAGCGAAATGACCTCACAGGTTGGAAATGGAATAGTCTAAAATCCAAAGTGACGGGTTAACAGAACAACACATCTTCAACAATATTCGTACAATCGTATACAAAATAGTTCATACACAAATGCATAAGTGAAATAACATGCATTGCTAAAGTAACCAGAATAGTCAAACTACAATAACAGCATATGCATGAAAATGTGTTGACTCAGTTATATTATTAAGTGAAAGTTCCATCCATACCTACACCATTGACAACCACTAGCCACAATAGTGGAACGTTACAGTAAACACCGCATACTCCTCCAAAGATATGTACTCGCTTTATGTTGTGGAGTAGCCAAGGCTCCTCACAATACCATCCAAGCCTTCTCTAAGCAATGCCTAGCCAAAAGTTTGGCTCCCAAAATCCTGTACTATGATTTATGAGGTTCTATATATAGCAAAGGGTGGGGTGACCCTTGATATTCCCCTTTGACTCTTGGATTACCCTCATGACTCTTCACGTTACATAGTAATTGTTCACATTCCACTAGTGACATTTGGAATTTCACATACAACAAATTTATAATAATACAATTCCACATATACCCATGTGGGTCAAAATAGGCTTGAGTCAGCCTGAAAAGACAAGCAACATCACTCGAGGTCTTGGGTAAATACCAACTCGGTAACCTCCTCGTGGTGGTCTTCGGTGATGAACTAATACCAAGCTTGGTACTACGTTATCACGTCCCTATACTGTTTGGTGATGTCTTTATCAAAGAAGGATCTGTTGGAAATAATACTAAGATGGGGGGTGAATCAGTATTATCATATCAACAATTTAATTTCCCAAACAGATTTGTATACGTTACTTCAACTAAGTGAACTAGCATGTATACGCAACTGTACTTAAATAAACCAGTGTATATGTGGAGAACTTTTGATTTACCCAATTTATCATGCATTGAACTTTAACCAGTATAACAGAGATTTATTAGACAGTGTAGTAAAAGCATAATAAAGCATCACACAAAAGAAACACGCATGAACACCAAGATATAAGGTGGAAACCCAATGTGGGTGAAAACCACCTGCTGTTGTCGTCTCTGTCTTCTTTTAATAATAAGAAAAAATGTTTACAATCTTGTATTGGTGCAGACTTATACCAGTACGCAGGCTTCTACCTGTAGAAGGTTACAACCTTCTCTCATTATCCAACTTCTACTGGAAGGGAGATACAACCCCCTAACTCTTTATTAACCGATATGTTTACTAGTATGTAGGTGGCAACCTACAGAAGGCTACGACCTTCTTTCTTCTTCCAAGGACCACGTTTCATAAATTTTCAGACTGGATCCATCTACTAAATCATAACTATAATTCAATCATCAAATACATCTGCATCACCCAATAACTGAGTCTCAATCATCACTTTCTGAATCAACTGCAATCGAATCAATCAATCACTTTGACAACCCATCATTAAACCACAATCAATGTGATTATTCAGAATGTTGTCACCAGAATACAGTAACCAGAAACCAAACCAGAACCCAAAACTCTGCAACAGCAAACAGAAACAACTGAAACATACTTTATAAGGTATACGCTACTTCCATGTGTCGAACCTGGGTGTATACGTGCTTTTCTCAAAGCCAACCAGCGTATACAAATGGGAATATTAATTCATAATTTTGCAGCTATTCGAGACTTCAGTTATACCCATATCATAATATTTACATAATAACACATGCATCAATATTCAGATCTAGACTATACATGATCAAACCACATAATGATAATTCATTTCAAGCCTTAAGATCTCGATCCATCATTAGATCTTATCCTTCATCAACCGCTAAGGTTCATCCTTGGTTCAGATCAAGCACAGCACCATAAGCCAATAACCTGCATACTAGATCTCACACGTCATCAAATATTCAATACTTGCACACCTGGCCTAATGATCTTCTCCTCCTTTTATAGTTATATTCCTTTCTCGATAACATGGACCAAAACCACTTAGGACCAATACCTTGGGCCAAATACCTAGGGTCAATACCTCAGACCAAATGTCTTGGACCAATACCATGGACCAAATACCTTGGATAAAAAACTTAGTTTTCCAAGGTATACATGCTTTTCCTTCTGTGAAAGTGTGTGTGTACGTATACGCTACTTATGATCAGTGAAACTACATGTATACACAGCTTGGTCAAGGTGAACCTGTGTATACCTCTCTTTCTTCATTTTGTGTAGTCTGATCTGTAATTCTTTGTTGTTAACCTGTTGTACTGTGATCTTTCATCTAAGTGAGTTGCCATCAAAGACAACACCTGTATCATAATGCCAAAAATCTCCCCCTTTGGACTTGATGGCAACAACAACACCAAGTCACTCTCCCCCTTTGACATCAAGGGCAAAGGGTCATGCTCCCTCTTTGACATACATTATGTTGGTCATGCTCCCCCTGAGTACATGTTGAATTCTCTAATATGTTGAAGTGTACTAATTGAGCTCCCATGATTGAGTCCATGCTCCCCCTGATCATAAGCAAAGTCTGCAAAAATATTTTCTAAAAGAATAACATGACTCTATACATATATCACAAATGACCTTCCTATCACCAATGACTCATACATACATCCATCTCCCAACGAAGTGGGGATATACCAAATTTGACTCATCCACCCAACCAAGTGGGGATATACCAATTGTTTATACATTACATCATCCATCCCATGTAAAGTGGGGATATAAATTACATCATTTGTCCAAGAGAAACCATTCAAATGTATGAGAATACATATCACACCCTAGACCTTTACATGACTTGAGCAGCCAATGGTATAAATATCTAAAGCCATAGCTGGACTCGGCAACCATAATGCCAACAATGTTGAAGGCTAATGCTCCCCCTAAACCGGTGCTACCTAAAAAACATATACGCTCCTTGACCCACAAAAACCCATGTGTGTACGTGACTTCACTTTAGGAAACATGCCTATAATCACCTTTTTCTAAAAAGTTTGATTTAACAATAAGATGATGCAGAAACTACTCCCAGATTTTTTTGAGATAATAAAATATCTCTCTGGGCAGTGGTTTAGTGAATATATTAGCAACTTGTTCTTTGGAGAGAACATATTCCAATTTGACCTTTTTTTCAATCACTTGTTCACGTAGAAAATGGTATTTGATGGGTATGTGCTTGGTCTTGGAGTGCATGATTGGATTCTTTGAAATACTGATGGCACTTGTATTATCACATAAAATGGAGATGGGTGGAGTGCATGTGATCTAAATGTCTTGCAATGTTTGCATCATCCAAAGTAGTTGTGTGCAACAATATGCAATAGCCACATATTCTGCTTCAGTTGTAGATAACGCAATGGAACTTTGTTTCTTGTTGAACCAAGACACTAACCTGGAATCCATATAGAATGCACCACCACTAGTGATTTTTCTGTCATCAACACTTCCTACCCAATCTTCATCTATATATGCATGGAGAGTAAGATCTGTATCTCTAGGATACCATAAACCAAAGTTCTGTGTTCCTTGAAGATATTTCAAAATCCTTTTGACCGCTTGAAGGTGTGATTCTTTTGGATTTGCTTGGAATCTTCCAACTATTCCTACTACATGCATGATGTTAGGTCGGGTACCTGTTAGATAAAGCAGACTACCAATCATGGATATGTAAGTTGGTTGATGTACTGTAGCTGATTCATCATTTGATCTGACTGCATCCTGTTACCATTAGGGTACATACAGGTTTAGAATCTTCCATGTCGTACTTTTTCAAAATATGTTTGAGATATTTGGTTTGTGAAAGAAAAATACCATCTTTATTTTGTTGAACTTGTAGACCAAGAAAATAGGTAAGTTCACCAAGCAAGGACATTTCAAATTCTTGCTGCATTACTGAAGCAAAATCTTGACTCATGGATTCTTCATTGCTACCAAAAATGATATCATCAACATAAACAACAATTATTAGCAATTTATCAGTGTCAATCTTTGTATATAGATTGCTATCTGCTGACCCTTTTGAAAAACCCTGTTGGTTTAGATATTTATCAAGGCGGTAATACTAGGCCCTTGGAGCCTGTTTTAGACCATAGAGATATTTTCTGAGTCTGCATACAAGTTTTGCATCATTTCCAAGAATGAATCCTTTTGGTTGTTCAATATAGACTTCTTCTTCTAAATCTCCATTAAGGAAAGTAGATTTTACATCCATTTGGTATACTTTGAATTTCTGAAAGCTAGAAAGAGCAAGAAACATCCTTATGGCTACAAGTCTAACAACAGGTGCAAAAGTTTCTTCAAAATCTATACCTTCTTGTTGAGCATAACCTTTACAAACAAGTCTGGCCTTGTTTCTAATAACTTCTCCATTTTCATTCAGCTTGTTTTTGAATATCCATTTAGTTCCTATAATATTTTTATCATGAGGTCTAGGAACTAATTCCCAAGTATTATTCTTTTCAATTTTCTCAAGTTCTTCATTCATGGCCTTGACCCAACATCCATCTTTGCATGCTTCATTTACATGTTGAGGTTCGGTGGAGGATAGTAATGCTAGATAGCTTGAGGTTTCTGTAATAGTTCTTCTTGTTTTTACACCTGCCTCTTTTGCCCCTAAAATTTGAGTTTCTAGATGATTTTTCTGAACATACCTATACGGAGTCTTTTCTTCTACCGTTATCTCTTCTTCTGGTGCTTCATTGGTTTCTTCTTCAGAATCATTATGATTTGATGTGGGAAAAGAATCCCCATCTTCTTCATTGTCATAATCTTCGATTTTTATCTGTTTTGGATTTTTGCATGCTTCATCAACTACAACATCAATACTTTCAACAATTTTCCCAAGTGTGTTATTATAACATTTATATCCTTTACTTCGGGAAGCGTAACCAAGAAGAATACCTTCATCTGCTCTGGGCTCAAACTTACCAAGTTTTTCATCAGTCCTTTTGATATAACATTTGCTTCCAAAAACTTTAAAGTATTTTACAGTAGGAGTCTTACCATACCAAATTTCATGTGGAGTTTGAGTGTTGTTTACCTAAACATTTGCTTGGTTGAGAATAGTTACGGTGGCGAATGCAGCTTCACCCTAGAAGGTTGCAGGAGTTCCAGATTCATCTAGCATAGCTCAAGCCATTTGTTGAACAGTTCTATTCATTCTTTCTACCACTCCATTTTGCTATGGAGTCCTTGCGGTGGAGAACTTCCTTTTTTATTCCATGTTGTTCAAAAAAGTTAAAGAATTCATCCGAGGTAAATTCCCCTCCTCCATCAGATTTGAGGCATTTGATTTTTTGATCTGATTCATTTTCGACCAAAGCTTTGAAGGCTTTGAACTTTTCAAATGCTTCATCTTTATGTTTTAGAATACCTATCCAACACATTCTAGAAAAATCATCAATGAACAAAATAAAGTATTCTTCTTCATGAGGTGACTTTTTCCTTGATGGTCCACATAAATCAGTATGAACAAGTTCAAGAGGCTTACTAGCTAACCCTTCTTTTTCAATGAAGTGAGATCTGGTTTGCTTACTGAATTGACATGGTTTGCATATTGTATTTTCAGGAATGTTGATATCTGGAAGATCACAAACAACCTAGAATCTGCATGCTTTTCTTATTTGAGAAAAGCTTAGATGTCCCAATCTTCTATGCCATAGCTAGTTTTCATCATTTTTGCTTAGATAGCACTGTTGTTATCCTCCCTTGAGTATGTATAAGTTGTTTGGAGTTCTTGTACCTTTGATCACGGTTTCTCCTATATCAAGTTCACGAACAACACATTCGTTTGATCGAAACACCACTTCATTTCCTTGATCACACATTTGACTGACACTCAACAAGTTATGCTTTAGATCATCTACATACATAACATTCCCAGCTTTAACCTTTTCTTTCAAGAAAATAGAGCCTTTACCTTTTATGACAGCAAGAGTTTCTTTTCCAAATGAGACATTCTTTTCCTTTTCTAAGGCATTATATGAGTGAAGTTTTTCTTTGTCACCTGTCATGTGTTTTGAGCATCCATTGTCGATGTACCACTGATTTTATTGTCCTTCTGCATACAAGGCTATACCACATATTTATGTTTTAGGTTCTTTCCTTATCCATATCTTGGGATTTAATGGAGTTTGCTCCTTTTGAGATGTTTGTCGAAATTTGCTCCTGTATTTAGATTCTTCATGGCCAAAGTTGTTACAGATTGAGCATTCTATTTCATTTTCAAGAAGAGAAAAGTTATTATAGGAACTTTTCTTGATCCCTGTCACATTCCTTTGATTTCGTGCTTCTCTAGTCATGATGGTTTTGTAAGAAACACATTGAGCAACTTTGTGTCCAAAATTATGACATGAGAAACATTGACCATTAAAGAAGTTCCTGCGATTATCAAATCTATTGACCTGGTGATTGTAGTTTCTATTGATATTCATCTTTGAAGCAAATTGAGTATGATTTACCTAAGGTTGGTTGTGGCTTATTCCGTGAAGCAAATTGAGCCTGATTTACCTGGTGATCTGCTTTATGCCTTTGCTAACGATTGTCATATTGTTCACTGTTCTTTGCTACATCAAGATAGCTTTTAGTGGAGGTTGATGGCTTCTGTGATTGAGATGCTTCTTCAGTATATCCAAGACATGTCTTTATCATAGGAGAACGTTGCACTTTGATAATTTCTTTTGAGGTTTCTGATCCTTTAGCAAATCTAATATTGAGAGATTTTGTTTTCTCAAGATCCTTTCTTAGACCCACAATTTCACATTCTAGTTTTTCATTGTGTTTTTCTTTTTCAGCAATTTGGTATGTCAAGGTATCTAGAATCATATTCTTTTCTTCTAAACAGATTTTGAGCTTAGAGATTTCTTCATGAAGGTCATCTTCTTCTAAAGCATCCCAAAAATTATCATCGTCATAAGCCATTAGAAGTCTATACTCATTACTATTTTCATCTTCATCACTATTTAATAAACCATCACTATCTTCATGAGTATAGTAACTCTTTTTACTTACACTTTGTTTTCTATTCTATTTTGCATATTCATTCCCTTTATCATATTTATCTTTTTGAGGACATTTGGCAGCATAATGACCGACTCTACCACAGGCAAAACATTTGAAGGGTAGTTTACCTCTAAATATTTTGGAACCCCGTTGAAGCTTCTTGACAAAGTTTACTTCATCTTCTTCTTCTGAAATATGTTCTGATTCATTGAGTTCTTCCTTTCCTTTTGTTGAAGCTTTAAATGTGACTTCTCTAATATCTGATGGGCCTCCTTTTCTCATCTCAAAGGCAATTAAGATTATGTGCAGCTGAGTCATCGTGATAGTCTGTAGTTCCTGTTTTTCTTCTATGGCAGATACTTTTGATTCAAATTTAGCAAACAAGGATCTTAAAACTTTCTCAACTAAGGTAACTTCATTTATCTCTTCACCCAGATTCTTCATACAATTAACAACATCATCTATACGTAAGAAGTAACTAGCTATACTTTCATCATTATGCATCTTAAGAGTTTCATATTGAATTCTAAGAGTTTGCAGTTTAGCACATTTTATCTGAGAGTCTCCTTCGTAGCTTAGAACAATTTTGTCCCATATTTCTTTGGCTGATTTGATCTGCATAACTTTGACAAACTCTGATTGTGACAGACTTCCCAATAATGTATTGACAGCCCTAGCATTGGTTTCATATTGCTTTTTACCTTTCGTATCTGTAGGAATTGTTGATGGAAATATATATCCTCCTTCCACAACTTCCACGACATCTGTTCCAAGTGATTGTAGATAGGTTGTGGTTCTTATCTTCCAATAAACAAAGTTGCTCCCATCAAATATTGGTGGTCTGATGGATCCCACGCTTTCTTGATTACTCATGATGATGGATCTCCCTTCAAGTGATCAAGCTTCTTCTGAAGGACCTACTTTGATACCAATTGTTGGAAATAATACTGAGAGGGGGGGGTGAATCAATATTATCAGATCAATAATTTAATTTCCCAAACAAATTTGTATATGCTACTTCAATTTAGTGAACTAGCGTGTATACACGACAGTACTTAAAGCAACCAGCGGATATGCAGAGAACTTTTGATTTACCCAATTTATCACGCATTGAACTTTAACCAATATATCAAAGATTTATTAGACAGTGTAGTAAAAGCATAATAAAGAATCAGACATAAGCAACACACATCAACACCAAGATATAAGGTGGAAATCCAATGTGGGTGAAAACCACCTGTTACTGTCGTCTTTGTCTTCTTTTAATAATAAGAAAAATTATTTACAAACTTGTACTGGTGCAGACTTATACCAGTACGCATGCTTCTACCTGCAGAAGGTTACAACCTTATCTCGTTCTCTAGCTTCTACTGGAAGGGAGCTACAACCCTCTAACTCTTGTACTAGCTTATATGTTTACTAGTACGTAGGCGGCAAGCTACAGAAGGATACAACCTTCTTTCTTCTTCCAAGGACCACGTTTCATAAATTTTCAAACTGGATCCATCAACTACATCATAACTACAATTCAATCATCAAATACATCTGCATCAACCAATCACTGAGACTCAATCATCACTTTCTGAATCAACCGCAACCGAACCAATCAATGACTTTGACAACCCATCGTGAAACCACAATCAATGTGATTATTCATAATACTGTCACCAGAATACAGTAACTAGAAACCAAACCAGAACCTAGAACTCTGCAACAGCAAACAGAAACAACTGTAACATACATTATAAGGTATACGCTACTTCGATGTGTCAAACCTGCATGTATACATGTTTTTCTCAAAGCCAACCAGCATATACATCTGCAAATATTAATTCATAATTCTGCAGCTATTCCAGACTTCAGTTATACCCAGATCATAATATTTACATAATAACACATGCGTCAGTATTCAGATCTAGACTATACATGATCAAACTACATAATGATAATTCATTTCAAGCCCTAAGATCCCTATCCATCATTAGATCTTATCCTTCATCAACCGCTAAGGTTCATCCTTGGTTCAGATCAAGCACAACACCATAAGCCAATAACCTACATACTATATCTCACACTTCATCAGATATTTGATACTTGCGCACTTTGCCTAATGATCTTCTCCTCCTTTTATAGTTTTAGGCCTTTCTCAATACCATGGACCAAAACCACTTAGGACCAAATACCTAGGGTCAATACCTCGGACCAGATGCCTTGGAACAATACCATGGATCAAAATACCATGGACCAAATACCTCAGACCAAAAACTTAGTTTTCCAAGGTATACACGCTTTTCCTTCTGTGAAAGTGCGTGTGTACGTATACGCTACTTGTAATCAGTGAAACTGCGTGTATACGCAGCTTGGTCAAGGTGAACCTACGTATGCATTTCTTTCGTCATTCTCTGTAGTTTGATCTGTAATTCTTTGTTGTTAACCTGTTTTATTGTGATCTTTCATCTGAGTGAGTTGCTATCAAGGAAAACACCTAATGCCAACAGAATCTTGCCTCCATGGATTTCAGGTATATGGTTCTAAAACCTCTGTCCATATCATCTTGGAGCATGCGCAAAACTGTCATGAGTGTGGCTAGACCACTGATGTGCTTCTGCATGTTTTATGCACTCAGCTGCAAGTCATCACTAGTGGCTTCATGCATAAACTTCTCTATGTACCCGTCGACCTCTAGCATGACTTGGTTCTTCCTCATGGCTTGAGTGAGGGTTTCGATGGAAGGGATCATGTGTGTACTCACTATGACATCTAGACTCTTGTACAACTGTGCATAGGAAGCCTCAATGCTAGTGATGAGTAGAGGGAGCTTCTCATAGTTCTGGATCAACATAAGAATCTGTACTCTGTAATCTGTAATCTATTTTCACATTATGTAATATCAAAAATATTATTTTTACATGTTTGTTAACTCCATATAAGTAGTGAAAATTTACATATTTTCCTCATATATTATTATTATTATATTGTAAATTGGTTTATCTTTACATAAAGTTAAAATAAATTTAAAGTGGAATTAAAGATTTGATTTATGACTGACATTAACTTTTTTTATTATTACGACTTTTTAATTTGTTAATGTAATTATTACTTTATTATTTTTAAATTAAAGTTTTTTTACGACATCTCTCTCATACTGGGTTATAGATATATCAATTTTACTTACCCAACTTAAAGTATGTATAAACTCTTTACAAAAATGCCTTAGAATACAAGGTTTAGATGTGTGCAATTTGATATTCTTTTTCCAAGAAAAAGATTTTCCTTCTTATAATTTCAAAATGAGTTTCTCTTATTTCAAAATATTTAAAATACAACTCATTATTTATAAAAATAGTATTGGGATATCATCACCTCATTGGATAGATTTGAGATTCATCTTTAACAATTCACAATGTAATTTAAAATGTTAGGAAGTTTGGGTTCTACACAAGCAATTTTCGACAGAGTTGGAGAGTGGTCAATTGTGCTCCTTGAGAAACACATTATTTGAATCTAACCTTCTCTGTTCTGAAGGTTTTTAAGGCTAAAACCAATTAAGTCACTTGGAAACATTTTCCTCTTTTATCTTGTTATTTAGAAAGGTAACATAAAGTTGTGTTAAGACTATATCTACCAACCCTATATCATCCCATTTTTGTAAGAAGTAACATGATACACAATCCAATTGAGTAACTATATCTTTGCCTAGATCCAAAGAGGAGGACTATTCCCATACCTTAAGAGACAAACTACGACTTGGCAGCATTTTCCTCATTTACCTTGTTATTTAACAAGGTAACATAGAGTTGTGTTAATGCTATATCTACCAACCCTATCTCATCCATTTTTGTAAGAAGTAACGTGATAAGCAATCCAATTGAGTAACTACATCTTTGCCTAGCTCCAAAGAGGAGGTCTATTCCCATACTAGAAAAGAAAAACTATGATTGGTAAGATTGAAGGATAAGTCCTACACCTCAGTATTAAGGTGAATTGACCTACCTCACGAATCTATAGAAGTAAATCCCTAATCCCAAAACAATTTCTCTAGTTCACTGAATAAACCACCCTCTCTTATCACTAATTCTTGTAACAAAAAAACATTTTTTTTTGTTTTTTTTTGTTGCCTTGATCCATGGGGATTTGAACCTTGAATCTCATGGTTTACATAGTACTTCATAACATGAAAATTTCCAATTGAACTGCACCCCATTGAGTAACAACAAAACATTTTGAAGTCTTATCTTTTACCAATATTTTTTGTGTAACATTTTAGAGCGGTTGACTAATCCTCAATAATTTTGGTGCCAATTTTTTAGAGAGATTTACTAACAATTGGTGAGATATGGTTAGAAAAATCATTGTTGAACCTATAAGTTCCTGTTTTAAAGATATCTAATTCTTAGAAGAAATTTCACTATTGGATTGTTTTGGAAGTATAGATAAATAATATTTCCTCCATTTCGTTAATCCTTTTCTCTTTCTTGCATAGAAATCCTATACCACCTTATTCATTAAATACTAGTCTAAGTGGGCATTTTTTCTTGAGCTAAAATTATACTTGAATCCTTCTAAGGACTCATATTCTAGTCCCTTAACCATATCCACCATATCTTCACTTAATTTAATTATGCACGAGGAAGAGAATAAATCCTACCTTTGTCTCTTTGTAAAGAATCTAGAAAAGATGGATAAGATTCTTTAACACTCGACAAACTATCCAAGAAATGCCCAGACACCCTAGGTTTTTTCTATGACAATTTCCCTTCTATAGAAGTATGATTTTAAAAAATTTGAGAAGAGAAAATAGGATAGATTTAAATCATAAACTTTCTAACCTTGTTCCAAGATTGGAGTGGCATTTCAATGCACCAAGGATGACCAATATCATCTCTAGGTTTTTTTTCTCATTTTCCTTTACCAAATATTTATTTGAAGGAAGTGATTGAGTATCACACTAAACACGAGCCTCCTCCTCAATGTACTCATTAATCTCTCAGTGAAATTTAGTTCTTCACTCATCCATTTCAGTGAAATTTAGTTCTTCACTCATCCATTTCTCCTTAGCATCCATGCATTTTAAGCTATTAACTCTTGTGCGATGGATTTATTTACCTATTTATATTAATGAGGAAGAGAGTATTCACGGCCAAATTTCCATAAGAATGTTACTACCCACAATGCAAGGGAACCTCTTCATAATCAGAGGGATGGAAATGATTCATTTGAACACGGTTCAATATAATAATCTTTATTGAACCCACTTTTAAGTTTACCCCCATCAATATTTGCACTATCAAGTGTACACTAGATGTTTTATCAAATAAATCTACTTCATATAAAGGACCTATTGTATTCCCTATATTCATAAAACATCTTTTGACAAAAATTGAGTCATATACTTAGCAATGACACCTATACAAGAATTCATCAACGCATTTAGAGTTCTAATCGAAAGAGGATGTCCATTTCCTCACTAGAAGTGGATGTGAACCAATTTTCTAGAATTTTTTCATTGCCATATTTTAATCCTTCACTGAATTGAGCATTAATTCTATCCATCCACTATAAAATACCATACAATGTAGAACATAACCAAGGATAGGTACTAGAAATCCCTAAGCCCCATCCTTTAGGAACTTAATGCAAACTTTACAACACATTAGTCCTCATATCTATAAATTCATTATCTTACTGTCTTAGAGTTGAATTGATAAGAATTTATCTCTTAGAGTTGAATTTATAAACATTGTTTTCTTCTTGACAACTTTCATTTTTTCCTAGACTTTCTAAGAAACCAAAATTCTAAGTGGGATATTTGAGTAGAGTAGGTATGGATTTCTACTTTAGTGTGATCATAACTTCATTTAGTGACACTATATTTAGTCTAAAAAATATGAATCCTATGGGAGATATCACCTTTGGATCATTGGTTCAAGTGATAAGAGAGCTATTATTTTGATAAATAAAAGATAAACTATCATTATTATAACAATCCAGACAAACCTTCTATCTCAATTCTTTCCCTTTGACTTCCCATATTAACATATATGCATGCCCAAGGCTAATCTACTAACAAAAACTTGTCCTAGTCCAATTATCCAACCCTCCTAAAAGAAGGACCCGCCAATTGGCCAAGAAAAAAACCTCCATAGAAATAACCAAGGATATGGATTGGATGGTACTATTTTGAAAATTTGAACTAGATCAATCTCGTGAGGCACCTATACGAAGCTCTCAAGTGTTCACATTCAAGTGAATTTGAGCATAAGGATTTCTCAAGCCATTGAACTTCCATCTCTATCCAACCCCCCTCCTGAATTTAAGATTTGTCTAAATATACAAACCTTTGTCAGGGTTATTAAGAAATCTAGTTCTTCCTCCTCCATGTGACTTATAATTCATTCTATTAAAATTCTCTTAATAATATTTATGTTTTGCCTCTAATACTTATCAACATTTTTAGAAATTATCTTAACTTATAAACTTGTATATAACTTAGATTTTATATAATATATTTATTTAGTTAATTAAATTTCATATAATATATTCACTTTACATAAATTATTATTATTATTTTATTAAAAATGAGTACATATTGTATTAAGTCTTCTTGATCACAACAAATTACCCCCTTATTTATGTAATGGACCCCCTTATTTATGTAATGGGATCACGTCATAGTCAAGAGTCAATAAAGCCCATATTAATAATTGTAAGTGGTTAATCCGCAATTAATGACGAAACCACAGTTAGTTGCAAATGGGTCGTAGTATTAGATAGATGGTATTAATAAAACCCACGGTATTGGTCCGTGGTATTGCATGTATGAGTCATATATAAAGGATAGAGACTCCCTGCGAGGAGCATGGTGTCTTATTTTGTAATTGAGCTCTGCTCTATTGGAGGTTGCCCCCTCGAAGAGGCAAGTGAACATTACTCTCTGAATAATAAAATCATTGCTATTCTGTGTTCTGGGTATCTTTTCTTCGCATATTCTGTATTTGGGTATAATTTTGTAGGTTAAGAGCATAACAAGTGGCATCAGAGCACTTTCCAGGGTCGGTGGCATCTCCATTTCTTAGCAAAAAACAATTTTTGGCTAGAGACGTGTTCCGACGTCTTTAAACCATGGGATCTATCGTTGAGCGCATAAACCTGTGGATTTGGGGAGGCATGCACGCAGGAAATACAAGAGGTGGTCACGCCTGTTGGACTCCCTTGTAACCCCTGTGGGTACCCCTTCGAGTAGTAGTGCATTAGACAGAACCGCGCACGGACTGTCTTCCACGTACCCTCTGGGTATATTGGAAGCCCCTAGGCTCCCTTGAAACCTCGCCATAGATAAACTGTCGGTCGTCTTGCGGTTACAGTACACCGAGAACAGCACTCAAAGAAATTACTCGCCCGTACGATAGGGTAGTCGGGTTGTACGGCTAAGGGTACGGTCGATCCTCCTTAGTTAGAGCCCTGAAACATTGGGCTGAGTACTACTACCAGACCCTTATGTATATTGCAATCTGTAGCACCTGACACTCCTCAAGACCATAGTTCCCTTTTCTATCGGGGGATCACACATCATCTCTTCTAGATCTGCTTGTGCAAAGGGGTGCAACAGCAGCAGACATCAGTCCCACAGTCTCGAGTTCGCAGATCAGCCATTCCGATCTATTAGATCCATCAGATCCACAGAAGCAGTCTGTTCCGCCGCCCAGAGCTATCAGATCCGCCATTCATATCTCTTAGATCCACCATATCAGAGTCGTTGTGAAGGGTTCCTATACCGGGTTATAATTTTCGTAGGACTTTTGGCCGCATTGACATTTTGAGGATTTGGCGACTGCAGTATTGATAAGGAAGGAGTAAAACTCGTTAGGAGTTTTCAAAAAAAAAAAGAGTCTGAGATCTTTCGGGGCGCTTATTGGTGATCTAGCCCATCAGAATCAGGACGACGAGCTGAGCACGGTGGTACCATTCACTTCTTAGTGGAAATTTTTTTTTTAGGCGGTCCCAATTTTAAAAAAATCAGGTTGGTGTATGGTAGAAACTAGAGCTCAAGCGATGGCCAATGAAAGGATGGACAAACTTGAAGAATCAGTGCAAACCCTCCACATTCAGCTTAGCGGACTATGTAGCATGGTCGAGAAAATAATCCCGAAGGGCAAGGAGCAAGCCCACGAGGAGGAGTATAATGGCAATGGACACAATGAGGGTGAGTCTAGCCACTCTCCTCATGTTTGGCAAACCCACCAACAACCTAGTTAGCGACCTCCCAAGTTGGATGTGCATAAATTTGACGGTTCTCACCCGTCGGCATGGATAGCACAAATGGAGCAGTATTTCAAACTGAATCACATCTTAGTTGATGAGACTCAGCTTATGTTGGGGAGCATGTACTTGGACAATGAAAGGTGGCAATGGTGGGAATGGCATCAACGTTGCACTGGACCTTTTAGGACTTGGACCAAATTCGCCAAAGCTCTTCAAGACCGCTTTGACCAAGAATCATCTTTTTTGGGTCGTCTTACTAAGCTCCGTCAGACTGGTACAGTGGATGAATATATTACAGCTTTTGATGCCTTAGCCTTCTGCACTTGGGGTCTCTCAGATGTGTTCTACACTGAATGTTTTATCAGCGGTCTTAAAGAAGCCATCAAAGCTCAAGTCCTACTGCACCACCCTCCCACATGGACGGAGGCTTGAAAGGTAGCTCGTAACATGGAATGTGCATTAGCAGCCCAATACAGTCACCCAAATTTCTCTGCTAAAGGTCGCCCCCCACAGGCTCACAACACGACTCAAACACTTAAGGTCCAAAAGGTGTACCCTGAGGAAATGGCCGACAGAAGAAAGCAAGGACTATGTTACTACTGTGATGAAAAATACTCCCCAGGTCATAAATGCAAGGAGCCCAAATTTTTTCAAATTGATGCCACTGACTACAGCTCAACAGACGAAGATCCACCACTCGAGGAACATGAGCCGCTAGTCTCTGACGAACCAGTTATTTCGTTGCATGCTTTGGCAGGGATTTCTTCCCCTCAAACTCTCAAAATCAGAGGTTTTATTAAACATCGCCCAATAGTAGTCTTGATTGATAGTGGAAGTACACATAATTTCATCCATCAAAAAGTCGCAGAAGCAGTGCATTGTTTTGTACGAGCAGTTTCTAACTTCCAAGTTCAAATTGCGGATGGAGGCACAATGAAATGTGAAGGCCGTTGTGAAAATGTCAAACTTCAAATGGGGGATTATCAGTTGAAAACCCACATGTTTTCCATACACATGGGGGGTTGCGACATTGTCCTCGGCGTTGAATGGCTCCGCACTCTTGGGCCAATCACAATGGACTTCCAGGAGTTATATATGAGTTTTAAGCAGAACAACTACACACATACCCTCCGTGGACTCTAGGCGAGAGCCCCCTCTATCATCAGCTCGCATAGGATGGAAAAATTGTTAAAAAAGGGCAATCATGGAGTTGTAGCTCAATTTAATGCCATCCAGGCAGTCGAAACCAAGCCTCTGCCAATTCATCCTGAGATGCAACAGATTTTAAATAACCATATGCCGGTCTTTGACAAGCTTCATGAGCTTCCACCCTCACGAGGGGAACATGATCATAGCATCACCTTGGTTCCAGGGGCCCAACCCCCAAATGTTCGCCCATACAGATATCCGTTCACCCAAAAGAATGAAATAGAAAAAATCATCAAGGAACTTTTGGAAGCAGGTGTCATTCGTCCCAGCACTAGTCCTTATTCATCCCCAGTGGTCATGGTGCTCAAGAAAGATGGGGAGAGGCGGATGTGTCTCGACTTCAGGGCCCTCAATAATTTGACAGTCAAAGATAAATTTCCCATCCCAGTGGTTGATGATTTGCTGGATGAACTCAATAGGGCTCAATTCTTCACTAAGCTGGATCTTCGCTCAGGCTACCACCAAATTCGCATGAAGGAAGTCGATATTCCCAAGACTGCTTTCAGAACTCATGAAGGCCATTATGAATTCCTGATCATGCCATTTGGTCTTTGTAATGCCCCCTCTACTTTTCAGAGCCTTATGAACCACATTCTCAAACCATATCTCAGGAAATTTGTCCTTGTCTTCTTCGATGACATCCTCATCTATAGTTGCACTTGGGTCGCACATCTTCAGCATGTAGATCTACTCTTGCAACTGCTCCGCAAGCATAAATTATTTGTCAAGATGTCCAAGTGTTCGTTTGGCATGGCAGAAGTAGAGTATTTGCGCCACATTGTGGGGCGTGATGGTGTCAAGGTGGACCCCAAAAAGATCCAGGCAATGCAGGAATGGCCTCAATCTAATACCTTGAAAAGCTTGAGAGGATTTTTGGGTCTCACGGGCTATTATTGTAAATTTGTCTGCAACTATGGTTGCATAGAGAAGCCCCTCACCCAACTCCTAAAGAAAAATTCATTCTTCTAGAATGAGGAAGCACAATAGGCCTTTACAGCTCTAAAAAATGCCATGTGTTCCACTCCAGTCTTAGCACTACCTGACTTCACCAAATCCTTTGTCATTGAAAATGATGCTTTGGGTACAGGTATTGGGGCGGTCTTAATGCAGGAAGGGCGACCGTTGGCCTTCACAAGCCAACAACTAAGTGGGAGGAATCTTGGCCAATCTACCTACAAGAAGGAAATGATGGCCATCTTACATGCAGTCGAGACCTGGCGACCTTACTTATTGGGGCGACGTTTCCAAATCCGCACAGATCATCACAGTCTTAAATATCTTTTGGAGCAACGCCTATCCTCCCCACAACAAAATAAATGGCTCACCAAAATGTTGGGATATGATTATGAGATCATTTACAAGAAAGGGAAAGACAATAGTGTAGCAGATGCATTATCTCGCCAATTTGAGGAGGAAAGTACTCTGCTAGAAATTTCCCTCCCCATTCCAGAATGGATTGAAGAGGTTCGCAAGGAATGGTTTTCACACCCCCGGCTCTCCCAACTCATTTCTCAATTGCAGGTAGATCCAAATTCCACCAAGGGCTACTCGTGGCAGGATGATATTCTTCGCTACAAGGACCGAGTCGTAATATCACCAACGTCCACCTCAAAAGTCGCATTTTGGCAGAATTGCACTCATCTCCCATTGCAGTACATTTGGGCTTTCAGAAGACGTATACTCGCACCAGAAGATCATTTTTTTGGACAGGCATGAAAAAGGACATCCTTACTTTCGTAGCAGAATGCGATGTCTGTCAAGGCCACAAAGGGGAAACCGTCAACACACCAGGCACATTACAACCATTGCCCATTCCGGCATCAATTTGGACGGAGGTTTCTATAGATTCCATTACAGGTCTTCCAAAGTCAGGGAACAAGTCAGTCATCATGGTGGTTGTGGACCGACTGTCGAAGTATGCTCATTTCTGCACCCTACCCCACCCGTTTACACCAACTTTGGTCGCTCAATCTTTCATGGATCAGATCTTCAAATTGCATGGCATGCCCGCTTCTATTGTGTCCGACCGCGACCCGATCTTCACCAGTAATTTTTGGCAGGAACTCTTCAGGATACAAGGCACTGAACTAAAATTCAGTAATTCCTATCATCCACAAACAGATGGTCAAACCGAAGCCGTCAACAAATGTCTAGAAACCTACCTTAGGTGTTTCACTTCAGAAAAGCAAAACCTTTGGGTACAGTGGTTACCTCTGGCTGAATGGTGGTATAACACCAACTATCATGCCACCACCAAAATGACTCCCTATGAAGCAGTATATGGTCAACTCCCGCCTTCACCTACTTTGTATCTCAAGGGGTGCTCAAAAGTACAAGCAGTGGATCAACTCCTACAACACCGCGCAACCATGCTCGCCCATCTTCGAGAGAATCTTCATCAAGCTCAGAACCGCATGAAGCAACAAGTAGACCAGCATCGCTCCGAGCGCCAATTTCAAGAAGGGGATCAGGTCTTTTTACGGCTACAACCATATAAGCAAACATCACTCAAAGACAAGGGGTGTCAGAAACTATCTCCCAAATTCTACGGACCATATCAAGTACTTCACCGCATTGGAGAAGTGGCTTACAAGTTGGCCTTGCCACCTACTGCAAAAATCCATCCAGTTTTCCATGTCTCATGCCTGAAGAAAGTGATTGGGAACAATTGCAGAATTCAAACCAGTCTACCTGAATTGGACGAAGAAGGGTCCATCTGGCTTCAACCTGAACAGGTCCTAGACACACGAGACAAGCAACTGCGTGGCTGCATGATTAAGGAAGTCCTCGTCAAATGGAAAGAAACCTCTCCGGAAGATGCAACTTGGGAACCAGCCACTATTCTTCAGCAGTTTCTGCAGCTTCAGCCTTGAGGACAAGGCTAGTATTAAGGGGGAGGGAATGTTAGGGTCCCACCCTAACCCCCTTATTTATGTAATGGGATCACGTCATAGTCAAGAGTCAATAAAGCCCATATTAATAATTTTAAGCGGTTAATCCACAATTAATGACAGAACCACAGTTAGTTGCAAATGGGTCGTAGTATTAGATAGATGGTATTAATAAAACCCATGGTATTGGTCCGTGGTATTGCATGTATGAGTCATATATAAAGGATAGAGACTCCCTGCGAGGAGCATGGTGTCTTATTTTGCAATCGAGCTCTGCTCTATTGGAGGTTGCCCCCTCGAAGAGGCAAGTGAACATTACTCTCTGAATAATAAAATCATTGCTATTATGTGTTCTGGGTATCTTTTCTTCGCATATTCTGTATTTGGGTATCATTTTGCAGGTTAAGAGCATAACACAAATTGTTTTACATCATTCTTCTTCTTGACACTCCTAAAGAACTAGAAATTATGACAATATTCAATGCATTCTTGTAGGTATAAACTCTATAAAAACTACCGAGAAAAAAAGCAAAAATTCTCTACTTCCTTTTTTAGGTGGCCAATTGAGATCCGAACACTATGTGCCTTGTCTTCAATTATCATTATGTAGTAGTTGAATTTGGTGTTCAGGAGTTGGACCTAGTATTTTAATTCCACTATTTGGCTATGAAGAGCCTCTATCTCATCCTCGTGCCTTTCTAAAAATTTTGTCAAAGCCTGAACTTGTGGCCATTTTCTCCTTGAGCTTTAGGTTCATCACTATTAAATCCAACTGAAGGACATCCAATTTATTTATCAATTGTTTGACCTTCTCATTGCAGCAACAATTGGTGTGTTTGACACAAATACTACTAATAGTTTCTCCTACTTAGCCTCTCCACATAGTAATATCATGTCTACAAATTCCTCCACCTCCTGGGTTCTTTCACCCAATTGTTGAAAACACCTACAGAAGATGTGTTCCATAGGTCCAGGAAGTGCAATTATTTTTCTCCCAAAGCAAAAGATAAATCTTGGTGTCGTTCCAAGCTTTATCAATAATTTCCATTCCACAATCTTCAATCAAATATTGAAGCGATTTTCCTACACTAAGGTTGTATTGTGACCATTGTAATGCACTATGTCCTTGCATTGTATTTTCTATTACGTCCTTTACATACTTCAAATATATGCAACGTGTGACAACAACAAGTTGTTTCACTAGTTTTAGATTTAGTTTATATAAACATTCATAAAGAGATATAATTTAAATAAGATTCCCTAATCTCTAAATCCTCATCAAAGTAGTATAAGACGTCAGTGTATTTATCTAAATTCTACAAACATTATCGTTAGCCTCTCTGTAAATCCTCAACAAATTCAAATGCATCAATGTATTTATCTATAAACCCCAAACTCTAAACCCTCATCAAATTCAAAGGCATCAATGTATTTATCTACAGACCCAAACTCTAAACCCTCATAAGTCATGCTTGCAGCTCTGGAGTCAAAAAAATAACATAGTTACATTACAGAGCTCAGATGGAAAAATGTTCGAAGTGGATAAGTCTATGGAATTCTGTTAGGCCCCTATACTACTAGCGTAACCCCTTATTGTTATTAGTAAAACCCCCTTATTATATTGTTGTACCCATGTAATCCCCATATTACTACTATTATGCCCCATAGAAACCCACTATTGTTATCATTGTGCCCTTACATTATTACTGTTATGACGGCTCTGATTATATTATGACCCCTTAGACTCCTATATATAGAAATCAGGTCTTTTCATTTGTATCATCTAAGAATTGTCATTTGTGTAATTTCAAGGAGGTTGCCCCCTCGAAGAGGCTTATTTCTAAGGCATTGATCTATCTTTTCTATCTTTTTGTGAGTTGGTTTCATAACATTTGGTATCAGAGCTTTGGATTCTAGGGTTTCGCTGCTCCAAACAGCTCATCGTGGAATTTTCAGATGCTAAAAAAAAAACCATTTGGGTTGAAATCGTTCTAAACCTTGGGTCTGAATTTCAGAACTTTTCGTGCTATATTTGCGGAGATATGATCTGAGGAAGTTGGCATATTTGCATACTCTTGAATTACATTCCAAACAGGTGACCTGGGGAAAATAGTCATAACTTTTGTTTTGAGCATCAGATTGAAATTTCGTAAGAAGCTATAGAAAGAGGACAGACTTTAGTTTCCTGTATATATTTTTTAGATCCTAAGGTCAAAACAGTGACACGTGGCACTTCATACAAGTTCGCTCTTTTGAAAAGTTATATAATCAAGTCATCTTGGGAGATTGTGCATAACTCTTTCTTGGAAAATCTAAATTCGATCAGACTGGTGGCATTGGAAATAGAACACAGAGGGCTACTGCCAATCGCAATTTTAGAAATTAAAGATTTGAAAGTACAGAGTTACATTTGTTTCAAGATCGATCTCATAAAATCAAGAAAAAGCGAGATGAGGAAGTTTGATGGCAAGGATCCGGTAAATTGGATACTACAGATGGAGAAATATTTTGATCTACATGGTGTACCACTATTACAAAAGGTATGTATTACATCTTCATATTTAGAACAAGATCATTTTTTATGGTATAAAGGGATTTTTTCTCGTAAACAACTTGTTATGTGGTCAATTTTCACGAAGGAAATTATAGCACATTATGAGAATACAAAGAGCAACACCTTCTTTAGAGCAACACCACAACAATTGGAAGAAAAAAGAGAAAAAATGGCTTTGTTACAGAGTGGAAAGCAAAATTATGGCAACAAGGAATTCTACCCCTCACAACTATAAAGATAGAAGTGTTGTTTCTCCTAGCCTTCCACAACCTACAAGGGTTACACCACAACAATTGGAAGAAAAAAGAGAAAAAGGACTTTCTTACAATTGTGATAGAAAATGCACTAAAGGTCATAAGTTTGCTACGAAGAAATTATTTTACATAGAGTATGAAGAGGAGGAAGAAAAGGATCAAGAAACATCAAAAGAAGAGGATATACACCAGGACCCAACCCCAAAGAAAGAAGAAATGAATCCGACCATATCTTGTAAAGCATTGGCAAGAATTACCACTCCTCAAACTCTCAAGATAGAAGGACATATCAAGAAGAAAAGGGTTCAAGAAGTGAAAGATCACATCAAGAAAGAAGAAATGAATCCAACCATATCTTGTAATGCATTGGCCGGAATTACCACTCCTCAAACTATCCAGATAGAAGGACATATCAAGAAAAAAAATGTTCAAGAAGTGAAAGATCACATCGAGCATCAAGAAATGAATCCGACCATATCTTGTAAAGCATTGGAAGAAATTACCACTCCTCAAACTCTCAAGATAGAAGGACATATCAAGAAGAAAAAGGTTCAAGCAGTGAAAGATCACATCGAGCATCAACAACAAGTTCTCCAACTTTTAAAGGATAACGCCAAACAACAGGTAGATCAACATCGTAGTGAAAAATGTTTTGATGTAGGTGATTGGGTATTTTTACTGCTACATCTCAAGCAAGCTATTTATGAGAAGGAAATGTTGGCAATACTACATGCACTTAAGAAATGGCGACCTTACCGAATGGGAAGACACTTCAAGGTAAAAATGGATCATGATAGTCTTAAATACTTTTTAGAACAACTATTATCTTTAGAAGAACAGAAAAAATGGGTCACAAATATGTTGGGTTATGACTTTGACATCATCTATAGAAAAAGGAAGCAAAATTTTGTTGCAGATGCACTCTCAAGAAAGGATGAGGATGTGGAAGCATTGTTTTGTGTTATTTCTATTATCCAACCAGATTGGATAAACAAAGCAAGGGATGAATGGAAGAAGGACGAAGAAGTATGGCCACTCATTCAAAAGTTGCAGAAGATCCCAATTCAAATAATATTGCCAGAACTTGAAGAGGAAGGAAAAATCATATTGGAACCTGGAGCAGTCACAGAAACAAGAACCCGACAGCTACGAAGTCAATCAATTTCGAAGTATCTCATCAAGTGGAAGAACTTACCCACTGAAGATTCCACATGGGAGGACAAGAATTTTATACAGAAGCATCAATAACTACTCAAGCTTTGAGGACAACACTTTTTGAAGGAGAGGGGCATGTTAGGCCCCTATACTACTAGTGTAACCCCTTATTATTAGTATTATAACCCCCTTATTATATTGATGTACCCATGTAGTCCCCATATTGTTACTATTGTGCCCCATAGAGGCCCACTATTGTTATTATTGTGCCCTTACATTATTACTGTTATGTCGGCTCTGATTATATTATGACCCCTTAGACTCCTATATATAGAAAGGAGGTCTTTTCATTTGTATCATCTAAGAATTGTTCATTTGTGTAATGTAAAGGAGGTTGCCCCCTCAAAGAGGCTTATTTCTAAGGCATTGATCTATCTTTTCTATCTTTTTGTGAGCTGGTTTCATAACAAATTGATGTCTAATGTCCTGAATATGTCAATTAAGAGTTAGGTGATTGTGACACCCATTCGCATGCAAAACATTTCGGGCAATATTTTAAAAATGGTTAAGGATTACGATGAATACCATCATTCCCATTCACATGATGCAACGGCCGTGGGTGTTGTGAAATGATGGGATACCGAGTTTGTGAAACCACTAGATCATGATCCACCCACACTTTTCACACTTACAATGGCATCTCACTACATTGATATCTATGACTTATAGGACTTTGACATGCCAAACTATTGCTAAGATGATTAATGGGAAATTCATTAACTAGCTTCACCAGATTTTCAAGATTAAAAACAATTTATCTGATGGAAAGGAAAAGGAGGTAAGACATAAAATAACACAAAAATTCACACACACAATAACATGAGATTTGGTTCTTCAATTGATCACACAAACTTGATGATTACAATGAACCCGGTGAGGGGTATTTAAATGTTTTCGACTAGCGACTTGCCCAAAATAACTCAAAATTCGACTTTACCAAGAATATGACTTAACTCAACTTGAATGACTCTCTAAATTTAGACAACTCTGATTAATTAGCTATCTTTAACACTCCCCTTTAATTACCACCGCTAAACTAAGACATGACTCATAACAACTCAAACATGCATGTTGGTTTAAGTCTCAACTAGGCTTACAACACCCAAGTTTCCTCTAAGAAACTCAAATACATATTTTAATAATGTCTTAGTTAATATATCAACCAATTGATCGTTCGATTTACAAGGCTTCAAGTAGATTTCTCCATTGCTCACAAGTTCTCTAATGAAGTGATATATTGTATCAATATGCTTTCTCTTTTCATGAAACACACTATCCTTGGATAGTGCAATGGATGAGGTGTTATCACAATATATTGCTATTGATATTTGTTATTTCTTCTTGAGTCCATCCAATATTCTTCTTAACCACACTACTTGACATGTCATTGATGTTGTTGCAACATATTTTGCTTCTACTGTTGAAAGTGTCATAATAGGATGTTCTTAGATGCCCATGAAAATCACACCTGAACCAAGATGGAACACATAACCAAAAGTTCTCTTTCTATGATCCAAACTGCCTGCAAAATCACTGTCGGTGTACCCTCCCGGAGGCCTTGGTTCGGAGAGCCCCCTTAAAGGGGCGAGCTTCGCAGAACACAGCTAGTCAAGCTCAGCTTTGCCTTCCTCTTTCAGTCCAAGAACTCAACCCATCCATTCGCTATCGCTCCTGGCTTTCCCGATCAATGAATCTATCTGGTAGTTTCGGCTACGCCTCCTCTACCAATATCCCAGTTGATGTTGAAGAAGGACAATTTGATTACTTTCTTTATTATACTTTCACCAGGGGAGTAAGGAATTCGGGGACCAACATTTATTCTTTGTGCTTGCATACATTATGCCATAATTTGTAGTTCCTACTATGTATCTCAGAATTCTTTTGCCTGCTCTCCAATGTGTGTCTTTTGGAGACTCCATAAATCTAGAAATCAAACTCACTCCTTACATAATATCTGGTCTTATAGCTGTGAGATAGATGTAGATTTTTACTTATAGATTCAACAACTTATGTAATATGCTCAAACACAAGACAAGAATCTACTCTACTCTTCAGCAAAAACCAAAATTGATCGATGAAAACAATAAGTAGAAAAGGAAGAATACCAATCACACATAACACAATATTTCTTTGGGGAAACCAACTGCTAAAAACACTGACTATCTATTTACATTAACTAGAATATCTAAGAAGAAAATAGAATGCCTTTTCAACTTGAAAAATCTTTGCACAAGTACAATCTATCTCTCTACCTCACAAGCCAGCTCAATCCAACGCTTAGCCACTTATGCTACCTTCCAAGCCCCCAATTCCTTGTGCAGTCCCTAAAGGAATCAACCCATATTTAGTTGGGAAATCCACTCTCCATAACTATGCAATCCAAACATAGGTCCTAAACTGATTGCATGCATCATCTGTACAACTCAAAAAATTATACAACTGACAGTACATTGTCCCTAAACTCTAATCTCAATTGGGTCTTACTCTGAATTGACATGCATGAGTTATTTATGAGTGAATATTCAGTTAATCAGTGTGGTACTAGTGATGCACTAGTGCACTACTCCACTACTAGACCTTTAATAGGTTCTCTAATAGTTAGAACTAGTTTAATTGACTATAACTCAGTTAGACTGAGTTGTCTAATTACAACTCAAAAGAAATCAACCTGGTCCCCTAAAATTTAGGGATCACCCTATGTGACTCTATATATTCTTCCAATTCAAATTTCCTAAGTCAGTTAAGTCAATTTAACTTAATTAACTATTACAAGTTTCTATGAGAATATAATTTTGATTAAATTCACAATTTAATTCAAGGACAAATTAAATTGGAATTTCTTGTTGCTATTTTTAACACTCCCTCTCAACAAGAAAGAGATTATCTGCTACCCTAATCCTACCTCTGTGAAACTTGGAATTGCATCTTGGCAAATCCTTTCTCAAAATATCTGCATCCTGCTCCTCTGTGGGAATGTACTCCAACAACATAATTCTCCTCTGCACACAATCTCAAAGATACTGATACCGAATATCAATATGCTTGGACCGATCATGAAAAACTGGATTTTCAAAGAGTTTGATACAACTCTGATTGTCACAGTAAATCACAGTTGGATCCATATTCCTACCAAACAAACCAACCAGAATCTTCCTCATCCAGATAACTAGCAACCATGTACTATGCCTCTCTTGGATTGGGTGCAACGAATCCCTGTTTCTTGTTGTACCAAGAAACAACTATTGAACCAATACAGAAGATCCCTCTTGATGTTCTCTTCCTATCGGATGGACTCCTTTCCAAATCTGCATCAATGAAGCCTTGAAGCTTCACTCCCTCTATTTGTTTGTACAATAAACCATACTAAGTATTGCCTCTAAGGTATCTCAGCACATGCTTAGCTGCCTTCCAATACAGCATGGTCGGCTTAGCCATCACTTGACTAAGTTGGTTAACTACATAGCACATGCCTGGTCATGTGTTCACCAAATACATGAGTGAACCCACAATCTGCCTATAAATAGTGGCTTCCACTACTTCACAAAAGTAGCATCATCCTTCATCCAGTTACTTGCTAGAGGAGTCTCCATGGGTTTACTGCTCTCCATGTGGAACCTTTTGAGTATCTCGTTGGCATATTTTCCCTGAGAGACAAAAAGTTCCTCATCACCCTGCCATACATCCATGCCTAGAAGGTATTGCATGAGCCCCAATCCCTTCATTTCAAACTCTCTTGCAAGATCCTCTTTGCAAGACTTTATCAACTTATCATCACCTGTCAGAATCAAATCGTCGACATATAAAACAATAATCAATAATTTACCTTCAACCAAAATATGGTAAAGGTTTGCATCTACTTCAATTTTGGTGAATCCAAACCTGGTGAAGTAGCTATTGATCCTGGTGTACCAAGCACGGGGTGCTTGTTTCATCCCATACAACCCTCGCTTGAGTCGACACACATGTGACTCTCTCTCAAAGGTCTCAAAACCTTCAGGCTACTCAATTTACACTTCTTCCTCAATCATGCCATTAAGAAAGGTTGTATTTACTTCCATCTAATGTATCTTCCATCCCATTTGCGCTGACAGTGCGAAAATGGATCTGATTGATGAGTACCTTGTAACATGAACAAAGATCTCATCGTAATCAATCCCCTCCACCTGAGAAAATCCCCGGGACACAAACTTGGCCTTGTGTTTCCCCACACTACCATCCACTGCTTGCTTTACCTTGCAAAGCCATCAAGAACCCACCACTTACTTTTCCATTGGTCTTGGGACCACATCCAAAACAATGTTCCTAATAATGGAATCATACTCCTCAACCATGGCATCAATGCAAACCGGTTGTTGCAATGCTTCCACAAAAGAGGATGGCTCAATCTCAACACATCCACTCATAAAAGCCATGTATCTAGTGTACCTCTGCTATGACCTCCTATGAATGCGCTATGATGTGGGTGCACCCACATTCTCTCATACATCATGCACTAACCTAGCAGCCTCTCTAGTGTGATTTCTCCCATCTCTAGAAGGCTCTGCATGAGTGGGTGTCTCCACTCCCTGATCCTCTGCATGTGGCTACTCCACATCAATCTGAGGTTCCCCCTTAGGAGCTAAAATATCCTAAACCGCATGTAGCTAAAGCTCCCTCTCAAGGGAACATCACATGGTCTTCTCTTCATTGAATTTTACTTCCCTGTGAACCACTGTCATCCTGTTTGTTGATAGGTACACCTGATAGTTGTGAGGTGTATCAGTGTACCCCAAAAATATCCCCAACTCTATTGTTGGCTCAAGTTTCTTCCATGCATCTTTGGTTACATGGAAGTAGACTAATGAACCAAAAATCCTCAAGTGACCAACATCTGTTTTCTTCCTTGAAAAAGCCTCTTTTGGTGTACTCGTCCCAATAATTCATTGAGGGCTTCTATTCTGCAAATAAACAGTTGTGTTGCATGCCTCAACCCACAAGTGTAGTGGTAGGCCTTGATCATACAACATCACCCATGATGCCCCTACTATTGTTCTATTTTTCCTTTCAGCCACCCCATTCTGCTATGGGTTATGAGGTGTTATCAACTCTCGTCGAATTCCTTCTGCGCACATAAGTTTTTATATTCATTCAACACATACTCTCCACTGTTATCACTCCTGAGAGCTTTAACTTTTATGCCAGTATCTTTCTCGGCCAAAGCTTTAAATTCACAAAAAATTACAAAAGTCTAATATTTCTTCTGCATGAAGAATATCCAACATTTATGAGAAAAATCATCAACAAATATAACATAATACATGTGCTTGGTCGTGGATGTTGTCGATAACGGTCCACTCACATCTGGGTGGACTCGATCAAGGATCACCTATGCTTGACTATCTTTGTCGTGAAAGGAAGCTTTGGTGTATTTTCCCAAAGTACACCCTTTGCATGTTTCAACCTGCTCTAATGTACCTCTAGGAAGACCAGTAGAAATTTGGTTCATTATTTTTAAAGCACCATGATGCAAGTGACCCAACCGCCTTTGCCACAACTCACTGATGACTCGGCTCTACACCTTCTTTGCTTTTGTGCTCAAGGAAGCACAATCTTCTACCTCCAACTTGTAGAGATTCTTCACTCGAACCCATATCCTCTTCATCTTTCCTGTGGCTATGTGATGAAGGAATGTCTTTCCCTTACTTAAGATCACATCATAGCCTCTATCCTCCAACATGGCAACAAATACTAAGTTCTTCTTCAAACCAGGAACATACATAACATCTTGCAAAGTGAGGAGAGAACTAGACTCCCTCTGAAAGGTAGTTGTACCAAGCCTAGTAGCGTTATACCTCTTGTCATCACCCATCTCAATATTCATTTAGATATCCTTCTCCTCCAAGTTACTGAAGATCTCTTTGTTACCAATCATGTGAACTCCACTGTCAAGTTACCATACACTACCCATCATCAATGACACCATACATACGATGAGGGTAAAGTCCAATTTGAATTGTGAGGTAAGAGCCTCACCTATCGCTCCTCCTGAGGGCTTCTTACCGACCTTCTTGATCAGACACTTTGTGGCAAAATGTCCCATCTCGTGACAATGAAAGCACTTGACTTTCAACATGTCCTTCTTCTTGCTGCCCTGACAATAATATGATTTGGAATGGGATACCTTCCCCTTCCATTTCTTTTCCTTACCTACTAAGGCAAAATTCTCTTCCTCATCAATATTTGATGATGATCCATCTCTAGTGTTCCTTTGAATTTCTTCCTATACCAAATCTGACCACAGTCGCTCCCAATCTGGTAGCTTCTCCCTCCCATTAACAGAGTATGGGTAACTCTGCCATCTCCTAGGAAGTCCTAGAAGAGCTAGGCTCACCATATCATCTTCGTAAACAATAATCCTGATACTTCCAAGCGCATCCCAACAATGGGTGAACTTGGTCAAGTACTTCGGAATTGAGTTGCCCTTCTCCATATTTATTTTGTTGAGTTTTTCCTTCAGTTCCAACTTCCTATGGTCACTGCTATTTTGAAACGGGTATGTCAATGCCTTCCACATTGAGTATGGAGTATCCTTGCTGTGGAGACTCGAGACAATGTGGTCTCGAACGCCTTCCAAGATAATTCTACTCGTTTTTGCCACACAATTTCTCCATTCAGCCATATATTTAGCATCCAATGTTGGAGGCTTAGGAATGTCATGATTTATGAATTCCTTGATGCCATTGTATTCCAACACTGCCTCCATCTTGTCCTTCTAAGCTATGTAATTCGAGTTTCCCTCTAGGGCATACTCAAGTTGCATACCGTAGAATGACATATTGCTGCTATGAAGTATGAACTTCCAAATTCGATTTTCACCTGCACAACAAACTCAAATTCTCCTCTTCTATACTCTCTTCAGCTTCCATACCATGTAGCTTTTTACTTGTATTCAACAACTTATGTGATATGCTAAAACACAAGACAAGGATCTACTGTACTCTTCAACAGAAACCAAAATTGATTGATGAAAATAATAAGTAGAAAAGGAATAATACCAATCACACATAACACATTTTTTTTTGGGAAAGCAACTGCTAAAAAACCCGACTATCTATATTGCATTAAGCAGAAGAACTAAGAAGAAAATATATTGCTTGTTCAACCTGAACAATCTCTGCACAAGTACAATCTATCTCTTTGCCTCACAAGCCAACACTTAGCCATTTTTTTTTCCTTCCAAGACCCTAATTCCTTACTCAATCCCTAAAGGAATCATCTCATATTTAATCGGGAAATCCACTCCCTATAACTACGTAATCCAAACATAGGCCCTCAAATTATTGCATGCACCATCTTTACAACTTAGAAAATTATACAATTGATAGTACACTTTCCCTGAACTCTAATCTCAACTAAGTCTTCCTATGAACTGACATGCATGAGTTATTTATGATTGAATCTTCGATTAACTGGTGTGGTAGTGGTGATGCACTGGTACACTACTCCACTGCTAGACCTCTACTAGTTCCTCCAACAATTAGAACTAGTTTAACTTACTATAACTCAGTTAGACTGAGTTATCTAATTACAACTCAAAATAACTCAACTCGGGCCCCTAAAATTTATGGATCACTCTACATGACTCTAGATAGACTTCCAACTCAAATTTCCTAAGTCAATTAAGTCAATTTAACTTAATTAACTATTACAAGTTGCTATGAGAATATAATTTTGATTTAATTCACAAATTAATTCAAGGACAAATTAAATTGGAATTTCTTGTTGCTATTTTTAAAAATACATGAGGCTTCCAACAAATATTTTGAATAGATTTGGATTGACATCTAATCCCTCATCTTCCTTACTTAACTTTGTACATGTAACAACAGGTGTAGGGGCAAGTTTACAATTTTCCATCCTGAATCCTTTTAGCAAGTCTCTAGCATATTTATTTTGGCAGATAAAAATTCCTTTTTCAGATTGCTCAACTTCTATGCCAAGAAAACATTTCATAAGACCAAGATCTGTTATCTCAAATTATTTCTTCATGTATGCGTTAAATCATCTCACTCAAGATCACCATTATAAATCATGTCATCAACATACAAACAAACAATTAAGATTTGTTCATGCTAATTTACCTGTGTATAGGATAGACCCAATCCTACTTCTATAGAATCCATTTTTGATCATGTATCTGTCAATTCAACTGTGCGAAGCTCTAGGTGCTTGCTTGATATAGTGCTTTCTTCAACCTATAAAATTTATCTTCTTGTCCTTCAACTTCATATCCTGGAGGTTGTTGCACATAGATTTCTTCTTCTATAATTCCATTTTAAAAGACTGATTTCACATCTATCTGATACACTTTCCACTTGTTTTTCATTGTTGTGGTGAAGACTTCTCTTATAGTATCCAATCTCACTACCGGAGAAAACGTTTCTCCAAAATCTATTCCTAGTTGCTACAAGAATCCTTTTGCTACAAGTCTTGCTTTAAATCTATCAATTCACCTTTCTCATTAAAAAATTTCTTGCACACCCATTTCACACCAATAAGTTTTTTATCCTTTGGAAAATCAACCAAATTCCAAGTATCATTCTTTTCAATAGCTTCAATTTCTTCATCCATGACTTCCACCCAATTTTCATCTCCGATTGCATCTTCAAACGAAGAAGGTTGAAATGACAATAATGCAAAATTTGAACTAACATCCAAATCATCATAAATATCTTTCATAATTCTCATTTTTCTCTTAACATTACTTGATTCATCACTTGATTGATTGCTCGGAGAATTTCGATTTATTGATCTGCTTGAACATCCATGTTGTTCAAAATATCTTGGAGTCCTTGTTGATGAAACTCTATTTGGTGTCTTCACTTGTGATTCTTGCTACTCCTTTTCTACTACATCTTCTTCTTCCATCAATGACACTCTTGCATCAACTACCTTTTCTATACTCCCATTCTATGACTCTTGTTATTTGGACACAACATCTGTTGATTATGGTCTTCTTGGTGATAGGGTAGTACAATTTGTAAGCTTTTGATTGCTCACTATAACCAATAAATATGCATTTTTCACTTGTATCATGCAACTTATCACTTGGCTCCTTAGGCACATGTGTATAAGCTACACATCCAAACTCTATGAGATGAGATACACTACAAGACATACCTAACCATGTTCCTTCTGGTACTTTGTTCATCATGCTCTTTGTGGGAGATTTGTTTATCACGTAGACAACACATGCAACTACTTTTGCCCAATACTCATTAGACAAGTTTCTTCCTTTCATCATGCTTCTTTCCACGTTCATAATTTTCTTGTTCTTTCTCTCTGCTACACCATTATGTTGTGATGTGTTTCTAGTTGTAAACTTCCTTCTTATTCCATGTTGTTTGCAGTAATTATGGAATGCCTTTGAATCCTATTCTCCATCACGATTTGACCTCAATACCTTGATTTGACGAACAATCAGGTTCTCTGCTAAGGTATTGAATTCTTTCAACTTTGTAAAAGTTTCAGACTTCTGCTTCAGGAAGTAAACCCCGATATTTCTATTGAAATCATCATTGGAAGTGAGGAATTAGCAACTTCCACCAATCGACTGTGTCCTCATAGGTCCACACAAGTCTGTATGAACCAGCTCTAGTGGTTTCTTTTCTGTGTATGAACCTCCTTTCAGAAAACACACACAGCGTTGCTTTTCCAAGATTCAACACTCACAATTACTAGAAGGACCCTTTATGGGAGGTAACCCTCTAACCATTTGTTTATGTTGTAACAATATTAAACTAGAGAAATGAAAGTGTCCAAATGTAACACCCTCCTCCCAGATCTACCCAAGTAACCATTCGAACTAGGTAAACATGTGACGAGAGGTTACTATGATTGGATTCGAACTCCTATGTGATCTTAAGGAAGTAGAATCGATGGAACACATCAACCAACCTATCCACATCAGCAACAGAACCCTCAGGAGACATGTCAGCCACTCAGACATCTTTTCCTTGAGTCCCGCTGAGGTTCTGGACATCTTAGGTCTCAATTGCTCCCATGATATAGGCAAGAGAGTGTCTAGAAACCTAGAGTCGTTATCACAGGCTTGCCTACCAGCGACCAAAGAGTAAATTTGTTAGTGCTATGCTAGCAACCCCGAGATTTGAGCCACTTTTTTAGGCCAAGAGCCCAGGTCACTGCCCAGAATGGAATGATAGATTAAGATCAATTGAATAACAGGAAAACAATGATGCAAAAGAAATAAGTTAAACAAGACCTTAATCAAACCCATACTAGCCATGCCAGGCATTTCGTCAAATATATCATCAACATGTAACCTACAGCTGTAAACAACATAATTAAGAGTGGGGATCTCATATTTATCTGCGAATCGCTATGAACCATTGTTCCTTCATGTCATTTGTTGCATTATCATCTATTAGTCCATAGATACATTATCCATTAATTTAAAAGCAAAATCATGCTCAGAGCCATACATAGTTGTTGTCATAAAACACACATATAACCAGCATAATAAAAACAGAAATACTCATGAAAGTACAACCATATAAACCACATAATACCCATCAAAATGCTCATAGAAATACAAGGAGAAATAACCTTTCATTAATGATGTAAAAACCAAACCCGGGATGGGACTTCCATGTTCCACCCGACCATAGAATGGATGAGCTAAATCTCTCTTCAACCATTCACCCCCGTGCCATATTCCAAGCATGTATATGGGATTCACACCAAAAGAACCAACCAAGGCATATCGAGGCTAAACCACCTCACCCTCATCAATAGAAACCACGGTTTAACATAATCCATCCTGGATCACTAGGCCAACACAATGAACGCATCATAACAGGATTTACCATGATCTCCACCTGATCACTAGGCCAACAAGCATGGATTCCACCAGATTTGTCTGCCTACACCGTGAGGAATTTTCCTACCTCCTAGTCTCTCAGGCTTTACCGCAATCGAAATCTGGATCACTATGCCATAAACTGAGACCCACTCTCCAATATTTACCGCATATCCCAAACCCGGGATTACTAGGCCCATAAGAGAGAAAACCACCTCTTGGCTTTATCATATATCCTGCCATTCAACGACAATGATTCCTAGACCCACTGAGGCAACAAAATCCTGGATTTACCACAAACCATAGTGTGGCTCAGGGGTCACTAGGCTAGTGGTTTTACTGTGATCCACAATCCGGTTCATGGACCACTAGGCCATGTGCTCTATCATTCGGCGATCCACCCCACTTAGCTTCGAATCCATCCTACAATCCATCTTACCCAAAACATGAGAAACCCATCACACCATGACTATCCGGAAATGGCAAGGCTAGGCTGAAAAAACTGCTACACTTGGAAAAACCCATGCCATGATAGAAAACAACCACATGCAATACGATGCATGCCAAATATAGAAAGGAAAATACACATGGAAATTGATACCTGCAATGAATATTGTTGTAGTTGCTTGATCTTGCCTTTCCCTACTTTATCTTTGCTTCCTCTTGCCTTCCTTTCATTTCTTGATCTAATGTAAAAATTGCTCCAAGAAAACTCTAAGTGTCCAAGAGTGAGAGAGAGAGAGAGCATAATGAGAGAGCTCTAAAACCTAATTGGCAAAAGGTTACCAACTGATCCTCAGAATCCTTTTTATGAATGAGGCCTCTATTTTCTTCATTTTCCATTATTTTACTTCAATTTCATCCTCACATGCAACATGTGACATTTCACCTCCCTTTTCTCCTAATTTCCATTATTTTCATCAATAAATATACCAAAAATGCCATTTTTCCTTTCCAAATCTTTAACCATTTCCTTTGCCAATTTCCTTAACCATAATAAATGAAATGAACACCCCCTAGGATGTCTTGCACAACATTTAGCTTGGACTAAGTGTCCCATCAACTGTGGTTATTATTTTTTCCCTTATTAACTTTTATTACATGGACTTTTCACCAAATTTGTTACAGAACCCTCCCCCTTGGGGAACACCTTCCTCAATGTTAGAACACACCAAGACCCTAGCAAAACTACTAAAAAGCAAACATACTTCCCATGGAGATTTATAACATAGCTTAATGCAATATTCACAATGATCAACCTGCTTAAATAAAACCAACTTCATAATGACATGACACCCATACTTCTTATTGAAGTTTTATAACATAGCTCATGGCAGTGTTTACATCCGGATACATATGAACATATACCAAAAACCATCAAAACATATACTAGAAAATATACCAAAATATATACCAAAACCACACCAAAACAACTTTGCCTCAACCGAAAATAAAGGAAGGATACATAGCCAGCATCTGATCTGACATCTCCCATGTAGCTTCATCAGGACCAAAGTGCTTCCACTGCACTTTAACATGCTCAATTTCTCGGTATCGAAGCATGAGAAAGTTTTTCTGCAATATACACTGAGGCTCCGGCTGGAATTGTCCATCTAGTTCCACCTGCAATACAGACCATTCAATCACATGATCAACATCCTTAACATACTTCTTAAGAAATGATACATGGAAAACATCATGGAATTTCATTGTCAGAGGCAGTGCAATTCGATAAGCTACTGGCCCAATCCTTTCAATGATACTGAAGGGTCCACAAAACCATGGTGCCATCTTGGCACATGATCCAATCCATAAGGAGCTCTTCTTCTATCTGATGTGCAAGTACACATGTTCCCCAACCTAGAATTCCTTGAACAACCTGTTTCGATGTACATACCTTTTCTGCCTATCATGTGCTGCCTTTAGATTTTTATTTATAAGGTACATTTCTTATTCCATGTCTACCAACATATCTAGTCAAATCAACACCCAATTAATTAGATCACTCCAAATGATTAGAGTGTTAAAACTCTGTCCATACAATGCCTCAAAAGGACTCATCCTCAATGGCTCCTGATAACCATTGATGTATGCGAACTCTACCAAGGGGAGATACTCCTCCCACTTTCGTTGTGGATGCATCACATACATCCTCAACATGTCCTCCAATATCATATTGACCCTTTCTGTCTATCCATCTGTCTGTGGATGATAAGTTGTGCTGAAGGCCAACTCTATACCAAAACCTACAAATAAATTCTTCCAAAACTTGGAAGTTAACTTCACATCCTTGCATGACACAATTTTCTTTAGGACACCATGCAATCTGACCACATCTCTCATGAATACCTATGCCACATCGCTAGCTGAGAATGTAGACTTTACTGGAATGAAGTGTGCAACCTTCGTCAACCTGTCCACAAAAACCATGATGGAATCATGTTGTCTCACTATCTATGGAAACCCTGAAATTAAGTCCATGGAAATGACCTCCCATTTCCACTCTGGAATCGCGATCTACTGTAGCATTCCACCTAGATTTTTTCACTCTACCTTCACACATTGACAATCAAAACACCTAGCCACAAACTTTGATACATCCTTCTTCAGATTTGGCCAATAATAATATCTCTTCACTGCAGTCAATGTCTTATGATAACCTGGGTGACCTGAATAAGGTTTCACAAGAAACTCCTTCAAGATCACCTTCTTGAGCCCACTGTTATCTGGCACATATATCTTGTCTTTGAATCTGAACAATCCATTCGTTGTAAGGAAATAATCCATACCTTGTTCACCTGCACCTGTACCTGTACTACCACCTATACATGTACCACTACATGTAATTATACCTACACATGTACCTGTACATGTACTACCACCTATACCAGTACCCTACTACAACCTATTCACAATATCCATATACCTTAAATCCTGTTGACCTACCTACAAGATCCTATCTTGTAGATCTGTCCCATAAGATCTCATAGCTTCCAAGTGATTTACCTATACCCGCCTTCTGAGAGCATCTTCCACCCTATTCTCTTTACCTTTGATGTACCTGAGCTTAAAATCAAACTCACTGATCATGGCCAACCATCTAGCCTGCCTGGCATTCAGATTCAGCTGACCAAACAAATACCTCAACCCAATATGATCACTCATCAGTAAAAACCTCCTGCCAAGAAGATAGTGCATCCACATCTTCAATGCATGTATGATCGATGCTAACTCAAGATCATGTGTCAATTTGTTCTACTCATGCTCATTTAGTTTATGCAACTCATAGCATACCACCTATCCATCTTGCATAAGGAATCCACCAAGTCCTCTCTTCTAAGCATCTTTGCATACTACAAACTCTTTGTCCGGATCTGCAATCTATAGCACTCGTGCATGTGTCAATAACTGCTTATGTTGCTTAAAGCTAGTATCGCACTCCCCTGTCCATTCAAACTTCTTACCTTTACTCTTCAATGATGTAATAGGATAAGAAATCTACAAGAAGTTCCTGATGAACCTTCGATAATGGCATGCCATGAAATATCTCACCTCATCCACAGTCTTAGGAGCTACATACTCCATGATGGCTCTTATCTTCTCTGGATCTACTGCAATGCATTCCTTGGAGACAACATGCCCCAAGTAATGTACCTAACTCTAAAATAAACTACAGTTGCTTAGCTTATCATATGACTGATGCTCCCTCAAAACCCTCAACATTGCTGCTAAATGCTTGGCATGCTCTTCCTCATTTTTAGAATATACCAGTATATCATCAATGAACACAATAATAAACTTATCCAAATATAGATGCAACACACTATTCATCAAGCACATAAATGTAGTTGGAGCATTAGTTAAGCCAAATGGAACTACAACAAACTCATAATGCCCATACCTGGTCCTAAACGTAGTCTTGTAAATGTCCTCCTTTTTGATGCATACCTGATGGTATCTCGATCTCAATTCCATCTTGGAGAACATTTCTCCTCCCTTTAGCTGATCGAACAAGTCATCAATCCTCAGAAATAGGTACTTGTTCTTGATGGTCACTTTGTTCAACTTCCTGTAGTCAATGCATAATCTAAAAGTTCCATGTTTCTTCTTCACAAACAAGACTGATGTGCCCCAAGATGATACTTTTAGCCTAATGTATCCCTTGTCCAACATTTCCTTCAATTATATCTTTAACTCAACTAACTCAGGTGTGCTCATCCTGTAAGGTGATTTTGATGTTGGAGCTACCCCTGGCACTAACTCAATAGAAAAGTCTACCTCCCTATGAGGTGGCAACTCTTTAATGTCCTCAGGAAATACATCCTGAAACTACTGCAAAATTGGGTACCTAATCAACACATCCACTTCCTCAACCTCCTTGCCCTAATCACTATAAATGTACACTAAAAATAACATACACCCTTTCCTATGACTATGCTTTGCTTGCATAGTTGTCACCATCCTAATTGATGTGGATTTCTTCTTACCCCGCAAGAATCTTAGTTCTCCATTGTCATCAACACACTCAATGGCTTTATTATAACAGTTTACCTTGGTTCTATGAAAATACAAGATATCCATGCCCAACAACATATTGTATGATCCCAACGGTAATACATGCAAATGTGTTGCAGTAGGCATACCATTTAAATCAAATGCACAAGCTCTTACCAAATGATGAACTCGCTTATTTATACTTGTAACCCACTGCAGTAACCAAGACTCTTCATGCAACTCTTTACTCAAACCACACTTATCCACCAAGTCAGGACTAACATAGATATAATTAGTTCTAGGGTCAATCAAAATAGAAATAACTTGATCACAAATCTTATCGTCCATCTCAATGATAGATTCCTAGTATTTTGCCTGTCTGTTGCCCACTACTACATAGATACAAGGAATTCTCTGCCCAACATCCCCAACTATCTGTGCCTCCTATGCACAAATTATCTGAGGCCTACCACTCTAAGCCCGTGGACAATATCTCTTAAGTTGTTCCTTACCACATGTCCAACACTCCCACCGACCAGTACCAACACCTTTATGTTGTTGTTGTGACTCATGTCCCTGTCTAGCTGCATTAAATATCTTTTGCGGTGCCACATTATCTTTCTCATCTGCATTCTGAGGCATTGTCCTCTTAGAATACCTTTTACCTTTACCTTTGTCCTTTCCCTTCCATCCATGTTGAGATTCATTCTTATGCTTTGACTGTTTATAGCAATTCTTCAATTTCCCAATAACTTCCTCAAGTGACCGAGGCTCGTAATACTCAATCTGATCTCTAAATTCTAATGGAAAACCACTAAAAAATATCTAAACTTTAGCCTTCTCATCAATAAGATACATTACATACGTCAATAGCTCCAGAACATGGTCGTGTCCTATTCATATATCATTGATCCCATATTTAGCTCATAGAATTATTTGGCCTTACTGTCGTAGTACCTCTCTGACAGGTACTTCTTTCTGAAAATCCTCTTGAACTCCTGCCAACTCAAATCATCTATCATGATGTCTCTAACCCGCTTAAGATGTTCCCACCAAATGTCTTCTTTACCTTTCAAGATGAAGATCGCTACTCCGACCTTCATGTTATCTATGTAGTCATGCAACTCAAAGCATTTGTTCATCCCTAGTATCCAAGCCTTTGCATCTTTCAGATTCTTCACATCTCCATCAAAAGTAGGTGGTTGTGCATTATTAAATTCATCTGGCAAGTATCCCCTATCATTCCTCCTGTAAGGATGATAGCAATGACGATCATGATGTCTCTCAGAACCAGAACTAGAATAGTACCTGTGCTCATCACCCCTTCTATCTGGAGTGTCCAACAACTTTCCATCTCTCATCATATCATATCTATCTGACCTATTTCTACCAGGATACCTATTGCCATATGCTCCATTAGTTCTATCCTCATGTCCATGGCTGATCCGAAGCGGCTCTTTTCGCTGCAAGTCTGACAAAATTTGAAGGTGTATAGCATTAACCTCTGCTTGTTTCTCTTGTGCATGTATGATCCTGTCATTATCTACCTTACAACTCCTTATCTCTTCCTTCAAGATTCGTCCGCCGAATCATAAGAGTGCCCCACACCACGTTGCACATCTCATTCATGGGGATATTCTATGTAGTCTACCACCTTGCTAGCCATTTGGTCTCTTTCATGCAATGCATAATATGTTAGATAAACCAAATCACAATAAATCAACGTATCTTAGTATAGTTTGGGGAGGATACCTCATCTGCAAGATCATCAAATCAACATGATACATGTATAACATAATCATAACAGCATATAGACATATAACAAGTAAGTGCATCAACGCATAAACATCATTCTAGCTAGGGTCCAGTCATCAATGCAAGGCCATATCAAAAATGCATGCTATGACCTCATGTGTGACAATAACCATTATTGCATTGTACACATTTCCACATGCAACCATCAACATGCATAAGCAATGCCAAATCATCTACACATAAGAATAGACACATGTAGTCAAGCATAAGCGATCAATTCTTGTAATCAAACTACAAGACTGATACATGTAATAGAACCTACAATAATGTAGCCTAACATACAAAGATGTAAGTAGGTGACATAACATAAACATGTAAGCGACATGTAACAATATGTAACCAGTCATATACTCATGGCGATACATTCCACAAACTCAACATCAAATTCTCCATGACAACCTTACTTCAACCATAATCAATCACCAACAAAATGTATAAAGCACATGGAATGGAAGAGTAAGAGACACACGTGCAACTGACATGCTTACATTACCAACACAAACTACCCATCCAGTCCAAGGGGTGAACCATGCTATGATACCACTCTATAACACCCTCCTCCCACATCTACCCAAGTAACCATGCCAAATGGGTAAACATGTGATGAGAGACTACTATGATTTGATTCGACCTCCTATGTGACCTTAAGGAAGTGGAATTGATGAAACACATCAACCAACCTATCCACATCAACAACAGAACCCTCAGGAGTCATGTCAGCGATTCAGACATCCTGTTCCTGGGTCTCACTGAGGTTCTTGACATCTTAGGCCTCAGTCGCTCTCATTCTATAGGGAAGAGAACGTCCAGAAAACCAAAGTTGATCTCACAAGCTTGCCTGCCAACGACCAAAACTAAATTTGTCAGTGTTATCCCAGTGACCCCGAGATTTGAGCCACTTTTTCAAACCCATAGCCCAAGTCACTTCCCAGAATAGAATGATAACATAAGATCAGTCGAAGAATAGGGAAATAATGATGCAAAAGAAATAAGTTAAACAAGACCTTAATCATACCCCTACTAGCCATGCCAGGTATTTCATCAAATATATCATCAACATGTAACCTACAGGTGTAAACAACATAATTAAGAGTGGGGATCTCATAATTATCTGAGAATCACTATGAACCATTGTTCCCTCATGTCATTTGATGCATTATCATCTATTAGGCCATAGATACATTATGCATTCATTTACAAGCAAAAACATGTTGAGAGCCATACATAACTATTGTCATAAAACACACATATAACCAGCATAATAACAACAAAATTACCCATGAAAGTATAACCATATAAACCACATATAATCCATCAAAATGCTCATAGAAATACAAGGAGAAATAACCTTTCACTAATTATGCAAAAACCAAACCTGGGATCGGACTTCGACATTCCACTTGACCATAGAATGTCTGAGCCAAATCTCTCTTCAACCATTCACTCCCGTGCTCTATTCCAAGCATCAATGTGGGAATCACACCAAAATAACCAACCGGGACTTACCAAGGCTAAACACCCTCATCCTCATCAATAGAAACCATGCTTTATTAAAACCCATCCTGGATCACTAGGCCAACATAATAAACACATAATAATAGGCTTTACCATGATCTCCACCTGATCACTAGGCCAAAAGGCATGGATTCCACTGGATTTCTCCACCTACACCGTGAGGAATTTTCCTACCTCCTAGACTCTCAAGCTTTATCACGATCTAAATCTGAATCACTAGGCCCTAAATCAAGCCCCACTCTCTAGGATTTACCACATATTCCAAACCCAGGATTACTAGGCCCAACAAAGAGCAAACCACCTCTTGGATTTACCGTATATCCTGTCATTCACCGGTAAGGATTCCTAGACCCACCAAGGCAACACAATCCTAGCTTTACCGCAACCCATAGTCTAGTTCAGGGGTCACTAGGTGAGTGGCTTTACCTTCATCCATAGTGTGGTTCAGGGACCACTAATCCATGTGCTCTATCATTTGAAGATCCACCCCACTCATCTTCAATCCATCCGACAACCCACCTCAACAAAAACATGAGAACCCCATCACACCATGGCTATCCGGAAATGGAAAGGTTAGGTTGAAAACACTATTACACCTGACAAAACCCATGCCATGATAGAAAAGAACCACATGCAATATCATGCACACCAAATATAGTAAGGAAAATACACATGCAAATCAATACCTACAATGAATCCTTTTTTAGCTGCTTCATCTTGTCTTTCTTGTCTTGATCTTTGCTTCCTCTTGCCTTATTTGCCTTTCTTGCTCCAAGAAAAATCTAAGTGTCCAAGAGTGACAGAGAGAGGGAGAGAATAATGAGAGAGCTCCAAAGATCAAATAACAAAATGTTTCCAACTAATCCTCATAAGCCTTTTTATGAATGACACCTCTATTTTCTTCATTTTCCATTATTTTCTTTCAATTTCCTCTTCACATGCAACCTGTGACCTTTCATCTCCTTTTTCTCCTAATTTCCATTATTTTTATAAATAAATGTGCCAAAAATTCCATTTTTCCTTTCCAAATCCTTTGTCATTTCCTTTTCCAATTTCTTTAGCCATAATAAACCAAATGAACAGCCCTTAGGATGTGTTGCCCAATATTCAACTTGGAATAAGTGTCCCATCAATCGTGGTTATTAATTTTGCTAATATTAACTTTTATTACATGGAATTTTTACTAGGGCTATTACAGAACCCTCCCCCTTGGGGAACATCGTCCTCGATGTTAGACCACACCAAGACCTTAGCAAAACCGTAGGAAAGAAAACATATTGCCCATGGAGATTTATAACATAGATCGATGCAGTATTTACAATGATCACCGTACTGGAAGAAAACCAACATAACAACATAATAACATGACATCATAATGACATGACATCCATACCACTTATTGGAGCTTTATAACATATCTCATGGCGGTATTTACATCCAGATACATATGTACATATACCAAACCTCATCAAAACATATACCAAAGCATATACCAAAATCACACCAAAACTGCTTTGCTTCAATCGGTCGACAAGGAAGGATACATAGCCCGCATATGATCCTCCATCTCCCATGTACCTTCATCAAGCCCAAAGTGCTTCCACTACACTTTAAATTTATCGATTGCTCGATTCTAGAGCATAAGCACCTTTTTCTGCAATATACACTTAGGCTCCTACTGGAATTCTCCATCTGGTTCCACCTACAATACAGACCAAGAAATCACATGATCAACATCCTTAACATACTTCTTAAGCAATGATACATGGAAAACATCATGGACTTTCACTATCGAAGGCAATCCAAGTCGATAGGCTATTGGCCCACTTCTCTCAATGATATTGAAGGTTCCACAAAACCATGGTGCCAGCTTGGCACATGATCCAATCCGCAAGGAGCTCTTCTTTGGTTTGATGCACAAGTACACTTGTTCCCAAACCTTGAACTCTTTGAACAACATGTTCTGATCTGCATAACTTTTCTGCCTATCTTGTGTTTCCATTATATTTTTCTTTATAACCTGTGTTTCTTGTTCCATGTTTTCCAACTTCTCTGGTCCAATCAACACCTTGTTAAACGGATCACCCCAACTGATGGGAGTGTTACAACTTCATCCATACAATGCCTCAAAAGGACTCATCCTCAATGAATCTTGATAATCATTGGTGTATGCAAACTCTACCAAGGGGAGATACTCTTCCCACTTTCACTGTTGATGCATCACATACATCCTCAACATTTCCTCCAATATCCTACTAACCCTTTATGTTTTTCCATCTATCTGCGGATGATAAGTTGTGTTGAAGGAAAACTCTGTACCCAAACCTGCAAATAACTCCTTCCAAAACTTGGAAGTGAACTTCGCATCCCTGTCTGAAACAATATTCTTTGGGACACCATTGAATCTTACCACATCTCTAATGAATACCCGTGCCACATCGCTAGCTGAGAATGTATATTTTACTGGAATGAAGTATGCAACCTTCATCAACCTGTCCACAACAAATAGGATGGAATCATGTTGTCTCATTGTCTTCGGCAACCCTATAATGAAGTCCATGGAAATGACCTCCCATTTCCACTCTGGAATCACAATCAGCTGTAGCAATCCACCTGGTTGTTTGCACTCTTCCTTCACACGCTGACAATTAAAACACCTAGCCACAAACTCTGCTACATCCTTCTTCATATTCGACCAATAATAATATCTCTTTACTGCAGTCAATGTATTTTGATAACCTAGGTGAACTGAATAAGGTTTCGCATGAAACTCCCTCAAGATCACCTTCTTAAGCTCACTGTTATCCGACACATATATTGTGTCTCTGAATCTAACCAATCCATTTGCTATAAGGCAATAATCCATACCTTGTGCACCTACACCTGTACCTTGTACTACCACATGTACCTGTACCTATACCTACACCTGTACCTGTACTACCACCTGTACCAGTACTAGTACCCTGTTGCAACCTATGCACAATCTCCATATACCTAACATCTTGCTGACTTGCCTGTAAGATCCTATACTGTAGATCTGTCCCATAAGATCTCATAGCTTCCAAGTGATTTACCTGTACCCACCTCCTGAGAGCATCTACCACCCTATTCTCTTTACCTTTGATGTACCTAATCTCGAAATCAAACTCACTAATCACGGCCAACCATCTAGTCTACCTGACGTTCAGATTCATCTAATAAAACAAATACCTCAACCCAATATGATCACTCATTAGTACAAGCCTCCTGCCAAGAAGATAGTTCCTCCACATATTCAATGCATGTATGATCACTACTAACTCAAGATCATGTGTTGGGTAGTTCTGCTCATGCTCATTTAGTTTACGCGACTCATAACATACCACTTGTCCATTTTGCATAAGGAATCCACCAAGTCCTCTCTTGCAAGCATATATGCATACTACAAACTCTTTGTTTTGCAATCTGTAGCACTGGTCCATGTGTCAACAACTACTTAAGATGCTCAAAGCTAGCCTCACACCAGGGGAAATTTTAAGAACCACCCTAAATTTATATGTATAATAAATGGGTGAATCCCCATGATACATAGGAAAAATGGGAGGTGATTTTATCAATAATATAATATGTATATATAATTTTTTCAGTGAATCTCTCACCATATTATATTATCTTGTAAATTCATGGTGAATATTTCACTGAATTATAAAATCTTGTAAGATCTTGGAAAATCTTTCACTGAATAATAAAACATTGTGAAGTCTTGGCGAATGTTTTGTTAAAGTATGAAACCATATATGATAATAGGAAAACATATTCATTAAATTGTAATATACTAACTTACATGTTTGGAAAAAAGAAACATAATTTTATCTTCCTACAAACAATGTTGCAAGTTTCAGTGGCCATGTTTGTCAAGGTTCTTACTGTACACTCTTTCATATCCTTCTATTAGTTTTGATAATATTCCACAACAAAGTTCTTGTAGGTGTTGATCTTGACCATTAGTTCTGTCAAGGTAGGAGAGATTAATCTTTTCTCTACCACTTTTGTCAAGCTATGAGAGATTAATGTTTGTACAAATTTTGTTTTACGTTTCTCCCCACTTTTGTTTCCTTGAGTGTTTCCATCACTACCTTGTTGATTCCATATCAAACCAATTTCTCAAATGCTAGCCTAACTGTGACAAAGGACTTTCTTGCTTCCACTACGATGCAATCTTTTGTTTTGAGTCATTGTGTTAAATTCCCTCCCCTTCAAGCAGGCTTTATGCAAGTAGGAAAATGAAACAGGGCCCCTTTACTTACCGACCTTCCTTTCTCTTACCTGAGTAGTTGTATCTAACCCAACCAACAAATGGTTGCTACCTTGAATTATGGAGTTTAATAGACCAACAATAAAAGATTTATGTAACTTTATTCCCCACCACCTGAACACCTTATGGCCAAGCACGAATGAAGGCATGTTAAGGATTTCTTCATTAGTCTTCGTAAAGATCATTTCAATTCATATTCATCATGGCTTCCGCTAACCACTCATGTAGGGTCACTTGGCTTGGCAATGCAAATTCTCATTAATGCTTCCCATCACTCGACCACCTTCAATCATATTCATTTCAACAATTTCATTTTGATTAGCATTTGTAAAATTTCTATGTGGTTTTTGTCATCAACAACTACTATTTTTTCTTGCATTGCTCCATCATATTCTTAAATAGCATTTCCATGTTAATCATCATCACCTAATAGATGATAACATCCTTGAGATAGACTCAACATGTTTATAACTAATTCTGCATATTTATCACTAGGTATTTCAAAAACTTGGCTAAAAGCCTCATCATTGGTAAGAGCATCATAATTGAGTAGCCAAATTCCATTGCACCTACATTCCACATTAATATTAGAGGGTGTCAAGGTCCTTTCAATAGATATGCTAGAAATTTCAACTGTTTCAAACCTTTTTACCTCTCTCCATGGGTTCTTTGCCATCCAATTTATTCTCTCAAACCTTAAATAATTCTTAAAAGGCACAAACACACTTCTAGGGGTTGCAACTTATGAGTAATGTATAAGCAATTCCAACACTATGTATGCCTATCATGTTTGCCTCTATGGTTTGTAAAACTATGTTGTTGTGATGGCCATAAAAAATTAACAAGTATATGTTTGTAAGATAGACACCTCCACGTAAAAAGTGACAAAATGGTATAGCCAAATCATAAACAATTATTTAGTCATACATGCATTAGGATGTGCAATCATGGATATTCCTTGCTCACAATTCTTGATGTGGTTCTTCATATTTTTATTTCCATTAAATAAATATAGCCTAGACACTGATAAACTAATTGTAATTGCACAACGAAATATAGCTATCCACGTTGTTGTTAGGAAACACTTTGGCACATTTTCACTCATTCTCTTGGCATTTATCCACATGCCACAATTCCTTCCAAATTGGAAAGGAAACTTGTCACAATTGCATATATATTTTGTAAACTGTATGAACGATATTTGTATGCCTTGGATATAGTGTAATAGAACTTGATCAGAATTATAGGGTGTAAATCCATAGCTTTGTCTCTATTTAGGATTTCAATTGTTCATAATGCCAGCTCTTGATATATTTTCTTAATTCCTGCACACCCTGATTTCCCCAAAATCCATCTTTTAATGGACTCAAAGTGGAGCAACGTTAGCCTTAAGTTGTATCAACTCTAGGTCATGGCCAATTTCAAGTATCTCCTTACACCAATCAACTATTTCCTCCTTTTGTTCAATTAACACTGTAATAACCCCTTTCTTCTTCTTCCTTGCATGAGGTATTTAGCCAATAATGTATTTATGCTGGTGAGTTCCATATTTTCTCACTGCAACTCTTATTAAGCATTCATTGAAGTCAACATCATCAATTTCCTTCAACATATCCTCTTTAGTTTGGCCACTTTTAACACTAATATTCTTGGTTAAACTTGCACCTTGCACTATAATTCATGCAAAAGCACCACCTTCGACATCTACATCATATGCTCTTCAAATTTTATATCATTACTGTCTTCAAAACCTACCGATTTAACTCCTCATTTGAGAAAGAGTTTTGTAGATGATCAACCCTTGTCACCTGCATTCTTACCCTCACAAGAGCAATACTATTTCCTCGTGCATGATAGAAAAACATTAAACAAACAAATATTGTAGAATAATAGAGGTTGATGCAGTGCAAAGCAACAAGGAAATGAAAAACTTTAAGGTAAACATAGGTGAAAAGAAACAAAAATTTAAAAGGAGAGAGTTTATGAAATAGTGTTGATCCCTAACTAAAGATTCATGGTGAGAGAAATGTTTGCAATGACCTATAGAGTAGTATTGTAAACTGAGTTGAAGAAATGGTGCTTCCATTAATGATGGTTTAGATTTATAATGCTCCATTGGAAATATTGATTGATGAGTCCTGTTAGCACTCTAGGAAACTCTCCTAGGTTGTAGCTCGGAGATGCCTGGTAACATATAAATCTTCAATATCGTTCTCTGAACTATTGGAATGGATTTGGGTTTGGATCAAGTCAGATGACTGTTTCAACTCTATTTTCATTCAAGACATGCATGAACACCCTCAGCTTGACAAGGCTTTAGACCACTAATGCTCAATAGTTTATAGATTCAATGAATAGATGGAGAATCTTGATTGTACCAGAAGATACATACATAAACACATATGAATGGATAGCTACAGAAAGTAAATGAAGCTTGCGAATCTAATTTATCAACGCAGAGATAAGATGACAGTTATCTGGCATTAGACATAGAAGAAAACATGAATAAGCTATTCAAGTGCAAGCTAGAACAGAGGAGAAGATGGTGATTGAACATGTAACAACAAAAGAAGCTTGTATTACTAGAATGAAGATGAGACGCTGGGAGGAAAAGAGTATCCACGGTATCCAAAAGTTGAACGCTTAATACTTCAAACTTTCAACCATTTATAGGCTTTTTATAACACTCTCGAACCTTTTGAGGCTTGATATGTCTTAATCTATTCCCTCTGTCTTCTAACTACTTGATTCAATAACTAAAAAAACATGAGCTCAGAGGGCTCTTTTTCTAACAAACACAATAACCAAATTCTAGTAATTTCGCCGCGTTGTCAGGAGGCTTTCTCGTGCCAGTGATGCTCCATGATCACTTCTGTTGGTTTAGTTGCATCGTGTTGTTGCTTTTTTCCCCTTCCATCCATGCATTCCATTAATTCAGTTCAATTGTCCGACTTTGAAAAACATTGTCAGAGCCAACAAATTTCTTCCCTGGGTGATTGATGGGAAGTGGGGTACGAGGGCACTTGGGCCATTGGATGGTGTGAATCGACAGTCGAGGTGAACTATGGTGATGGTGAAGAGGGTTGTTGGATCGAGAGTAATGGGCGAAGGAGATCAATCGTTGAAGGCCTCAAGTCGTGGCGGGAGCAGAATAAGTCCAAGCCATCAAATCTCAAATCGGTAGATCGAACGACTATCAGGCAGAGGAGGTGCTCGAAGGATAATGCACGGGAGTATTTTCCTTAGGCGGAAATGGTTTATTTCGGGCGGTCATCAGGCGGTAAGTGGTAAAGGTTAGAGCCCACCCAATTCCATTCATTGGGCGCCACATAGCAGCGGAGGAGAGAGAGGAAACCACTTTTATCGAGTGGGTATCCCTCTCACTTTTTTCCCGAGCGATATGCGCAATAGCTGTTAGATCTGGCGGAAATGATCTAACAATGGTGAATGGTCAAGCATATAGCATCGGTCAGGTGAAGTGCAGACTGTCAGATCAGTGGGAAGATCGAGGGCGGGGATTGGAGAATGGAGAGCGCAGCGGAAAGGAGATGAATCGAGAGCGGATCCGCCGATATTTATGAGTGCGGGTGTATAATTCTTGAAGTTTGGCTTATGGCCAAAGCGGCGCAAGAGGAGACGTGGACCATCGGAGCTAAAACAGGGGACATTTCCATTGAAATCGCAGCAGTTCACCTCAGGGCTAACACTGGCTCCTTTTGGGGATGAAAGCCTCCCTATGAGGTTTCAAGAACTACAGACTACTACCTTTCCAGTAACAACCAAAACAAACTTATCTCCTAGTGTTCCATTGGGCATGGAGTTTATTTGCATAGAAAACAAAAACTAAAAAAACCTATTACAATATTAAGGCCTTAAAGCCTCATATGAAGTAAAGTTTCAAAAACTACCCATTAATTGTGCCATCAAAAACACCTTCCCCCTCCAAATTGTGCAGAATAAAAGTATTGTTCATCTGAACTCGAGCAATGACAAACAGTCCCGTCCATAAGGCATCAAATTTACCATGGTTTTCCTTATTTTCCTTCAATGCATCACATTTGAGAACCCAGTCACCAACTTGAAAACTGTCCATTTTTGCCTTTCTATCAAAGGTTTCTTTGATCTTATTTTGATGAATTCTTGACTTCTCAACTAGTTATTCTGTAATCTGTTGTAATTCAACCAAGTTACTCATTATCCTCGCAATGTCGTTCTCTTCATCTTGTTCTTCTTGCAAGAATTTGGCCACAAGGAGAATCAGCTGGATAGGAAAAACAACATCAGCGCCATAAACTAGCTTAAATGGAGAATTTCTTATGGACTTCTTATTGGTAACTCTGTTAGCCCATAGTGCAAACTTCAACTTGGAATCCCAGTTCTTTTTGTTGTCCTCCAACAATTTTTTGATTATCCTTACAAGACTCTTGTTAGATGATTCTGCCAGGCCATTGCCTTGATGATAATATGAGGTAGAATGCACCAATTGAATGCCCATGGATTCACACATGTCCACCAATTCTTCTGCCCTGAAGCTGCTACATTATCAGTGACTAGTTTGGTTGGGCAACCAAATCTAGTGAAAATATTCTCATTCAAGAACTTTATGATAACTTGATGATTAGCATTTTTTGTGGGTATAGCCTCAATCCATTTGATGAAATAATCAGTGGCAACCAAGATCCATTTTTGCTGGCCACTGGAATGTGGATTGATCTCACCTATGAAGTCCAGACCCCACTGCTGGAAGGGACCATTGGCGTATACTGGCTTCAAGGGCATAGATTTTAGCTGTTGTATTCTTGCAAACCTCTTACATTTGTCACAATACTTCACAAAAGAAAACACATTAGAGAACAGAGTAGGCCAATAATAACCAGCTCTCTAGATCTTGCGGGCTGTGGTTTTCCAATAATTATGCCCTCCACAGATGCTAGAATGGAACTAGTGCATGACTTCCATAGATTGTCCTTTGTCTATACATCTCAAGAGGATCCCTGATGGGTCTTTCCAATAAAGCAGGTTTTTATTAATGCAGAATTTGGTTGATCTAAGCTTAATGGCCTGGGCTTGACTTGAGCTATGCCCTGGAGGGACTTCTAGTTTCTGCAAAAAATGAACTACACTGGAATACCATTCACAAATGGCTAGATTTTCAACCAAAGATTGATTCTGCTCTTGCTCTTCTGCTACTTCCTATGTTCGCTCACCACCTGAATTTGAACCCATGCAATTGATGTCTAACAAACTACAATTTTCCTCAACCATAAGCTTAGCCAAGCCCTGGCCTTTGACAAGCTTGGTGGGCTTCACCTCTATGTTAAACTCTATGAATTTTACAATCCATTTAGCTCTCTTTCCATCAATATCTGGCTGAGTTAGAACATCTTTTACTGAGGCTGAAGGTACATATGCAATCACTTTGGAATGAAAAATATAAATTATGAATGCCTTTAAAGATTTTATGATAGCATAAGCTTGTTTTTCAATAAGGTCATACCTTAATTTAGCATCCCTCAAAGTTTTGTTGAAAAAGGCCACAGGGTGCTCTACACCTTCATCATTTTTCTGCAATAGAACTGTTGCAAGTGTATCACAAGAGGCAAAAGAGAAGATATAAAACTCCTTGATATAATCTGGACTGATTAGAGTGGGAGCTTCCATGATATCTTGTTTTATGGCTTCAAAAGAGCTTCTTGCACCATCTGTCGATTTTATTTCTGATCCTTTCTTCAGCATGGAAGTGATGCGCTTCACTAGCTCTGCAAAGTTTGGAATAAACCTCTTAACAAAGTTAATCTTACCCAGGAAAGATTGAATGTCCCTTTTTGACCTTGGGATGGACAATGTCTGAATTGATTGAACTCTTGCTGGATCGATCTTCACACCTTCAGCAGAAACAATATGTCCTAGAAGTTTGCCTTCTTCTAGAGAAAACTGTGACTTCTTTGGGTTCACATAAATTCCAAACCGTCTGCACTTTAGAAACACATTCTTCAAATGTTGCAAATGGTCCTTGTGACTGCTGGAAAAGACTGTTATGCCATCAAGGTAAATAAGGACAAACTTGTCGTTCTCTCCCACAAAGGCTATGTCCATGATCCTCTGAAAAGTATCCCCAACATTCATCAGTCCAAAAGGCATCTTGGAGTACATGAAAATGCCCCAAGGAGTAGTGAAGGCAGTCTTTTCCTTATCTTCTAGATGTATAGCAATATGATTGTAACCTGAAAATCCATCTAAGAAAGACATGACTCTAGCCCCTGAAACTTTTTGTAGCAAGTGTTCCATCTTAGGCAGGGGATAGTTGTCTTTTTTAGAGCATTTTTTCAGATTCCTGAAGTCAACACAAAGCCTGATTTCTCCATTCTTCTTTCTTACTACCACAAGGTTAGCTATCCACTTTGAATACCTTAGGGGAACTATGATATTGGCATCCAACAGCATCTTGATTTCCTTTTCAATCAAAGGCAATAAGAGAGAGCTGATAGGTCTTAATTTCGACTTAAAAGGGATGGTGTTCTTCTCCAGTGGAATCTTATGCTGAATGATGTTGGTGCCATAGGTCTTAAGATCACTTTACTCCCAAGCAAAAATATTAGCAAATTGTTTCATTAGGGTGCAATACTAGGAACTTTGGGCAGAAGACAAGTGAGTGGAAAGATTTATGTACTTTGGATTGGTTGGACTCTCTACATTATGTCTATGAACTGCAGGCTCATTTTCTTTTTTGGCAGGCTTATAAGGTACATCATTATGATCAAACAGCTTCTCTAGGGGCACCAATCCTTTGGGTATATGGTTACTAGGCAACTGAACAATTCTATCTTGACCAATCTCGTCCTTTAACTTGGACTGGTTGTATTCATCAATGGTTTCGTTTTCTTGGTCAATGTGCATTTCAGAAAATTCATCAATGACTTATAAAAAAAAACTATTAATTTCATCATAATCTTCAAAAAAATTCCAGTATTTGACATTGTCAGGAAACGATGGTCTATATTTCACCTAAACTTCATAAGTCAATTTAGGAGGCAAAGAAGGAATAAACATGCTAGCAGACACAGCAAGGGAATCAGCAAGTTGGTTCTTCATTCTAGGGATGTAAGATGTTGAAACTATTAAAAAAAACCCTTGAGCTTCCATACCTCATGTCTGTATGCTTTCAGCCTTGGATGCTTTGCTTGGAAAGTTTTGTTGACCTGCTGAATGATAAGGTCTGCATCTCCAAACACCTTCAGACCTTTGATGCCCATTTCTTTAGCAGTGTTTAAGCCCAACATCAAGGCTTCGTACTCTGCTATGTTATTTGTGACCTAAAATGTTAACTTGAAAGATAAATGAATGCATTCTTGTGTGGGGGACACAAGGAATACACCTGCCCCTACAGCTTCCTTAGAGAAATCTCCATCAAAGAACATGTCCCAAATTTATGGGCCTTCTTCCTCTGTGATATGGCAAACCGGTTTCTTAAGCTGCATGGAGGCCAACTGGGATTCTTCAATCTGAAGAATACAGGCTCCAAAATCAGTTTCGACAGCATAGATGGGATGATTAGTGGGATTCCTTTCATCACTGATGATATAAGCCAACTGAGCTTCTCTCTATAATCTCCTACTCTCACCTCCAAAAACTGGGACAGTAGCATAGGACAGATCGTTCTGCAATGTTCTGCCTAATCATCCAACCTCTGGAAAGAAACATGCCAAACTTGGAGGGTACATCTGCTACCACAATATCCATCATCATGCTCTTCATGGGCAGGTGAGACAAGGTGATGGCTAGGTCCTTGATTAATCCCAAACATTTCACTTTTCTAGAGTCAAAATAAAACAAATCATGATAAGACTTGGTAATGTAGGGACCCAACTCATCCATGACAGCCTTGGGCATTAGATTATGGCTGGCTCTTGTGTCTAAAAGGCAGTTGTGAAGGATTTTGTCATGAATAGTCGAAAAGACATAGAATGATGGGGAGATGTCATCACAATTTTCAATCATTGGGCTGAGAACAACAACTGGTTTTTCGTCTTGCAGATTTACATAGTCAGTGGAGGCTTGGATGGATTTAGTCTCAAGGGCCTCGAGGATAGATCTCTTGAAGGACTCATTCTTCACTAGTTCAATCAGAGGTATAGGTATGCTTAGCTTCTGAATTTCTGATTCAAAACTGAAAGGAGAAGGAGACTTGTTAAGGCCTCTTACCTCATGAGCTGGAGCTTTGAGGATGATGGGATCAACTGCCAGTCGTTTCTTCTTTTTAGCTTGTTGTATTTCAGGGACAACAACTCTCTAAACAGGAGTTTCCTTGGCATTATTCATCTTCGACCTTAGATCATATCTGTGTTGATCATCAGTTTTCAGAACAACTCCACCATCCCACTCTTGGCTGATCTGGTCATTGAATAATGAATTTTCATAGGCAACTGAGGTCAAAAAGGAGGCACTGCCTTTGTCTTACAAACAATGGATCTCATCATCTTCTTCAAACTTCTCTTCTTCCATGACTACATTCTGGAAAGGGGTCTTCACCCTTTGGTCTTTATTGGCATCTTTGCTTCTTTGCAAAATCTGCAACTGCTCATTAGTTCTTCTATATGGATTTGGATTTCTAGGAGCAAAGGTGTTAGGAACTCTTCCTTTCCCAGTGTGTTGCTCAACCTTTAATTTGGAGAATTCAGAGGCTAGTGACTCTATCATCTTGGGCATTTTATCTATCTTGGGATCTGAATATGATGAAGATTCACCCCTCTGTCTCATTCTATCAACATTCCCCTTGAGCTTCTCTGCAGCCATGATGTTTGATTCTACTTCCAAGGTTGCATCCTGCATATCAACCAAGGTAGCACATCGTCTCTCCCTCAATAGTAGACAAAAGTCAGAATCAAAGGCACTGGCATAGGTGAGTTTAGCAGACGTAGTGGTGGGTTTTACTTCAGCTGGTATCTTGATGTACATGCGGTTAAACCTCTTATTAAAATCAGACAACAACTCACCATTATCCCTCTTTAAGTTCCCAAACTTGATGTGGTAGTAGATTAGATCCTTCTTATTCCCCCAATGCTTTAAGAATGTATCACCTAAAGCCTCAATATCTGCTATAGACCTTGGGGTCAATTCTCTGAACCATTTTCTAACCTCTCCATCTAGACTTTGGACAAAGACTCTCATCCATACATCATCTTCACTAATGTGCAGGTTATCAGCATAGCTATAGAATGATTCAAGATGTTCCTCAGTTGTAACACCTTCAGTCCCAGTGAACTTGGGCATATACTTCTGATATTCTCCAGTAGGCATGGCATTCAAAGGAGTGGGTACTACTAGAGGTCCATACCTAGCAGCTATGATTCTTTCCATTTTGGTAGGTGTTGCCATAGTTGTGGTGGCTATAAGGGTACTAGAAGTCTGAATGACAGAGGGTTGAGGAGTGACTGATAGGACTAAAGGAGTATGATGGATAGGAGGAGAGGCTTCCTTTGGGCTTACAACGAAATGAGAACCTAAAAAATAAGGAGCTCTATGAATCTCTGAGATTTTTTCTTCACTACTAGTATTAGATGCAATACTCTCAACATGTATTTGTTCTATTACAGGATTTTCATGAAGAGATATAGAATATTGTTTAGAGCTACCTGAACCTAATGCTCCTTTCTGCAATGCCTTTCTTTCTTTGATGATTTTCTTAGGGTCAAGTACTGGGTCAGCTCGTGGCTCCTGAGGATTTCTCGAAGTATGCCTCACAAACTGAGCTAGAACTATGGAGTGGAGTCGCCAAGAGTTTCGTCCTCCAGTAGAGTCACCAAATAGATGACTACAACCCAAATAGTGTCCAGGCTTTGTCTATCATCAAAGCTGGATCGGTGTCATCCCCCAGGGAAGCTTCGCTTCAATTTCATCTCCTCGGCAACGGCGCCAATTATGTTAGCACTCCAGGAAACTCTCCTAGGTTGTAGCTCGGAGATGCCTGGTAACATATAAATCTTCAATATCGTTCTCTAAACTATTGGAAGGATTTGGGTTTGGATCAGGTCAGATGATGTTTCAACTCTGTTTTTACTCAAGACATGCATGAACACCCTCAGCTTGACAAGGCTTTAGACCACTAATGCTCAATAGTTTATAGATTCAATGAATAGATGGAGAATATTGACTGTACCAGCAGATACATACATAAACACATATGAATGGTTGGCTACAGAAAGTAAATGAAGCTTGCGAATCTAATTTATCAACGCAGAGATAAGATGACAGTTATCTGGCATTAGACACAGAAGAAAACATGAATAACCTATTCAAGTGCAAGCTTAGAAGAGAGGAGAAGATGGCGATTGAACATGTAACAACAAAAGAAGCTTGTATTACTGGAATGAAGATGAGACGTTGGGAGGAAAAGAGTATCCACAATCTCCAAAAGTTGAACGCTTAATACTTCGAACTTTCAGCCATTTATAGGCATTTTACAATGCTCTCAAACCCTATGAGGCTCGAGATGTCTTAATCTATTCCCTCTGTATTTTAACTACTTGATGCCATAACTAGACAAACATGAGCTCAGAGGGATCTTTTTCTAACAAACATAGTAACTAGATTCTAGTAATTTTGTCGTGCTATCAGGTGGCTCGCTCGTTCCAGTGATGCTCCGTGATCACTTCTGTTGGTGCGGCTGCATCGTGCTGTTGCTTTTTCCCCTTTCGGCCATGCATTCTGTTAATTCAGTTCAACTGTCCGACTGTGAAAAACATTGTCAGAGCCAACAAATTTCTTCCTCGGATGACTGATGGGAAGTGGGGCACGGGGGCACTTGGGCCATTGGATTGTGTGAATCGATAGTCAAGGTGAACTATGGTGATGGTGAATGAGGGTCGTTGGATCGGGAGGAATGGGTGAAGGAGATCAATCGCTGAAGGCTTGAAGTCATGGCGGGAGCGGAATAAGTCTGAGCCGTCAGATCTCAGATCGGTAGATCGAACGGCTATTGGGCGGAGGAGGTGCTCAAAGGATAACGCCCAGGAGCAGTTTTCTTAGGCAGAAATGGTTTATTTCAGGTGGTAAACGGTAAAGGTCGGAGCCCGCCCAATTCCATTCATTCGGGTGCCATGTAGCAGCAGAGGAGAGAGAGGAAACCGCTTTTATCGGGCGGGCATCCATCTCTCTTGTTTCCCGAGAAATATGCGTGATAACCATTAGATCTAGTGGAAATGATCTAACAATGGTGAATGGTCAAGCATATAGCGTCAGTTGGGTGAAGTGCAGACTGTCAGATCAGTGGGAAGATCGACGACGGGGATTGGAGAATGGAGAGTGTAGCGGAAAGGAGATGAGCCGAGAGCGGACCCACCGATATTTATGAGCACAAGTGTATAATTCTTAAAGTCCGACTTATGGCCAAAGCGGCGCAAGAGGAGACATGGACCATCAGAGCTAAAACAAAGGACATTTCCGTTAAAATCACAGCAATGCACCTCAGGGCTAACAAGTCCCAAGAATAAAGATACATTGTATGAAATTCTGACAATGATCTAGAGAACAATATTGTAAACTGAGTTTCTGCAATGGTGCTTCCATGAATTATAGATTAAATGTATAACATTCCATTGGAAAGTTGAGTGGTGAATGGTCATCGACATGGATTGCATATGCATAATGATGATATCTGTGTCTAGGATTGATTTGATTATGATCTAGGGGCTCTTAGTTTCTCCTAGCCAATGTTGGTGCTTCTAAAATGTTTAATGGCCCTAGCAGATTGATTTGATTAATGGTCATTTTGAACATAGTTGAATAAGTTACTCCTTTGCATTATAGATTGCAAACTTAGGGGTGGGTCATGGAAAGCATTGAATGATAAGCATTACCTATTCATGTCTGATCAAATGCACAAGGGGAAAGAAGCATTGGGCTCTATATGGACTTGAGGTTATACATATTGGAACATCATTTACTACAGACATTCTCTAGCAATCAACCTCTATGTCAGATGTGATAGGTAATCTGTACATAAAAAATGAACCTTGTTGGACTAAACATTTGATTGTTCTTAATGTCTAAGGATTTGAAGTGTCTTTACATTAGATAATTTAAAGATGTGTTTGGACATGATGTTTTGTATGGTAGTGAACTAAGAGTCACTTTCTAGAAAATTGTATGCCTAGTGATTTTATGGACTATTTCAAACTTGTGAGCATTCCATGTTATTTTAATACCACTTTTATAATGTGTTATCGGTGTGTTGTGTTCTGATTTGTTATAGCTTCAGAGGTCGGGTTCTATCTCCATTATTGGTCCCCTTTCCACTACTGGTTTCCCTCCCCTAGTTTATCACTTGCTCCAGAATCACAAACTCATGAGGCATTGATTACAATTGAATAGAACCAATGAGAACTTGACAATAATATCAATGGATTTGCAACAATAAAAAAACATAATTAGGTCATTGTATCCGGACAATACATTAAGCATGCAATAATGCTTGCGAGAATAATCTCCATTACAGCAAGAACGACTGGGGAGCATGACATCAAATACAAAAAGATTCAAAGCATTGATCAACAAGAGGTGTTGCTTAAGAATAATGTATTACCCCACAAACAACACCTCATGTTTAATTTCAAATGTATTACAATGAACAACAGAGGAACTACCAACATAAAATCCCAAGAATCAAATACATGCATAACCCAGCAAGGACTTCTGTGTTTTGGCAGCGGAGTAATGAAAAATAATCCAAACTGAAAAAAATGTTATCTTTTGATGAATGACATATCACAATAGTTGTGTAGGAATTAAAACAAATCATGCACAATCACCACATTATCAGACATAAATTCCCATTGAAAAATCAGAGTAGCTGATCAAAAGCAAAAAACTCTCAATTTTGCAGTCTGCACCAAAAAAAACAAGCACAAGAATTTGAGATGATGACTAGACACAGGAAAATCATGGCTGCTATGCAATAACCAAGTTGCCTAAATAATGTTACCTTATTTGACCAATAATACTCAAAACACAAAAGTACATTCTACCATTTCTGAAAGAGTCGAGTTGGAATGTACATGCAGATGAAGGTTTCTCATTAAAACACCATTACTATTTGATAAACCACCATGGTTGTAGACGACTTTCAATCCTGATCTTCGACACTTGACCTAATGAAAACCTGAGCTAATTAAATCATATTACTTTATGCCATCCATGACACAACAACAAAAGTTTTATATTCTGCCATTTTCGAGAGAGCCCAGCTAGGATGTATATGCAGATGAAAATTTTGCATTGAGAAAGAAATTATTACTAATTCAAAACATGCCAAGTTTTTACCTATAACCTGACACTCAATCATGATGTTCAGAACCTGAGTTAATGGAAACATCCCAATACACCATGCCCACCATTCACAAAAGCTTTTACATCCTGCTAATTCAAGGAGAGATTAGTTGGAATATATGTATATGCAAATGAAAGTTCACCAAGGTATAGAAGCAGTTACTCATATGTTTCACAATCCCAGTTTGGAAAACTCCCATTATTCTTTTCAACACTTCCAACTGAAAACAATCTCTAGCAATGTGAGACTGCACTCACTATAATTTGCGCTACTTTGAACATCCAGTTGGTTGAAAGGCCTTGCATTTGGTGGTCACACAAAAATTTGAGCATTCAAGAGTCAAATATTTTGAAACAAAACTTAACCCATGTTCATCATTTAGATACTATGATTCCATTGAATAATACCCTCTCTTGTTAAGACAATTAAGACCAAAAGACTATTAAATCAAAATCTAAACAATGTTGTCAACAAGGTCTTACCTCATCAATGAAAGAGGGGTGTTGTTATCACACCCACTGGGTTTCAACTACCCTAAGTGGCATGTTCACCTCTCGTGGACTGGCATACCTCCACAAGGGGTTGCTTATTGTGTAATGGACCAATTACAAGTCCTATGAAATTTTGGAAAAATAGATACCACCTATTCATGGTATATTTTACAGTCCTCGAGCACATCACATCACATCTCATAGCCTTAATCCAACAATCCTTGCACTTTTTTCTTCACCCCATAAAACTCCATAACAAATTATATATACACTTGTTTGGAATAAGTGAATCCAATAGTAATTGGATCAAATACTCCACTTATTTTTGTGTTTTTGGCTCTCAAATTTGTCTCTATATACTTTGCATTCCTCTATCCTATAGACTAAATGAGAGCTTGATTCTATAGACTCAATAAACTCGGGATGTAGCTTCCTAATAGTGTAAGTCCCAATCGATCTAATATACTAACTAATACTAATATAATTTAAAATAGTAAGAGTAGTCAACCAATCAAATGAAACACAGACAGGGTGTGTAAAGTGGTAAATTCAGTAATCAAACCCTGTGTAAATACCTACTCAAGCTACATCAATTCTATCTATAAACCATGGATAGGGTGGTAAATTCATTCTATAAAGGGTGTGTACAATAAATGTAATAGTATCACTTTCTTTCTATTTATTCCTACCTAAGTCTTTATCCCTACTATTCTTATTACTTAGTCCTAACCAATAGAAGGGAGTCTAAATAACTGCTCAAGAAAATGAAGGATTGAAAGGGTGTACCATACAAATTATGTAGACTTCTTTTGAAAATAAATAAAATAGAAAACTCAACATCCATCACACCAAAAATAAATCAGTATGCTTATACTGGAAAAGCACATAAGTTCAAGAAAAATACAGATCTCAACATGGTTCATTGCTATAATCTACAAATGGGACCAATTCTTGCCAGTCGATGTGAGATGATGAATGTAACAATAAAATCTTAGAAGCCCAAATGATTGCAAATGTGCCATGTATACATGGAATCTGTGCATATGTAGAAGTATCTTAGTGAACACACTTTATGAAACTGTGTAATTGGCCCAATACCTAGGCCCCTGAGAAGTATGGAATATTGCTTTCGAGGCTATATAAAATATCCATAGTCACATCACATAGATAAGTGTTATAATAGCTTCCATTAAAGGTATCAATATTTTTCAACCCAAAATTCTTGTGATGAACAAAAAGAGAGTTGTACATAATTTCCAATAAATAAAATGGCAAACTCAACATCCAACACATCGGAATAGAATCTGTTAATGCCAATGCTGGGAAAGCACATAAATTCAGACAAAATTCAGCTTAAAACATTATTCATCACTATAATATACACATGGAACCAAATCTTACCAACCTGGTTATCGTCACTGAAGCCCAACCTAAAAGTTAATAAAGGACACTTCTGATCTTGTGAGCATGTCATATATCTAACTAAGATTTTCAATGCCAACACCAGACAATGGAAATTGGCTAGCAAATGATTCAACCCGCTTTTTGAGATCAACAATGCTATTTCGTAGCTGGAAATTGTCTGACTTAATAAATTCTATAAAATATTTTAATTTTGTACTTTTCACAGAGCTCTTAGCCTTAATGGCTATCTGCACCCCCCCCCATGGATAAAATTTGCAACCTTAATAAATTCATCCTCAAGAAGCCCACAGGTCGTTAATGCAGGAATCCCTATGTGTATACCACCAGGAACCATAACACTTTTATCACCTGAAAATGTAAGGTATTAAAGTAAGCTATATCATCCCATGGAGAAAGGAAAATCAATGAATCCCTTACATCTAAATATACAAAGAAAAAATTCATGTAACCTGGTACAAAATTCTTGTTCATTGTGATAGAAGGAACATCCAAAATGTCCTCTGCTCTTGCACCATCAATGCCCTGCCCAAGCCCATTAATATATATCATGTTAAATTCAACCAACTAAATCCAATAGAAATCAGTATACAAGTAGGTTGTGTACTCTAGCAAATGAACAAAGGATCGTTACCAAGGGCCTCAAATCAACTAGAACTAGGTGATTTTCACTACCACCAGACACCAAATTGTAACCCAAATCCATTAGGCTCTTTTCGAGGGCTCTACAGTTTGCTACAACTTACTAAAACTATTTTACCTTTGATAAGAAAAAAAATCCATTCAAAAAATAATTCACATGCATGAATTTTATAGAAGCTTAAACATGTGAGAGTGCTACACTTGTACTTGATAAGCCTTGAACTCTATAGTTACATCATGTTTTAAACAAACAACCAACCCTCCTATGGTATGGTTATGTGGTCCTCCCTAGAAAGCCACAAATTATTTCATGTATCTTTTAGAAATGAAATGATACAAAAAATCGATATATCCAATATTATGATATTAGTGAGCAGGAGAACAATATGGATGATGGAGGAAAGGAAGGAGAACTCAGATTGACCTGTAACCCTAGAAAAACTACATTTTTGATGGTTGTCTCTAGGTCGACCCCCAATACTGGTTCCTTCCTGAAGAATATCATGCCTCCCCAAGGACCTCGTAAAGACTAAAAATCACAACCCTCCAATCCAAAAATATTTCAGAATGAAAAATATCAGAAAGATAAAAATGAAAGGAAAAAAGTGAAACAATTGACAAACAATTCAAGGAACATAATGAGTTTCATCGAAGCTTTGATCTAGTAGTGATAAGAAACAAAAAGAACATAAAAAAATGAAAATAGGAAACTGAATCAAAGAACATGTAAGAGAATCAAAAGGAAAATCTACACCTCTTAACTCTATAATCACTCCTCCTATGATGGGAATGGCATATTTGTTTTAGTTCTTCATTGTTTCTTGAACATTAATGGAATTATTTTTCTTCTATAAGGGGGGAATGTCACATATATATATCATTATATATCATTAAGATAGATCCAAAAAAAGGTCGATCTAATATACTCATATTTTTAATCGAAAGGGTGAAGTGCAGAGAAAATTAATAGCATCAACTCACCTTGTGCGTTCTAGTTGTTACTACATCACAAAAATCAAATGGACTTACCATTATAGAAGCAACAATAAAAGGCCATTTATGTGTGCCATTTCCATCATTAAGTATGCCCCAACTGTATTGGCAATCTTCCCAAACCACAAACATTTTAGTACTAAAAATCATAAAAAATCCAACATTACATACTATTAGAACATATTAATAAAATATGCTAGAATAAACATTGTTGGAAAGAGAAATTTTTGAAAGGACTGCCATTATAAGATCTAGAAATACCCAACTTCAATACCCGCCTCATGCGAGGGTAATCAATATCTCGAGGATATGCACTAGCACCAGCAATTATAAGCTTGATCTTAAAAAGGGTGGCATTCTTCTCAAGCATCTCATAGTCAAAGAATCCTATAACCCAAGAAAAAAAACTCGACCATTGACACTTTGAACACTTCCCCAAAAGATTGGTTCAATATTTGTCAATTATGGAACTGTTTCCCTCCTAATTATTATTGGACTAGAAATGTGAGCTCACCTGTGGACTCATCTAGACGATATGGCATTGATTAAAAGTAAATTGATGTAGCAGATACTCACTTTTTTGGTATCATGAATCCATGAGACCGATGCCCTCCATGTGTTAAGTCCAAACCGTAAACGTTGCAAAGAAAATTTTCACATGTTTCATGCCCAAATAGGAATGATAATCTTATCAAAGGAGGTTCGTAGTTCAGAACCATACACACCATAATGCGATGATGTGGTTGGAGGAGAGTTGTATAAACAACAAATCTAGTTGGGAATTGAGATAATGGTTGAAAATTAACACCCCATGTACTGTTGTCAAGATGGAATGCTTCTAGGGCCCTCTGCTAGCAAAGCCTCTCACTTTGGTCAATGAATTCATTGCCAGCATATTATATGCATGACATAAATCCCAACACAACACAGTAGTGAATAAATATAGAAAAGTGTCCAACAATTGTATCCATCATTGTGATAACAAATACTCATGCAACAACTATAGGTCTCTACACTATAATGTTGAACCCAGAAACCATTACATACATGTCAAACATTCAAACTAAAAATTGCAGGTCCAAAAGCTAAGATAAATTGAGTTTAAAAAGAAAAAAATACCAAGTGGAAAGAAGAAACTGCCAAGCAGCTCAGACACAATCACAATCATGATGGTGCCATTCTTCACATTCCAAGTTATATCTTTAGGCACTTACCTCTTACGAGGGAGTCCTTCTGAATACTTGTTTGTTAGACATGATCCAACAGCTTCCATAACCACCCAGGATGTAAAATTTTCAGAAGAAATAAGTTCCAAGCCATTGAATTGTGACTCCTTTTCTTTCTCAAATATCACATTCATTTCAGGATCGATCTCACTCAGAGGAGGATCTACAAAGCTTTTCTTTCCCTCTCCATGGAGTAATTTACAAACTAGATAAATAAATCACAATAAATCTAGTACCCTCGATAACTGAGGCATGGTTTGACAGGAGCATTAATTGTACTATTGAGGCCTACAATTTCTATTTGAATTTCTATTTGTTGGCATCTAAGGGGAATCCAGATCAAGAACAAAGTCTTTATCAATACATTCACTAACCATTAACTCAACAAAACTATAAATAAAACTGTGGTATTTGACATAGTTCATTAAATGAAGATAATAAGCTTATTTGTAGCAACTCAATTCACAAATGAATCTTCTAAACACCTCCAAGTTAAACTATATTCAACTATGATCTATGCTTTCTTCACTTGGGCTTCAAATGGCAAGAATATCAAGGATTTCACATAGGCTATCTATACATGTAGCAATTTCAACCAAAAACAAATACATAAATAAATAAATCATAGTGTGAATTGTGAGAACATGCACACCTGGGAAGTTACAGGGTTTCACCAGCATGAATGCCAAAGGATTTCCCATTGTCAAGCGTGTTGTGATACAAAAAGGTTTATATGATGGGCACAGCCTCAAAGTTTCAAACCTCCTAATTTTCTGCTTTTCTGTTGCTAGGGAACCCCCAAAACTAGTTGTGAAGATTTGGCCATCAAATTTGCAATTGGGTTCAAATTATATTGACCCAACAATCCCATCCCTACTGCTCCACTACCCACTATGACCTGCAATGAATATGTTTGCACCTGAAACAAGAGCTATCCTCTGTGCCCACTTAAAAATGTGAAAAATAATCAAATATAGAGAGACATGTGAATCCAGAACTTGATGTATTGTGGATAATTCTCTGGCAGAGGTAGACATGAAAGACACCAAAAGGAACACTAGTTCAAATTTTCCTCCTACTCGTTGTTGACTTGGGTTCGAATCACAGAGAATATACAGAACAAGAATATCACACATGCAGGAGCAGCTGACTTGGGTTCGAATTGCAGATAATATATAAAACAAGAATATCACACACATTCACAGATAATATATATAACAAGAATATCACCTTAGAAAGCACCAACAAAGAATGGCCATGCATAAGTTTTATCAACCCCCAGTTTGCAACCCACTTTGGAACTTTAACCTTTGGGGTCATTTTTATGCCTTCATATAGGTATTTTATTTGATGATGTACCTAAAAAGGAGGGATCTCCTTGTCTACAAAATTGTTATTCCTTCTTTCCTGTCCAAATGGCTCTAGAGGCAGTCAGGGGCAATGATCTATGTTATTTAAGTGCTCTATCATCAAACAATCCAACAGGGAAGCCTCCTACCAAGTACCCTATCCTCAAATAAGGGGAGAATAACATCCCATACCTCCTGAGAGAAAATACAGATGAACACCAGCATGTGGTCTATTGTCGCCCCTTCATATTTGCATAGAGTACAAATTATATGACCCTACCTTGCCCTATTTTGTATAACCTCTCATGTCAAAACATTATTCGTTAGGGCCAACAACATAAAAATCATGGATTTCAATGAAGATTTAACCTTCCAAATCTTCCCCACCACCAAGCTACTACTACTACTTCATCATCAAAGATAGCCTTGTACCGTAAGCTAACTGTCAATAGTCATATGGCAGGATCGTTGGACCATACAACTTTCTTGCGTGAAGAAGACATGGAGACAAATATTTGCTCCTAAATGCAACCAATGTTGAGTTTTAAAAAAATAAAATTGCTTGATTTTGTACTCAAAAACAACAAAATATACAGAATTTCCTTGTGATAGAGTTGCTAAGATGGAATCTTCATCTACAAACATTTACCTATCAGGATGAGAAAATGCAAACCAAATTTCTTTCTTATTCCATAGACTCCAACTGCGAAAAAAAAAAAAAAAAAAAAACAACAACAACAACAACAACAAAAACAAAAAACAAAAAAACAAAAAAACAAAACAAAACAAAACAAAACAAAAAAACAAAAACAAAAACAAAAACAAAAAAAAACAAAAAACAAAAAACAAAAACAAAACAAAACAAAAAAAAAACAAAAACATATCAAGTTTGTTTACGCCAACACGCCAACAAGTAGAAAGCCCCAACTATATAAGATAAGAAAGTAGTAGGTATCCCAAAAGGGGATCTAATGGAAAGAAGTGACTGTTGTCATAAGCCTTCCAATCAATATATAAATATATAAATGTAGATTTATTATTAGTTTAATTGGAAATCTTCAATTAAATAATAAAATTTAATTACGTCTCTCCCCATCTAAATTGCTTATTAGCATAATTCACTACCTTAATACGTCTTGCATTTTTTAACAACGTTGTAACATGTGGATTAATTTCCTTTTTGGTGCACAATCTCCACCTTTTAGGACAATATGGTGTAGTGGCCCAATCCCTACAGATCCTTTTAGGACAATATGGTGTAGTGGCCCAATCCCTACAGATCATTACAACAAACTAAGAATAACAAAGAAGATGAAAGGTCAAACAACTAATCCAACATCAGTGCATTAATTTTTTCATGAAGATATCATATTGAGAACGTTTGAAAAATGGTCGGAAATATGAGCAGCGACTATCTCTCTTATGGGAGGGTGATGTTGAAAAAGTGATAAGATTTCATTGTTTTGAATTTTTTTTTGTTAAATCAAAAAAACCAATATTAATGGAGATATTGGTATTTTTTACTAAATTTTGTGAAGTGACTAAATGTAGCTTTAACCATTCACCTTAAGATGTTTTTTACAATATAATTTCCTAACTTTATTTAATATCTTCATTATCATAAAAACCAACCTATATCCATCTTAACTCCATATCTACCACTCTTAGAGGGATGAAATCTATTTATCCCTCTCAGCACTTGGTAGACTCGGAATTAAAATGGATCTAAGTTGATAGAATTTCCCCTTTAAATAGTCTATACTCACATGAATACCATGGTATTACCATGGGTCAATACCATGTGTTATCATGAACCTGGAGCTTAAAAACTACTATTAGTAATTTATAAAAATTAATAAAAATAATAATTGATTTTTATTCTATTTTTTTATTTAACCGAGTTAAAATGTTTAAGTGACATTAAATTACAAGATCCATTTTTACTCTTGATCTACCAAGCCCCGAGAGGGATCAAATATTTGTTCACTCTATCCTAGTTGAGGGATCAAATATTTGTTCACTCTATGCTAGTTTGCATATCACAATATTTGATCCCTCTCGGCGGTCAGTAAATCCAAAGTAAAGATTGTTTAAGTGACATTAAATTACGAGATCCATTTTTACTCTTGATCTACGGTGGTTAGTAGATCCAAAATAAAGATTCTTTAAGTGACATTAAATTACAAGATCCATTTTTACTCTTGATCTACCAAGCCCCGAGAGGGATCAAATATTTTTTCACTCTATGCTAGTTTGCATAGGGATCAAATATTTGTTCACTCTATGCTAGTTTTCATATCACGATATTTGATTCCTCTCGGCGGTTAGTAGATCCAAAGTAAAGATTGTTTAAGTGACATTAAATTACAAGATCCATTTTTACTCTTGATCTACCAAGCCCCGAGAGGGATCAAATATTTTTTCACTCTATGCTAGTTTGCATATCACGATATTTGATCCCCCTCGGTGCTTAGTAGATCCAGGGTAAATATGGATCTATGCTAGTTTAATTCCCCCCTTTAAATAGGCTACATTCCACATGAATACCATGGGTCAATACCATGTGACATATTTATTTTTATTAATACTAATATTAGGGTTAATAATGTTTTTTTTCATGATATTAATAATAATTTGGCCCATGGTATTTGGCCCATAGGCTTCACCTAAATATAACGCATTTTTTGAGTGTTCGTAAATATAAGGTGACTTATGGAGTAAATATAAAAAAATGTTTTATTTATTTACCATACCTCTCATTTATTTATATTTTTATTAATTTACCATACATCTTTTATAATATGGTATTTGGCTCATAGGATTCACTTAAATAAAACCTCTTTTTAGCCTTCTTAAATAGAAAGACGGTTATGGACTAAATATAAAAAGAGGTTTTTTTATTTACCATACCTCTAGTTTATTTATATTTTTATTTATTTACCATACCTTTGAAGTAAGTATAAAAAGAGGTTTTATTTATTTACCATACCTCCACTTTATTTATATTTTTATTTATTTACACCCTTGCGTGTTCGTAAATATAAGGTGACTTATGGAGTAAATAAAATAAAAAAAATATTTACCATACCTCTAATTTATTTATATTTTTATTAATTTATCTTATCTCTTTTATAAATATGGTATTTGGCCCATAGGATTCACTTAAATAAAACCTCTTTTCTGAGCCTTCTTAAATAGAAATAGGGTTATGGACTAAATATAAAAAGAGGTTTTATTTTTTTACCATACCTCTAGTTTATTTATATTTTTATTTATTTACCATAACTTTGGAGTAAGTATAAAAAGAGGTTTTATTTATTTACCATACCTCCACTTTATTTATATTTTTATTTATTTACACCCTTGCCATGGATGAAAACTAGATTTGAAAACAGTGAGTCGTTCACAGAAGAAATCAAGGTGATTGGGGCCAAATACAACCTCCCAAACCAAAAAATGGGCAATTGCAAATAAATTTAACATTTTTGAGAGAAGATTCTTCGGCATAAATCACATTGGGATGCTTTTTTCGACGCGTTTCGAACCAACGAGTGTGGTTCATCGTCAGGACAAGTTGACGAACCAAATCCTCGCTACAAGTTAAATAGAAGAGCATATCATCCACCAACAGCTATATTGGACTGGTCAACTAGAATTTCTAACGGCTATATTTGACTGGGAAACAGCTAACTAGAAAGAACTACGGGATAGGGGTGGGAGAAATAAGATTATATAATATATTAATAGGAATTAATTAATAACCAAAAGGATTTTACTTAAATAATTAATATAAGTTAGTTTCATAAATTCAATAAATTTAACATTGCAAAGCAGAAAATCGGGCGATTGTAATGGAATATAACCTCCAAAACCAAACGAATCGGGTCAAATGAGTCTTTTCATAGTTTATCCGCCCCTTTTTTGGGGCTAAAATCAAAAAAATATTTATTTTTTAAATAAAAGTTGGGCTAAATATATGAAATGGGTGTTTTATAAAAATTTCGCCCCTCTAAAATGAAAAACCCCTTAAAATTCTCCCTTGGGCTAAAATTTGCACCTAAAATTTACCATGCCTCACACTCCTCTGTCCATTCGAAATTCTTACATTTCCTCTGCAATGATGTAATAGGATAAGCAATCTATGAGAAGTTCCTAATGAACCTCCAATAATAGTCTGTCAAACCCATGAAACATCTCACCTCATCCACAAACTTAGGAGCTACCCACTCCATGATGGCTCTTATCTTCTCTGGATCTACTACAATGCATTCCTTGGAGACAACATGCCCCAAGTAATGTATCTCACTCTAAAAGGAACTACACATGTTGGGCTTAGCATACAACTGATTCTCCCTCAACAACCTCAACACTGCTGCTAAATGCTCGACATGCCCTTCCTCATTTTTATAATATACCAATATATTATCAATGAACACAATAATAAACTTATCCAAATACAGATCCAACACACTATTCATCAAGCACATAAATGTAGTCGGAGCATTAGTTAAGCCAAACGGAACTACAACAAACTCATAATGCGCATACCTGGTCCTAAACACAGTCTTGTAAATGTCTTCCTCTTTGATGCGTACCTAATGGTATCCTCATCTCAAGTCGATCTTGGAGAACATTGTTGCTCCCTCCAGCTGATTGAACAAGTCATCAATCCTCGGCAATGGATACCTGTTCTTGATGGTCACTTTGTTTAATTCCTTGTAGCCAATGCATAATCTGAGAGTTCCATCTTTCTTCTGCGCAAACAAGACTGGTGCACCCCAAGGTGATACACTTGGCCTAATGTATCCCTTATCCAAAATTTCCTTCAACTGTAGCTTTAACTCAACTAACTCATGTGTCCTCATCCTGTAAGGTGATTTTGATGTTGGAGTTACCCCTGACACTAACTCAATAGAAAAGTATACCTCCTTGTGAGGTGGCAACTATGTAAGGTCCTCATGAAATACATCCTGAAACTATTACAAAATTGGGTACCTACTCAACACATTCACGTCCTCAAACTCCTTGCCCTTTGTTATCACAAAATCATGCCCCTGATAGGCTGTTGATCAGGAAGACTTTGAGTAACTATTTCAAACCAAACTTTTGGCTGAGGCTTAGCCTCCTCAGCCTGAGAGGGCTCTCTCAAAGGGTTAAAGATTTTGATTAAAGAATAAGATAGATGGCTAACTCTATGGTTTGTGATTGTATATGTTTATAGGTTGAAAGATGAAGGTTGGCTACCATTGGGCTATGGAGTCAAAGTATGTTCAGTACCACAGCAAGATCAGCTTAACATGAAGTCAGGGCATAGAGAGTTTTTATACATCAACAAAACAAAGATACAATGCAAGGAAACACAGTTTATAAATACATGAAGGAAGTTAGAGCATCATTGATGAATTCTAAGTAACATGTATTCATACCACTGCAAGTAAGTGAAAGAGGAAAGCCATGAGACAATAGGACATTAAAAACCCTCTTTGAATCCTGAGTAGTGAAGCCAAAACATTCTACCTATCATGGAAGTCAAGGCATTATAGAGTTCAAGTGCAGAAATGCAAATATAAAACAGTGAAACATAGTTAGTTTATCTATGAAGGAAGTCAGAGCATCATTGATGAATTCTGAGTATCATAAGTAAACCTCACTGCAATGTAAGTATTGGAAGATGCCATCAAAACAAGAACATACAAGAACTCTTCATGAATCTTGAGTTGTCTAAGTAGAAATTCTGCATTAGGTTAAAAATATACACAGTCTACACATAGAGCAGCAATTGAGCCAAAAAGTCTCCAACCCTTTGCTAATTCGACCTCTTGCTCTATATAAAGCATTTACAATTAGGATTCCCTCATCCCTCATCAAGAGAATTCGAATTTTCCATCAGTGACACCTAATGACACTCAAAACTAACTATTAAATGCAAATGACAGCTAACTAGGAGTCCTAGAGACCTAATACAACTAGGAGTGTAACTCTTTATTATGATTACAACAAACTTATCTAAACATTTAAAGCATTCATTGACACCTAACACTCCATGAGGTCGAATTTGATGAAGCCTCCCACGTGGTCACCCAACTGCTGATGAGAAACCCTAGAAATTAGGGAACATGTTTCCCTGTTTTTAGGGTTAGTTCCTTGAAAATTTCAGAGCCTTTATCTCTTCATCCATGACACATTTTACGAAACTGGAGGAGGTTTTTGTAGCCCATGTTTTCCAGAACAAAAACCTCTCCTGGTTTTTGAAAATATTTCTCCAGCTGTCCAGAAACTGTCCTTGAAAAACACGTGGCAAACAGGGAAAAATCCGTTTTCTGAAATTAGGGTCTCAATGAAAGCTTCTTATCTCCCAACTGAAAACACATACGAATAAAGTGAGATAGGTTATTGTATCTGGACATGTTATGAAGAGAAACCTCCTTCCGAATTCCAAGATAGCCTTTCATGTGACCAGAAACGGATTTTGAAAAACACTACTAAAACTAGTAGACAAAGCTTGACTTTCTGCAGTTTCGTAGCGCAAGTTTAACTATAAATTCCTCCCACCTCAGAACGAATTTGAAGAAACTGAAAGAGGTTTTTGTATTGCAGCATGTTAGGAAGAAACGCCTCTTTCAGTTTGCAAAATTAAGTTCTCATCTGCTCAGGAAAGCTTTTAGAAATTGACTAGTAAAAGCAGAAAACAGAGTTTCTTCAGCTGAAACAGACTGCTACGCTGCGAAAACACTGATTTCGTAGCGCGAAACAGGATTTTTACACTGTCTGTGCTACGAAATTGTGGATTCGTAGCTGGTTTCAAAATTTCTCCTTATCCTCCTCAAAGCTCTGTCTTTCTTCTTGACTGTTGGCTGCCTTGTTTCTATCATTCTTGTACATTGGTGATGGTTATACTGATGATGATATTTTCCTTTCTTTTGACATTTTCTCCTTTGAAATTTCTTTAGACAAAACAACTTGGAAGAAAATACCTTGCTTAATTGAGGAGTTGCCTTGCTTGAATTTGATGAAGATTTCTGCTCTCCTTTTCCTTTGAAATATTTTCAGTGATAACAGTGGCTCCACTTGGGATAGTATGCCCTTGTGGTACACTAAGAACCTACAGTTTCAGTGCCTTGTAAAATTTATTTGACAAACATCTTCCTTCAGCTTCTTGAGCCTTCACCTCGGGCTTAAGCTTGATGATGACTGTGGGAAAAAGAAATCTACCACTACTGAAAAAATTCTCAGTCAACCTTGAGCTTATTTGCACTTTCCTACCTACCTACCCTATCAGCTGCATTCTCCAATTGTAGCTCAAGGAACATGAAACTTCCAATGAAGCCAATCATCAATCTGATCTGAAACTTGGATCTCCTTACTGTGCTTGAAGCATAAATACACCAGATACTGAAATAACCAAGGAAGCATGAGGTGCAACTGTTCTTCAAGATGAACATATAATTGGAAGCCTGAACAGTAAATCTTTTCCATGTAGTCAGCTATAGGGTCAAAAAACACATGGTTAGTTTGATATTCATCATAACATTCTATCTCTTTAGACAACTGATCCTTAGCCACACAAAACCCCTTTGATGTGCTATCCAATTTGCTATTTGACAAGCTATCCAACTGCTTTTCTGAATCATTCCAACAAACAATGAAATTTTCCTCATTATTATCATCATTTTTTGGTGTAAGCTGCTGCAAGAAATTACAAAAATGAACAATCTTTTCCTCTGCCTGAGGGTCATAAAAAAATTCTTCCAACATTTCTTCTTGTTGTTTGTAATCATGTTCATTTTGATAATGATCCGAAGACTGACAAGTCTGCTGCATATCTACATCAATATCAGAGGATTGAACATGGTTTTCATAAGTAAACCCCTGCTGATCTTCATGCTGCATTTCATGAGATGTTGTACTTTCTTCTTGGTGCTGAAATGCATTGTTATGAAGAGCCTCTAAAATTTCTTCATTCATAAACTCATCATCATCATAACAATCCTCCAAGTACTGAATGAGATTTAAAGAATGTCTACAGCAATCTTTGAGCAACAATAATGAAGGATGACATTCTTTATACGTGTCATAGAACACATCATGGAAATCAGCAAGAGAAGATAATGAACCATTTTCCAAACTTTTATACCAAGACCATGCTTTTCCTTCTAAAGTGGCCATAAACATCCTCATGAGACAATCCTCAGGAAAGTGAACCTTAAGACTGCGTACATGCATATGAAACCTAACCAAATGAAGAGCAGCATTGTCTTTCTTTTCATCTTTGAATATTGGAAGATCCTCTAACCAATCAACCTTTGGCATAGGATTTCGAAAACCAGGGATATGAGATCGATTCATAGGAGCATACTTGGCATTCATTCTTGCAGTGGAACACATCTTGTAACTTCATCAAGCTACTGGTCTTCTAGCAGTGGAGTCACCTTCTAATTTGTTATTTGATGTGTGGAGTCGCCAAGGTAGTTTTGCAGCCTCAAAAAGATGTCTGAGCTCCTGCTACCTTCAGAAGTTCAGCTTCATGATTTCGGGAATGAATAATCTTCAGACTCCCAGCAGACGCACCAAAATGTTATCACAAAATCATGCCCCTGATAGGCTGCTGATCAGGAAGACTTTGAGTAACTATTTCAAACCAAACTTTTGGCTGAGGCTTAGCCTCCTCAGCCTGAGAGGGCTCTCTCAAAGGGTTAAAGATTTTGATTAAAGAATAAGATAGATGGCTAACTCTATGGTTTGTGATTGTATATGTTTATAGGTTGAAAGATGAAGGTTGGCTACCATTGGGCTATGGAGTCAAAGTATGTTCAGTATTACAGCAAGATCAGCTTAACATGAAGTCAGGGCATAGAGAGTTTTTATACATCAACAAAACAAAGATACAATGCAAGGAAACACAGTTTATAAATACATGAAGGAAGTTAGAGCATCATTGATGAATTCTAAGTAACATGTATTCATACCACTGCAAGTAAGTGAAAGAGGAAAGCCATGAGACAATAGGACATTAAAAACCCTCTTTGAATCCTGAGTAGTGAAGCCAAAACATTCTACCTATCATGGAAGTCAAGGCATTATAGAGTTCAAGTGCAGAAATGCAAATATAAAACAGTGAAACATAGTTAGTTTATCTATGAAGGAAGTCAGAGCATCATTGATGAATTCTGAGTATCATAAGTAAACCTCACTGCAATGTAAGTATTGGAAGATGCCATCAAAACAAGAACATACAAGAACTCTTCATGAATCTTGAGTTGTCTAAGTAGAAATTCTGCATTAGGTTAAAAATATACACAGTCTACACATAGAGCAGCAATTGAGCCAAAAAGTCTCCAACCCTTTGCTAATTCGACCTCTTGCTCTATATAAAGCATTTACAATTAGGATTCCCTCATCCCTCATCAAGAGAATTCGAATTTTCCATCAGTGACACCTAATGACACTCAAAACTAACTATTAAATGCAAATGACAGCTAACTAGGAGTCCTAGAGACCTAATACAACTAGGAGTGTAACTCTTTATTATGATTACAACAAACTTATCTAAAAATTTAAAGCATTCAATGACACCTAACACTCCATGAGGTCGAATTTGATGAAGCCTCCCACGTGGTCACCCAACTGCTGATGAGAAACCCTAGAAATTAGGGAACATGTTTCCCTGTTTTTAGGGTTAGTTCCTTGAAAATTTCAGAGCCTTTATCTCTTCATCCATGACACATTTTACGAAACTGGAGGAGGTTTTTGTAGCCCATGTTTTCCAGAACAAAAACCTCTCCTGGTTTTTGAAAATATTTCTCCAGCTGTCCAGAAACTGTCCTTGAAAAACACGTGGCAAACAGGGAAAAATCCGTTTTCTGAAATTAGGGTCTCAATGAAAGCTTCTTATCTCCCAACTGAAAACACATACGAATAAAGTGAGATAGGTTATTGTATCTGGACATGTTATGAAGAGAAACCTCCTTCCGAATTCCAAGATAGCCTTTCATGTGACCAGAAACGGATTTTGAAAAACACTACTAAAACCAGTAGACAAAGCTTGACTTTCTGCAGTTTCGTAGCGCAAGTTTAACTATAAATTCCTCCCACCTCAGAACGAATTTGAAGAAACTGAAAGAGGTTTTTGTATTGCAGCATGTTAGGAAGAAACGCCTCTTTCAGTTTGCAAAATTAAGTTCTCAGCTGCTCAGGAAAGCTTTTAGAAATTGACTAGTAAAAGCAGAAAACGGAGTTTCTTCAGCTGAAACAGACTGCTACGCTGCGAAAACACTGATTTCGTAGCGCGAAACAGGATTTTTACACTGTCTGCGCTACGAAATTGTGGATTCGTAGCTGGTTTCAAAATTTCTCCTTATCCTCCTCAAAGCTCTGTCTTTCTTCTTGACTGCTGGCTGCCTTGTTTCTATCATTCTTGTACATTGGTGATGGTTATACTGATGATGATATTTTCCTTTCTTTTGACATTTTCTCCTTTGAAATTTCTTTAGACAAAACAACTTGGAAGAAAATACCTTGCTTAATTGAGGAGTTGCCTTGCCTGAATTTGATGAAGATTTCTGCTCTCCTTTTCCTTTGAAATATTTTCAGTGATAACACCCTTATCACTAGAAGTTCGCACTGCAAATAACATACACCCTTTCCTATGACTATGGCTTTCTTGCCTAATTGTCACCATCCTAACTGATGTCGCTTTGTTCTTACCTTGCAAGACTCTTGGTTCTCCATTTTCATCAACACACTCAATGGCTTTGTTATAACAGTCTACCTTGGTTCCATGAAGATACAAGCAATCCATTCCCAACAACATATTGTATGATCCCAACGGTAATACATTCAAATGTGTTGTGGTAGGCATACCCTTTAAATCAAATGCGCAAGCTCCTATCCAATGATGAACTCGCTTCTTTTTACCTGTAGCCAACTACACTAACCAAGACTCTTCATGGAAATTTTTACTCAAACCACACTTCAAGGTAAAAACAGATCATGATAGTCTTAAATACTTTTTAGAATAAAGATTATCTTCAGAAGAGTAGAAAAAATGGGTTACAAAGATGTTGGGTTATGACTTTGAAATTATCTACAAAAAAAGGGAAGAAAAATGTTGTTGCAGATGCACTCTCAAGAAAGGATGAGGATGTGGAAGCATTGCTTTGTGCCATTTCTATTATCCAACCAGATTGGATAAATGAAGCAAGAGATGAATGGAAGAATGACGAAGAAGTGTGGGCATTCATTCAAAAGTTACAACAATACCCCATTACATCTTATACATTTAGCTAAAAATTATTCGTTATGGTACAAATATCGCTTATACCTCTGTAAGAATTCCCAACTCAAACAAAAGATTCTTATGGAATTGCACACCTCTCCCTTAGGAGGGAACTCAATATTTTTAAACACTTACCACATGGTTAAGAAGGAATTTTTTTGGGATGGCCTTAAATCTTATATTCAAAATTTTGTGGCAGAATGTTTGGTTTGCCAACAAAATAAAGTTGAAAAATTCAGACCTCGGGTCTATTACAACCTTTATCCATTCCAAGTCAATGTTGGGAGGAGGTTTCAATGGATCTTATCACATGTTTACCCAAGTCCGAAGGAAAGAGTGTCATCATGGTGGTAGTTGATATACTTACCAAGTATGCACTTTTGTGCATTATCTCATCCCTTTAAAGTCAGTACAGTTGCTATTGTATTTATGGAAACAATTCAAAAGCTACATGGAAATCCAAATATTATTGTAAGCGACAGAGATCCCATTTTCACTGAAAATTTTTGGACAAAAATATTTTCTTGTCTGGGTACTGAGTTAGGTCATAGCTCATCTTATCATCCTCAATCTGATGGGAAAACTGAGATAGTGAACAAATGTTTGGAAGGATATCTTCGTTGCTTTGTATCTGATAAACAGACACAATGGGTCAAATGGTTGCCTCTAGCTCAATGGCGGTATAACACTTCCTTCAATACTGCAGCAAAAATGACCCCATTTATGGCACTTTATGGATATCATCCATCGTCCATCACATCATATTTAAGATAAAAATCTAAGGTTCAAGCAGTGGAAGATCACATCGAGCAACAACAACAAGTTCTCCAACTCTTAAAGGATAACGTCACTTTGGCATAGAATAGAATGAAAAACAGGTAGATCAACATTACAGCAAAATAATTTTTGATGTAGGTGACTGGGTATTTCTACGGCTACAACCATACAAATAAATGTCCCTTAAGCAAGCTAAGAAGGATAATAAATTATCACCAAAGTATTATGGTCCATACAAGGTGTTTCAAAAGATTAGTACTATGGCATACAAATTGGTGCTTCCTACAGCTTCCCAAGTGCACCCAGATTTCCATGTTTCATGTTTAACAAAGGTTATAGGTGAGAAGCTCCTAGTTCAAACAATATTTCCAGATATTGACAAGAAAGGAAAAATCATATTGGAACCTGAAGCAGTCATAGAAACAAGAACTCGACAACTACGAAATCGATAAATTTTAGAGTATCTCATCAAGTGGAAGAACTTACCCGCTGAAGATTCCACATGGGAGGATGATAATTTTATACAGAATCATCGAGAACTACCCAGGCGTTGAGGACAACACTTTTCTGAAGGACAAGGGCATGTTAGGTCCCTATAATACTAGTGTATTCCCTTATTATTATTGTCATTGTATCCCCTTATTGTTATTGGTGTGCTCATGTTTTCCCCATATTGTTATTATTGTGCCCCATAGAAGCCCACTATTGTTATTGTTATGCCCTTACATTATTTGTGTTATGTCGACTTTGACTATATTGTGACCCCTAAGACTCCTATCTATAGAAAGGAGGTCTTGTCATTTGTATCATCCAAGAATTGTTCATTTGTGTAATGTAAAGGAGGTTTCCCCCTCGAAGAGGCTTATTTTGAAGTCATTGATCTATATTTTCTTCTATTGTGTGAGTTGGTTGCATAATAATTGCACTTCTTTATTTCGAGCCTAGTTTTTTGAGTACTACATTTTTTACTAAGAGGATGAATTCCTCATGGCATGTGCACATGTAAATTTTGACTGTCTTAATAAAAAGTCGTGATTGTTCCATTGGAAACAATTTGAATGACCTTGTTTTATATTATGTGATATTTCCTCATCCAACTCTGGTGTAAGGTTATGATTAAATTATAATGCAAGGAATTGTTTATAGAGGCTCAACCAAAACCCATGTAAACTAAATAAGGGGAAAAATCTAGAAGACGCATTTTAATATTTTGTCTCTTATGAACTTTGTGGGTTTTAAACGTCTTGGTATACATGTCATTTTCAAATATGTACAACCCTTATGACTACTAGGTAAACCAAGGAAGCTTCCATAGGTTATATCACTCATTTCCATAAGCTTTATAATTAGAACTACCATGCATTGAACTTGTTTCTAACGTACCAACATTTGTGAAATCAGCAACCCATTTTAGTCTTGGGGATGAGATACTTATAAACATTTCCCTAGTGAAGGATTTGACTAACTTCAATTCTGAGTTTTCGGACTAATGGATTATTATAGTGCAATATACATGACCTTTAGGATTTTCCATTCACAATATTTTGTTACAATACTTTTAACGTTCTTGCTAATAAAAGAGTTGATGCCTTCCTTTCCTTGAATAATACCCCTCTTCTCTTCTTCCTGAACTACTCCTTTAGTTGTGATGCATCAATAAACCTTCCAAATGACTAGTTAAGGGTTTAATCCTCTATGTTTTAGTGACTGAATTGTTCATCTTCATGTGCCCCTTTCAATTACATAATGATTTCAACTCATGTAATAATTAACTCAACTATCCATTTGAAAAGTGATCCACGAAACGCAGACTTCTCATTGAAATATACCATTGACTCACGTAGTATTACTAACTATGCCTCCTAATCTACAACCAATCCAAGTCAATTCAATTAAAAAAAATATATAACCCATTGTCCAGTCACCTCATGATGGTTCTCATCCCAATGATGCCCATTCCAATTATGAAAACATCACGTAACATGTTATGGAAACATATTTTTGATGATAAAAAATTTTGAGATGAAATATTTTGTGTCTATGATTAATGAATAAATGAATTAATGTTATATGTTAATGAATAATTGATATATGTTTCTTTATGTAAATGACCTTGTTTCATATTATGTAAGCATATTTTTTATGATAAACTTTATTGATATGAAATATTTTGTGGATTTACAAATGAATGAATGTTTTCTATTTGTGTATTTATTTATATCAATGTCTTGCTTTCAACTATTTCCTATATAGTATATATATTGGGTATTGGGGAATTGAGAATGAAGTGAGGGAGGTGAGGGGCCATGAGAGCTTCCACCTTCACGTGGTTGGCCCTATTCAGTAGAGAATAAACTGGGATTTGGATAATCTTGGAGAAAAACACCCTCGATCCAACAGAGAAACAACAAATTCAATGTTGACTTCATCTTTGATTCATTGAGTGGAGGGAAGTTTTCTCCAAGATTAAACTACTCCAACAATTTATTCTCGAAACCAAGAGGAGCTCATTCAGGTATTAATACACTCAATTTCTTTTAATTATTATTTATTCAAGCTATTAAATTTAATATTTGGTCAAATGTAATCAAATTTTTCCTCATTGGTCTCATGAATATGTGTAGGAAAACTAGTATCAATTTGGATGTTTAAGTGGAACAATTATCTGAACGAAATAGCTCAAAATGGTAAGGGTTTAGGTGAGACAACAAAATTTCTTTGATATTTGTGTTTTATGCCTTGGCCGAGTGGGAGTTACATAAAGGTTTATAAGAAATAAGAAATTTTTCCAGGAGAAAAAGGCATGTAGTATTTGTCTTTCTATGACCATTACGTTTGTATTTGAGTGAAAGACCACAAACAGACATTTTTCATGCAAGGAAATAGGAGAAACTATTACTCTACTAATTGAGAATAAGGCACTGGTATGATTTTTCTTCTATTTTATTAATTATTTATCTCATATAACTTATCCTCCTTCCTTTGTTTTGTAGGTACTTTCATTCGCATATATGGATTTGAAATATTAACTAGGTTTTGGGTCAAATACACGAGAAAAACTCATCAAAGTATTGCTCAAATTTAGCCTGCCAAGCACTTGGCTACCAAGTGTGTGATTTATTTTTGTGTTGCATTTGATTTCAAGAATTTTATTATTTCTACATTGCAAATCTTCCAAGACCATAGACCCAACTTCTCTTATAATCAACTTCAAATGAGACTTCCAAGATCATAGACCCAAAGAACAACACACCATGATCAGTCAAGCATGCTTCTGAAATTTTTTCTTTTCATGGAGAGATTATGAACAAACACAACCCCAATTAGAAATCAAAATTCAATACATATATATGTTAATACAAACCTTAGCGGTCTTCAAATATCCTAATGTTTCTCATATATCATGTTGCAAATCATTACAAATCTTAAAATCTTTCAAAAACATCCAAATCTTATTCAAAACTTTGTCATCAACATTTTATAAACTCATGGAGGATATACAAGCTCCCCCTCAACTCAGCAATAGACTTTATCAGGCTCTTCATTAATCATGATTGTCATTAAGGTAGGTGAACATATTCAACATCTTGAAGATTGTAGAATTTCAAATCTAGTAACAAATATAACCAAATACAAATATAAAAGAGCATGTGATCAATACTAAGTTAGAAAATCATTGAGAGTATCAATATAAGTAATCAAATTTTCATAGTTTAAATCAATTTTATCTTTCTTATCCAACTCAAGATTTTGTACTAGGGTTTTCGACATAAACCCTAGATTTCAAAGTTAAACCTTAGATATCAATAACTTAATAGTGAAAGCATTTTATATATAGGGTTTCACTATTTCAAGTTCTAGAAACTAGACTCAACGCCTACAAGGGTATTGCTTCAAGCCTTAGGTTTGATCACTAAGACTTACATAATCTAGTTGTACATCTAGGGTTTCAATAATTTCTTGTCATACTTTACTAGGTTTTGTTACAAACCCTAGAACTCATTAATGAACTAGCAAATTTACATCTAGTGTTTCATTCATATTAATCTTTTACATAGATACAAACATCAAATCTTAAAAATATTAACTATGGTTTCAATTATGCAAAAGCAAATACACCTAGGGTTTCATTCCTAGGGATTTGGTAAACTCTTAATTCACCAAACCCTAAAGGTTTAGGGTTCTTTGGAAAAACCTAAAAGATTAGGGTTTCACCAAAGCATTACACAAACCCTAAATATCATTAGACTTTTGAACCCTGAGTAACCTAGGGATTCGACATTATCAACAACATATTGTAAGCATCAAAAAGTTAGGGTTTTATGGTGAACCCTAAAAGTTAGGGTTTCAACAAAAAATGAACAAATAATAATATATAAGATAGAGGTATATTCAATCTAGTGATTTATCTTCCTAAAATTAATATTTTATGAGGTAAAACCCTAAACACAAGAGAGTTAGTAATAAGAAGCAGATTTCAAAATAATTTTAGTGAAAAAGGTTTTTGCTACAAATCTTATAATTACAGTCATATTTGGAGTTGCTCCTTCTACAAACCTTGTAGGGTTTCCATGAATTTCTCTCTCTAAATTTAGTCGCAATTTTATGCTTGCAACACTTAATGACAAAGTAAAACCAAGCAAACTATAGGATACCAAAAATGTGATGTAAAATGTTAATATAGGGTTTCTAAGCAAGAATGGAGGATGGAATCCTAGGGTTCCCAAGTACAAAGTCTAAGTCTAGCAAAAACAAATTTTCTTCTACTTCAATTATCACTAGGGTTTACTATCTACCCTAGATTACCTACAAAACTTAGAAGTACATATGAGGTTTAGGGTTTCTATATGAAAAGGATTGTCATGTGTCATTTGGGATTTAGAATTTTCAACACCAAAATCATATGTTAGATTCATAAACAAATAAACATGGTGTACATACCTCAAGGTTGCATGCATTATAGAACTTGATGCCTTTTCCTACAAACTGCACACATATGGTTAAGTGACTAAAATATTAAAAATAGTGTTGATACTTACTTGAAGACTTGATGATAAAGAGACTTGTTACACTTCTTCATTGCTTGTAGCTTCTTTTGTAGACTATAACCAAGGTCTAGAAGTTCTCATTGTCTTTCAAACTATATAGGGGAAATGACTTTGAATGTTGCTTAGTGTATTCACGATGACTCGTTGAATAGGTCCTTCAAGACACTAAAATATGCTACAAAACTTGTTTCATTGTGTTTGACATGGTTTATCAAATAAGTGTATTTTTAAGAGGAATAATATACGTATACTTCAAAGGTCAGTTTCCCTTAGGTAACAGTTCAAGTTTTCGACTATGTAAATATATATGCTATAAGACTATCAATATTTTGTCAAAAGATATTTCCCTCTAAACCATTGAATTATCCTTAAGAGGATATATGAATAAGAATGTAGGAAAGAGTGAATAGGATAGGTATGATGATAGATCAGTCTTAGAAGTCTCGGATTAGAGTTCCCTTTTAGAACTTCGGCATTTTGATAAGGTAACAATGGATCTACTTTAGGATTACCAGTATAGATTTAGAACAAAGCCAATACTATCCTCCAACAAAACCAGAGATTTAGTACCAAACATTTGTGCTTAGAATTTTGAAAAGATTTGGATCCTTTTCAAGGTTATTGGAGTTGTCAAGATGAAGGCCTTTGATGCCTAACAAAACTCAGAACAATCCTTAACAAGTTTGTTGTTCTGTAGTGAGTAAGATATATATTATAGAGTTTGAACCTTATGAAGGACTCATACCTAATGCATTCTCTCTAGACCCTCGCTCTATCACCAATATGTGTGTCCCTCTTAGGAAGGTTGAATCACTCTTTTAGTTCTTCAAGAGGAGAGTTTCTCAAGCTTTAGCTCTCTTTAAGTCTGTAGTCTTGTCACAGTGAATAACACTTGATAAAATGCCCAGAAAATTAATCTTCTTTCCTTCACAAATTTGATCTTCTTTATCTGTCCTCTCTTCAAAGCCCTAGCTCTGATACCATGTTTATAAATCTAGGGCATCAAGTGAATTAAGTTCTCCAAGTGGATTTCTCTTAACTTTGACATTTTCTTGTCATTTTTCTTTCCTTTTATTAGTACTTCTTTCGATTTATTATGTTCATGAAGACAAATTCCAAACAAAGAACATGATAACAAGGACACAAGATGTAGGCACAAAGCTAGGGTAAAAACCCTATAAAGGAGAAAACCTAGTCAACTCTTTCTCTAGTAGATTAGATCATGTTGAGACACACTTGACCCTTTTACCAATATACTCTCTCAAACCACCAAATCAGAACCTTCTGCAATAGTCTCACCCTGCTGCAATAACTCCTGCAACAAAGATTTTTGGCCCAACCTATAATAGCTCCTACAACATAAATTATCCGCCCCCTCCTATAATGCCTCCTGCCATAGATATCTTCAGCCCCTCCTGTAATAGTTCATTCCACAGATATTCTCATCCCCTCTTTTTGTCCTCTTATCCAAGCTTTAGAATATTTCAGATCAAATACATGTCATGTATCCTTCAAAATGGTCAAATGTTAGGCTATTTATGCTTGTTTGTCAATTTTCTTTTGAGCCAACATGAATAGTGGTTGAATTTGAATTTTCATCTTGACTTGAGGCCGACTTGTAGGTTGGTTTCTAAGTCTTGTATTTGGAGATTGACTTGTAGAATATGTGGTAGTATTTTGTAGGAGAAGGGAGTTGACTTGGTGGAGGAGTTTATTTGACACAAAAACATTTTTATCACTTTCAATTTTGACTCAATAAAAATCCTAGAAGCCTACAATGAAGGCTTGACCTATTGACCATTGACCCAAGAATGAAACCCATGCTTTGATAAGTCGATAAAAAAATATTTTATAACTATTTTCTTTTCTTTATTTTGACAAATAAATTACTCAAATACAATTATGAAGACTGACACTAGTTACATTCTTCAACAATACCTAGAGTTACCTTGTAGATTTTCCTTTATCGATGTCTTCCCTATGAATTTTAACCTTTATGCCTGCAATGCTTATTAACATGTACAAAATATGTGATACTAAAATCATGATGTTAATTTTGTCAATCTAGGGTTTCTAAGCAACAATTGAATATGAAAGCCTAGGGTTAACAAATTCCAAATCTATGAATAGGTACCTAATTTCAGATACAACTTATTATTCTCATCTAATCATACTAGACATATAGCCTATTTATCCCACACACCATAGAGGCCAAAGGTTAGGGTTTCAGGGTTATATAGTTAGGGTTTCACATGTACTATTTACAATCCTAAATAAACAACTATAAACCCTAGAATCAAATAACCAACTCAACATCTAATGTTAGACTTTTAATAAACATCTTATACATACCTCATGAATTTGTACCCTTATCCTTTATGATCATGGAGAATGTTATAAGGCATGCCCATGATCAAAAACATTTCCTTCAAGGAGTACTGTGACTTTCATTGATGTCATGCCAAAATGTCTAACTATAGACATACTTATTGTTTTGATTTGTGGTGTACAAGTCTTAAGATATTGACTTCTTTCACCAAGGATTCATTTTTTGTTGCTACTCTTCAATGTTTTAGTAGAAACTATTACTTACTCGGCGATTTTCTTCAATAGGTATACTTGTAACTTTTTGCTTCTTTCCATTTAGGTCGGTTCACTGACTTGCATAGGATTGAATTGTGTATATATATATGTTGTGGGGAAAAGTATCCGACTCGGAATGACCCTATCCCTACTCTAAGGGTGATAGTTCCTTAGCAACAACTGAAAGTAAAGCTTTGATATTTTCCTTTATGAAAGTACAGAGAAGGAAGAAAAGATTGACCAACCGATATCCTTCGCTTTTGTCGATCTTGTCTTCTCTCTTCGTCCCTTGCTTCCAGCTCCTTGTTCTCTTGCCGGCCCAGCTACACAAAGATCCTGCACAAACAAGAGAGGGAAACTACAAGAAACATGTACTCATAACTGATGCATGGATTAGAGTGAATCAGATATACAAGTAAATACAATACATCAATGCAATACAAGTATATAGGAGAACATTCAAAGCTTTATTGATAGAAGTAAAAGGTTCTGAGAAGGTTACAACCATCAATGGCTCCAATCCAGCAGCACCTCCCCAGCAGCAAGAAATCTCCTCTTCACCTCTATAAAAGCAATCACCCAATAACTCTAACTGTAAACCAACAGCACTTCCTTGCTTTGCACAAAATTCCAGCCTCCTTAGACCTCATAGAAGAGCTCTATATATAGGATAGAAGAAGAAAGGATGAGTCAGCTTGAGACTGACATAAAGCTGCCTTGTGTCCTTTCCCTCTTCAGTTAATCTTCAGTTCTTAAGTCCACTTGGAGATCCTTGCTTACACATGGAGATCAAGTACCTCTTACTCATCACAGCGCGAATTCCTTGGACCAAGTGTCAGTTTGGAAGCTTCCTGGGCAGTTGACACCTTGCAGAATGACTGTGCCACTTGGCCAATCTCGCCCAGCGCAGGTAGCCTTCATTGGTTTTGACTTTCAGCGCAGGTACAAGGAGGAGCAGTTGACATTCAGCGCAGATGCTCAGTGGAGCAGCTGACATGATCCAAAAATAGCCTGTTTTTGAGTGTTTTCAGGTGGAGAACTGATGGGAAGTGCTGTGGTTTGCTGACCTTGTTCCTCTAGGGGTAAGAACAACATGTTTAGGGACTTTGGATCCCTGTAATTATCGACATTTCATGCTCCATGCTGTGAGGCACAAAAATGTCTATAACAGTTGCCCCCTAAAGTATGAGGCCGTTTATCGGGTGAAATGCTTTATCCAGAGGGTTCGAAGTTCATTCAAGTGCTGAGAGGTGCCCTGTAATACAATACAATACAATACATTATTTTTCATTCTGTTTTCATGATCTAGCTGAGGCGGGCATTCCCATGCTCAGCTTTATAAATACATTTTGGTACATAGAACAGACGATCGTCTGATGGTAGACTGATAATTTTCTGCTGAAATTATCATCCTTTGAGTAGGATGATCATCTGCTGCAATGATGTACATGACAAATGTTTTTATATTTCCTGAATATGTATCGCAGCCCGGATGGATGAAACTAGATCCGGGGTCTTGAAACTCGTTCGATCTTCACTCTAAGTACAAGTCGATCCATGTGAGAATTTCGCTGAAGTCGAACATGGAAAGACATCGTTTGATTACCGGTCGATGATGAAAACCGTTAACAAGCGCGAGAGGAATCACCGATAATGATAATGACCCTCAAGGTACTGCAGTACAATTCATGTGGCGTGAATAAAGGACTTGGCGTCGAACGCCACGCAAAATCTTCTGGTCGAAGGTCATTGATGTATACCTGTCGCCGGAAGTGAGAAACTTGCCATTGAGGCATGCAAGCTTCAAAGTACTGATGGGGTTGTTCCTAGATCAACTTCTTGGATAATGAGCTGAAGTCGACAAGAAGCGATCCGTCAAAGGAGGGCCTTAATGAATCCCACATCAATGACACGGAACGGAGCTAATGATTTTAGTGGAAGTGAAAACAAACTGTGATATATGATTCAGGGTGGCGATCATGAATGGATGAAGGATAATGTATGGCAGTGGATGGGACACGGTTGACACTTTCAGAATGACCTCTCTTGAACACATAACGACACTGATGCGATGGATCGGTAGCATTACCCCAAAATGTGGATGGTTTGGCGAAGACCATGGTGATGAGACCGGTGAATGAGACAACCCAACCCGATGTGGTACGGAAGAAAAGTGTCATGTTCAAGAGCGACTTGCTACCATTAAGCTTTGATGTTCTCCCAATTTTTCCCCAGTCATTTCTGACCAGTACCTCTTTATTTTTGTCAAGCTTGAGGAGGATAACATATGCTTGTTCTATAACCTGCCCTTCGGGCAAGCCCATCGCTATGTTTTAACGAGCCTAGCGATAGGGAAACTCGTTCTCGTCTAAAGACAAGTTTGCCGCTATTTAATCATTTTAACGAGTCTAACGACAAGGAAAACTCGGTCCTTTTCATTTTTAGAGAGTCTGAAAAGGTACAGAAAGTTAACTCCATAATTCCTTTTTCGTCATCTAATCCCTTAAGTCCGAAAAAGTATAAAACAATACAGAAGGGATGGGTGTTCGGTACTTTTAACGAGCCGAACAAGACAAGCGCTCGATCTTTTTGTGTAATAATCCCTCAGGTCCAAAAAGATTAAAGTCTAAATGAGGGATAGCTCTTCCGGTCCCTTTAACGAGCTGGAAGGCCAAAACTCGGCAAACTTTTCATATTTTACGAGTCTGAAAAGAGCTCAAAGAGGACTCGTCTTTTGAGGAACGAGTGATGAACAGGGATAGCAGCAGATTCCAGGTACAGGTTGGAATTCTCCAATCACGGCAGTGTCACAAGGATGGCTAGGTGAAATCACTCTTCGCAGATGTTCCTCAAAATGGGTAAACACACAAATGGAAGTGAATGATCGGCCAAATGACGGTGGAGGTGACGGTGCACAAACACGACCAAGGCTTTTATGGCTGATGAATTTACGATCTCAAAAAGGTATTTACCGGTTCATTTTTTTTCTGAATGAGCTTGAACTATAAAGGAAAGCATGCTCATAAACTTATGTTTATTTTTTAACGAGCATGAACTATGCGCTAAAACTGCTCGGATCTTGCGTTTATTTTTTAACGAGCATGAACTATGTGCTAAAACTGCTCGATATACCAGTCATAAAATAAGAATGCCTCCTCTAAGGATCCATTTTTTATAGAGCTTGCGCCTTACCACAGCTATGCTCCAACTCATCCTTCCTTTGTGTAAGTTCGGAAAACGGTTAATCTTAAAACCAGATAAATAACCGCCCCTAGCTTGCACTCCAGAAGGTTTGCATGCCCCCAGGTATAGGGTAGGATTTCGAGGCTGCCCCTCCTCTCCCCCACCTCTGCTTTTCTTTGGGTGTTCACAGCTACTTGTCATCTTGCTAATCTAATGTTAACGATACTAGTCTTCTCGTTATTCTAAGGGGTCTTATGCGGTACTCAGTCTTCCCGTCGGCCCACCTTTTAACGAACAGCTATTTGTGACAAGAGAAGAACACTACTCAAAGACAAAACATTGGTATTATTGAGGGAGGCTTGCCTCTTTCTTATTATCCGAAGAGGGTTCTATTTGCTGCCGCAAATCAATCTCTTTCTTCGGCGATGTCTATCATTGGGTTACTCAAAGATGGTTACTCTTTGTCACAACAATAGAATCTCTTTCTTTGGAGGCTGCCCCTACTTATCCTTCAAAACATTTGTTTTAATGGGTGAGGCTTGCTTTTCCCCAAAGATGGTTACTACTTGTTGCAATAAGGGAATTCCTACTTGGGCAGTGCCCACCTCTTTAGACAAAGGTGAATGACTCTTTTGCCAAACACATAACTTTAACAAAAGAATACTATTCCAGAACAACCCCTCTTCCATCCACGGACGGGGTACGGACTAGTCATATTCTTCTGCGGAAATTCTACCTTATACCCAGGGTTTCTTCTGCCCGGAGCAGACCAGGGTGCATGCCCCCTGGGTTCCAGTCTTTCTTTCCGAATCACTCGCACTCATCGGGAAGGAGGACTGGGGGTGGAGGCATATCTTGTGTGAACAGACCATTTAGGAATGGTATTTGACTATTTGCGATGCGAGATCCCGGAAATGAAAGTTGGTCTACGAGCTTGACCATCCTTCCTTCGTGTGGAAAACACATTACTCTAAAGAGTGAGGAGACTATCGCTCCCATGCAATAAATATAGTCACGTCCAAGGAGTAGGTTATAATCCAAGGGTCCTTGGACGACCATCGCGTTCAAATTAACGGTCTTCCCTTTCAATGTAACAGGCACATTGGGGAGGATTCCTAACGGTCGACTGGTTCCTTTATCAAAACCTGAGAGATTTCTTAACTCAGGTAAAAGCGCCGGGGAACCCAGTGCTTTCCAAGAAACAGAGGAAAGGATACTCACAGACGCCCCTTCATCAATGATAGTACCAGCCATAATCATTCTATAGATCTGGACAATGATTCTGAATGGTATACTGGCTGGTAACCGGGGTCTGCCTAGTTGATTCCAATCAAAGGATACAACCAGGTTGCTTGGTGGTGGGACCGAATATACGGCCAGGTACGACCCTGATGATGTTCCTTCCTGCGATAAAGGAATGGGCGCATTGCCCTGACGCTCATCAGAGTCGGTGCTAATGAAAAGAACCTGGATGGTGTCATCCTTATTCTCTTCAGTGAGGGTGTCGCATGAAGATGATTCTTCGGCGACGGTGTCATTTGAAGATGAAACTTCTGAAGGTAGAACCGGGTCAACTGCCGTATCGACCTTTGGACTTTCGTCCGATCTGGATTCAGTAGGTTCATTCTCAATGACCGACACTTCAGCTGACCACTCGGGTGGGTCAGCTGGATTTTCAACTATCGAGGGATTAGGCGCGAGTTTTTGGTATCTAGGAGGAAGTCGTAACGGTGAAACCGGACGATCTTCCAAAACTCTCTTTGCCTCATCTAAGAATGGACATTTGTGGATGGCATGCTTGCCTTCACACAATATACAGGGTGATCTTGGTCTCCCTCTTCGTCCTTCACTCTCGCTAGTTGACGGACTGCAATCAACATGACTGCCAGAGGTTGATGCTACCGGATTGTGCAATCTTGGGGACCAGTCCCTTAGTATCCGGGGAATACAAGGACAATCACGATGGAAGTGGGTCCCTTTGCAAATGACACATGGCGATTTAGGCCCGGTCGGTGCAGTGTGTGGGTTTTTGTCAGCTGTCTTCTGCTTGCCCCCAGTCGCCTTCGCCATAGGCTCCTTCCGCTTCTTTTCTTTCTTCTTCTTTTCCTTCTTCTCCTTGGGAGGTTGACTTTTGCCAGCTCTACCTTGCGAAGATGAAGGATCAGAGGAAGTATTGTAAGAAGTGGAAGGCTGGTGGGTAGTTCTAGACTGTTCTGACTGTTGATTCGACTGCTCAGGATTAGTGGCGATCTGGACTACATTAGTTGAAAAGAGCCATACAGGGAGGCCGATTGTCAATCCTGGAAGTGACAATGTTGCCATATGGGGCGCACCAACATCTCCCCAAGAGGAGAAGGGATTTGGACTTCTGCCAAGGTTGCCTCCTTGGTTGGTGGGCTCCATACTTTTCAACTAAAAGATCAACGTGGGAATAACAGGTGATTTTGTTCCGCTTTAAAATAAATTTTATTAACGACGCTTTTAGACACAAACTTGCTTTTTCATATTTTAAGAGTCGAGAAAAAGCTAAAGATGACTCTAGTCGCCTTCGATGTATTAACGAGCCCGAAGTGACAAATGCTCAGTTGGACTTTTTCAGTTATAGAGTTTGAAAAAGGCCAAAAGAAACTGCTCTGGAGTTCTAGGCAGAGGGTGTGCCAAACTTTTCGTGAAACCACAGAATACGTTTTACGGTACGGGTGGTCGATCTTCGTGAATGCTGTGTTCACTGCATCGCGATCAGTAGGGCGGTCGACACGGCTTCCTATGGATAAAGGATGATTGCCTATAGGGGTCTCCCAATATATACTCGACGGTACGTGGGAGCACAAGTCCGTATTAGTGCCACCGACTCTCAGGAGGAATCACCCACCTTCGTAGAGATCGACAGTCACTATGTTTAACGACGCCGGAACACGTCTCTACCTAGACCTCTAGATGTTTGCGTTATGTTACAAAGCGTTGTTATGTAAATTGGATTTATTTTAATGTTGATCTTGCTTAGCAGTTTGCCTTTAAGGATCACCACGAGATGTATATATACAACTTCCTAAATGCAATCTAAGATGAGAAGCAAAACTTTTCAATCTTTCAACTTTGAAAACCTTAATCTACTGAGGGAAAAGAAAGACATCAACTTTTCACACAGATCATAGAACACACACTAAATGCACTTTTTTCCTAAATCAACATGCAAAGTCAATAATGCACATGCACAATGCAGATATTTCTTTTCTTTATCCTTAATGTTGATGTAAGACAAAAAGGAAACTGTTGTATAACTTTGAATCTAATTTCAAGTGAAAGTAAACAAGCTTGTCCAAAATCAAAAGACACCTTAAGATCGACTTGTTTAGACACTGGAAATGTATAGATTCAAACCACAAAATGAAAAACAAACAAACTCAAACAGCCATGAACAGTAATAAAACTAGCTCTTAAGATCACAAAGACACTTCTACAGTTCAGGATCTAAGAGGCCACAGCTATACTGGTTTGCTTTTCACAATGGGAAACTGTAACTGAAACAAGAAATACTGAAAGAACAATCACAGTTTCATCACACAACTGAGGCGGAATAATGTCAAGGAAAGTTGGTTTACAGCAAGTACAAATGACAAGCAATCAGCAGCAAAATAACAGTGAAAACAGGGCTAAGACTCAGTAGGAAACCTCAGCAAGACATTGGCTAACTGGTTCAGCGCAGGCTCTGGTCTGTTAAACTGACTCTCAGCGCAGTTCCCGAAGGGAGTACCTGCGCTGAAATGCAGACTGCCTTTGGATAGCCTGCACTGAGACACGAGAGTTGCGTTTACAAGGATTTCCGGTCATAAAAAGCTCAAAAATTCACTGTTTTTGCTGAAATAAAAAGCTATAGGTCAAGTACAAGCTAAGGGACGATCAAGAGGATGAAAAACTATCACAAAGAGCACAAGAGTCTTTTGTAGATCAGCTCTTCAAATCATGAATCTGCTCAGAAAATGAGCAAGAGTAGCAGCCCCTCTACTTCGCTTTTGATATAGTCAAAAGCTTTTCGATTTGGTACTCTTTTCTTCAAGAAATGAATAGCAAAGATACTACAAACACCAACAAGATACTAGGCTCCCCAGCGGAGTCGCCAGTTTGTTGTGGGGAAAAGTATCCGACTCGGAATGACCCTATCCCTACTCTAAGGGTGATAGTTCCTTAGCAACAACTGAAAGTAAAGCTTTGATATTTTCCTTTATGAAAGTACAGAGAAGGAAGAAAAGATTGACCAACCGATATCCTTCGCTTTTGTCGATCTTGTCTTCTCTCTTCGTCCCTTGCTTCCAGCTCCTTGTTCTCTTGCCGGCCCAGCTACACAAAGATCCTGCACAAACAAGAGAGGGAAACTACAAGAAACATGTACTCATAACTGATGCATGGATTAGAGTGAATCAGATATACAAGTAAATACAATACATCAATGCAATACAAGTATATAGGAGAACATTCAAAGCTTTATTGATAGAAGTAAAAGGTTCTGAGAAGGTTACAACCATCAATGGCTCCAATCCAGCAACACCTCCCCAGCAGCAAGAAATCTCCTCTTCACCTCTATAAAAGCAATCACCCAATAACTCTAACTGTAAACCAACAGCACTTCCTTGCTTTGCACAAAATTCCAGCCTCCTTAGACCTCATAGAAGAGCTCTATATATAGGATAGAAGAAGAAAGGATGAGTCAGCTTGAGACTGACATAAAGCTGCCTTGTGTCCTTTCCCTCTTCAGTTAATCTTCAGTTCTTAAGTCCACTTGGAGATCCTTGCTTACACATGGAGATCAAGTACCTCTTACTCATCACAGGCGAATTCCTTGGACCAAGTGTCAGTTTGGAAGCTTCCTGGGCAGTTGACACCTTGCAGAATGACTGTGCCACTTGGCCAATCTCGCCCAGCGCAGGTAGCCTTCATTGGTTTTGACTTTCAGCGCAGGTACAAGGAGGAGCAGTTGACATTCAGCGCAGATGCTCAGTGGAGCAGCTGACATGATCCAAAAATAGCCTGTTTTTGAGTGTTTTCAGGTGGAGAACTGATGAGAAGTGTTGTGGTTTGCTGACCTTGTTCCTCTAGGGGTAAGAACAACATGTTTAGGGACTTTGGATCCCTGTAATTATCGACATTTCATGCTCCATGCTGTGAGGCACAAAAATGTCTATAACAATATATGCCAATATTGACATTGTAACTATGCATAGAGCTTACACACTACATATTATTGTCTTCTAAGGTGATTGTAGCTTGATGATAGGCCTAATGAGCCTCAGATCTCAGTCTCCTTTATGCACAGAAATAAGGTGGGAAATATCGGTTCTTATTATTGAGCACTTTTAATACACTTATGCTCACAAGGTGGTATTTCTCCATGGTCGTTGATGTCACTTCTTATAGTCTTCCAAATAATACTATAGGATGGCTCCTAAACATGCTCATTACTTCCTCTTCTTTGAGAAGATGGTAGATATAACTTAGAATTTTATGAGGAATATGTCTCGATTTTTAATGATATAATCAAAATTTTCGTCCCTTTGGTGACTGCTTAAATTTTGATTTCATGTTATAGAAATGTCACAAATTCAAGGTTCCTACACCATTGTATAGGTTTGTGTTTTATCAAGATAAATGTAACAATATTTCTTTCTCTCTTGTAATGATTGTTCATTGAGAAACCCTAAACAATAAGTTGGTCACCTACAATTCTGAGAATTCAAATCACTGTGATAGCACATAGTTCATATTTTTCTTTAATGATATTTATAGGATTTGAGTACTTTTCTTCTTTCATTAGAATGCTCAGCCAAGCCTTTCAATTTTCCAGAATAAGTCTCCTGTCTTCTTTAATTCATTTTTTTTGTCTAGTCAAAGTTCTCTGGCCTAATTACTGCAACTAGGGCTTATTAGAATGCCTAGAATTTGCTTTTATATCTTCTAGAAGCTCGGTCATAGGAGACTTATCTTCCTCTTATTTTCTTGAGGCCTAGGTGACCTTCTTACTACCATTATGTAAAAGATGTTGATCTAGATTGTCATTGATGTCAATATGGCAATATTATAGATACTAAATAATGATATGAAGCCAAGGAGAAGCAGAGCAGATCCGTGAAGAATCTAGAACAAGAATCTAAGGAGCGAAGCCACAGGAAAGCTAAGGAGCGAAGCCAAGCCATGAGTAAGAGTCTGTCACAAATTGTTCTTATTAAGATATCGAATGAAATATTGGAGGAGCCAACATATTAAAGGAGTTAACATCGGAGGAGCCATATCGAGAGCATTGCATGTAATTTATGCCCAAGAAGTCCCGCAAAGAGGAACACGTAGTGAGGAAAGAGCCAACGGGAACAATAGTTGTCGGAAGAGTGGGGCTAGGAAAGTATGACTCAAGTCCCGCACTCGTGAAGTCCCGCAAACCATCGTTTGTGACAAATTTGTGGAATACCGCATCGCAAGTTATGAAAGGCTTGTCACATTGAATCCCCCAATTGCTACATAAGGTGCGGACCCGATCGCTCCATTATAAACCGCCCTATTGTAATATCACATCTGCGTGGACCCGTTATATTATTGTGGACCCGTTACACCATTACAACATGATTTAAAGTTATATCGCATCCGCATTGGAAGTCATGTATTAAAATGGAATGCCACTTGCAATCTGCGATTGTGATATCTATATATATATATATATATATATATATATATATATATATATATATATATATATATATATATATATATATATATATATATATATATATATATATATATATATATATACGGACACACGGGACCATTGCAATACGTTGTAATAAAACATCGCATCCGTCGCATATCGCAAGTCTTGAAGAGATGTAACAATGGAAAACCATTGATTGCGATAAGGTTGTGGAATTGACGGGTATACTAACTATTCTTTAATATCGTATGAATCTGCTCCATCGATAGTAGGGGAATCACTGTGTTATGTGCGAACCTCCGAAAAACTGTGATTGCAATTAAGGTGATGATGTGGCTGGTGGGACCACCCATTATATGTTTTGTTTTTAACTATGTTGATATATGAAGATTGATGATGTTGATATCAGAGGAAAGATTATGTTATGGGGGGCACGACTTGTAAAAGACCTCCGGAAGCTACGATTGCAATTAAAGGAATGACGTGGCATGTGGATCTCCAATATGGATAACCTCTCTTGTGATGCGATTTCCATGAAAAATTAATGTATATTATATGAATATCAAAAAGGGCCTCTCTGATATAGTTTTTTAATATGCAACACTTTCGTAATTCGACTTCTCATCTGAATGAACGTGTCCTTTGAGTATTGGTGAATTCGAAGAGATAGAGGAAGCCGAAGAGCGAGTGCAGAGGAAGCCGAACGATCAAGCAAGCGAAAAGGAAGCCAAAGGTCAGGCGTATCAGGCATATATAATAGAGAACAAGGAAGTTATTGGTTGGTGAAACTATAAGAAATAGAGGAAGCCAAAGGTCTAGCAGACGTGGAAGAAATAGAGTAGGTCGTAGGTCCAATAGAATAGAAAAGAAAAAGGTTGAAGGTCCAGCAGGACAGAAGGAGGCTGAAGGTCCAATAGGATAGAAGAAATCCGAAGGTCCAACAGGAAAAAAGGAGGCTGAAGGTCCAACAGGACAGAAGAAAGTCGAAGGTCCAGCAGGACAGAAGGAAGCCGAACGGCCAGCGGAAGACGAAGATCTATTTGACCTCGGACCAATCAAGTAAGATTTCATCAGGCATCAGTTGAAGGGAGTAGTGGACAACACCAACGTTGAAGTATTTGTAAGTATGTTCTTTGGAAGTAAGATACCACGACAATCACTTCTAAAGCAATAATTGTGACAATAGAAAAAGAGGCTTGAAAATAGAGAATTGTTTTTATGCATACATTGAGGCTTAGCCCAGATATCTTGTTGGAAAGCTTCAACAAATCTTGGAAAAATTATTGAAGATCATGATGCCTATTTGAAATCATCATGAGGTAACTTTGCAGACTCTGTGTGGATAGTATGAAGAGTTGTGAAGACTCCTTCATATAAAGACTGGTTGTCTTTGATGCTGTAGCATGGAGACTACAGTGAAGTTGTAAATTGGCAGAATTCAGTAAAGAAGATTTTGGGAGCAAAGAATTACTATCTAACATGCCTTGACAAGATAGGGTCGGAGCCCTTGGGGTTGGTGCCTCAGAATTGGAAGGATTGATGTCCTTGGAGTCGGTGCTCCTAAATCCAAGATTGGTGCCTTGACAAGACAGGGTTGGTGCCCTAGAGGTTGGAGCCTCACAAAAGACCAAGTTCGTGCTTGGCAACAGATTGAAGCCATATATATATATATATATATATATATATATATATATATATATATTGTATCTATTTTATTGTAAATATTATATGAATAAAATCATCTATTGCTATTATTCAATTTTGTGTTCTAAATATACATTATTTAACTGGTAAAAATAACAATTAAAAAGAAACATTGATTCACCCACCCCCCCCCAGTATTTCCAACAAAAGAACCAAGCTCTGATATCATGTTAAGGAATTTAGGGCATTATGTGAATTAGATTCTTCAAGTGGTTTTCTCTTACCTTTGACATTTTCTTGTGATTGTTCTTATCTCTTTATTAGTTCTTACTTTCAATTGGTTATGTTCATCAAGACAAATTCCAAGCAAACAAGGACACAAGATGCAAGCACAAGGCTAGGACAAAAAGCCTATGAAGGGGAAAATCACATTCAACACTTTCTCTAGTAAATTAAATCAATTTAAGACAAAGTTTGCCCTTTGACCAAAGACCCGTTCCATACACCAATTTAATCCTTACTGATTTCTTGATTCTTCCTGCAATTTTTGTTCCTATTTTATGCAATTGTCAAAGTCAATAGTCAAATTCAATTGCCAATATGATGATCCAATACCACCACTCATGGTAAAATAGATGGCCCATTCAAATTCTACAATTCTGCCCTTAGTCAACAACAGTCAGACTCTTCCCTAACTAGAAAGTCAAATGTTGGTCAAACTCTTCCAAAACAGCTCAGTCAAAAGAGAGAGGAAATCAACCTCTCTTGAATATCAAACAACAAAAACATAGTCAAATTTGGAATGGTCAAACTTGGTCAAACAGAAGGTCAACCCTGCGGTCAAACTACCACCTCAAACCTACACTCAATGTAGGTCAAACCTACCTCAAAAACAAACTTTCCCTTGTCTGAATCCATCACTCCAAAGGTCAAAATTGGTCCTCTCGAAAAGAGGAATTCATTCCAATAATCATCTTCTACAAATGGCTTGTCCAATGTGGAATTTGACCGAAGTTGCACATTTTAACAAGAAATCACTCCATGACATAACAAAGGAGAATCCATAAACGATCCTTATTTTTATCTTGTACAAACATCTTTATATTGGCTAGCTGACTATTATATAAGGTTCATGTATCCTTCCATATGTTTTTATTTATTCTTTTCTTACAAGCATCCACAGTCGCACGATTATATCTATGTCTTTTAAATTTATATTTAAATTTAAACTTAACAATATAAATATTGCAATACTATATGTTATAAGCCATTTTGATCTATGGGTGCCTATCTCTTTATTATAATCCTACGTTATTAGACACCCACCCTAAGCCTCCTAATCTATGTCTACTAACCATTAAGCTTCATATATATGGTTGTTCAAATTTACATTAGTTTTGGTAGCATTGTAAATGGTTTTATTATATTGATCTATTTTTAAACTTAAAATTTAATGATAACATTAGTTTTATTATTAATATTGTTAATAGCTTTTATGTATACCTTATGAGATAGTTTTAGGATATGGTTAGTGTTTATGTGATGTTGAAAACTATCTTAAAACAACATTATAAGTTGTTTTTGAGTTTTTTTATGTAATGTTGCAAATTATCTTATCACAACGGCATGTGCCTAACCATTTGGTGATATTAAATAGTCACACTTCACATATTGAGGTTTTTTGAGATAGTAAATCATAAACAAAAATTTTTGTTAATTTGAAATTTGACCTTTTGAGTGTTGGGATTTTTCCACATTAATAATCCCTACATTTTAAATTAATAATTCCCCCTCTCTTAACTATTTGAAGGTATCAAGCCATAAAGCATCACATATTGTGGTTTGTTTTGGCCTAGCAAAGCATACATCAAAAACTTTGTTCAATTGAAGTTCATTATAGACTGTAGATTTGTTTTATCATGTAGGTATGTGAGTTATGTGATATTATTCTCTCTCATTATAATATTAGGATTGCAATAATTACACTTCTACTCACATTTATTAGCAATCTATGTGCTTATTATTGAAAGGTTAAAATGAGACACTTCCCAAACTCTTAAATACAAAATGAAGAGAGTATTAGTCTGGAACAAAATCCATCTTCTTACAATGGTATATCATCTCTGCACCAACAAACCATTAAAAAAAACTCTAAACATCATATTTTACATAGAAAAATTCTCCTCGTGGTATATTAATGCATCCATTAACCATGCACACTACTTATGTGCCTGAGAGAAGCTAATAACTCTAGTTCCATAGAGAAAACTATGAAGAATAGGCCAAGAGAATATTATGCATGTACTATCATGGAAAAAAATAAGAGTAATGAATTCCATACCTAATTAAGAATTGGGATTGTATTGGAGAGGAATGCTTCGTCATTTTTGTTATAGAGACCATTTGAACTCTTGGTTTTTAAGCCACTTTAGAAATCTCGCAAAAAGTTTCTAAATTTTTCGATCTACAACATTGCTTAATCACTTGAAACTTTGAGTTTGATGACTATCCAAACTTACTCAAAGTGGAAAAAATTCCCTGCCATGTTAACATGATTTCTTTTGAGGAAAAAAAGACATAGTAGAGATCACCTCATTTTTGTGAACTTTGTTGTTTGTGTGAGTGTGTTATGTACAATTTTAGATATAAAAACATTTATGATATAGGGATGAGTCATAAGGGATTTATCATTGTTTGTTAATTCAAATGTTGGCTTTGGAGTGCAAATCTAAAAAATGATGAGATAGCGTTCTCTTACACTCCAATACTAATAATACAATAATTACATTGTTATGTACTGTGAGTAATTTGAGTAACAAAGTGTTGGTATTTCATCTTCGGAATGAACATGTTAGAGCAATGGAGAAAGCAAAAAAACCTCGTTCTTAGTCATTAAATTATATATATATATAATGCGTAGACACCCTTTAGATATTTGACTGTACATGGAAGTCGCTGCATATCCGACTCTTATTCGACAGGGCATCCATCGGATATTCGACGCCATATCGATGGAATAAAGCATCAGACATATAGCATTCCCATCAGACAAAAGGGTTATCTCATCGAATATCTTCTGCTCAACTGTCGTATTTTCTACTACATAGTGATATAATACATACAACTACCATCGAACTAATTTAATGTAACGTCGATTATCTGACGCTCAAACATCGCACTTGCTACTCCATACCAAGTGAAGGAAGCATCGGATAGATAAAACACCCATCCCATAATCTTGAACTACTGTTGATTATGTGACGCCACACTATCAGACATTCCTATCGGATTAAACGCGTTTACCATCGGATATTCAACGCATGTGAGAATTTCTACCGACGTTTTAGCGTGGATATTCGACGAATCGGTGTGTCGCATAACCGAATTTAAAGCGTCGGACTTTTAATGACAATTTCGGCCATTTTTGTGTCGGATAATTGATGCCTGCACCATTTAATATCTGAAATCTAATAAAATGTGGACTATTCGACACAATGACAGCGACGAGTTGCTCAGATCTAATGTGTTGTAAACATTTGTTTGTGTGTGTAAACCTTTAAACATGTATAAAATTGGTGAATTAGATATATAAGGTAGTATTGAAGACATACACCAAATATTATACATGATGCTTGCAGGTGCAATATACACTAAAGAATACATGTAAAAGTTGGCAATTAAACACAAAACAATTAAATATGGCAGTGAGAAGAGAGAAAAAAAATAGGGCTTATTCTAGTCTTATATATTTATTTTTAGGGGTTTTTTTCTACCAAAGTGCTTTCTACATTTCACATGTAAGCTTCACACACTAGATAAGGTCAACAAACAGGTAAGCATATGTGGTTTAAAATCAAGGATGGCGTTCCCCAAGGGGGATGGGTTCTGTAACAGCCCTATTGAAAATTTCATGTAACAAAAGTAAAGAAAATCAAAATAAGACCACGGGTAAGGGACACTTATTCCAAGCTGAATGTTGGGACAAAGATATCCTAGTGGCCATCACTGGATGTGTTTGTTTTGGCTAAGGAAAATTGGCAAAGGCTAAGGCAAAGGCATTAAAAGGAAAAAAGGCACTTTTGGCACATTTGTTTATGAAAATAAAGGAAATTAGGAGAAAATAAAGGTAAAAGGTCACAGGTTGCATGTAAGGAGGAAATTGAATGAAAATAATGGAAAATGAAGAAAATAGAGGCCTCATTGATAAAAAGGCTTTTGAGGATCAGTTGGCAAGTTTCTTAGATAGTGTAAGTTCTTGGTCAGTTCAAGTTTGGAGCTCTCTCATTATTCTCTCTCTCTCTCATACTCTTGGCCACTTAGATTTTTCTTGGAGCACTCTAATGTGGATCAAGGAAGGAAAATCAAGCCAAGGGAAAGGAAGGCAAGCAAGGATCAACGAAAGGAAAGCAGGACTCAAGCAGCTTCAGCAGGAATACTTGCAAGTAACCTTTTGCATATGTGATTTCCTAGTTGGTTTGGAGATGCATCGCTTTGCATGTTGGTGTATGGTTCTCTTGTTGTCAGTGGCATGGTTTTTTCAGTTTATGACAGTGGATCTTAGCCTAGCATAGCCTAACCTCTTTATAGATGTCATGGTATGTTGGGATGTTATTTCGGGTTTTAAGCTTTGGAAATGTCGGATGGATTTTGAAATCCGGGGCAGAGGTTGTCTCAAGGTTCATTTCCCAAAGGCCTAGGAATCCCTTGACTAGTTTTGGTGGGATACACCGTAAATCCGAAGGGAGAAGTCTTGGTTTAGGGCCTAGTGATCCAGGTTTGGATTGCAGTAAATCTTGAGAGACTAGTCTCGGTTTAGGGCCTAGTGATCCGGTTTGGATTGCGGTAAATCCTGAGAGATAAAGAGATGAAAATTTCCTCGAGGATAGTGATGGATTCTAGATGGCATCCCAAATTCTACCCGGTTTTGATCGGAGCACCGGTTTTCCTGTGATCACGGTTTGGTGAGGGTGGAGGTAGTTTAACCTCTAGATTCCCTTGGTTGATCTTGGATTGGTTGTTCTATGAGATCCCACATTCATGCTTGGAATATGGCACGGGGGTGACTAGCTAAAAGAGAGATTTGGCTCAACCATGTCTATGGTCGGGTGGTACGTGGAAGCCCGAAACCTGGTCAGATTTTCCTATGATTAATAAAATATAAGTTCTCTTACTTTTTCACTAATTTATATATGGATTTCATGGTTGTCATATCTCTGGTATTTATATGGTTTTATGTTGGTTATAAACATGGTTGAATGACTGGTTTATGTCATGTTTATTTCATATATTTACTTGTAGTTGTTAAATGGATGGATGCAAGACCTAATTTATTATGTAGTAGTTCAATGGATAAGGAGGTGATCCTTCTGGTTATGTTTCATAAGTTTTTTTAGTCGTTTATGCTATGTCTTGTGTCCTAGACCTGTAGGTTGCATTGAGGCCGATTGTTTGACAGAATGTCAATCCTAGTTGGGGATGCTCAGGCCTAGTCCTAAGGGTGATTTTTGATTGATCAACATTGTTATCATGTTTTTAATGAATTTCGGAAGTTGCAACAAGTTATGGGCAAAGACCAAGATTATGGGCTAGAAAAGTGGCTTAAATCTTGGGGTCGCTGGCACAAAACTAGCAATTTTGGTCCATAGTCGCTAGCATGCAAGCCTGTGAGAGCGACTTTGGGTTTCTGGTTGCTCCCTTGTCCATAGCATGAGAGCGACTATGGCCTAAGAGCTACAGAATATCAATGGGACCCAGGGATAGGTTGTCTGAGTGGCTAGTGTTGAGCCTCAAAATTACTCTTTCCCTAGCAACTCTTCTCATTCCTTTTCTTTGTTTTTCCATAAGAAAGATGCATTCTCATCACCAATGACCGGTATATATTGTCTTGAGGAGGAAATTTAGTGATTTACATGTTATGCTTTTATGTTTTTCCGTTTGAATAAATTTTTGTATATTAGCTACAGAACGCAACCTATTTTGCAACTAATCGACTGTTCCGCGGCTACCTTCATGCTCTAACAGGTTCCAGGTGTCAGAAGGAGAAACTAGCTACATGGGCAGCTTGGATTCATCGTGACATGGACCCTGTCCTATTCATTTAGCCCAGGTCGACAAAGAATAAGACTACGATCAATGGATAATTCAAACACAGAGAGACCGAAGGTAACAGGACTCTGTTTTGTGGCTAATTAACACGTTTCACAGGGATGGGAAGCATTATCCGAAACAACTACCTGTACCTACGAACTCCAATAGCCACCTGTAAAACTGAATCCAACAGCCAAATGTCTTGGATTTATGTCTCCAGCAGTCGAGGAAGAAATTCTGCATATCTGTCTTCTACGTGTTTGGTTGTAGCATGTTTTTCTCCACAAACAGTTATATGATTTTCTTATAAATACATGTGTAAAGGACCGAAGAAGTTAGTAGTAATGGTAATAGTTTTATTGTGAAATCGAAGTTCTAGACTCTGTGATTTCTGGGCATTTGTGTCCCCGTTCTAATATGAGAAGACCGCATGTTTTATGAAAATCTGAAGGAGTTTTCTTGGAGTTGATTGAGCAAGCGTAGCCTAATCAGTTGCAGAGGGCCCCTGCACTGAAGAAGGTTTCATTTCATTTTATTTTTCTTCTTCTTGTTAATTGTAAATTCATCATTTTCTTTCACAGTGTGTATAATCATTTTCTTACTAAAAATGTTTATAATGCAATTTCCATCACTTTCTTATTAACAGTGTTCATAATTTAGAGTAGCTTCCATTTGCTTGAACTCTTTTTAGTTTTTATCAATAGTTTAGAAGATAGAACTCAATGGTGTAATCTTGTTTCTTCAATTAAAAACTAATCTTGTTTCAGGATGAGAGTAGGATTGAAGAATGATAAGGATACACTGTTGGATAGTTTACTTCATTCACTGTTTTGCTAGTTTAAATTCTCAATTAAACTGATCAATGTCATTTACTGTCTTTGCCATTTCATTTTACTTTACTAACTCATGGTGTTAATGAATGTTTATGAAAAACCCTTCAAGTTGATAATTCATCCTTGACTAAGTGGTTGAACATTTCATTTATGCAATGATTTATTTCTACATCTCTGTATTTGTTTTCTATTAGATTAATGAAGTACAGAATTCCTCAAATGTCATCCCAAGGATACTTTCTCCAAAAATTGAGAGGCAGAGTAACTAAGTATTTCATTTAGTTTTATTTCTGTAATTAGTTAGACATCAGTTACAAATTTCGCTTTCAGTTTTAATTCATGATTTGGAAATAATGGTAAAATAGGAATAGAAACTTTGTTTTCATTTCCTTCTTAGCTTTGCTTCCAAATCTTTCTTAGCTCTGTTTTCATTTCTTTCTTAAGCTTTGTTTTCATTTTTAGATTTTGAGCAGTCTTTACGAAAGTTAGATTTAAGTTCTGATAATTACATTGTAAATCATTAGGAATTAAAAGACCAAAAACCCCCCAAAACAACATAAAACATAAAAACAACGAAGTAAGAAGGGTTAAACAGTGCACTACACTTCATCAGTTTACGATACCCGGATTGATAATTTATGTAGAGCAATTCAGGACACTAAATTGACCAAACATTTTGGCGTTGCTGCCGAGGAAGTGTAACTAGGTATCCTTATCTCTTACATTCAAAAAAAAATGATATGCATAGAGAAAGAGACTCTAGGGGTAGATTTATAGCTAGGGGCAGTAGTTCAATTCCTACAACACCACCTACTCCACCAAGAACAAGGAAAGATACACCTCCATCCCAAAATAATACTCCCAACCATAGAACACCTGAAATTCCAGAGGTAGAAATTCAATCAAAAGAATCTCCTACTACCAAGCCAGCCCTAGAGGACAAAAATTTTGAATCTCTAATAGCAGGAATAGCCTTTTTCACCTCCACAGGAGAGACCATTTTAGTTGAATAATTAGGAATACCTTGTGAGGAAGAAGAAGTAGAACCTCTCTCCCATATCCCATTAATAGAAGAACCAGAGGAAGAGAAGGTAACCTTGCAGGTTGAACCTTATACTGACTCTGAGGAGACTATAATGGTAGAAGAAGGAGAAGATGGGGAATTCAGTCTGTTTGGTGGGGGCGGAGAAAGAGCTAGAGGAAACAATGGAGGAAGTAGAGGAAATAATGGAGGAGGCAGAGGAAATAGGGAAATAGATAATTCTTTTGGATTCCCTATAGTGGATGAGGAAATAAATGCCACCATGAAAAATAAATCAACTTCTGTCCTCCCAAACTTCCATGGGTTGAAAAGTGAGGATCCTGAAACATTCTTATTTGAGTTTGAAGTCATGTGCAAAACCTATGATTATCTAGAAGACTCTCAAAAACTCAAATTGTTTCCTTCAACACTAAAAGGAGTTGCTTTGAAGTGGTTCATGGGGTTAGTCACTCAGTCCATTAGAACATGGAATGACATGAAAAAAGCGTTTTTGGATAGGTACTTGGATTATTGCATGCCTACCAATCATAAAGATGAAGTGTTAAAAATGATGCAAAGAGAGGATGAAAACTTAAAGGATTTGATTGAGAGATTCAACTATAATTTGAAAAGAGAAAAAATGGATAATTTAGATGAAGATACCTTGAAAGCTCTTTTATTAAAGGCCATTAGAGATGAGTGGATAGATATCCTTAACATGATGGGGAAGGGAGATATCTCTCAACTCCCATTAAATGATATAGGAGAATTATGTGTTCATCTCTCAAGAGGGAAATCCAAAACTGGGAAAGGTCCAAGAAATCCTTCTCTTGTTAGAGTAAACAAATCTACAGTTGGATCTATAAGTAGGGCAGAAATTGGTAATATGCTTGATGAATTTAAAACTGACATTCTAAGGAGTCTTAGTGAGCAAATAGACACCCTTAAATTACAAAACAAGCAGAGAACCGAGGCTGATGCTTTAGCCATTTTTTGTCCAAAATGTAGAAAAAAACATGCTCTAAGAGAATGCCCTTTAGATGCAAAAGTTGTAGAAACTTGTATGATTTTCTCAGAAAGCCATGAGATCAAGGTTTGTCCTTCAATTCTAGGTCTTAAGGCTGTCTTTCAAGAGAAAACAGTCCCAAATTCTGCAAAACCTCTTTGTTTTGTTGCTAGAAGACCTTGGCAAGGGCCACAAAATCAGGGATTTAACAATCAAATGTATCTTCAGCCCCCACCAAATTGGAATTCTTTGTAGCAACCTTGACCTCAACCTCATTCTCAATCTCAACCTTGGCTTCAACCTCAACCTCAATCTCAATCTCAACCATGGGCACAAGGAGTACAAAATCCTTATGGGAGATTTTCTTAATATTATAAATATCCTCTGTCATGTCAGAATGATCCTCCCCCACACATTCAGCAACAAAATCAACAGCCACAACTTCAAAATTAGAACCCTCAACTTTCATTACCATTTCCACAACAAAACCAAAATCCTCAACTCTTACTGCCATTTCAACAGAAACCAAATCAGCTACCTGCCCAACCATTACCAAACCTCAACAATAAAAAACCCTCAGAATGCTTACATGGTAGAAGGACAACAATTTCCAACTTATATGATCACTCCTCCAGATCTTAATGATGTTCAACTGAGATCTAGTAGGATATTAGAAAAGGAAAGACCTTCTGTAGTTATTCAGGAACAAGACAGTTCTAAGGAAGATTCTTTAAAATTCAATAAAAGTTTTGAGGGAACATCTCTCCAAAACTAAAACATTGAAAAAGAAAAACAAAAAGAATCAGTGAACACAACTCTTGTTAATGAGCAACTAGCATCTACTTCTACACCTCCTTTTCCTGAAAGATTACAAATTGATAAAGGAACAGAAAAGCAGATTATGTTGCCCAATTATGATTTTCTAAATGAATTGAAGAATTTCTGTATCAAAATCCCTTTACTACAAGCCATTAAAGAATTTTCAATTCTAGCCAAAACAATAAAGGAGTTGAGCATAGAGAAACCTGGAAGAAAAACAAAGGAAACAAAAAGAATTCACCTGGTAGGAAAAATAGCAGACACAATGATGGGAAAAATTTCCATATAAAAATATGTGGATCCAGGAAGTCCAATTGTGAAAACACATATCAATGGAATTGAAATTCCAAATACATTGATTGACTTAGGGGCAGCAATAAACATCATGAGCAAACAAACTATGGAGCAGCTCAAGCTTCCTAATCTTCTCTACACACCTACCTTACTACAACTAGCAGATAGATCAGTAATCAAACCAGATGGAGTGTTAGAAGATATTTCAGTATCCTTAGATTCTTGGGAATACCCTGTTGATTTTATGATTTTAACTCCCAAGAACAATCTAGGAGGACATCCACCCATATTAAGAAGACCTTGGCTGGCCACAGCTGATGCTTTTATTAAGTGTAGATCTGGTGACATGTATATTTATGATGGTAATTCAACAAAAAAAATTACTTTATATCCTCCAGCAAAAGCAATCACAGAAATAGATGACAAAGAATGGATTGATGATGAAGATGATATTCAGCCTCTCTTTACTACTTCAGATATTAGTGAAGATAGTCAAATGTTAAATACATTGGAAAATTTTGAATCATCTTCAGAATATGACCATGAGCAATTTCAAGAAAAATCTAATGTTGAATATTTGTCATCTAGGTAGATGTCTCTCTATTCTATGGAAGATTTTGGTAGCTCTACAATTGAAATTTTTCCAGGTAGGACATTGAACATAAACAAAAACTTGGAGAAACTACAACAAGAAGAGCTAATCAAAACATTACAAAAACATTCTACTGCATTTGCATGGGAATACACCGACATGAAAGGCATTGATCCTAAAACTTGTATCCATCACATCTACATTGAGGAAAATAGTAGAACTCCAAAAGTTACTGAATGTAAACTTCATTTACCCAATTTCAGATAGCCAAAGGGCTTCTCCTTTGGTAATTGTGCCTAAAAAGAATGGTAAATGGAGGGTGTGCATTGATTATCGAGAACTGAATAAAGCAACCCTTAAAGATCATTTCCTTTTACCTTTTATAGATCAAGTGTTAGATACATTAGCAAGCAATAAGTATTTCTCATTCTTAGATGGTTTTAGTGGTTATAATCAAATTCAGGTAGCACATGAAGATCAAGATAAAACCACATTTACTTGTCCATGGGGAACTTATGCCTATTGAGTACTTCCTTTTGGGTTATGTAATGCACCTGCAACATTCCAAAGAGCAGTACTAGGGATTTTTTCTGATCTAATACATGATTGTGTATAGGTATATATGGATGATTTTATAGTCTATGTGAATACATTTGAAGAAGCTTTGGAAAATTTGGAAAAGGTTCTTAAAAGATGTAAAGAAACAAACCTTTCACTAAGCCATGAAAAATGTTTTATGATGTTTACACATTGTATTGTTTTAGGACATCACATTTCAGGAGATGGGATTAAAGTTGAAAAATCTAAAGTTGAAGTCATCTCTAAATTATCAATTCCAAATTGCCAAAAGGATGTTATGAGTTTTCTAGGATTTACAGTATACTATAGAAGGTTTATAGAAAATTTCACTAAAATAGCATCCCCACTCTTCAAATTTCTTACCAAAGATTGTGAATTCAATTGGAATTATGATTTCCAATTGGCATTTGAAACCTTAAAAACAAAAATTTATGAAGCACCCATTTTAAGAGGTCCAAATTGGAAACTCCCTTTCCATATTTCAACATATGCTTCAGATACAGCTCTAGGAGCTGTATTGGGACAAAAATATTTGATTCCTTCTGCCATTTACTATACAAGTAAGAATTTGACTCCCACTGAGTTAAATTATGTTGTGACTGAAAAGGAATTTTTAGCTATTGTTCATGCAATTAACAAGTTCAGACACTATATAACAGGGTATGAAACCTTTGTTCATACAGATCACTCTGCAATTAGATATTTAATGAATAAACCTATTACTAATGGCAGAGTTACAAGATGGATTTTACTTTTGCAAGAATTCAACATTATTGTGCTAGATAGACTTGGAAAACAAAACATAGTTGCTGATTTCTTGTCCAGGATTCAAAATATCAAAGAAGATTCTACAGTTGAAGATAAGTTTCCTGATGAATATCTTTTTGCAGTAACTACTCAAACTCCTTGGTTTTTAGATATTGCTAACTATTTGGTCATGGGAAAGTTACCTTTACATTTGTTTCCTAGAGAGAAAAGAAAGATTATTCAGGAAAGTGCAAGGTATTCATTGATCACTAACGAATTGCATAAAACAGGCCCAGATCTTATGATCAGAAGGTGTGTCAGGGAAGATGAAATGCCTGAGATGCTTAAGGCATGTCATGATGAGTCATGTGGTGGACACTTTGCTAATGAGAGGACGGCCTATAAAATCATTTCTTTATGATATTATTGGTCATCCATCTTCAAAGATGCTAAAGAATATGTCAGGATATGTGACAGCTGCCAAAGGAGGGAAACCTGCTCCCTCAAATGAAATGCCATTACAAATTCAGGTACTCATCGAACCTTTTCAAAATTGGGCCTTAGATTTTATTGGACCAATTAATCCTCCATCTAAGCAGAAGAAGTATATATTAGTATGCACTGATTATGTCACTAAATGGGTAGAAGCCAAAGCATTACCTTTTGCTAATGAAAAAATTGTAGTGAATTTTCTTTTTGAGTACATCTTCACTCATTTTGGTGTTCCAAGAGAAATTGTGACAGATCAGGGATCTCAATTTACATCTAACATGGTGGAAGAGCTTGTGGAAGAATACAAGATCAAACATAGAAAATCCACTCCCTATCATCCACAAGCAAATGGTCAAGTGGAATCTATAAATAAAGTGATTGAAAGGATTCTCACCAAGACTCTACATCTACATAGAAGAGATTGAGCAGAAAGGCTTCCTGAAACCTTATGGGCCTACAGAACTAAATGGAGGAACACAACAAGACATACACCCTATGAACTTGTTTATGGAAAACAAGTCTTGTTCCCTATAGGGTTCCAAATCAGAACTTTCAAGATAGTAGTCCAACTAGGACTAGATTTATCAAAGGCACAAAAGCATAGGCTGGAGCAATTAAATGAACTTTATGAAATCAAGCAAGAGGCAGTTCAAAGGACTAGTATAGTCCAAAAACAGAGGGCTCAATGGAATGATAAATATATCAAGAACAAGAGGTTTCAAGTGGGAGATTGGACGCTATTGTTTGATTCAAAGTTTAAAGATTTTCAAGGGAAGTTTCAAACTCATTGGCTTGGGCCATATGAGATTGAAAAAATATTTAGTAATGGATCATTGAGGATAAGAACAATAGATGAAAGCAAAACTCCTCTTCTTGTGAATGGTCATAGATTAAAGATATATCAGAAACCAATTTCAAAAAAGGAGTTCATTAAGATTTTCCAAGACAATTCTAAAATGAAGTTAGTGAAGAAGAATCCTTCTTCTCCACTAACTTAGTCTTTATTTTTCCTATGAAAAAAATTGTATAAGGTTGAAAACCAATCATTGATTGGCATACTTATACAGAAAATACAGGGTGAAAATCAGATGTTTCTGACACCCTATATTTTCCATTTTCTTTCTGTAATAAGTAGTGACAAAAAGACAATCACTCTGCAGTCTAGATTCTGCAAAATTCATCATCTCATCTCACCTCACTCCGTTTTATTTTTACAGTTTCACTTCATCCCATTGTCATATTTCTTCAATAAATTTTTCAATTTTTCCTTTTACATTTTTCATTCCATCTTCATTTCATTTATCATCTTGTCTTACATCTCATTTCATTTCACTTACATAGCCATTTCCATTTCATTCATGATCCATAAGCCATATTTCACTTTCTATTTCACGTTCTGTAGCTGGTTCTGTTCTGCAACTAATCTAATTATGCAGCTACAATTTGTTTATCAGTTCAGGCACAAGTGTACAGTTCATAATAAAATCATGTATGCAGGGAATTGAAGAAAAATAAATTTTTGAAGACCAACCATGCTCAAGGTACCTGTGGATCAACATCAAAAAAAATTAGCAAGCGAAAGGTAAAGGTTCCAAAGGTAAATGCAAAAATTTATTTCAAAAAAGCAATTTGAAACATAAGTTTGTATAGTATGTATAATCACATGTCTCCTTAATCAACCATCATTTGATTTGACCGCCACTATGTCTCTACCATATCTTCCACTTTTAAATGACAAACGGTCTCAATGATTCTTTCATAACAAATCTCCGCTTCAAACTCCATAACTTGTACTCAAACGGTCCTCCACAACTACACTTGTTAACGGTCAAGATAACGATGTGACCTACCTATCTACGACTCTCTAAACCCTTACTATCTATTTATTACATGCAAACTCTTAAGTTTTTCTCTCATATTCACGTAGTCATTCTATATACACAGTCATTCCATTTTTCATATACACACAGTCTTTCCATATACACAGTCATTCCATTTCCATACACACAGTCATTCCATTTCTTAAATAGCACTCGTTTTATAGACAGTGAGAGTAATTTTGAAGTTTAACCGAAAACAGGGGACATGGGGCTTATTGTCAGGTCAGAGTCCGTAGGGGTAAAGTATATGAAGGGGTATCCACAGCTTAAAGGGATGCTACAGAAGGCCGGATGGTTAAATTTTATTGAAAAATTTGACGGCTTCCACAAGGAAATTACCAAGTCTTTTGCAAGGTCATTTGATGGCACAGAAGTGGAGATAGGAGATATCAAATTTGCAGTCACAAAATCCTTCATAGCAGAAGCAACAGAGCTGCCGAGACAAGGAGAAAGATGGTTTAAAAACAAGGAATTTCATGGTGAATCTTGGAAAGTGATCCTTAGAAACCCAGGTATGGATGTTACAGTATTTAGGAAGGGAATTCCTATTTCAGCACTCAAGAACAAATGGAGTAATATGTTGTTAATATTGCAAAAATTCATTACATGTGAAGGAAGATTTGGGTTTATGTATGTTTACCATATACGCTTATTAATGAATTTTTTAGAAAATGGAACCATCAACCTTCCCTTCTTCCTTCTAAACAGTCTGAGAAGGATGGCTACAAATGTCCAAAAGAAAATTGAATCCATAGAAACAACTATGTATCATCATGGATTAGTGAAAATACTAGTTGAATTCCATTTGAGAAGTATAGGGGATACATGGGAAGTTTTCTTAGCGAGAAATTTTTTCCAGGATGCTCCAGAGTCACCTGAGGAGAGTCATGGTAATAAAAGTAGGAGGAGAAAGATCAGCGTTAATATTCAAACCTCCTCACAAAAGAACGATGCAGAGACAGCTTCTAAACCAGAGGTTAGGAAGCAGACTAAACAGAAAGGAAAAATGAAGGGGAGAGTTGAAGAAATCAATGAAGACATTCCTAAATCTTCATCACCACAAGAAGATGAATAGTTACTCTCCGAAAGACTTACCAAGATTAAGGAGCAAATCAAGAAAAATAAGGAGATAGGAAAGAGGAAGAAGGACACAAGAGAAGAAACCATAAGCTTCCAAAACTTGAAAAGGAGCTTTAGACTGTGAGGTAAGGTGAGGAAGGTAACATCAAAAGAAGCCTAGTTCATAAACTTAGAGGAAGAAACCCTAATTCAGTCTCATGACAGTATTCCACTTGAACACAGTCCACAGAACTCTCCTCTACAGACTTTTGAAGGCAGCCCAAGCAGAGCTTCTCCCAGCATAGATCCAGTACAACAGCAAATCTATGACTACATAGAGTCATTAGAGAAAAAGAATACCTCAATGGATCCAAGATCCTCAACCAATCTAGAGCAGCCTGTCAATCCACAAGAACCTCTAACTAGCTCTCTCAAACAAGAAATCTTTGAGTTAGAGATTTTGAATAGGCACATTCAAAAAGAAAATGAAACCTTGAGGGAACAGAACAAGTTGGATAAAGCCATTCATGACAACATAATGTTGCACCTAGGATTATGGTACAAGAAAAATATGAAGCTGAAGAGGAAAAATAGGAGGTTAAGCAGAACACTTATCAACCTCAAATACAGACTTCTTATGAAGAAGCCCAGGATGGCAGTCAGTGCAAGAAGAAGTAAGAAAAGGAAGTTGGATGTGCTAGCAGAAGTGTCAGAACAGATGCAATAGGAGAGAGAAGTTCACATTTTTTAAAATTTCATGAGGACATGCAATGATTTTGCAGTGGGGGTATGTTGAGCCTCAAAATTACTCTTTCCCTAACAACCCTTATCATTCCTTTTATTTGTTTTCCATAGAAAGATGCATTCTTATCACCAATGATCGGTATATACTGTCTTGAGGAGGACATTTAGTGATTTACATGTTATGCTTTTATGTTTTGCTGTTTGAATAAAAAAAATTATATTAGCTACGGAACGCATCCTATTCTATAGCTAATCGTCTATTCTGCAGCTACCTTCATGCTCTAACAGGTTCCAGGTGTCAGAAGGAGAAACTAGCTACATGGGCAGCTTGGAAATCATCATGACATGGACCCTCTCATATTCATTTAGCCCAGGTCGACAAAGAAGATGTCATAAGACTATGGTCAATGGATAAGTCAAACGTAGAGAGACCGAAGATAACAGGACTCTGTTTCGTGGTTAATTAACACATTTCACACTGATGAGAAGCGTTATCCAGAACAACTACCTATACCTATGGACTCCAACAGCCACCTGTACAACCAAATCCAACAGCCACCATGTCTTGGATTTATGTCTCCAACAGCCCAGGAAGAATTCCGCATATCTGTCTTCTCCGTGTTTGGTTGTAACATGTTTTTCTCCACAAACAGTTATATGATTTTCTTATAAATACCTGTGTAAAGGACCGAAGAAGTTAGTAGTAATGGTAATAGTTTTATTGTGAAATCGAAGTTCTAGACTCTGTAATTTCTGGGCATTTGTGTCCCTATTTTAATATGAGAAGACCGCATGTTTTATGAAAATCTGAAGGAGTTTTCTTGGAGTTGATTGAGCAAGAGTAGCCTAATCAGTTGCAGAGGGCCCTAACACTGAAGAAGGTTTCATTTCATTTTATTTTTCTTCTTCTTGTTAACTGTAAATTCATCATTTTCTTTCACAGTGTTTATAATCATTTCCTTACTAACAATGTTTATAATGCAATTTCCATCATTTTATTATTAACAGTGTTCATAATTTAGAGTAGCTTCCATTTGCTTGAACTCTTTTTAGTTTTTATCAGTAGTTTAGAAGATAGAACTCAATGGTGTAATCTTGTTTCTTCAATTAAAAACTAATCTTGTTTCAGGATGAGAGTAGGATTGAAGAATGATAAGGATACATTGTTGGATAGTTTACTTCATTCACTATTTTTCTAGTTTAAATTCTCAATTAAAATGATCAGTGTCATTTACTGTCTTTTCCATTTCATTTTTAGTTTACTGACTCATGGTGTTAATGAATGTTTATGGAAAATCGTTCAAGTTGATAATTCATCCTTAACTAAGTGGTTGAACATTTCATTTATGCAACGAGTTATTTCTGCATCTATGTATTTGTTTTCTCTTAGATTAATGAAGTACAGAATTCCTCAAATGTCATCCCAAGGAGACTTTCTCCCAAAATTGAGAGGCAGAGTAACTAAGTATTTCATTTAGTTTTATTTCTATAATTAGTTAGACATCAGTTATAAATTTTTCTTTCAGTTTTAATTCATGATTTGGAAATAATGGTAAAATAGGAATAGAAACTCTATTTTCATTTATTTCCTAGCTTTGCTTCAAAATCTTTCTTAGCTCTGTTTTCATTTCTTTCTTAAGCTCTGTTTTCATTTTTTAGATTTTGAGCAGTCTTTACGAAAGTTAGATTTAAGTTCTGATAATTACATTGTAAATCATTAGGAATTAAAAGACCAAAAACCCCCCAAAACAACATAAAACACAAAAACAACGAAGTAAGAAGGGTTAGCTAGCACAAACAGTGCACTACACTTCATCAGTTTACGATACCCGGATTGATAATTTATGTAGAGAAATTTAGGACACTAAATTGACCAAACAGCTAGCTTGTCTCCTGAGGGTTTTGTTGATGATGTTAGATGACTTTATGTGATGTTCTATCGATTCCACCTTCTTAAGGTGACATAGGAGCTCGAATCTGATCATAGTAGCATCTCTCCTCATGTTTAGCCCGGTTGGCATGGTTACTTTGGGTATACCTTGGAGGGGGTGTTACACCCCACACAGTGGATAAGGTTAACAAACAAGTAAGCATATGGGACTCCCTATTCTTAAGCTTTCAACAATGAATATGCCTAATTAGAAATTATGAGAAACATGAGACAACAGAGAGAAGAATATTAGGATTTTATGAGATGTATTTGGGATGTATAAGTTGTGGGGCCATTTCAAAACAGAAAATTGGGGTTGTATGGAGTTTCCTGTGACAAAGGCTCCAAAAACGTCTAGTAACAAAGGCTCCAAAAAATCAAAGTATAGGTGATAATATTTTTTTTAGACAAAGGCTAGTAAGAAATCTATAAAACAGAGCAGAAGCAATCACAAGGAGTGCATTTGGAAAGAAAAACCATGTCATACTGACACTTGATTTAGTAATGAAAGCATTGTGTGTTAGCAAGGCTCTTTCATAATTCTGAGCACAAGGATAAGTGAGAAATTTGACCATCCAGATGTCTTTCATTTTGTGTCCTTCTTAATGGCATTGTAATTAGAGTATAAACATAATTAATATAATCTCTTAATTTGTTCAGTTTGAGATGATTATAAGTTGGTTTGTGGTTGCCTCCAACTCTTGTTAAGTCTTGTAGGCTATAGAAAAACCCCATTTAAAACACTGAGGTGTCATCACATTGTTGGTATAGCATAAGGAGATAATTGAACATGTGGAGACTTTATCACAATGTTGGCATGAAATGGCATGCTTTAGAAATAAACATGTGGAGATAATTGCACATGTTCAGCATGCCATTGTAAGTGATCACCAAAATATCCTCTCATGTTGAGATTCCTCTTCCAGATCCATCACAATGAAATTATTTGTGCACACATTTTGAATCATCAAGTGTGGTTCATTCTTTTGTCCTGAAGATGAACCACACTTTATGATTCAAAACATCGGCACAAATAATTTCAATGTGATGGATCCCTAAGAGGAATTTCAACTTAGTTCAAATCACAAAAGCCTCAATTCTAAAATCCTCTCATGCTCCATGGTTGAATTGTTTCCCATGCAATTTGTTTCAATGTCCTTCCAATTTTTCCACTTAGGAAATTAGTAATCTATATTTTGCGTCATTGTTGAATTCAAGAGCAACATGGCATCCATTTTGGTCAGAAATAGTAACCACAACTAAGTCAGAGTTTAGTATGGTGCATGGCCCTAACAAGAATGCAACAGAATGTGCAAAACATTGAGATATACAACAAATTTGACCAAGGTTCACTGCATATGACAATGTAATGATTTAGAAATATGTTAGTTATTTGTGTGCACAACTTGCATAGTTAGGCATAAACAATGAATTTTAGGTACAGTGAGCCGAGATATGACAATATAAACCAAAGTTCAAATAACCACAAAGAAAAAGGCAGCAATTACATAATCTGTTTCTTTCATTATCATTGATATTGGTCTCAGTTATTGTATAGATTTTTGACATGTTGTGGATACAAGTCTCTCCTAAACTTCAAACCATTCCACAAATGGTACATTTATGAGGGCCTAAAGCATCGCTTGAAGTAAGCACCAAGGACAAGTTGGTTCATATCACTCCATTTTCAAATCAGAGGGAAAAACCTTCTCATTGAGGGATCCTCAATTTCTGTTGTAAATGTGTTTGAGTGAGGTGAAGCAAACTAATTTAATTTATTGCAATTGAGGATAAGATAAAAGTGTGTCTTAACCATCCCTAATATAAATGGATAGGAAAGATTTAATATTTTGTTCCCTAACAAATAATAAAAGATCAGTGATGCCTCCTTCTTAAGATGGTTTCTTATACTTCTATAGATAAAAAATTATTGCAGGCAAATGCTTTTAAAAGAAATAAAGATGATATCATAATTAAACAAAGTCTTTCGGTAGAAATCACATGAGATAATTTTTTGGTCGACGCGTTTCGAACCAACAAATGTGGTTCATCATCAGGACCAGATGAAGAGGCAAACCATGGAAAAGGGTTAAATAGAGAGCAATGTAGAGACATAATTTCAAGTAATAGCTATATTTGAACAATAATGTTTAAGTTATAATATTAATTTATTAATATATTAAAAACAAATATATATCTATATATATCCAAAGAAAAATAGTCAATAAATAAAACGGGGTCAACAATAAAATATGGGGCTCAGGCCCATTAAACTAGTAACAAAAATACTAAAAGGAGTTAAGAACAAATAGGATGATAAAATACATAATAAAAAAACATGGAGGATCAAGAAAATAAACTTTAATGAAGAATAAATCAACAAAAAATACTATAAAAAGGATGCCAATACCTACATAGATAGATAATAATAATAATAATAATAATAACTAGGAGGACAAGACAGGGACCCAACTTCTACTAATATTCCAACCATCATCTCTATTCAAATTATTGGGTCTTTTTTCAATTACTAGGGCCTCCCTCAATTTATGATGATGAAAATGACTAACCTTAGCAACGACCTGGGCCTCCTCAATGCAGATGTGATGCTTAGATTAATCTTCATGTTCCACCAAATTAGAGGAGCAGGTCCTGCCATGCTTGATGTCAACAGCATGCTCACGAATCCTTTGATTAATAAAGCGACTAGTCTCCCCAATGTAAGGAGTCCC